>CM059570.1:28458191-29058191 GCA_030386875.1 Morinoia aosen | reverse complement strand
TTCATTCTGCGGTGGTGAATGGTCTTACTGGGAGTAAATAAAGTCTCCTTCATTCTGCGGTAGTGAATAGTCTTGCTGGAGTAAATAAAGTCTCCTTCATTCTGCGGTGGTGAATGGTCTTGCTGGGAGTAAATAAAGTCTCCTTCATTCTGCGGTGGTGAATGGTCTTACTGGGAGTAAATAAAGTCTCCTTCATTCTGCGGTAGTGAATAGTCTTGCTGGAGTAAATAAAGTCTCCTTCATTCTGCGGTAGTGAATGGTCTTACTAGGAGTAAATAAAGTCTCCTTCATTCTGCGGTAGTGAATGGTCTTACTGGGAGTAAATAAAGTCTCCTTCATTCTGCGGTAGTGAATGGTCTTACTGGGAGTAAATAAAGTCTCCTTCATTCTGCGGTAGTGAATGGTCTTACTAGGAGTAAATAAAGTCTCCTTCATTCTGCGGTAGTGAATGGTCTTACTGGGAGTAAATATAGTCTCCTTCATTCTGCGGTAGTGAATAGTCTTGCTGGAGTAAATAAAGTCTCCTTCATTCTGCGGTAGTGAATGGTCTTGCTGGAGTAAATAAAGTCTCCTTCATTCTGCGGTAGTGAATAGTCTTGCTGGAGTAAATAAAGTCTCCTTCATTCTGCGGTAGTGAATAGTCTTGCTGGAGTAAATAAAGTTTCCCTCATTCAAATTAACTTCGTGCGCTAGCGCTGTTTACATTTAATCTAATGTTTAGTAACTATAACATATCTCCACGCGAATTAGGTCTAAAATTCACGAAATTTATTTTGTACTTCAATGCTGATGAATTATGATGAATGTTGGTGAATTTCGATGTATGCCGGTGAATTTTGATAGAGGCTGATGAACATTTTTCTATGAACAAAACGTCTAAATTTGATCGAGCAACAGAAAAATTGAACCTACAAATATCTGTGGTGTAAGCAGGAATCACATTGCTTCCTACGTGTGTAGTTTCAAACTCATTTTGTTATTTTTATAATACTTTAAAACATTCAATCATGAAACTCCTCGACAACAGTGTAACGATGCGATGTATGAAAATAGAGGTTCCGTATTTGATGGGAAGACGATGCGGGTTTGTGGAGCTAAAATGGCAGTGAAAGTAACGGGCTTGGCTGCAGCGCTGTAACCTTTGGATCCATCCACGCAACATGGATTGGCTCAATAACACACTTCGAACCATGGTAGAGGAAACAAGGTAGGGTCAAACGAGTCGTTTTTCGTTGACGGTGTGGTTTTGCTGACGTCACGGGAACGAACCATTAGCAGCGCTCATATTGCATCTGGTAGCACTCCTACCCCCAAATCTGGCTCCACTATTGGCCTAACGACGTGGCGTTTTGGTGACGTCATAAAGTTTGTTTGAAATAAAGCCTTTCTATTGGCTAGCCGAACAAGAGGAGGCGTATTTTCTCCCATAGAAATGACCCTACCTTGTTTCCTCTTCCGTGGTGTATACTTACGCTCAATTCTGATGTGCGATCAATGACTCCGTAAGGTAGGAATATAACAAATCAGAGTTGAGATGTTGAATTTTCGTACACACATACCGTACCAGCAAGCTTTCGCAGGGAACCGAGACAGCAAGGTAACGGCGTGCCTGCGGGTTAATTAATTAATGCTAATATCTGAAGTGTCAATATTATAATATAAAGATCTGAAATAATAAAAAATGTCTGAAATATCAGTAACATAACATAAAGACCTAAAATATAGATGAAATGGAATAAAAGTATGAAAGTTCACTTGTATTGTATAAAAATATAGAATATTGTATAAAAATATGAATTATAGATGATATAAAATAAAAATATGAATGTTCAGTAGCTTAAAATAAAGATTTAAAACATTGATAGCAGAATGATTTTCTCGTGCTGCGTACAAACTCTCAGGCTTAGTCTATTTATTCAGCAAATGCAGAAAACTCAATGGATCACGTTCCGATATTACTATTGTTCGGTGTCGCTTTTACCGGGGTCGCCAGTTAGACTCTAGGATACACTGCCTAGTGATGCGTACCGACCTGCTCCCGTCATTATCACGCTGCCTAGTGATGCACACCGACCTGCTCCCGTCATTATCAGACTGCCTAGTGATGCACACTGACCTGCTCCCGTCATTATCAGGCTGCCTAATGATGCGTACCGACCTGCTCCCGTCATTATCAGGCTGCCTAATGACGCGTACCGACCTGCTCCCGTCATTATCAGGCTGCCTAATGACGCGTACCGACCTGCTCCCGTCATTATCAGGCTGCCTAATGATGCGTACCGACTTGCTCCCGTCATTATCAGGCTGCCTAGTGATGCACACCGACCTGCTCCCGTCATTATCAGGCTGCCTAGTGATGCACACCGACCTGCTCCCGTCATTATCAGGCTGCCTAATGACGCGTACCGACCTGCTCCCGTCATTATCAGGCTGCCTAATGATGCGTACCGACCTGCTCCCGTCATTATCAGGCTGCCTAATGACGCGTACCGACCTGCTCCCGTCATCATCAGGCTGCCTAGTGATGCGTACCGACCTGCTCCCGTCATTATCAGGCTGCCTAGTGATGCACACTGACCTGCTCCCGTCATTATCAGGCTGCCTAATGATGCGTACCGACCTGCTCCCGTCATTATCAGGCTGCCTAATGACGCGTACCGACCTGCTTCCGTCATTATCAGGCTGCCTAATGACGCGTACCGACCTGCTCCCGTCATTATCAGGCTGCTTAATGACGCGTACCGACCTGCTCCCGTCATTATCAGGCTGCCTAATGATGCGTACCGACTTGCTCCCGTCATTATCAGGCTGCCTAGTGATGCACACCGACCTGCTCCCGTCATTATCAGGCTGCCTAGTGATGCACACCGACCTGCTCCCGTCATTATCAGGCTGCCTAATGACGCGTACCGACCTGCTCCCGTCATTATCAGGCTGCCTAATGATGCGTACCGACCTGCTCCCGTCATTATCAGGCTGCTTAATGATGCGTACCGACCTGCTCCCGTCATTATCAGGCTGCCTAATGATGCGTACCGACCTGCTCCCGTCATTATCAGGCTGCCTAGTGACGCGTACCGACTTGCTCCCGTCATTATCAGACTTCGCTAAATAACAACACCACTTGTAGGTCGCTTAGAAAGTTTTAGCAAAAGAATATTTGCCAATGTGCCATGTGCTGCGGAGTAGTTACAGTATTAGCAGTAATTAAGTACAGCTGGTAATTACTAATAATTGCAGCAAATACATGGCGCAACAAGTAGCCAAAAAATTGGCACAGTGCATTTCAATTTCATTTGTATATTTTGCATGATTTTGTTTCAGGGTTTGTCTGATATTGCACGAGTATATGAGGCTACATTCTAAGAGCGTTTAATGATAAGTAGAAAATACGCGCTCTGGGTGCGCATCGAATTGTAAAATTTCATTTACATCAGAGAAATGAAGACCCGAGTAAAGGACCTGTCTGCATTTATCAAAATGTAAAATTATCACGGGACATTTGTACAATCAACTGCTTATATATAAAAATGATGCAAATAACAATAACACACAGGAAATGAAATGCAGAACCCGGTTTATTTCTTGCAAATTGTGGAAGGCCTAATATTCCGAAATACTATGGAAGAACCCGGTTCATTTCTTGCAAATTGTCGAAGGTCTAACATTCCGAACGACAATGAAAAACGACCTTCGAAAAGATTGGCGAAGAAAAAAGGGCGTACAGCAGAGCATTTGATAACTGGTGAGTTTTGTGAAGGTCCAGTAAGCAATTTCTCAGAGAGCAGTGCGTCAAGAGTTGATGGAAATGTTTTTCGGTAAATGGAAATGCATCAGGAAGTTTTAATGTCGTCAGCAAGTGAGAAAACTTTTGCAATTTGCTGAAGAATACCGAGATATGACTGTTGGATATTGGGAGCATATAATCCATAACTTTTCCTTCTTTAAAAAAAACGATATGCGCGTTCAGGTCTGACGACAGCCACATGAAGTCATAGATCATCTTGCATCGTCCCAACTGTTGATGTGTGTAAAGGCAGTGTAATGCTCTGGGATAATTTTTGAAATAGCTTTCAAAACTATACGTTCCAGTCACAACCTCACTTTCGAGACTACACGTTCCAGTCATAACCTCACTTTCGAGACCACACATTCCAGTCATAACCTCACTTTCGAGACTACACGTTCCAGTCATAACCTCACTTTCGAGACTACACGTTCCAGTCATAACCTCACTTTCGAGACTACACGTTCCAGTCATAACCTCACTTTCGAGACTACACGTTCCAGTCATAACCTCACTTTCGAGACTACACGTTCCAGTCATAACCTCACTTTCCACACTACACGTTACAGTCATAACCTCACTTTTAAGACAACACATTCCAGTCATAACCTCACTTTTAAGACTACACATTCCATTCATAACCTCACTTTCAAGACTACACATTCAACCCATAAACCATCTTATGCGTTTAACATGTTTCCCGCTTATTGGGACACATATTTACCTATAGAAAAATTGTTCATTCACATACCGGTAGAAATGAATGACATTTCATATACTTCGCAACATTTTAAAAAAATAACTGTTACCAAACAAAGGGAAAGGTTATCGTAAAATCGCAATTTCATATTTCTTGGAAAGTATAAAAATGCATTTGACCTGTAAAGTCGATTTCCCAATTCTGCCAAGTAGGACCTAACCAAACCTACCGTTTGTAATCGTGGACACGCGGTGAACGTGTTGAAAGCAGTCATGGCTTACCATGAGTACTACAGCATTAGTTCTAACAAGGGCTTCTGATTAGCATTAGTTCTAACTAGGGCATCTGAATAGCATTAGTTCTAATTAGGGCATTTGAATAGCATTGGTACTAACGAGGGCATCTGAATAGCATTAGTTCTAACTAGGGCTTCTGGATATCTTTAGTTCTAACTAGGGCTTCTGAATAGCTTTAGTTCTAACGAGGGCTTCTGAATAGCTTCAGTTCTAACGAGGGCGTCTGAATAGCATTAGTTCAAATGAGGGCATTTGAATAGCATTAGTTCTAACGAGGGCATCTGAATAGCATTAGTTCTAACTAGGGCTTTTGGATATCTTTAGTTCTAACTAGGGCTTCTGAATAGCTTTAGTTCTAACGAGGGCTTCTGAACAGCTTCAGTTCTAACTAGGGCTTCTGAATAACATTAGTTCTAACGAGGGCTTCTGGATAGCTAAAGTTCCAACTAGGGCTTCTGAATAGCTTTAGTTTCAACTAGGATTTATGAATAGCATGGGTTCTAACGAGGGCTTCTGGATACCTTTAGTTCTGACTAGGGCTTCTGAATAGCTTTAGTTCTAACGAGGGCTTCTAAATAGCTTTAGTTCTAACGAGGGCTTCTGAATAGCTTTAGTTCTAACTCGGGTATCTGAATAGCATTGGTTCTAACGAGGGCATTTGAATAGCATAAGTTCTAGCCAGTGCATCTGAATTGCATTGGTTCTAACTAGGGCATCTGAATAGCATTAGTTCTAACGATGGCATTTGAATAGCATTAGTTCTAGCCAGGGCATCTGAATAGCATTGGTTCTAACTAGGGCATTTGAATAGCATTAGTTCTAACAAGTGCATCTGAATAGCATTAGTTCTAGCGAGGGCATCTGAATAGCATTAGTTCTAACGAGGGTATTTGAATAACATTAGTTCTAGCCAGGGCATCTGAATAGCATTAGTTCTAAATAGGGCTTCTGAATAGCATTAGTTCTAACGAGGGCTTCTGAATAGCATTAGTTCTAACTAGGGCTTCTGAATAGCATTTGTTCTAACTATGGCTTCTGAATAGCATTAGTTCTAACTAGGGCTTCAGAATAGCATTTGTTCTAATAAGGGCTTCTGAATAGCATTAGTTCTAACGAGGGCTTCTGAATAGCTTTAGTTCTAACTAGGGCTTCTGAATATCATTAGTTCTAACGAGGGCTTCTGGATATCTATAGTTTAAACTAGGGCTTCTGAATAGCTGTAGTTCTAACTAGGGCTTCTGAATAGCATTGGTTCGAACGAGGGCTTCTGGATATCTTTAGTTCTAACTAGGGCATCTGAATAGCATTAGTTCTAACAAGGGCTTCTGAATAGCATTAGTTCTAGCGAGGGCTTCTGAATAGCTTTAGTTCTAACTAGGGCTTCTGAATAGCATTAGTTCTAACAAGGGCTTCAGGATATCTGTAGTTCAAACTTGGGCTTCAGAATAGCTTTAGTTCTAACTAGGGCTTCTGAATGAGCATTGGTTCTAACGAGGGCTTCTTGATATCTTTAGTTCTTACTAGGGCTTCTGAATAGCTTTAGTTCTAGCGAGGGCTTCTGAATAGCTTTAGTTCCAACTAGGGCATCTGAACAGCATTAGTTTTAACGAGGGCTTTTGAATAGCATTAGTTCTAACGAGGGCTTCTGAATAGTATTAGTTCTAACTAGGGCTTCTGAATAGCATGGGTTCTAACGAGGGCTTCTGAATAGCTTTAGTTCTAACGAGGGCTTCTGAATAGCATTAGTTCTAACTAGGGCTTCTGAATAGCATTAGTTCTAACTAGGGCTTCTGAATAGCATTAGTTCTAACAAGGGCTTCTGAATAGTATTGGTTCTAACGAAAGCATTTGAATAGCATTAGTTCTAGCCAGGCCATCTGAATAGCATTGGTTCTAACTAAGGCATCTGAATAGCATTAGTTCTAACGAGGGCATTTGAATAGCATTAGTTCTAGCCAGGGCATCTAAATAACATTGGTTCTAACTAGGGCATTTGAATAGCATTAGTTTTAACGAGTGCATCTGAGTAGCATTAGTTCTAGCGAGGGCATCTGTATAGTATTAGTTCCAACGAGGGAATTTGAATAGCATTAGTTCTAGCCAGGGCATCTGAATAGCATTAGTTCTAAATAGGGCTTCTGAATAGCATTAGTTCTAACTAGGGCTTCTGAATAGCATCAGTTCTAACTAGGGCTTCTGAATAGCATTATATCTAGCAAGGGCTTCTGAATAGCATTAGTTCTAACGAGGGCTTCTGAATAGCTTTAATTCTAACTATGGCTTCTGAATAGCATTAGTTCTAACGAGGGCTTCTGGATATCTATAGTTCAAACTAGGGCTTCTGAATAGCTTTAGTTCCAACTAGGGCTTCTGAATAGCATTGGTCCTAACGAGGGCTTCAGGATATCTTTAGTTCTAACTAGTACTTCTGAATTGGTTTAGTTCTAACGATGCTCTCCGTGGTACAGTGGTTACGGGATCGGGCTCGTATGTTGGAGTCGCGGGTTCGTATCCCGGCGCTGGCGCAGAGAATTTCCCCGTTGGGTATAAGGGAAAGCTCAAGCACAATACCCCACTAAACCCAGGTGTCGGAAATGGGTACCGGCTTTACGGGGGAACCGTCATAGTGTCCTATACATAGGGTTAGTTATAAGACATTTGAAAAACCAATGCTAAGATCATATGTATCAGGCTTGATTGGAAATAAAGCATCCCAAAGATGCCGATGTTAACCTACCTAACCTAACCTAATGAGGGCTTCTGAATAGCTTCAGTTTTAACTAGGGCATCTGAATAGCATTAGTTCTAACGAGGGCTTCTGGATATCTATAGTTCAAACTAGGGCTTCTGAATAGCTTTAGTTCTAACAAGGGCTTCTGAATAGTATTAGTTCTAACGAGGGCTTCTGAATAGCTTTAGTTCTAACTAATGCTTCTGAATAGCATTATTTCTAACGAGGGCTTCTGAATAGCATTAGTTTTAACTAGGGCTTCTGAATAGCATTGGTTCTAACGAGGGCTTCTGAATAGCTTTAGTTCTAACGAGGGTTTCTGAATAGCATTAGTTCTAATTAGGGCTTCCGAATAGCATTAGTTCTAACTAGGGCCTCTGAATTAGTTCTAACAATGGCTTCTGAATAGTATTGGTTCTAACGAGGGCATTTGAATAGCATTAGTTTTAGCCAGGCCATCTGAATAGCATTGGTTCTAACTAAGGCATCTGAATAGCATTAGTTCTAACGAGGGCATTTGAATAGCATTAGTTCTAGCCAGGGCATCTAAATAGCATTGGTTCTAACTAGGGCATTTGAATAGCATTAGTTTTAACGAGTGCATCTGAGTAGCATTAGTTCTAGCGAGGGCATCTGTATAGTATTAGTTCTAACGAGGGAATTTGAATAGCATTAGTTCTAGCCAGGGCATCTGAATAGCATTAGTTCTAAATAGGGGTTCTGAATAGCATTAGTTCTAACTAGGGCTTCTGAATAGCATAAGTTCTAACTAGGGCTTCTGAATAGCATTATATCTAGCAAGGGCTTCTGAATAGCATTAGTTCTAACGAGGGCTTCTGATTAGCTTTAATTCTAACTATGGCTTCTGAATAGCATTAGTTCTAACGAGGGCTTCTGGATATCTATAGTTCAAACTAGGGCTTCTGAATAGCTTTAGTTCTAACTAGGGCTTCTGAATAGCATTGGTCCTAACGAGGGCTTCTGGATATCTTTAGTTCTAACTAGTGCTTGTGAATAGCTTTAGTTCTAACGATGCTCTCCGCGGTACAGTGGTTACGGGATCGGGCTCGTATGTTAGAGTCGCGGGTTCGTATCCCGGCGCTGACGCAGAGATTTTCCCCTATGGGTATAAGAGAAAGCTCAAGCACAATACCCCACTCAACCCAGGTGTCGGAAATGGGTACCGGCTTTATGGGGGAACCGTCATGGTGTCCTATACATAGGGTTAGTTATAAGACGTTTGAAAAACCAATGCTAAGATCATATGTATCAGGCTTGATTGGAAATAATGCATACCAAAGATGCCGATCTTAACCTACCTAACCTAACCTAACGAGGGCTTCTGAATAGCTTTAGTTCTAACTAGGGCATCTGAATAGCATTAGTTCTAACGGGGGCTTCTGAATAGCTTTATTTCTAACGAGGGCTTCTGAATAGCATTAGTTCTAGCGAGGGCTTCTGAATAGCTTTAGTTCTAACTAGGGCTTCTGAATAGCATTAGTTCTAACGAGGGCTTCAGGATATCTATAGTTCAAACTAGGGCTTCTGAATAGCTTTAGCTCTAACTAGGGCTTCTGAATGAGCATTGGTTCTAGCGAGGGCTTCTGGATATCTTTAGTTCTAACTAGGGCTTCTGAATAGCTTTAGTTCAAGCGAGGGCTTCTGAATAGCTTTAGTTCCAACTAGGGCATCTAAACAGCATTAGTTTTAACGAGGGCTTTTGAATAGCATTAGTTCTAACGAGGGCTTCTGAATAGCATTAGTTCTAACTAGGGCTTCTGAATAGCATGGGTTCTAACGAGGGCTTCTGAATAGCTTAGTTTTAACGAGGGCTTCTGAATAGCATTAGTTCTAACTAGGGCTTCTGAATAGCATTAGTTCTAACTAGGGCTTCTGAATAGCATTAGTTCTAACAAGGGCTTCTGAATAGCATAATATCTAACATGGGCTTCTGAATAGCATTAGTTCTAGCCAGGCCATCTGAATAGCATTGGTTCTAACTAAGGCATCTGAATACCATTAGTTCTAACGAGGGCATTTGAATAGCATTAGTTCTAGCCAGGGCATCTAAATAGCATTGGTTCTAACTAAGGCATTTGAATAGCATTAGTTTCAACGAGTGCATCTGAGTAGCATTAGTTCTAGCGAGGGCATCTGTATAGTATTAGTTCTAACGAGGGAATTTGAATAGCATTAGTTCTAGCCAGGGCATCTGAATAGCATTAGTTCTAAATAGGGCTTCTGAATAGCATTAGTTCTAACTAGGGCTTCTGAATAGCATCAGTTCTAACTAGGGCTTCTGAATAGCATAATATC
Organism: Morinoia aosen; assembly: GCA_030386875.1. NCBI lineage: Eukaryota > Metazoa > Arthropoda > Malacostraca > Amphipoda > Talitridae > Morinoia > Morinoia aosen. Next base: position 29,048,361 of record CM059570.1, on the reverse strand, counting down.
TAACATGGGCTTCTGAATAGCTTTAATTCTAACTATGGCTTCTGAATAGCACTAGTTCTAACGAGGGCTTCTGGATATCTATAGTTCAAACTAGGGCTTCTGAATAGCTTTAGTTCCAACTAGGGCTTCTGAATAGCATTGGTCCTAACGAGGGCTTCAGGATATCTTTTGTTCTAACTAGTGCTTCTGAATAGCTTTAGTTCTAACGATGCTCTCCGTGGTATAGTGGTTACGGGATCGGGCTCGTATGTTGGAGTCGCTGGTTCGTATCCCGGCGCTGGCGCAGAGATTTTCCCCGTTGGGTATAAGGGAAAGCTCAAGCACAATACCCCACTAAACCCAGGTGTTGGAAATGGGTACCGGCTTTACGGGGGAACCGTCATGGTGTCCTATACATAGGATTAGTTATAAGACATTTGAAAAAACCAATGCTAAGATCATAGGTATCAGGCTTGATTGGAAATAAAGCATCCCAAAGATGCCGATGTTAACCTACCTAACCTAACCTAACGAGGGCTTGTGAATAGCTTTAGTTCTAACTAGGGCATCTGAATAGCATTAGTTCTAACGAGGGCTTCTGGATATCTATAGTTCAAACTAGGGCTTCTGAATAGCTTTAGTTCTAACTTGGGCTTCTGAATAGCATTGGTTCGAACGAGGGCTTCTGGATATCTTTAGTTCTAACTAGGGCATCTGAATAGCATTAGTTCTAACAAGGGCTTCTGAATAGCATTAGTTCTAACGAGGGCTTTTGAATAGCTTTAGTTCTAACTAGGGCTTCTGAATAGCATTAGTTCTAACGAGGGCTTAAGGATATCTATAGTTCAAACTAGGGCTTCTGAATACTTTAGTTCTAACTAGGGCTTCTGAATGAGCATTGGTTCTAATGAGGGCTTCTGGATATCTTTAGTTCTAACTAGGGCTTCTGAATAGCTTTAGTTCTAGCGAGGGCTTCTGCATAGCTTTAGTTCCAACTAGGGCATCTGAACAGCATTAGTTTTAACGAGGGCTTTTGAATAGCATTAGTTCTAACGAGGGCTTCTGAATTGCATTAGTTCTAACTAGGGCTTCTGAATATCATTGGTTCTAACGAGGGCTTCTGAATAGCTTTAGTTCTAACGAAGGCTTCTGAATAGCATTAGTTCTAACTAGGGCTTCCGAATAGCATTAGTTCTAACTAGGGCTTCTGAATAGCATTAGTTCTAACAAGGGCTTCTGAATAGTATTGGTTCTAACGAGGGCATTTGAATAGCATTAGTTCTAGCCAGGCCATCTGAATAGCATTGGTTATAACTAAGGCATCTGAATAGCATTAGTTCTAACGAGGTCATTTGAATAGCATTAGTTCTAGCCAGGGCATTTAAATAGCATTGGTTCTAACTAGGGCATTTGAATAGCATTAATTTTAACGGGTGCATCTGAGTAGCATTAGTTCTAGCGAGGGCATCTGTATAGTATTAGTTCTAACGAGGGAATTTGAATAGCATTAGTTCTAGCCAGGGCATCTGAATAGCATTAGTTCTAAATAGGGCTTCTGAATAGCATTAGTCCTAACTAGGGCTTCTGAATAGCATAAGTTCTAACTAGGGCTTCTGAATAGCATTATTTCTAACAAGGGCTTCTGAATAGCATTAGTTCTAAAGAGGGCTTCTGAATAGCTTTAATTCTAACTAGGGCTTCTGAATGGCATTAGTTCTAACGAGGGCTTCTGGATATCTATAGTTCAAACTAGTTCTTTTGAATAGGTTTAGTTCTAACTAGGGCTTCTGAATAGCATTGGTCCTAACGAGGGCTTCTGGATATCTTTAGTTCTAACTAGTGCTTCTGAATAGCTTTAGTTCTAACGATGCTCTCCGTGGTACAGTGGTTACGGGATCGGGCTCGTATGTTGGAGTCGCGGGTTCGTATCCCGGCGCTGGCGCAGAGATTTTCCCCGTTGGGTATAAGGGAAAGCTCAAGCAGTATACCCCACTAAACCCAGGTGTCGGAAATGGGTACCGGCTTTATGGGGGAACCGTCATGGTGTCCTATACATAGGGTTAGTTATAAGACGCTTGAAAAACCAATGCTAAGATCATATGTATCAGGCTTGATTGGAAATTATGCATATCAAAGATGCCGATGTTAACCTACCTAACCTAACCTAACGAGGGCTTCTGCATAGCTTTCTAACTAGGACATCTGAATAGCATTAGTTCTAACGGGGGCTTCTGAATAGCTTTATTTCCAACGAGGGCTTCTGAATAGCATTAGTTCTAACTAGGGCTTCTGAATAGCATTGGTTCTAACGAGGGCTTCTTGATATCTTTAGTTCTAACTAGGGCTTCTGAGTAGCTTTAGTTCTAACGAGGGCTTCTGAATAACTTTAGTTCTAACGAGGGCTTCTGAATAGCTTTAGTTCTAACGAGGGCTTCTGAATAGCATTAGTTCAAACTAGGGCATCTGAATAGCGTTGGTTCTAACGAAGGTATTTGAATAGCATTAGTTCTAGCCAGGGCTTCTGAATAGCATTGTTTCTAACGGGGGCATCTGGGTATGTTTAGTTCTAACTAGAGCTTCTGAATAGCTTTAGTTCTAACGAGGGCTTCTGAATAGCTTTAGTTCCAACTAGGGCTTCTGAATAGCTTTAGTTCTAACTAGGGCTTCTGAATAGCATTGGTTCTAACGAGGGCTTCTGAAAAGCATTAGTTCTAACTAGGGCTTATGAATAGCTTTAGTTCTAACTAGGGCTTCTGAATAGCTTTAGTTCTAACTGGGCTTCTGAATAGCATTAGTTCTAATGAGGGCTTCTGGATATCTATAGTTCTAACTAGGGCTTCTGAATAGCTTTAGTTCTAACTAGGGCTTCTGAATAGCATTGGTTATAACGAGTGCTTCTGGACATCTTTAGTTCTAACTAGGGCTTCTGAAAAGCTTCAGCTCTAACGAGGGCTTCTGAATAGCTTTAGTTCTAACGAGGGCTTCTGAATAGCATTAGTTCTAAATAGGGCATCTGAATAGCATTGGTTCTAACGAAGGCATTTGAATAGCATTAGTTCTAGCCGGGGCATCTGAATAGCATTGGTTCTAACGAGGGCATATGAATAGCATTAGTTCTAACGAGGGCATCTGAATAGCATTAGTTCTAACGAGGGCATCTGAATAGCATCAGTTCTAACGAGCGCATTTGAATTGCATTAGGTCTAGCCAGGGCATCTGAATAGCATTAGTTCTAGCCAGCGCATTTGAATACCATTAGTTCTAACTAGGGCTTCTGAATAGCATTAGTTCTAACGAGGGCTTCTGAATAGCATTAGTTCTAACTAGGGCTTCTGAACAGCATTAGTTCTAACTAGGGCTTCTGAATAGCATTAGTTCTAATTAGGGCATCTGAATAGCTTTAGTTCTAACTAGGGTTTCTGAATAGCTTTAGTTCTAACTATGGCTTCTGAATAGCATTGGTTCTAACCAGGGCATCTGAATAACATTAGTTCTAGCTCAGGCATTAGTTTCACCTTACGCTTCTAAATAACAGCAAGAACTCACTAGAAACATTGCAGTATTAGTTTCAACTTATAACGCTAAAAGGTTATAACAATAAAAACTTCCAACACTAAACCTCCGCTGCACAAGCGCTCCATTGGCGACTCCAAGTAACGTCATGCGCTTAGCGCCAGGATAAAACTTAAACCCGTGAATTACCGACACGTGATCATGGAAAAGTTACTTCGGGAGGTTGTACAAAGTAGCAAAATTTATGTGAAAACCATTATTTTCGCAGCCACTTTGGTGAAGTTGGGCGTGACTGCAAGCTGATGGGGCCAAGTTTCAGACGCGAGTGCATGGAGTGTAACGCATAGACGCGAGTTAAGAAGCGTGGGTTGATTTTGCTGATCACGAATCTCGTAGTTTTATAAGATTTTTTCATAGGCAATGGGGTCTGAACTCTTTGACCGCGGTGGGTTATAGTGAAGGTCAATATTCAACTCGAATTGAAAGTAAATTGTGGTGAGCATTTTTGAAAATATCAAGCATGATCGGGATCATGCCTTCATTTAGCTTTGATTGCGTATTTATGAGAATTGAGTTTGTGACTACTGGTCGCTCAACAGCATTATGAAAATCCGCTCTGTGTACCGCCGGTGGCGCACGTTGCGGTCAGATTGTTAGTTCAAGCATTTCTGCTACCTAAGCTTGATTTTAATGTAACCATCGCTATTCTTTTATTTATTGATTGAAATAAAGCCTGAACTTAAGGCCTCCTAAATATAAATTTATATTCAGGCATTTTATAATTTGCTATTTTTTAAGAAGTTCACTGTCAGTTACTTCAAATTACTAACCGACTAAATTCTTTAATAAGTCCTTACATAATACAACGTCGGGTGTTTCCTTGTACCAAATTATTTGATAAAATGTTCGGTGTCTCCCTGGACGAATTGATGAATAAATACGTATACAAAAAAATTTGAAAAAGCTATTAAAAAAAGCCCGGTGACTCCTTTATTTTATTAATGAACAAATACATAAATAAATTATTGTATTTTATACTTCATTCCTCTTATGCAATTAACATTGGAGTCTCACTGAACGCATTACGTGAGTTGGTGCGTATGTCTGTGCCGCTCACACAGACCATATACTATACTTATATAAATGTTCTGTGCCGCTCACCAGGACGCCCAATGACCGTATCTGTGATACGAGTTTCACCAGTGCACAAGTACAAGAATATTTTGATGGCGGGTACTGTTGGGATGGATATATTTGTTGGGCATCGCATCTGGAGAATTTAGTTAGGCAATACTGTATATCCAATCCAGGCATTTATGACGGACTGCGTACACCAGTCAACTAATAATTGATCTGTTAGATGTTTTAAATCAATAATTCAATTAGGAATTTAATTGGTTTCTATTTTATTTCATGCGCCCCACAAAAAAATTTGGATAAATTAAACTTTAAAATGTTCCACCAGTTCCAAATAATTCGAGGAAATTCGCTTCGTAAAATCTTATTCGTTCATTTTGGTGACTTACTAGCAGTGATTGCCACCTGCAGTCCCCACCCGTCATCACCACCTGCCGTCACCACCTGCCTTCACCACCACCTGCCACCACCACTCAGCCAACAATGAGCCGAGAAGCGTGAGGACAGTTTCATAAAGCAGTCTAAACGTCCATCGATTTTCCTTGCGTTCGCCCCACAAATGAAAAAACGCCATTTTTCTGTCAAAATGCGTTAGCAGTTGCTTGTGATTTGAAAAAAGCTTTCAATACAGCTTTCCAGTTAACGAACATTTCTTATCTTTCAAGTCATTAACAATTATTGAGGAGGAAGAAATGTGCGTTGATTTTTCTATTTTAATGTCCCGCATTTAGTTTTGTTTTATTTTCATTTTAGCATCACTGCTTTCATTTCGCACAGACATCGACGAACGGAGAATGGGATGTGTTAACTTGGAGAAGAAGAAAAACTTTATTTCCAATAGAGATTGTAAAATATTACAATCACTGGTTTTTAAATATCTTAAAATTTATACACTTAGATGATACACACACACGAGTATTGAAAAACTCATGTCACTAGTCGAAAATAAATGATTGAGGGCAATGTACTCCTAATCTTGCTTAATCTACATTTGATAATACATGTAATGATAATTATAAGAGATAACGCAAATTCATGGACGATGCATTTTCATTGTGGGGTGAAAAAACTTTTGACAGTTTACATGTACATGACATAAAACTTCGCAATTATTGATGCCAGGAAATAATATATGAATCGCTTGTTTCGGCAAATGTTCAAAAGTGTCATTTTAAGGAAGCATGAAAAAAAAATATAAATACAAATCCATATACATATATATACACGTACATATATATATACATACATACATCACACACATACAGATATATATATATATATGTACGCATAAGCATGAGGACCAAGAAGATTATAAGTTTTGTATTTCTAATTCAACAATTTTAACATAACGGTCGTTAGTTAATAAGCATTTTATTTAAATATAAATGGATGATCGTACAACAAATGTATAGTTTGTACATGAATGCTTTACAATAATAAAGAGATGACGAGTTAGGTAATGTTACAAGTTGAGAGTGAACAGAAAATGACCATTATCTCTAGTTAAATGCTAGTTGTCAGTTTAGTACACACATATGTGCACACATACATGTAAATATATACACATATATGTACACATAAAAAAAAGAAGAAAAAAAAAATGGTTTATTTCCAATAGAGATGGTACAAAAGTACCATCATTGGTTTTTAAAATATCTTAAAATTAATACACTTAGATGATACACACACACGAGTATTGAAAAACTCGTGTCACTAGTCAAAAGAAATGATTGAGGGCAATGAACTCCTAATCTAGCTTAATCTACATCTGATAATACATATAATGAAAATTGTAAGAGATAACACAATTTCATGGACGATGCATTTTCATTGTGGGGTGAAAACATTTTTGACAGTTTACATATACATGACATAAGACTTCGCAATTCTTGACGCCAGGATATAATATATGAAATCGCTTGTTTCGGTCAATGTTCACAAGTGTCATTTTGAGGAAGCATAAAAAAAGAAAAATATCTATAAATATATACCCACATACACACATATGTACATATACGTATGCATGTGTGTATATATCCATACACACACTCACACACATACACACACACACATATATATACACGCGTTTTACGGCCATGTGTGTGCCTAGGTTACGAAGAACACCGGTTTCGTTAACATGGACACACACGTGTGTACATATAAGCAAGAGGACCAAGAAGATTATAGGTTTTGTATTTCTGATTCAACAATTTTAACATAACGGTCATTAGTTAACAAGCATTTTATTTAAATATAAATGGATGATCGCACAACAAATGTATAGTTTTTACATGAATGCTTTACAATACTAAAGATATGACGAGTTAGGTAATGTTACAAGTTGAGAGTGCATTGAAAAAAAGACCATTATCTCTAGTGAAATGCTAGTTGTCAGTCTAGTACACACATATATGCACGTATACATGTAAATATTCACACATACACATGCACACATATACCCACGCACATATTTACACCTGACTCGTAAGCATACGCAAATGCATTTCTATGCATCGAGGCAATACATGCGCATTCTACAGAGTGTCATACGCATAGCGTGGACACGTACACATTTACACAAGTAAGCATGTGCGCAAATATCAGCGTAAACTAGTCAGTATAAACCAGAATTCCAATCGAGGGAAACGGAGAAAATATCTTTTATTATAGCATGAATTTTATAAAATTTCGTACTAAAAATAGTGGCACAAAACAGTCTACTTAAGTCAGAAACATGAAAACGATTGTGGGACGTGAATAAAAAAGAAAACCTTAATGTCCTATAATGGTTTCATATTAGAAAAAAAAAATCACATTATCCTTGAAATATGGCGCAAATTGTCGTCAATTGATAAACAAACATAGGTATCACATTATTATAAGCATATAACTATAAGCCGAATAAGTATATTACTGCAGTATAAATGGATGATCACACAACGAATTTATTTTTTTTTTTACATGGATGCTTTACAATTTCATATTATAAAAAATACATTATCTTTGTAATATGGTGCAGAATGTCTGTAATTGATCAACACACACACACATAGGTACCATGACGGTCTAGTTTGATGCTTGCACAGAAACGGAGAGGAATGACATAAAATGCACCTTCGACTGGTTCATCTACTCTAGTGCACACAGTTGTACGTGCATATATACACACCCATATGCGCACATACACCTATATACGTACATACATATACAAGTAAGCATGTTTGCAAATGACAACGTATAGGCGGTCAAATCATAATACCTACGCATACTTCAAAACTGTTGTTTGATGTCTTGAATTATAACACAATGAGCGAGGGAGATTGTTCAGCAATGGAGATACCAGGTAAATGAGATTCGTCAGTACTCATTCAGTATGTTCTGTAACTAAGGATTATTATTGAGACACAAGATGACGAGTTATTTTGGCTTTAAATTCTCTCGGTCTTTGAGGGACTTTAATACTCAGGGGAAGTTTGTTCCACAGTAAGGCGCCTGATATGGACAGAGCCTTCTGCCCTAAGTGAGATGAACGATAGTTGACTAAGACATTATTGTTTCTGTTCGGTTTTTGATTGGTTACAGTGGGTGGATGGAAACGCACTATCTCAGCATTGCTCTGAGGAAGATATAACGAGGAGAATACGTATTGGGCCTTCTGCATGAGGAGCCTTTCTTGGATAGGGATCCAGCCGAGTTTATTGAGGAGAGGGGTTACGTGATCACGTCTTTTGAAATTACCGTTGCATACCACCTTAGCTGCAAAATTCATGCATTTTTGTAAGTCCCTTTGAAGGTATTGAGGTAAGTCTCCCCATACTAGGCTGCAGTAGTCAATGCGCGATAACACAAGGGATTGAATGGCTAATAATCTGGATTTTTCGTCTAGCATACTTTTTATTCGATGAAAAAACATTAAAGTTCCGTAGATTTTGTTGCAAGTAGTCTCAACGTGAGATTTGAAGGACATATTTCTATCGAACCAGATACCTAGATTTTTAACTTTTTCTGATGCATTAATTTTATCATTTCCAACTGCAAGAGTAAGATCTGAAGTTTTTTTAATTGCATATTTTGATCCAAAAATGATGAATTGTGTTTTATTTGCATTTAATTTGAGACCATTTCGGTCGTACCATGATTTCAGGCTAGTCAGTAAAGTTTCGGCTTTAATTTGCGTCTGTGGTATTTCCGATACAGAACTTGTTATTGCAATTTGAACATCATCTGCATACATAGAGATCCGTGTGTTAGAAGGCATTGGAGGGAAATCATTAATGAAAATAGAAAACAGTAGCGGACCAAGAATGGATCCTTGGGGAACACCAAAATTGTTTTGAATGAATGGGGACAATTTGTTTTCTATGCGGACTGCATGAGATCGATTTGACAAGTAACTTTCAAACCATTGCGTGTCTATTCCCAAGTTCAGTATTTTACGTAGAAGTTTTTCATGTTGGACGCTATCGAACGCCTTAGAGAGATCGAGTAGTAGCAAGAGTGTTACATTCTTTTGATCGATGTCACTGTATATTTTTTCAAATATATTGAGCAGAGCGTCTTGAGTGCTAGTATTTCTTCTATAGGCATATTGATTTTGGTGGAGTAAATTTGACTCGTCCAGGTGAAATGACAGTTGATTTGTCACCACTTTCTCCAGTAGTTTGGACATGACAGGCAAAAGACTGATGGGCCTGTAGTTTGATGCTGTATTTAGGTCACCACTTTTGTGCGGGTAGGGACAGAATGTGAGGCACTTATATAGCCTTAAATGATCTAGTTTATTTTTATAAAAAGGTTTTTAGGAAATTTTTTTATCTAAACAACGAACTTTGAAACTTTTACACGCTGTTACAACTTGATTTCAACTCCTAGACTCTCGTTTTTGGATAACAGTGGCTCATATATTCTTTTTTCTAGACACCACTTCGATGCTTTGGTTATTTTGGGCCTGTTTTTCAACAAATTTGCATTAACATAGCGCAGTAGCTGGCTGCGAAAGCTCTTATGCCGATTTAGCTACGCTGCTTGCTGTATTTAATGGCTAAACTCCTCAAGCTTGGGATCTTCTGCTTAATTTTCCTTGATAACAAAATTAAATCTGAGGATTATGCCAGAAAATATTACACGTAGTTTAGCAAAGTCAACGGGAGAACTTTCCACTCTAGCTGCACAGCCCCAACAACGCTGATTATCAGCCCCAGCTGATTTAAAAGCGCAAAATGTTACCCACTATCCAATATTCAGTTGCTTTGTGGTACGGCCTGTCAAAAATTATGGGATATAATACTTTACTTTAATAAATCTTGCAGATGTGGATGGCGAACGAATACGTCCATCCTAATAGTACCCGCGATAAAAATATTCTTGTACTACTGCACTGGTGAAACTCGTATTACATCTACGGTTATTAAGCATCCTTATGAGCGTCACAAACACACGCACCAACCAAGCAACAACTCTGTATTGGTATATATAGTAAGAAACATTTAAAATGTGCGGTAGAGACATATTAGTTCGTACACCAAACAAACACTTGCCTACTTCAACTCAAGCGTTTCGAGGGAAAAACGCTGACTTTCAGTGCGGTCACCGTGGCCGAGTGGTTAAGAACGTGCCCTTAACGAGAAGGGTTGGTAGTTCGAATCCCAGTAGTGCCGCCTGGTGGTTCTCAACGTTGGGAAAATGAAAAACTCTGCCACGATTCCCCACTCTACCCAGGTGTCGGAAATGGGTACTGGCTTGGCCGGGAGTAACCGTCATTGCATCCTGGTGTTAGTTATAAGGTATTTGAAAAACTAATGTACAAAATGATATGTATCAGGCTTGATTGATCGGAATAAAATATCCTTTAATAATAAACATATGTTGAATTAACTTCTAACCATTAAATTTTCTGAGTTCGTAAATGAGTCCTTGAATCTTTGTTCATGTAGCAGGCGCTACATAATGTCTAAATTCAGTAAATTTCTCATTAGCATTTAAATAACATAATTATTGGCATTAAAAATCTTACTTCAAATTATTTTTAATAATTTTCCACTTATAATTATTAATCTGAGAAGTTTTTGTGTAAAAGCACAAAATGAAAATAATATAGACAGTCGTTCGAGTTTAAGTCGTCGTGTGGCAACACCCCTAGCCCACGCCATTTTTCGTAGCGTCACTTTCTTGTGTGAGCTCGTGCGGTTCAGCGTCGCGTAAGTGGAAAAAAGAGTTTTAATTTAGTCAGAATCTTGCTTAAAAGTATTACGTGTTTTTCGTGTTTAGTTTCTAAGTGTATTTTTTACCAGTGCTGTTATTATATAAAATGTGCAGATAGTTCGTAGATATTTCGTACGTGTTGCTAGAATATTCTGAGCTGTGTAGCATTAGCTACAAAATGTGTAAATTCAGAAATTTCTAATTAACATTTAAATAGCATAAGTATTGGCATTAAAAATCTTACTTCACCTTATTATTAATAATTTTCCACTTATAATTAGTAATCTTTGAAGTTTTTGTGTAAAAGCATAAAATTAAAAATAACTATCGACAGTTTCGAGTTTTAAGCCGTTGTGATGGCAACACCGCAGCTGACGCGGTTGTCGGACTGTCATTTCTTACGCGCGTGTCAGCTTGTGTGGTTCAGCGTTCTCATTCCTCGACGTCAGTAAACGCCACAACACATATTCCCTGGGCTTCGAGTTTTACAGTCACATTGAGTCTTTACCTCTAACTCAACCATTGAGTTACACCACTTATTTTGCCTGTTTCCGACGTGAGCCGGACTCTTACCTGGACCTTAGTTGCCTTGCAATCACCTCGGTTTTCGAGCTGTTTTCAGCCTGGTATATTATCAAATTACTGGCTAAGATATTAACTGCTCCAACCACGGACTCTTGTCATCAGCGTTTAACGATCTTAAAATCCTACACAAATTAATGATCGATATCTCAACTTCAATCACGGTTCCAAAATTGCTTCTCATTCACCTGCTAAAATTAAGCAAAATTGAAGCCTATTCCTAAAGTCCAACGATTTTCTCGGGATTGTTAAATTGCCCGCAATCTGAAAGTAACCTCCACAAAACACACTCACACACACCCTGTCAACGTCATCACTCGCCGGAGCCCTCGCCTGCACGGACTGCACCATCTAAGTCAAGCTCTTCAGAGTCAAGCACGCCTCGGTCCTCCCGGTTTTCTTCCAATAAAGATCTAACAGCTGAATCAAAAGATTGTCGTCATTCACCTTCTCTTTATCGTTGCTCTCAAACGTGCTCTCGAGATTATTTGCGTTTTGGTGGTTGGGTATTATCGTACAGTCTACCCCGACCATCGAAACATAAAAGCTGTTCTCTAAATGGCGTAGCCGTGAATGGTGTGTGTAACGTTTTCATTCTTTGTTCAGAATTTCCATTCCAGACTCTGTATATTTGGCTGTGTTCAATATTTACATGTATAGTCAGCACGTTGACAGTAGTGCTGCCTTAGGGTTCGTAAATAGTGATTTTTGGTGCCAGAAACTTTAGAGTAGCGTCACACGGGCATATTGAGAAATTACCGGGGTTCATAATGATGATCGTGTGTTTAAATTAGTATCGCCCGATCACGTACAAAAATCATGTAGTTTTCATAATAATGTTTAACAATTACGATTTTCGAAAGAATTAAATTATTGTTCGTGCCCGGCTTATATTTGAAATCAAGAGCATAGAGAAAAGTTATTGCTAGCATGTTTAAACCTGTCCTTATTCTTCATGAGCTTAAAAAAAGAGAAGTAATAAGCGTGAGGTTAAATCTGTAGGAAGAACTCAGGGTTTCTCCGTAATGGGAATTTACCGCTGCTAGGAAAACAGTTGTTGTGGGTTTTCTTGGTGCCTCTCTGGAAATGTGTCATTCAGCGTCCTCGAATATTCCAGATTCTCCGTCGTCACCAACGCCACAACACATCCATCTCTGGGCCTTTACTTTGCCTTTAGTTCTGCCTTAGCTGGGCATTTACCTTGCCTTTACCTTGGCTTTAACTTGCCTTTAGCCTTGTATATTATCTAATTACTGGCTAAATTGTAAGCTGCTTCCAACCACGGACACTTTTCTTCAGTGTACAATGATCTTAAATTAATAACCAATTAAGATCTATTATCGCCTTCAATCACGGCTCAAATTGATATCATTCGCCTGCTCAAATTACGCAGGCTTTGAGCTTACCCCTGAAATCACATTGATTTCTCTTGCCTACTAAATTGCCCCACTCATTAAGTGAATCCCATAAATCGCCACACACACACACACACACACCGTCGACTTCGTCACTCGCCGGAGCCCTTCGCCTGCACGGACTGCGAACCATCTTCAGCAAGTTCTTCAGTAAAACAAGACTCGTGTGGTGATTCCACCTATCTGTACGCGCTCACCACCACACAAGCACAAAAGCGCCACCCCACTGCCACGAAGCGCTCTCGCTGAACGACCAATCAGCGCTCGAGGCTGGCGCTGGGGTGGCGGACCGAGCCTCTACAAGCCGCGCGCACCGAGCAGCCAGGCAACACCTCTGAACACTCACGTACGCTTAGCTCAGCCTCAACTGCTTCAAAAGCGCCACCCCGAGCCGGCTAACCAGAGGCTAGCTCGATTCAGTGCGGCCACCACCAGCCCTATATAAAGAGCTGCGCGCTAAGCGCAGTTCAGTTCTTATTCGAACTTCTTATTTAACATATACAACAACGCCCTCTCAGCGGGCTATTTCCCAAACAAACTGAAACACGCAATAATGATCTTTTTACCGAAGCCCTCCACCTCCCAACACGAGGTGCAAAATTACCGCTCCATCTCCTTACTCGACACCCACGCTAAGCTCATAGACAAGATATTAACCTACAGGCTAACAGACCACCTAACCATCAACAACATCTACAACAGCCGCCAACACGGATTTCGACACGGAAGAGGTACACACACCGCACTTGCCACGCTACATGAGACCCTCCACATTAAACAAACACAGAGAAACAAAACAGACATCATTCTACGAGATGTAAGCAAGGCCTTCGACAAAGTCTGGCACACAGGACTCAAATTCAAACTGTCGCAGCTACAAATTCACCCCCTATTCACAAAAATCCTGTATAGCTTCATCACTAACCGCACCGCAGCCATACGAATCGCAAACTACACTGGCCCACCCTTCCCAATCAAGTCAGGTGTCCCCCAGGGAGCAGTCCTCTCCCCAATACTGTACAACTACTTCACACACGACCTTCCTCCACCAATACCCAACACTGACTACATAGCTTTTGCAGACGACATCACACAAATCATATCCACAAAACATTCATATAACATGGCAGCTCTTTTAACAACACGAGCCATTGCCCAAATCAACGATTACGAACGAAAATGGAAAATCCAAACTAATGCAAATAAATTCAAAATAATTGCCATCAGCCGCCGCAAACACCCAACAGTGCACATCAACAACACACCACACCCCTACACAAACTCAGGTAAAGTTCTGGGACTCACAATCAGCACAACCGGATACGCACCCCACACCAGACAACGAGCAGCACTAGCACACCAAAACCTCTCACGCCTCTACCGATTCAAACATCTGAACCTAGAAGTAAAACGCCAACTATACATCGCTCTAGTAAGATCCACTCTCATCTACCCAGTCATTCCCCTACACACACTTCCACCAACATCTATCTCAACACTCCAGCGTGTACAAAACCGAGCCACGAGATACATAACAAATTCAGGATGGCAAGATTTCACCACCTCTGCACAACTACATCGTCGAGCAAACTTGCAACCAATCAACATTACACTCCACAAACACGCGAAAAGAATCTGGCAAAACATTCACGACATGTACCCAAACTCTACCAACAACTCACATTCCCGCAAGACACTCCACAAATACCACACAGACAATTTCAGAGCTCAAAAATGAAAACACTCGCACCCCAACCGAGACCAAAATACACTTAACACGACTCTAACGACGGACGGACGGACAGACTCGACTGACCAGCACCGACTCAAGCGAATATTTTGTGATAAAGGAGACCTAACCAATACGGCAAGCCTAACCACCCACGTCCGGTACTAAAGATGCCTACTAACTAAAGATCGATCATACAAAGCCCTGACGGGTAATTGTAATATAGCGAGTAGTGTAAGTTCTAGTTAGAGAGACCATAAGTTGGCAACGCTCGAGAGAGCAACACTCGCAAGCCAGTCTGCTATTGGCCTCGGATTCAACAACAAGTAAATGTTGACCGAGTGTGTACATAATTAACTACTGTGGTTGGTATCTAACTTCTTAAGTTCTAAACTAATGTACTAATTCTATTCTACCCTATACTATACATTTCCCGTCTATCTCCGCTCTACTCTTGCTAGCCACAGTATTGAAAATGGAGTATTAAGTTAAGGTATCCAAGAGGTGAGTGAACTATTTACCTAACTTGCTGTGTCATTGCATGGTATTGTGTTCAGTACTATAACTATTTGGTGTCTATGTGGAACCTGCGCTGTGCTCTAGTGTAGGGCTATCCACTCTATAATACTGGCGACGAGGATTATTTTTTGTGGAACTATTGGGAGAGGCTAGACTAATGAAGGAACTCAGAATTTATATTATTCAGTGACTAGAGTATTGATGCTGTAAATTTCTGATTTTTTTTTTAACAAGGGGTATTATTACAGCCTCTTGAATTGGTATCTCTTGCAACTGATATTGTTGCTACTACTATTTCAGGTAGATATCTGACAATTAGCTGTAAAGCTGGGTAAAAATGCCAATGCTAGGCTCAGTGGGAGAATTCAATCCTTTAGAGGAAGAATTCCCAGAATATGAAGTCAGGCTAAACTGCTTCCTTAGTATTAATAAAGTGGAAGATTCAAATAAAGCTAAAACATTTATTGCTCTGGTGGGTCCTAAAATTGTTAGGTTGACCAAAGACCTACTATCACCTAAAAGACTTTTAGATGCTACCTATGAGGAGATCATGGAAGCGTTAAGACGGCATTTTAAGCCGACACGCAACCAGATCTTTGAAAGGTTTAGGTTCCATAAGCGGAACCAGAAACAAGGGGAGAGCATTGCTGATTTTGTGGCTAGCTTAAAGGCCCTTTCAGACACCTGTAATTTCAAACAGGAAGTTCTGGAAGAAACTCTGCTAGATAGGTTAATACTGGGTGTGCCCAGTAATGATGTTCAAAATTGTTTGCTCAATGAAAATGACCTCACATGGAAAAAAGCCGTGGATCTGGTAACTGCCAAAGAAACTCAACTGAGGGAGACGGTTGTGTTAAGGCAACCTAATTCCATACTAAATGTGGGCCAGCATAGAGTAAAGCAAACTGCTATTAAGCCTCAGGGCAAAACTCAGGCTCAAGCTAGCCCCAAATCAGCATGCAGCGGCTGTGGTAATCTGCACTGGCGTAGAGATTGCCCCTATAAAAACAGTGTTTGTCATGGTTGTGGCCAAAAAGGCCATCTTAAGAAGTGTTGCTATAAATTGAAAAAACAAAATTCTGCTAAAGACAACAAAAATAATTTTGTGCATGCTATGCATGAAAAAAGGGGGAGGGAACACCACCCTAACCCTAGTAGAACTAACAATACAACCTGTGCAGACTATCCAGTTGCTAATCTAGGCTGTTATGGAGAGATTTTCTCAATAGCCGAGGAAATGAAACCCCCAATCAAAATAAAATTGTTACTAAATGGTGTGCCATTAGAGATGGAGGTAGATACAGGTGCTGCCAGGTCTATCCTTTCAATGGCCACCTACTCTAAAATACCAGCTAAGTCAAGACCCGAGCTGAGACCTTCTGATGTTAAGCTTTGGACTTATGGGGGAGCGGAGCTAGTAGTTTGCGGAGAGATTAGGGCTAACATCCAGCGTGAATCTGGTAATATGGTTCCTCACCTAGCAACTATTGTGATTGTAGACAGGGAGGGGCCAGCTTTGCTGGGTAGGGACCTGATTGATTCCCTTGGGCTAACTATAGTATCAAATAATGTCAACAAATTGACTACCTGCCCTGAAGAGTTAGCAAATAAATTCCCTGACCTTTTTCAACCAGGTCTAGGTTGCTTTAAGGGAAGGAATTTCAAAATAGAAGTGGATCCAGCTGTACCACCAAAGTTTTGTAAGGCCAGGAACGGGCCTTACACACTGAGACCTAGGGTGGAGGCAGAACTTGATAGACTGGTGCAGGAAGGTATCCTCACCCCTGTACAATACTCGAGATGGGCAGCGGCGATCGTCCCTGTGCTCAAGGCTGATCAAAGCATCCGCATCTGTGGGGACTACAAATTAACAGTCAACAGAGCCACTAGGCAGGATACCTACCCTATACCCAGAGTGGAAGATCTATTTAGCGGGTTAGCAGGAGGAGTTATACGAGTATACTCCAAGCTAGATATGTCTCAGGCATACGCTCAACTACCCTTGGATGAAGACTCCAAGGAACTCACGGTAATAAACACCCACAGAGGTTTATTTGCCTACAACCGTCTCAGTTTTGGAATTGCGTCCGCACCTGGAATCTTTCAGCGTGCCATGGAAGGACTATTGCAGGGCCTCCCATGAGTGTTCTGCTACCTGGATGACGTCCTGGTGAGTGCCACTAATGAGCAAGAGCACAACAAGCGTCTCTATCAAGTCTTATCTAAACTACAGGCGGCAGGACTAAAACTGAAAATGGATAAATGCCAAATTGGAGTGCCACAGGTATCCTACCTTGGATACCAAATTGACAAGGATGGATTGCACCCCACTGCAGAGAAAGTAGCAGCAATCCAGAATGCACCAGCTCCTACTAATGTAACTCAACTGAGAGCCTACCTTGGGCTGCTAAATTTCTATAGGAAATTTCTAAAATCATCTGCAACTATGCTGGAGCCCCTAAATACCTTACTGAGAGACAAAACCCCTTGGAAATGGGATGCAAGTCAGGAGAGAGCCTTCCAGAAATCTAAACAAGCCCTCCTGGACTCTCAGACTCTAGTCCATTTTGACCCTCAGAAACCCATAGTGGTAGTGGCGGACAGTAGTGCGTATGGTGTGGGAGCGGTGCTGTGTCACCTTATTGATGGGATGGAACGCCCCGCCTATTTTGCCTCCCGAACTCTAACAGCAACAGAACGCAACTACTCTCAAACTGAGAAAGAAGCCCTAGCTATGGTGTTCGCACTTCGAAAATTTCATTGCTACCTGTGGGGACAGGATTTCACTGTGGTTACGGACCACAAACCTTTGTTGGGACTGTTTGATCCGGGTAGAAGCATTCCTCCGATGGCATCCGGGCGCATTCAAAGGTGGGCTTTACTACTGCAGTCCTACAAGTTCACCTTGCGTCACCGGTCCGGCGTGCTGTTGGGCACAGCTGATGCTCTCAGTCGTCTACCTTTGACAACTCCCGAGGAAGCCACACCTATTCCTGCGGAATGGACGTCCTTAGTTAATTTCCTTGAGTCAGCTCCAGTCACCAGCACCCACATCCGCGACGGCACCCTAAGGGACCCAGTACTTTCAAAGGTATACAAATACTGCCAAGTAGGCTGGCCTTCGACGGTAATTGGTGATCCTGATCTCGCTCCGTTTACTAGGAGGCGAGACGAATTGTCCACACAAAATGGCTGTGTACTCTGGGGAGCAAGAATTATTGTACCCCAAGCTCTCAGACAAGCCATTGTGGACGAACTGCACTCTGGCCATGCTGGATCATCCAGGATGAAGGAGTTAGCTCGCAGCTATGTATGGTGGCCGCTGCTGGACAAAGATCTAGAAGAAACGACTAAGTCATGCAGCGAGTGCCTGAGCACTCGAGCTGCACCAACGAAAGCTGAACTCCATCCGTGGGAATGGCCTGCGAAGCCTTGGCATCGCATACACATTGACTACGCGGGCCCAATGGATGGAAAATACTATCTAGTGATCGTGGATGCACACTCTAAGTGGGTTGAAATTTTTCCCACATCTACTACAACCTCTAGCGAAACGATCTCGTGCCTGAAACACACTTTTGCGACATTTGGATTTCCAGTAACAATTGTTTCTGACAATGCAACGTGTTTCACATCGGCCGAATTCCAAGAATTTGTGAAGGCATGTGGTATGCGACATATTACGAGCGCACCATACCACCCTTCAACTAATGGACTGGCAGAGCGCATGGTACAAACTTTCAAGAAGAATATACGAAAGTCAACGGAACCCCTACGCCTAGCACTAGACAGGTTTCTGTTCAACTATCGGCTGACACCCCACACGACAACAGGTGTTACGCCCGCCGAACTGATGTTAGGCAGAAAAGTTCGCTCTCGTCTTGATCTGCTTTGGCCGTCAGAAGCAATCGCGTCCAAAGTTGCTCAACGCCAGGACGCTCAGAAAAGATACCACCCAGGGTCTCGCGCGGTTGATATTCCGCCGGAGTCTCCTGTGATGGTCCGTCAATACACGCCGGGTTCCCCAAAATGGACCCCTGCTACCACCATTGAGAAAACAGGCCCGGTATCCTACAAGTGCCAACTGAAGGGGGGAGAGGTCGTTCGTCGACACCAGGACCAAGTTATTACCTGCTCGAACACCATCCCTGAACTCTTGGAACAACCTACGGAGGAAACCGTCTTGTTTCCACAACCTGCTCAAAATTCATACCCACCACCTCCGACCAATGAACCTGACACCGGAACACCTGATTACCCGACTCCCACCCAGGAGGCTAGGATGCACGAGCCTCCAAGTGCTAACATCTCACGCAGGTCTACCCGGGCTCGGAAGCCTGTGGTGAGAATGGACCTTTAGGATTGACTATATTGAATAAGGGGACTGGGGATACAGGGGGAGGGTTTCTAATTAAGGAGGGAGGGGTGTAATATAGCGAGTAGTGTAAGTTCTAGTTAGAGAGACCATAAGTTGGCAACGCTCGAGAGAGCAACACTCGCAAGCCAGTCTGCTATTGGCCTCGGATTCAACAACAAGTAAATGTTGACCGAGTGTGTACATAATTAACTACTGTGGTTGGTATCTAACTTCTTAAGTTCTAAACTAATGTACTAATTCTATTCTACCCTATACTATACATTTCCCGTCTATCTCCGCTCTACTCTTGCTAGCCACAGTATTGAAAATGGAGTATTAAGTTAAGGTATCCAAGAGGTGAGTGAACTATTTACCTAACTTGCTGTGTCATTGCATGGTATTGTGTTCAGTACTATAACTATTTGGTGTCTATGTGGAACCTGCGCTGTGCTCTAGTGTAGGGCTATCCACTCTATAATAGTAATTAACGTCTACCACCCCTAAACTACCTACAAAAAAATACCCACAACACTAGCATCATACGCGCACAGCGCATCTCTATCTTTTTCCTACCTATCCTTTTCCGTTTGACCCCTTCTCTTCCCAACACACCCTGTGTCAAACTCTCCTTCCGACTTCTCTATAAGCATCGCCAAGCCAAGTCACCAAGTTCAGTTCGCACAGCTCACACTCCACTCGCAGGAACCCTGATATTCACACAAGTCTTCTTCCTGCGAGCCTCGTCGCTGCAACGGCTCACACAAGCCTTCCAGCGAGCCTCCTCACAGCAGCGCACACAAGACTTCTCCCTGCGACTCTCCGCGCAGTTATTCCGACATTCACTAGTCTCGGCTGCTCAGCAAGCAGTAGCCTCTCGGCCTGCATCGCCACCTCGACGGCACCGCTACGCCACGGCACGCACAACGCGACTTACCGACAACCGTCGGTCCTCCAAGTCGTCCTTGTGTACTATACTACCTGCCTGTAAACATTTACCTCATGTGCCATACTGTCGGCGATCTTCTCAATAACACGGCCTTTATTCCAGTTTTGTATTCCTTATCCTGTCGGGGTCGTTTGCACCTCAGGCACTCACTTCGGGCATAGATACCACAAAGTCTAAAGATATTTACATAGTCTGCCCGGAGTGTAAAGCAGCCTGAGGGAGAACACTACACTCGGCGGTCCTTTCCGGCTCCTTCAAATAAACCAGAGACAAACAAGCTGAGTTCCCAACCTTGTCGTCATTATCCTCTCGTCAGCGTGATCTTAAACATCCTTCTCGAGCTCATTTGCGTTTTTGGTAGTTGGTATATAATTGTAAAAGTCTACCCAACCATCAAAAGTAAAATTCACTTGAAAGGCATCGATGACCATAACAGAAAAATGAAAAAAAAATGTTTTAGTCCAATAAAATTCATTGCCGTCCTTTTTCGCATGATGTTTCAAACATTTTACCGCCAACCCCACAACAGAATTCCGGTTATCTTTTTCTAGTCAATGCTGCTATGATGGTAGTTTTGGAAGTCAACTCTTGTTTGCTGTGAGATGTAAGTCATTGAGTGTGAACAGACGTACATGGAGATGGAATGAGAATAATAACAGATTATGTCAGCAGTGTAATAGTGGAGCAGAGGAAACAATTGAGCATTTTGTGCTGGAATGTAGTAAGTATGAGCAAGAGAGAGAGAGTTTTATGAATGTGGTGTCTGAGCAGTATGGAGAGAATGAGTGGAATGCCAGATGTGCTGAAGATGATTGCGGTATGAGCTGTCTTGCTGGATTGGATCAGGAGTGTAATGCGAGTATCACTGAGGCTATGAAAGTGTTTCTTGTGCGTGCCTGGAGTAAGAGACAGTGACTGGAATGAGCCAGTCTGGTAGAATGGGCTGTAATGACAAAATGTGCCGGGGGATGGTGTTTTGACACACTGGCTGTCCCGGTGATGCCTTCCAATGGAGGCTTGTGACAAGGATCGTAGATCCTGAGTAGTTTAGTGGACAAGTCTGGTACCAGGCACTGAACTCTTTATGTGAAAATTGTGGAGGGAATTGTAGGCCGTTACAAAGGCCCCGACACTGTCGGCCCTCAAGTTCAAGTTCAAGTTGCTGATTTTAAGGACTTTAGATTGAAATTATGGCTTTTTCTTTTTATTTCGACAAAGAGAAGAAATGCTGAGCTTAAACGTTGGGGAATCTCAATTTCCAAGCATAGGGCGAGTGCTACTAACTAGATAACTCTTATTTTTTAAATACGTCTAAAAGTTTTCAGGTGGATCTTGATGTAAAATATTGCCCATACATATTTGAGTGACCTGAGCAGAGAAAACCATGATTTAATTGTGTTACAGGAAAGGATTTCGTTCCTCAGTTTTTACTGTGTGCATTGCAATTAAATTTATTTTGTATATAGTTTGAAAAAATGTTTGTATCAAGCCAGGTTTGCGGAAAGGAATTGAGTTTTGTTTCGCCAGTGATGCCGTCAGAATTTGTTTACAAACATTGTTCACGGTAGTATTGTGTTGTTGCTCAAAAAGTAGCTCGCGACTCTATTACACTGTACGCAAGTTGTAAATTGTAACGCCGACTGTGAGGCTGACTGCCAGGTTGTACAGACTTCTGCGGAAGAAATCCATTGACTTTCAAAATCCTTTTGGATCCCCGAAGAAAAAGTGGGGCTGGCGCAGGAAATATTGTGTAAGAAGTGTCTCGACTGACTAATGTCAATAAATTGCGTGAATAAATTGTGTAAAATTTACCTGCGTATTAAACTATTCGAAAGAAAATTTTATGTTTTGACTGCTGGGGACCCTCAAGCACAAACGTCTTGATAATATTTGAAATGTGCCAAAATCATTTCCCCTTTTACCCATTCTATTTTTTTGTGTCCAGTACTTGAAGCTTTTTAACTTCGTTCTTATTTACAATGATCTAAAAGTTCCTGTTTTAGTGTAGTCAGCCAATGACAATTATTCATTTGGTAATCATTTCTCATCACATGAGCATTTTCAGTTATGAAAACATTCCATAAGCTGCTACAACGAGTTTTTTTTTTTTGTTACTGTAGTTATGAGTAAGGGCACCTGCACACCAAAAGACGGCAAGCAAGAGAGAAAGATGTTAGGCAAGATCTATCACACACCAAAAGATAGCCAGTTTGCTCCTGAATGTCATGGAGAGAGGTCTATAACAAAAATAAGCGGCACAAGCATGTGTTTGTAACATTGAGTATCATTCCTACTTCGTCCCATTGCTTTGAAACACGTAATCTGTCACTTTGCTGTGGATTTTATGAGTTCGAAAGGCACAGTACAGCATAAACTTTGGATATAAGGAGTTCAGTCTATTCTGGAAGAATTGAGCAGCGCACCTTCCTCGTCGACATCTCATAGCGCACTGCCAGACGTTTCTTGCTGCAGCTTTTAAGCGTGAAACCATCTTCGAGTCGCTTTCTCGCTTCAGCCAATCTTCAATCTTTTTCACTCGCTTGCTAGCTTGCTTTTGGTGTGCGCACTCCCATAGGAATACATGTATATCGATTCAAGCTTGCTTGCTTTCTCGCCTCAAATCTTTTGGTGTGCAGGCACCCTAATTGCGTGCTATTTTTGATATGATATCAGTCCACACAAACACTGAAATGTTAGAGAATTCATTGAGTATCCTAAAATTTACTATGGAAATAGTTAAGAATATTAGATGGGTATCCAAGATCCTTCAAATTAGATTACTCTTAACCAACATGTACTAGGCTACCAACCCAAGATCCATCTTTTGTGAAGTTCTCACATGAGCTATGCTTTCTGAACTGAGAGCTTATATTCCGTAACATATATTATCATGCCTGCATTACAAATATGTTAAGATATTATTTATTTCTGTGCTTTTAGTTAAAGTATAGGTTTGCTTCTTTACATTTTTCTCTGGCAGCCTTGTGCTTGTTGGTACTAATAATATAAAAAATAAGTTTTTTTTTTCCAAGTGTAGATTTGAATTATATATTTTTTTTTAATTTTCTATTTGCATGTGGCAGAGTATGGGTAAGATGAATCAAAATTTGGGTAAATCTGAAGGAT
This sequence comes from Morinoia aosen, assembly GCA_030386875.1. Taxonomy (NCBI): domain Eukaryota; kingdom Metazoa; phylum Arthropoda; class Malacostraca; order Amphipoda; family Talitridae; genus Morinoia; species Morinoia aosen. The sequence continues at coordinate 29,024,857 of CM059570.1, read as the reverse complement.
ATGACAGTTATCGATTTTGTGAATTTCGATGCCTTAGCATAGTTAATTAGATCGAAATAAACAAGTTTTCTTCTATGCACTTTCCATCTCAAATGAGTATTTTATTAGTTATAGCGGTAAATGACTTACCGCAACTCCGGTCTTTAAAGCGGAAAGAAATTCTTTGATCGAGTTGTATGGCAATACTGCAATGGCGTCTCGCTTCCAGCGCTGTCTTGAAAGACGAAACCAAACCTACCGCTATACCTTGTTAAATACTCATTTGACAAAAAAAGTGTATAGAATAAAAGTTGTTTATTTCGATGTTATTACCATGTTTCAAGCAACAAAAATTCGAAAATCGATAAGTAGCTGTTTATTCGAGCGCATATGTCATCAATGACGAAACTAAACTTACCGCTAAAAATCGTAAAATACTCATTTGAGACGAAAAAAGAATAGAAGAAAACTTGTTTATTTTGATTCAATTCATTAGGTTCAGGCACCAAAAAGTGGAAAATCGACAACTGTCATCTCCTTCAGATTTACCAAAATTTGTATTAAGTGCTCTCCATAAACTTATCGGTAAATGTAAAGCGTTTGCTGGTAATCGATTTTTAAATTTTTGGTGCCTATACATAGTTGATTAGATCAAAATAAACAAGTTTTCTTCTATGCACTTTCCGTTGTAAATAAGTATTTTATGAGTTATAGCGGTGAATAAGTTACTGCAACTCAAGTGTTTAAAGCGAGAAGTAATTCATCGATTGCAACGTTGCAATGAAGTCTCACTTCCAACGCGGTCGTCATCAAAGACGAAACTAAACCTACCGCGCAAACTCGTAAAATATTCATTTGACAAAAAAAGTGTATAGAAGTAAAGTAGTTTATTTTGATGTTATTACCATGTTTCTGGTGACAAAAATTTGAAAATCAATGATTAGCTGTTCATTCGAGCTCATTCGACATCAAAGATGAAACTAAACCTACGGTTACCTACCGCTATAATTCGGTAAATTCTTATTTGCAACAGAAAGTGCATAGAAGAAAACTGGTTCATTTAAAACTACAGTCGTACCTTGGTACTTGACCATTAATCCGTTCTGAGGTGGTGGTCGAGCACCAATTTGTTCCAACACCGAAACCAATTTTCCCATAAGAAATAATGGAAAGTATTTTAATCCGTTCATACCTTTAAGAAAAATATCTAAAATATTATAAGAACGTGTATCTAAACAACAATGAAGACGTAAATGTGCACAAGCAGTATATGATAAAGATAAATGCGACGCGAGGTCAAACACTTGTATACCACTTTCATATTTTGCTACCATTTCCTTCTTCAGTTTAATAGTGGTCCTTACTGCTTTCCTCTATGCCTTTCCCTGTTCACTGTCTTTCTTTGGACCCATTATTAAGGGCTAGAGCAACATGAAAAAGTTTAAATCTGGGAAGAAATACTCGAACAAACTGCGTACGTCTTACTCCACTGGCGGTCTGAGTCGAACTGACGCTTACCCGCTGGTCGAGGCGGGTAAACGTCAGGCGAGTTCGGGCCGACTCGGCCAGTCGAGTACCGAAAATCTGTTCGAGATCCGATGCATTTTCTACTCCAATTTTTTGGTCGAGCACCGATTTGATCGAGTATAGAGGCGGTCGAGTACCGAGGTACGACGGTAATTAATTATGTTTAGGCACCGAAAACCTAAAAATCAATTAGTAGCAAACCCTTTACATTTATCAACTTATCTTGTTGAATTCTCAATTAGTAGCAAACCCTTTACATTTATCAACTTATCTTGTTGAATTCATTGAGATGCTGTCTTTGTAAGGCTATTTTCGATTCAAAAATAAATACTTGATAATCTATTTGTAAACTTGAGAAATATTAAAAGGTAAACAATTTATTAAAAGCTCTTAATCTTTCCTAATTGCAGTTTGTATTACACGTGGTTCAAGTTTCAATGTAGTTGATTTAGTAAAATTATGGGACTGCATTATTTTTTATAATTTGCAAATATAGTGTTATATTGTTGAAATATATCATCTGGTAATCAAATTCATAGCCTTTGGAAAGAGAAGAAAAATTGTGTTTTGTTTTAATTGTTGATTAGAATTGTTTTTAAATATGTAGTAGATATTTCATATTTATTTTTTACATTTTAATCCCATTTTATTCCAGGTTAACTCCAGGATCTGAAATTCTTGAATAGCTGTTGCATCTTAATAGAGCATCCATTGAGTGTAAGAATGGATCACACACCTCAATTGCCTCAAAATTTAAGAAATCAAGGCAGTTCTCAAAACAAAGAAGAAGAAGAAGAATATGGGCCTCAAATTCCATCAAATCTGAAGGAAAAAAGTTCATCTTCAGCTGAAAGTACAATGTCTGAGCCAGACTCACCTAATACATATGGCCCTGCCTTGCCTCTACATTTACAAAAGAATAAAGCTCAGGTGAAAGTGGGTGATGATGATGATTCTGATGCCTATGGCCCATCCTTGCCCCCTCACCTATTGAGGACTTCTGCAGTTCCTGGAAACAAAAGTTGTGGTTCACCATCAGTGAAAATTGGAACTGATGCTTCACCTGGTGGCAGACATCAAAGTGAAGACAGTGAAAGCAATCAGTCAGACAGTGATGAGTATGGTCCTTCTTTACCTCCCCATTTGAAAAACAGTGCTCACTCTCTGCCCTCCAAGCAAGTTTCACAGACTACTGTTAGTAAGAGTAAAGATTTAAGATCTGGTAAGGCAAATGAAAGAACATTTGGTCCTGTACTCCCACCTGAAATTATGGCTACCTCTGCTGCTAGTGACAATGATGATGATGATGATGATGATGAAGAAGAAGAAGAAGATAGTTATTGTCCTGCTTTACCTCCTCATTTGAAAAAGAAGCAGTCATCCCAATGCAAATTGGATTCTCGTCCTAAAATAGAAGAAGAAGAGCCAACTTTGGCAGCTATGGATGACAAGGAGTTTTCTGAGGATGATGAAGTGTATGGACCAATGCCTCCTAGCCAAGAAGTGGACATTGATGAATACATAGAGTCAACCCTCCATCAGCGAACAGAAGCCACTCAGAGGAGGCTAAAAGAGGTATGCTCATTAACTGTTGTGGTAAATTACATGCATACATGGCATTATTTTAGTTAATCTTGTAGACTCGTCTCAGACTTTTTTAGTGCACATCTGTGTGTTGTGAGCTTGTATAACTTGAAACTGTATGCTTGTATAGTATGTAGTTAATTCTTCATCTTATATGTCAATGACATATTAGCTCTAAAATATTAATTGAAGTGAGCACTCTCTCTTTTTTACTAATAATTGCATTTTTGAGTAAGGAAATATAATGATTATCCAGCCATAGTGAATGCAGTGTGGGACCAAGTATGTAGCTATAAACTAGTCTTAGCATTTTTATGGCTATAAATAAATTAAGCTCTAAATTAAATTGAGTGATTCATTCCATAAGAAGTTGTAGCTCTGTGAGTGTGTTACTTCAAACACTTCAACATTTTGGCTTGAACGTCACTCCTATCTTGTATTTATATGAGGTTGCAAAGTACAGCTTCTGATCACTGTTGGGTTGTGTTCTCGTTCTGTTATCTGATTCAGAAAAGTGCATTTGAATCTTGGAGAGGCTAAGTTTAAAGTGATTATTGTTTGCTAGTCATTGTGCCAGTTATAAGATACAAAGTCTGTATAATATGTGAATGCAACTATTGCATTGAATATAATAATTTGTGATGGACTAAGTAGATGTGGTTCATGTAACTAGAAGAAAATTATGTAGAAAGTGCTTTTTTCATTAAAACTTTCTTGTTTCAGCATATTGATCCCTGTATACAAAATGGAGCCTAACATGCTATCACATGATCTTAACTGTCTTGATTTGCCACCTCAAAGCTCTTAATATGAATTAAATTTCTTATGATTTCCTGGATTGCTAGACATACCAGTATTTTGCAACAAACAATGACAAACCCAATAAAAATTATATGTTTGTTAACTTGGGACATACTGCAGAGTGTGTGCGAAAGCATGAGAATTTCTTCTCTTACTGTTACATACATTACTTGTCACAAGTCCTACTGAAACAATGTATGCTGTGCCTGAGGTTTAATTTTCTCCTAGGAATAAGTACATCTGCTGCACAAGTTGAATGCCGGGCATTGAAAATATTATTTTCAGAAACTAGAATGGAAATCCCTTTAAGAAGCACTTGTAACCACTATTCTCATTTGACTTCATAAATTAAAGGTTTAATTAGTTTTAAGAACTTTTATGCATATTTGTATCAGGAAATTAGATCTACTTGGCTTCATACATGTTTCCCATAATTTTTTGTATCCAGAAAACATACCTGTTAAGGCAAGAACTCAAATCCTTTTTTGTGACACGCAAGTTTATATGTGGGACTTCATCCAGGTTTACTTTATTTTTTGTATCTAGACAACAACACTCAGCAAATAAAAGCCATCAAATTCATGTACATGACATTTAAGTTTGATGTGCTCAGCTACCCTGGAATGTTACAGGCGAGCAACACAGCGCCTAAGCGGGAAGACTGGATGCTGACTCTGCCAGAAGACAAGCCGCTCTTTGCTGGTCTGGGCCTGCAGGCGCGCCAGTTCTCTAAGTCCGGCAAGCGGGACCGAGGGGACACCTCCGTGTGGACAGACACTCCGGCTGATAAGGAGCGCAAGGCTCAGGTACCTTGTGTGCTGCACTCTAATGCCATACTTTCCATTTCTTCAGTACATGATAGGTTGTTAACTGTAAAATCCCATATTTCTCTGGGGTGCTATAAGCTTTTTGGTTGTTACACTGCCATTTATTGGAACTCTTTGTACTGCATGTTAAGCAAAATGCTTTTCATCCACTTATCAAGTATGTTTTCCTGCTGCAGAAATTTTTTAAATACAATCTGATCATAAATTTTTGTGCCTCAGAAGTGCCTCAGATAGGGACCGAAAAATTTACGTCTGTTCAAAAAACTCAGTGGAAAAAACAGCGTGAAGAGCAGTAATTTATTGGCAATGGTGACAGAGCTGAAATTTTTAATACTCAGAACAGACATTCTCTGAAGCAAGTGGTGAAAGCAAACCAGCAAAAAGGGGTGTTTAGTAACTCTCAGCATGCTCAGAATAACTTCTAAGAAAATTTCTATGCTTCCACGTCACCCAGCTTGTCCCCTTACCTGCAGAGAGCTGCCAAAGGTCGTGCCCCCGCAAAGGGAGACAAGGATGCGGAGGAGCAGACCACCTTCCAGGATGAGCGGAAAACCACTAGGGATGAGCGGCTCCAGGCAGCTGTAGACCGCCACAACGACACCAAGCGCTCCCGGCCCCTCATTGACACGCACCAGAGCAAGCAAAAGAAGGTGGGCAGCATGTCCATGTCCTGCTGTGGTGTGGTGTATTTCCTGGCTTAGCTGTGTGGGGGCTTTTGTCTTCTTTGGCCAGCTGTGTGGGGGCTTTTGTCTTCTTTGGCCAGCTGTGTGGGGGCTTTTGTCTTCCTTGGCCAGCTGTGTGGGGGCTTTTGTCTTCTTTGTCCTGCTGTGTGGGGGCTTTTGTCTTCTTTGTCCAGCTGTGTGGGGGCTTTTGTCTTCCTTGGCCAGCTGTGTGGGGGCTTTTGTCTTCTTTGGCCAGCTGTGTGGGGGCTTTTGTCTTCCTTGGCCAGCTGTGTGGGGGCTTTTGTCTTCTTTGTCCTGCTGTGTGGGGGCTTTTGTCTTCTTTGTCCAGCTGTGTGGGGGCTTTTGTCTTCCTTGGCCAGCTGTGTGGGGGCTTTTGTCTTCTTTGGCCAGCTGTGTGGGGGATTTTGTCTTCTTTGTTCAGCTGTGGTGTGGTGTGTTTCCTTGTTCTGCTGTTTAGGAATTTTGTCTTTCATGTCCAGCTGTAAGCAGTTTATGTATGCTAAAATAATGGGTAGTGTTGAGGATACACTTTAAAATGATGAATTTGAATGATACTTGAATTCAGTCGCTGTGGTGGTAGTTCTTGCAAATCGGCTGCTGCTCTAATTTCAGGGCTTGAAATGGATAGGCATTTGAAGATCCAGTATTACAGCTGATTTATTCAGCTTCATTAAGAGTGTGCATTTTTTTCATTTCATTCTCCGAATCGACCTGTGGAAGACTTGGTATTTGTGCCAAGTTCAACTTAAACAATTTAATTGAAAACTGGTCTCTGAACTTCATCACATTGTTCTTGTACAATGGTAATAGTCTTTCGGAAATAGTCTCATTGTATCGTTAATATCTCTTGGTAATTTTTTCCATTACATGTACAACATATCCTTTTCAAAGTTCTCTGTTGAGTGCTTGTTACTTCCTCATTCTGATCTTGGTGACAACCTGATGTCTGTGTCAGTTGTACGTCGGTGGTTGTGATGATAGTAATATGGCAAAAATATTACCATGAAAGGTGAAACTTGCGTTAGATTTTGTAAATCTTGACCTCATTCATTGCGTATGTCCTCTCATCGTGTCCTGCTCTCCACACCAATGCCCTGAGCTCAAAGATGTATTCTGTGGAAACTTTGCTGAAGAAGATAGTGATAGAGGAAGTTTTTAATATAGAATTAATGATGTTTGATGTTTTTAACACTTTCACTGCAGCAGATAAAACTGAAGTTTATTATTCAACTCAAATTTTTGAGTCAGTTGTCGTAAATAATGTTAAAAATAGCAAACATTTAACTGTATCATGCCTTCATTTAGTTTTCATTGAGTATTCACAAAAATTAACTTTTTGACTTGTGGTTGATAAGCAGCATTGTGAAAATTCCCTCCGTGTACCACCGGTGGCTCACGGCGCAGTCAAAGTGTTAATATAGATTTAACAGTCAACTGACAGCATATCTTTATGTCCATCCTCTCCATATTGAAAATTATTCCCACATTCAGAAATTTTAGTCTCTGTTTCTCTTATAGTTCACTGCCGGTGATCTGACTTTTCTTTACCTAAAGGAGTTCATTTTAAAAATTGAAGGGAATTAAAGCAATATGATGTTATTTAACTCTTCACCATTCTCGCAAAAAGGAATATTCAACGCGCATAATCTACGCTTGTGGTCCTAGATCTGTCTACATAGTTCAGTCAAAGTTGTCACCAAGTTAGATTTTCTGCTAATGCGTGGTCAGGCATTATTGATGACTTTTTCATTGGCTGCTGCATGCTGCCAGGAAGACACAATTATTAATATTGACCCATCCCATTAGGATTATTATGTTATGTTATCTCAATGGGATAATTCCTTTGTACTCTAATGCCATCCCATTTGGATGATTGCCTTGTACTGTTAAGCCATCCCATTAGTATTATTGCTTACTGCTGTTATATCTTCTCATCATGATAAATCTTTTGCACTGTTGAGCCATTCCATTGGGATAATTCCTTTGTACTCTTATGGCATCCCATTTAATAGCATAATTGTTTTCTACTGTTGAGACATCCCTTTTAGGATCAGCTGTACTCTCAATGTGAATATGTTTCTTCGACCCAGGTAAAGAAAGACAGCCTGAGCGTGACTGGGATAGGTGCGGACCGCAAGCCCTTCAGTCGTGAGGAGGATCTCCATGTCAACAAATTCGACGAGGCCCAGAAAAGCTCCATACTCAAAAAGGCACGCAACCTCAACGACAGATTTTCCTCCGGCAAAAGCTCCAAGTTTTTGTAGTGTATGCTGTGAACTTCAAAGAGCATGGATGCGTATTCTCTGTATATCTGTGTAACTTTTTGCTTCTATGTTAAAGAGGAGGACTGCAGTACCTAATTTTTGAGTTATTTCATTTCTGTCACTTCCTTTGCTTTTCGTACCCATTATAATACAAATTGTTTGGTACACATGTTTTCACTACCATCCAGCTAGTAGACAAATTCTGCAGTAAGTTCTGGATTTTAGCTATCATTTGAGCTAGGGATTTTGGTCCACCTTCATATATTCTGGCTCAGCTGCAGGAATTTTGGCCCACCCCGACTCATTCAAATGTCTGCGTGCAATTGAGTCGGTTAATAGAACATACTTCGCTTTCATTGTCATAGTCAGGCGTCTGCGTGATGCGCTGCCCGCTCTCACCGTCGTACGTCCGGCGTTTGTGTGTATTCGCTACTCTCAGCGTGCGTATGTGGTCTTATTACGTACTATGCCTGAGCGTGTCTGCTTATCATAGACAATGCAATGCACGATGACAGCTCGTGCACCTTCTCTTATTTGGCATCCGAGGGGAAATTTCTAATAAAATTGTACTAAAAATTCTTCAACGAAAGTTTTGTTGTTGAGGTTTTACCTTATATGAAAAAAAAAATTCAACTTGAGTATGAATGCTTCAAAATCTCAGGAAGAGTGGATGGTTCATCTGTTTCCGTGCCCGATTTTGAGTTATATTTTGGCTTCTGGTTGCTTAACCTTACTAATTGCGTTTGAATAACAGGTACTTCTCTAAAAAATAATGTAAAGCTTAGATGTATGATCGTAACCTGTATGTAATTTAAGTTGTTGATGTACAGCCATTTTTGTAATATACAAAATAACTGATGTTGCTTATCTCTTGCCCTAGTGTTGTCTTTGTGTCTGTTGTATGTTCAACTATCCCAAATGAGATAGATGAAATAATGTACTCTGCATTTTAAATATAATCTTTCCATGGCTTTGAATTCTTTGAAGATTTCAAAGATAAATATTTGCAGCAATGTTTTTCACACGAGCTCAAGCTTACCGTATATTGTACATATCTTGATGGAACATGAGTAATTTATTCAAGTGTCAAGTTAACATTGAATTGTCTGTTGCCAAGTAAGATTTAGTTTCGATCTAATAGTAGTAGTAGTAGTAGTGGTATCAGCATTGATTTGCTAGCGCTTCAGTAATTTAATCTACTAACAGAATTTAAACAAGTTCAATTCAGTAACAGAGGAATTATGATAATATGAATTAAGTAATAATAATTTCAGCAATAGAAGGGTTATGATATAAGGGTTGAATAATAACAAATTCGGCAATAAGGGAAGTATGATTATATGGATTAAATAATTTCAGCAGTAAATGAATAATGCTGCTATGGATTAAGAAATAATTTCAGCAACAAAGAAATACCTTTGCTTGCTCTTCACGACGTGCGTAATGGAGGAGTTCGAAGCTCTTTGCCAGGCTTCATGTAGGTCAGTGGTATTCATTGCGCGGGTCGCAAATATATAAATTAATTAGTGTATAATTTAAATAATATACGCTAACTTGCAGTAGTTGTGGCTTTCTCAATCAATGCATTTAACTGAAGTAGCTCTCTTAAAAAAATTAGAATAACTCAGATGTAAGTGCTGCATTAATTCTTTTTCCTTCTGGTTTTTGTAGGTCTTTTGCCTTCCGGAATAAATTAATGGGGTACCCACTGCTGTCAGAGCTCACTTAACCCCCTCTTTTTACTTGCTAAATTTTTAACTAGGATACACGGTAATCTCTATCATATTTACTCAATTTCCTAAAATATTCGTCATCAAGTACGGATTATAAAGTAGAAATAACTGAAAAGTCATTCAATCCAAAATCCTTCGTCAATAAGCAAACGAAGAAAATTGCATTATCCTGGTAACCTGGGGGCAGAATCATTCTTATTTAACAAATAATTGAGCTAAATCTGAACATTATAATACAAAAACGCTAATCTGGTGACCTGGAAATATACGGTGAACCACTGCCGTACTACAACCAATGTAGTGCATGGCTTCTCACCGCTACAGCCAGACTTCAAGCTATTTATGTATACAAACATCACGTATCGACTCGCCACCCCGCGCGGACCAATGAGCTAAAAGCGAAGCCCACGGTCTACCATGGCATGGCCCCAGCCCATTATAGTTTTAATTTACCGTACCATTTTAAGGGTTCTGAGTAGTGATTCTAAGCAGGCATGGCTTGTGACACGCAATGTTGAGTTACAGCACGCGTTCTTCATGCTTCATTGCCCAGTGCAGTGGTCTCCAAACTACCGCCAGCGAGCCACATCTGCCCGTCAGTGTAATCAATCCGGCCCGTGATGGTTAATGGGGTATAATCAGGGTGCGTACTCTGTGACTAGTCTAGAAATGGTAGAAAATGGCCGGAAAGTTGAATCGGTTTGAGCCCTTGAAATTCACTGTAGTAATTAGTGTGGTCCTAGGACTAAAAAGTTTGGAAACTTCTGGTCAAGTGAATACATCATGTGTTGGACCGCGTCAACTGTCACCGTGGACGTACGCTCCATGTTACCGGAGCTAAATTGTTTCAGAATGTGAGGGAAGAAAACCTCCACGAAGTACGAAATTAGAACTGTGTGTCCGTGAATGTGCCGTCTACCTAACTAAATGGGAAAAGTGAACTTTCAGTGTTTCGGTGATTCAATTATGATCATTTTAACAAGCAGATCAGAGTGGCGAGATGTGAAAACTTAGTGATGCTTTCGCAGTGCCGGTGAGGGCAGCGCGAACAAGCTTACCCCTGGCCCCTCCATCCCCCCTCCATCTCCACTCCATCCCTCCAAAACACCTCCACTCTTAACGTGGAAGGACAAGTGCCGTTATCTCCAGAAACAAAATAGAAAGTGTGCTCTGTCAAACTCGCATCTTTGGAAAATAATGGTGACCATTTTTTGTGAACTATTTTTTGTTACAATAGAGCATGAATGTTGAAAATTTCTAATGTACTCATTCAATTTTTGATTAAAAAAAAATTAGCTTACCTCATGTTCTTTTGATGGACAATTTTGGTTAACTATTGACGTTAAATGTGAGAAGGATAAAAAACTTCTTCTTCTTTGAAGGAACTTTTAAATATAAAAATCAAATAAATTTGATCCAGCAACTTCGGGAAAAATTTACCATGTTAAACATAGTAAGCCTGTGTTCACAGACAGAGCATAATTCCACAATGTGAAGTAAACTTGAACAATCCGACGTTTCTCGAAAAGTTCACCAGAGCAATCTCCTGATGGAAGAGTTGAAGTTCTTTTTCTTCTTTTCTTCTTCTTTTTTTCTGTTCTCTTTTCTTCCCCAAGCAGGACAGCAAGCAACGCTGCTCTGCCGACCGCAAGCATCCTGCCCCCTCCTCCCGCTCACACTCTGTCCTCCTCTGTCTTACACCCCAAGCCCCCCCCCCCCCCTTGCTTTCCTACTGGCAGTCTCTTTTTATCTACCTTTAAAAGGCGAGGTCTTCTACTTTAACCCAATGAACAAATTTTAATTTTTCTTCCTCTCTATCAACGTCACAATGTATCAATATAGAACTCGTTCAACTACTCGGAAGGTTGCTCCATCTGAAAAAACATCCTCCAGTACAGCTTCGCACGAAAAGCTCAGTAAAAAGCGTCAAGCACCAGCCATAAAGCGGAAAGGCAGACCTAATAAATCCGCCCCTGTGAATCCATCTGTTCAAGGTCCTCAAACACTCAAAACGAAAAATGCTTCTCGGACGTTCGTGAAGTCTGGTATCAGCAAGTGTTTCCCAGCCCCTGAAGCATCACTAATGACTGCAAAATCAGAGTCATCTGACACGGGCGAAAATCTCTCAGGCGCTGCTTGTAATAATTCAGCTCCCAGTAATAATTCATCTTCTCAAGTTCTGAAACCTGCTACGGGCACACCCGAAGCGAGTTCAAGAAATTCCGTACAAGCAGCACTCGACTCTCAACCCCACGCTTTGGACTGTGTCCGAGAAGATTCATCGTCCACAAAGCCGAGAATCTTTAGTGAAGAAGATACGTCCTCACTGGCGGAAGCTGCCACAGCACTGCTAGCTCCTTCGTCTCGCCGAAACGATTGCGTCATGGCGACGTCGCCCCTGCCCTGCGTCACTGAGAAAGCTCAAAATCGTTCACCGCCGACGGAAACACCAACGTCATCGTTAGAACGCGATAAAATTTTGGATGTGTGCAACCAGTCAGAGAGTAAAAGGGGTAATTTTAATTATAATTTTAATGATAAATTGTGTGTAGACCTTTCAGGTGGCGAAGTTATGTTTGAAAATGCATACGAAGCAGCTAATACTGGCAGTAAAATACCTCAGAGCGTAAACTGCGAGGATAACGTAAGATTTTCAGTGGAGAAAAATACAACCAGACCTGTTACCGCTTTTGATGGGTACTTACATCCTCTCCAAATGACCAGTTCCCAAACTATTCACGAAATAAATAACACGCTGTCTCTTACAGCTGCATTTCTCAATAAAGCTTTGAGACAAAATTGTCCCCCAAGCCCAGCGTCGATTTCTTCCACTGTATCAAATATTCAAGTGATTACAGAACAGCTTTTTGCTTTAAATTATCGTATCAGCGCTCATGATTTTACGCCAGTGGTAGCTGCGAGTAACCATCCTTATGCGAAATCCCCTTTAGACACTTTTCTCGTTGGAGACAATAGTCTCACAAAAATCAACAGAGATGACATTGATAGTGCATGCAGGATTCAGACCATAACTTCGGAACGTCTAAATGATCTCTATGATGAGATTGAACGCGCACCTCCTTTCAGGAACTATATAATTAGTTTCAAAGGTTTGAGCCTCTCGTCCCAAAATCTCACGAAATTGAAAAATTTGATCAGGACAAAGAATCTTCTTTCTCGTATTTATGTGGTGAGTGCCTGCAGTGGGCAGCAATTGTACATGGCATCGAGCCTGTGCAGAAAAATTGGTCTTAAACTGATTCCGCTGCGAGCAAATGTAAAAACCGGTCCTGTTGATGAAGCTTACAACAATGTCCGCACTTGGCCCGTTACGCGAGAAGACACGCATCATTTTCTTCAACAAATTGCTCTAAAATCACCTTTGAGACTAACTTCACATTTTATCTCCTGTGTCAGAAACTCCCATGATCTGAATGAAGAAATTGAATACTCTAATGATTATTCAAAACAGCAAAATGAGTTGAATGATTGTTCTAAGTTGACCGCCTATCCACGTGAAACCTCCAGCAGCATAAACCGATGTTTGCCTTCATATAACAAACCCTCTCCTCCCCTCTCCTCCCGATGTTTGCCCTCATATAACAAGCCCTCTCCTGCATCCGCCACAAACAACTGCGGAGTGCCTACAAAAAATAGGTTTTCATTGCTATCCAATGCTGATGAAGAGGATGAAAAGCCCCTCTCAGACACGAGTATAAATCAACATCCAATCACATACTCGGAAGCAGTAAAATCAATAGGAAGAGAGAAATCGCTGCAAAATTGCAGTCGACAATCGATGGAAAATCCACTACCCAACGGTATGCACAATCATCACCAGAAAAATATAATTGACACGAGCATTTCTCAGTTCTCTGCAAGTCCCCATACGAGAAATCACCACAGAACAGGAATTCAGAGCCAGAAAAACGTAAATTCCCCGCACCTCTCAGAACCTCTTAATGATGAAAAAAGTGCGAAAAAAAACGTCTCCAGCCCCATTTGTGAACGCATGAATTCCACAATGGATGAATTGAAACGATCATGGAACATAAAACTGATTCCCACCAAAGCCGATGGACACTGCCTCCTCCACGCAGTAGCTCAACTACTTACAAAACAACCAGCATCAAAATGGAATTACAATTCCCTAAAGGCTGCAATCAAAACAGAGAGTAAAGCAAACTACAGCACATATGCTAAGTTTTTTGACAAGAACAGTGGCGACATGCAAAACCTCATAGATAATTACATTAACGAAAAACATTTTGACCAAGCTGCTGTAGACCTTATACCACTAATCATTTCAAATGTGACAGGCCAAAAACTTCTCGTCCTGGATGAAAAAGATCATTGTGTTTTGAAAATATCAGTCGTTCCCATTTCAGAGTTATCAAATAATAACCCTCCACTACTGCTCCATCGTAAAAACGATCACTACAGTGCTCTTGTCACACAAGGCAAAAATCAGACCGGGGTTACCTCATCTTGACAAAGTGCCGCTGCCCAGCCAAATAGTAGACTTTCTTACATAGCAGATGCTGGGCCAAACACCCTGGGCAACTTAGACAAAATCGATAAATCCCCTGAAGATAGTAGAGATAGTAGTAACCTCGCTACCTTTAAAAAGAGTGCTAATATAGGTAAAATCAAAATTAAGCATGTAAATGCTCGAAGCCTGAATGGTAAATTGGATGAAATCAGAGTAATGTTGGTCACTGAAAAAATTGACATTTTGTGTGTCTCAGAAACATGGTTTGATTCACGAACCCAAAGTTCATTTTTTAACATTCCTGATTACGTGTTGTACCGCTACGATGGCGCTAAAACCAGCCGAGATAGTGGATCTTGTATTTTTGTGAAAGAAATGTACTCAACATCTTCACTACTAGTGAATAAAGTTTGCGAAGGCATTGAAATGGTTTGGTTAGAAGTGCAAATAAATAAACACAAATCAATAATCATTGGCAGCCTTTACCGGCACCCATCGTCTCCCCTAAATCGAACACTAGATTTCATTGAGGAAACCTTCAAAGAAATCCTTCAGGCAAAAAGATCATTCTTTGCTTTCGGAGATTTCAATGTTGACCTAACGGATAAAAACAATCAGCTAAGCAAACTATTGTATAAACTAAGCTTATCACAAATGGTCAAAGAACCGACTCGCATCACTAAAATCTCTGCAACTCTCCTCGATCTAGCAATCACAAATAATCCCACCGCAATACTTAGTACAGTAATATCACCTTCTATTTCCGATCACCACTCTATAGAATGTGAAATTAATATTGCGAAGGAAAGACAAAAATACCGCTTAATGACCTATCGCTCGAAAAGGCACTATTCAGCAGAACTATTTCAAGAAAAACTACTCGATAGGTCTACCGAATTCCAGAAAATGATGCAATCTGACGATGTTGATATACAAGTGTCAATTTTCAACGAGAACTTCACAGCAGCTCTCGACGAATGTGCACCTTACGTCACCAAAAAAACCAAGCCAAAACGAACTGTTTGGATCACTGACGAAGTCAAAGAGATGAGCAGAATAAAGAAAGCTAACTTGCGAGAGTACAAAAACAATAGATCAAACAGTACCTTATACAAGAGATATAAAGAACATGAAAAAATTCTTCGAAAGAAAATCACTGAAGCGAAACAAACTCACTTCCACCAGGCACTGATAACGGCTAAAAATAACCCGAAGCGAACTTGGGAAATCATTAGTGAGGTAGCCCCATATAAAAATTTAGATCGCATAAGTAATTTTGAAAATCCCTTGGCAACAGCCACGGATTTCAACACATTCTTTTCAAAAGTAGGGGCTCAAGTTTTCAGTGAGGTGTGTACCAATCCAGATGAAACGACAATTGAAAATTCATGCCCCACTGCACCCTCGAGGACTGATGTCAAGTGGAGACCACGCCCTGTCGATTTACCAGAGTTACGAAACATCTTATACTCACTAAAAAACACAAAGGCAGTTGGACATGATGGTATCAGTCTTCAATATATCAAAGACAGTTTCCCTGTTACAGCACCATGGATTCGTCTGATAATTAATACATCAATAGTAACCAATACGTTTCCAAACCAATGGAAACACTCCATTATTAGACCGTTGCACAAAAGTGGTGACCTAAATACAGCATCAAACTACAGGCCCATCAGTCTTTTGCCTGTCATGTCCAAACTACTGGAGAAAGTGGTGACAAATCAACTGTCATTTCACCTGGACGAGTCAAATTTACTCCACCAAAATCAATATGCCTATAGAAGAAATACTAGCACTCAAGACGCTCTGCTCAATATATCTGAAAAAATATACAGTGACATCGATCAAAAGAATGTAACACTCTTGCTACTACTCGATCTCTCTAAGGCGTTCGATAGCGTCCAACATGAAAGACTTCTACGTAAAATACTGAACTTGGGAATAGACACGCAATGGTTTGAAAGTTACTTGTCAAATCGATCTCATGCAGTCCGCATAGAAAACAAATTGTCCCCATTCATTCAAAACAATTTTGGTGTTCCCCAAGGATCCATTCTTGGTCCGCTACTGTTTTCTATTTTCATTAATGATTTCCCTCCAATGCCTTCTAACACACGGATCTCTATGTATGCAGATGATGTTCAAATTGCAATAACAAGTTCTGTATCGGAAATACCACAGACGCAAATTAAAGCCGAAACTTTACTGACTAGCCTGAAATCATGGTACGACCGAAATGGTCTCAAATTAAATGCTAACAAAACACAATGCATCATTTTTGGATCCAAAGATGCAATTAAAAAAACTTCAGATCTTACTCTTGCAGTTGGAAATGATAAAATTAATGCATCAGAAAAAGTTAAAAATCTAGGTATCTGGTTCGATAGAAATATGTCCTTCAAATCTCACGTTGAGACTACTTGCAACAAAATCTACGGAACTTTAATGTTTTTTCATCGAATAAAAAGTATGCTAGACGAAAAATCCAGATTATTAGCCATTCAATCCCTTGTGTTATCGCGCATTGACTACTGCAGCCTAGTATGGGGAGACTTACCTCAATACCTTCAAAGGGACTTACAAAAATGCATGAATTTTGCAGCCAAGGTGGTATGCAACGGTAATTTCAAAAGACGTGATCACGTAACCCCTCTCCTCAATAAACTCGGCTGGATCCCTATCCAAGAAAGGCTCCTCATGCAGAAGGCCCAATACGTATTCTCCTCGTTATATCTTCCTCAGAGCAATGCTGAGATAGTGCGTTTCCATCCACCCACTGTAACCAATCAAAAACCGAACAGAAACAATAATGTCTTAGTCAACTATCGTTCATCTCACTTAGGGCAGAAGGCTCTGTCCATATCAGGCGCCTTACTGTGGAACAAACTTCCCCTGAGTATTAAAGTCCCTCAAAGACCGAGAGAATTTAAAGCCAAAATAACTCGTCATCTTGTGTCTCAATAATAATCCTTAGTTACAGAACATACTGAATGAGTACTGACGAATCTCATTTACCTGGTATCTCCATTGCTGAACAATCTTCCTCGCTCATTGTGTTATAATTCAAGACATCAAACAACAGTTTTGAAGTATGCGTAGGTATTATGATTTGACCGCCTATACGTTGTCATTTGCAAACATGCTTACTTGTATATGTGTGTACGTATATAGGTGTATGTGCGCATATGGGTGTGTATATGTGCACGTACAACTGTGTGCACTAGAGTAGATGAACCAGTCGAAGGTGCATTTTATGTCATTCCTCTCCGTTTCTGTGCAAGCATCAAACTAGACCGTCATGGTACCTATGTGTGCGTGTGTTGATCAATTACAGACATTCTGCACCATATTACAAAGATAATGTATTTTTTCTAATATGAAATTGTAAAGCATCCATGTAAAAAAAAAAATAAATTCGTTGTGTGATCATCCATTTATACTGCAGTAATATACTTATTCGGCCTATAGTTATATGCTTATAATAATGTGATACCTATGTTTGTTTATCAATTGACGACAATTTGCGCCATATTTCAAAGATAATGTGATTTTTTTTTTCTAATATGAAACCATTATAGGACATTAAGGTTTTCTTTCTTATTCACGTCCCACAATCGTTTTCATGTTTCTGACTTAAGTAGACTGTTTTGTGCCACTATTTTTAGTACGAAATTTTATAAAATTCATGCTATAATAAAAGATATTTTCTCCGTTTCCCTCGATTGGAATTTCTGGTTTATACTGACTAGTTTACGCTGATATTTGCGCACATGCTTACTTGTGTAAATGTGTACGTGTCCACGCTATGCGTATGACACTCTGTAGAATGCGTATGTATTGCCTCGATGTATAGAAATGCATTTGCGTATGCTTACGAGTCAGGTGTAAATATGTGCGTGGGTATATGTGTGCATGTGTATGTGTAAATATTTACATGTATACGTGCATATATGTGTGTACTAGACTGACAACTAGCATTTTTACTAGAGATAATGGTCTTTTTTTCAGTGCACTCTCAACTTGTAACATTACCTAACTCGTCATATCTTTAGTATTGTAAAGCATTCATGTAAAAACTATACATTTGTTGTGCGATCATCCATTTATATTTAAATAAAATGCTTGTTAACTAATGACCGTTATGTTAAAATTGTTGAATCAGAAATACAAAACCTATAATCTTCTTGGTCCTCTTGCTTATATGTACACACGTGTGTGTCCATGTTAACGAAACCGGTGTTTTTCGTAACCTGGGCACACACATGGCCGTAAAACGCGTGTATATATATGTGTGTGTGTGTGTATGTGTGTGAGTGTGTGTATGGATATATACACACATGCATACGTATATGTACATATGTGTGTATGTGGGTATATATTTATATATATTTTTCTTTTTTTTATGCGTCCTCAAAATGACACTTGTAAACATTGACCGAAACAAGCGATTTCATATATTATTTCCTGGCGTCAAGAATTGCGAAGTCTTATGTCATGTACATGTAAACTGTCAAAAGTGTTTTCACCCCACAATGAAAATGCATCGTCCATGAAATTGTGTTATCTCTTACAATTTTCATTACATGTATTATCAGATGTAGATTAAGCTAGATTAGGAGTTCATTGCCCTCAATCATTTCTTTTGACTAGTGACACGAGTTTTTCAATACTCGTGTGTGTGTATCATCTAAGTGTATTAATTTTAAGATATTTTAAAAACCAATGATGGTACTTTTGTACCATCTCTATTGGAAATAAACCATTTTTTTTTTCTTTTTTATGTGTACATATATGTGTATATATTTACATGTATGTGTGCACATATGTGTGTACTAAACTGACAACTAGCATTTTACTAGAGATAATGGTCATTTTCTGTTCACTCTCAACTTGTAACATTACCTAACTCGTCATCTCTTTATTATTGCAAAGCATTCATGTACCAACTAGACATTTGTTGTACGATCATCCATTTATATTTAAATAAAATGCTTATTAACTAACGACCGTTATGTTAAAATTGTTGAATTAGAAATACAAAACTTATAATCTTCTTGGTCCTCATGCTTATGCGTACATATATATATATATATATATATATCTGTATGTGTGTGTGTATGTATGTATGTATATATATATGTACGTATATATATGTATATGGATTTGTATTTATATATTTTTTTTTTTCATGCTTCCTTAAAATGACACTTTTGAACATTTGCCGAAACAAGCGATTCATATATTATTTCCTGGCATCAATAATTGCGAAGTTTTATGTCATGTACATGTAAACTGTCAAAAGTTTTTTCACCCCACAATGAAAATGCATCGTCCATGAATTTGCGTTATCTCTTATAATTATCATTACATGTATTGTCAAATGTAGATTAAGCAAGATTAGGAGTACATTGCCCTCAATCATTTATTTTCGACTAGTGACACGAGTTTTTCAATACTCGTGTGTGTGTATCATCTAAGTGTATTAATTTTAAGATATTTAAAAACCAATGATTGTAATATTGTACAATCTCTATTGGAAATAAAGTTTTTTCTTTCTTTTTCTTTCTTTTCTTGGTGAACTTATGCCATGCATGATTAGAATTTAGCTGATATCAGTCCATCAACCATTTCTGTTGTTTAATTACTCATATTAAAATTTTTATGTATTTCAAAAGCAGTGGCACGTTGCTGAAAACGATGAATTTTTAAATGTTCTGTTCTTATGTGAGGATCTTGAATTTAATTATAGTAAAAAATCTCACTTCACCCCACCCAAAAATTTACCAAAAGTATACTTGAGAATCAAAATAACAGTATAGGTGTTGTAGTCATTAAGAAAATGTTCTATGTAATGAATGAATTTCGGCTTCAATCGACTAACGTTAATTTCCAGAAGCAATGTTCAAAATAAATGATCGTTTTAATTTTCCTCGATGGTGTTCCAGTAATAAAATTGATCAGTAGTTCAATGTAGCTCAGTAGCCCTAGCTTCTTTTTTTGTGTTATGCGATTATATTAATGTTATGGGTGCGAAATAACTGTGTGTAACAGTTCGGTTTTTGGACTTATGTTAGCTAAAAAAATAAGAAGTGACACTTCTTGTTTTTCCAGAAAAGAAAAACAATTTTTGTGCTATCTATATAAGATGAAGAGCAGAGTTATTGATAAATATTGACATGGCAAGGTCATCAACGATTCTTGGATTGGAACTGAAAGTTGCATCCGTTATCTTGACGTTTTCAGTACAGGCCATGAGCCCATGACATCTTGGACAGTAGCCAATGAGACGTCGTCGTGAGTTGATGTGTGTGTGACAGGTGCAATGGAGGATATTTTTGAAAACGAGCTTATTACGAGCATAATTCACACACACTCAGTCTTGTGGAATCGATACATCGTGTCATTGATGACAAACCCATTCGGAAACAATGCATGGTTTGGTACGGGAACAACAAACGGTCCTAACATTTTAGGTCCGTCTGTGTTTTTGACGTTTGTTTTGACTGTGCTGCTAGTGACTGTTGCCATCAGTAATAACCCTACCCTGAGGAGCCATTTGCACACCATATTCGGGCTAATAATACCTGACATTAACTTCAAGATTGCCACGTTTTCTGATGGCAGAAGCTTCAGTGATATCACTGAATGCATCAGCACGAATGTTATACACGAACTCACCGAAGGACTCGTCGGAGTGTACTCGATGCAGGGCAGGCGAGGCAACATGGAGGACAGGTTTAGCGTCTTGCAGGATGTTCATGTTGGCTTGGATAAGAAAATGTCTTTCTTTGGAGTTTTTGATGGTCATGGAGGCCAGGTGAGTTAGATTTAAACACTTGTTAGGGCAAACAATATTTTCTTTGTTAAAATTTATTGACTTTAAATTTAGTGTTAACTTTCATATTGCAAATTTTGTCTAGCCATTTTTTTTTCATTTTGATTAGTAAAATAAAGTCTATTAGTTTGGGATTTTGTTTTTTGTGCACTTCTATTCTAGCTTTGCTATTCACTATTCTTTTTACCTACATTGTCTTGACAAATATAATCATGTTAATGAATTCCATAGGACTATGAACGGTATTACCAAAAGTAAAATTAAACAATTCTTTGGTTCATGTAAGGTTTTGTGTTGTCAGGATTCCAAGATTGACTCCTCTCTTATACGGATATTTTTGGCTTCAATTTGTTTATACGCTAATTAAAAAGTAAAGTTATAGCTTGATTTTGTATTGTTAATGTATTTTTACAAGTAAATATAGTACGTAATACAATTTGTTTAATAAAAGTGGTCAATATTGAATTTAACACGTTAAGTGCGGCGTGACCCACCGGTGGTCATTTAGGTAATTTTCATAATGCTGCTGGCCGACCAGCAGTCACTGACTCAATTTTTGTGAACACTAAATGGAAGTTAAATGAAGGCATGATCCAGTCAATGTTTGCTATTTTCAAAAGTTCTTATTACAATTGATTCTAATTTTGAGCTGGATATTGAACTTAAGTTTAACCGGCCGCACTTAACGTGTTAATGTTGGGTCAATGTGAAGTTTCATGCAATCACGGAAAATAATAATGCCGATCCCAGGAATCACTAAAGGAACACATTTCAGAACGTTTTACAAGAATGACATTCTGCTCGCTGATGCGTTATTTTCGAATAATTGAACTTTGAAGTTGGCCTTGGCGCCAAAGGAAGCGAGCGCGTGAAACGTAATTTTATTAATAACGGAAGCTATTACAAACGTAAAGAGGTTGGGTCGTGAGGGGGAGGCACAGTTCTTCTAGTGAAAATTATAAATAAAGCTTCTAACCCACCCATTAGGGTGACGACCGCAATCTTGTTGACATCGGGTCCAAAATGGCGGCGCCCATGGTGGTCGCCATGTTAGACCCGATGTAAACAAGATTGCGGTCGTCACCCTAATGGGTGGTTTAGAAGCTTTATTTATACTTTTCACTAAAAGAACTGTGGCTACCCCTCACGACCCAACCTCTTTACGTTTGTAATAGGGGGTTAGCTTCCGTTTTTAATTAAATTACGCTCGCTTCCTTGGGCGCGCGACGGCCAACTTCAAAGTTCAATAATTCGAAAATAACGCATCAGCGAGCAGAATGTCGTTCATGAAAAACGTTTTTAAATGGGTTCCTTTAGTGATTGTTTGGAATATCATTATCAATTTCCGTGATTGCATGAAACTTCACATTGACCTAATGTTGTCATCGAATTTCATAATTTTGTAGGTATAGATAGGTAATATAGTCGATTTTAAGACGTTTTACACGAATGACAATGTGCCCGGAAATGCTTAGTTTTGGAGATATTTAACTTTGAAGTTATATGAACGTTGTTTATAAAATTGAACAAGCGGAGAGGTAAATAAGCAGAAATACGGTTCTGACGTAACGATAGGGAAGGGTAGGTTTGGTAAAGGTAATTTAGTTAAGTATCCTAACCTAAGTAAGCCTAAAATATCTTAATTTAACTCAACCATACCAAGGCCGATGACTCCCGCCAAAAAACTTGGCGTGGTCCGCGTCCGCAAAACGCCGGAAGAGCCATATCGAAACTGCCGTTAATGCTATTCTTACCTGGCGTGATGTATCCTATATCTCCAAAACTAAGCATTTCCGGGCACATTGTCACTCATGTAAAACGTCTTAAAATCGACTATATTACCTATCTATACCTACGAAATTATGAAATTCGTTGACAACATTAAATTCAATATTGACCATAAAAGTTATTGTAGATGCTTTGTTCTGTTGCCAAATTTTATTTATATATAGGCCTAGTGGTTTTATTTAACTTGAAAAATGTGTCAAATCTTATATTCAAAATGCTGACATTCTTTTCTGCTTTGTGCATATTTTGATTGTCTATTATATTTATAATCAAATTTGATGATAGATAAAAAATTTCAGTTTCCAATGCCTACTTTATTTGCTAAAAAAAATTTATTTGTTCTATTTTCAGCTATAAATTAGTTAAAATGATTTAATAATAGTGCAGTTAATGGTGGTTTGTATTTTGAAGCTTAAATTATTTTTACATTAGCCATTTTTAGATATTGTTGTGAAAAAAATTCACTTCTGTATACCATAATTTTTGTGTGATCTATTGTCCTTTATTATAGTGTATTGCCCTTACAAAGAAATGATGATAAATGAATTTTCTTTTTCAGTTTGTTGCAGAGTATCTACGGTCTCACCTTTTCAACAATACTGTAAACAAAATCAAGGAACTTCGTTCCAGCCCTCAACCTAAAAGTCGAGAAAGTGAAGGACCTAAACTTCCCACAGCAGTCCAGAGGAAAGACTCGAAAAAAGCTTCCTGTGAAATCAAGGTTACTGAGTCACCAACAGAACCTAAGGTTGCAGAGAACCAGAAGCCTGTCAAAAGCCCTACATTAGTCAGAAAAAACTTAGCTGACACAGAAAATCTTTTGAAACCTAATCCAGAGGTTAACACTGATTCAGAAAACAAAAATGAATCTGAAGAACCACTCAAAAAAGATGATATCTATAACTCAATCAATATCAGAAAGAAGTCTATTGCATCTTTATCTTCTACTGATCTTGCAGCTGCTAAGAAAGAGAAAACAGAAAATGAAAATGAAGATTATATGGACCTCAACGAAAATATCAATTACACAAAACTGCTTACTGATCAGTTACTGGATTTAGATGCAAAGGTTGTTGATCACTGCAAGACCAAGACTGATTTATCAGGTGAGATTTTAAGTGTTTGAAATTTTACATGTTACAATGTTGCACAAGTAAATTTGGAATTTTCTCATTTTCAAATGAAGTCAATATTTCACAAGTACTGCGTGTCATTCCCTCTTAGGGGTCACAGCATTTGCAATAGATTTGGGTTGGTTTGTATCTCTTATGCTATAAGGACTGGAACCTTTGGGGATAATGCTTTTAGGTTACCTCAGCTATAGATAGCCCTTGGAGACTTCTTTTCTTTTTAATAACTTTTTAAATTTCTGTATGTTCTTGGCTATCTCTTTTTGTTTTTTTTTTACTTCTTTTCTAATTTGCTGTTTCTATGTGCAGCCTATTCTTTGTGGGAACATTTCTTTTGCTTAGATTCCATGTTTTTCATTGCCCTAAGTGAACGGTCTGTCGCTCTCTTCTGTGAATACATGAAGAAATGGAAACAGAGTCCTTAACTATTATGACATGCTGTATGCCACTCTTTCTGTATATGAGTGGAGAGCTGAGATGAACTAGGTAACATACATACAGTTAGTAGAGGTCACTTATGGCCAATGTTGCTGCACTTCTTGGAGAACACTAAAAACTCAAATATTGAACCTTTTGGTGACTAACCTTTGTACAGTACATGTAAACTCTAATTAGTTGGTTTGGTAGCTCATCACTGTCCATGTTCTATTTTAAGTAGTAATATAGAGCAAAATCTAAAATTGCCTAACTGGATTATGGAAATTATCTGTTACAAGTTCCCATTTTACAAAGGATATAGTTCAAAACTAAGTTACATAAACAACTTGATCCAACTGGTCATCGATGATCTAGTGATATATGCATTGCAGGCAGCACAGCAGTGGTGGCCGTGCTGGACGGAGAGCTGCTGGTTGTGGGCAACGTGGGAGACTCGCGCGCTGTCATGGCAGACGAGCATGGCAGGGCCGTGCCTCTCTCTTTCGACCACAAGCCCAATCAGGTGAGCCACTGTTTTTTGTGCTTGTACACATTCCTCATTGCCTGCTTGTAATTATTATGTCTGTTATTATACAATTATATATCATTTGCTTGTGAACTCTTGGTGATGCAATAAAGTTAGAAAAATGATGAACTGCAAATTGGTATTTGGTATTATTATATTATATTCCATGATATTTGTTCTATTGACAATGTTATAATTTAGAATTAAATTTTGTTGAATGTGTTGTTTTATTTATCATGCATACCATTGTTTCCAAAAACATTATCATGATCATTTATGAGTACTATACTATTAGCTTAATCACTGATTATAACCTTAAATAGATTGCTAAAAATGCACCTGGACATTCAAGATTTACGTCTACTTTTTGAGTTCATGGGTTCCAAGTTAGGCAATAGTTTACAAGGAACAGTCTGCAGTGTTGAAACTTGGAACCATTAGACTGGGCTGCAGATACAAAATGTGATAACTTTATTGCTGCTCAATGCCTGTATTGTAAAGCTTTATGTGCATATAGTGTAGCTGCTGCCTCAATGCTTGCAAATAAGACCTGGAAATATGGAACTTGCTAACAATAGATTGGCTCCACGGTGTTGGATTGGAAATTTGTAATTTATTCGGGCTGTTTTAATAGAAAGGGAACCACCTGATACTTTTTTCAGAAACCTATGGGTAATATAGTTCTACTTTGTTGATATATAAATATGAGAATGGATTATAAAGGCCACTAGTTAATTTTCATCATGTTATTTGGATGAATGCTCTCAATAAAAGTCTGTTCAGAATTGGATTTTCAAAAGCATATTAGCAATGAACTCATTCAATTATTATATACCATTCAGAGAATCAAACTTCTTGATGAAAATATGAACAAATTAATCACTTCTAATCTATTCAACAGACCTGCACCTTGATATGTTGAGACATGCATTGCAGTTCATTATTTTTTTATCTTCCTTTGTCTCTGTTGGCATGTATTGGGTAAGCTGGTAGTACTGCTCAAAATTCTTGCATTTAATTTTTCCTTTGTTGTTAATGTATGTTTTATGTGGTGTTACTTTTATCTTTTGTGCTTTTTGTTTTACCATTTCTGAAACATAGTTGTTATTCTTTAATCTTTTCAGTCTGATGATATGTTGGTGGCATTAAAATGTTGAGTAATTTATTTCCAGAATTGATTAGTGACATGTTAGGAATTTAAATTTTCCCAAAACTTTTTTATTCACTTTTTGAAACTAGAGATGAGAGTTACTAGTGGGTAAATTAGTTGAGTGGAAGTAACACTTGCTGCTCTCATTCAAACTTAGTGGTGACAAATTACAGTTACAGATACTATTTGATGGTTGAAAATTTGGTACTTCTGGAAATTAAATTTGTGGGTATTGATCATAATACATAGCTATTGGTTTAAATAAAAATAGCATGTGTGATTTTTTATTTGTTTCATGGGTTTTCAATCAGGGACACTGTGTACTTGAAATTGAACTTGGTTGGTACAGGTCACAATTGCACAATTTATATAGGTTGAAATAAAAATGGTAAGCATTGTTGAAAATTATACTTGGTCACTCATCACGATCAGCTGAAAATTAGACCTGGTTA
Source organism: Morinoia aosen (assembly GCA_030386875.1). Classification (NCBI taxonomy): domain Eukaryota; kingdom Metazoa; phylum Arthropoda; class Malacostraca; order Amphipoda; family Talitridae; genus Morinoia; species Morinoia aosen. The sequence continues at coordinate 28,998,666 of CM059570.1, read as the reverse complement.
TGATAAAACATGTTAGGTATAGGTTGAAGTAGTTGTGTGTTGAAGTAGATAAGTAGTTGAGGGATAGATATAGTCCTTCCTTTTGTTGAAATAGAAATAGGTTTTGTTTTGTGATGGATCATGTTTTTTTTTATTGCGTACTGTCCTGTTTGTCCACAGTTATTACTTTCTCTTTCAACTTTAATCTTGTTTCATAAACTTCCTTGCTATCTTGCTGTTTCTATGCACAGGGGATAATCTGTGGGAACACACCTTGTGCATAGATGCTCCAATACCTTAACACCATACTATTATAAATGGTAGCTTCTTCTCTTTAGAACACCTTTGTCGTAGGTAAGAAGACTTGAACTAACTTATGACCTAATCCTTTCCTTGGTACATATTTGTTGTTAGGTAGGCCTAAATAACTTATCTAGTCTAACTTTCCATCCACCTATATTGTGGTCAGGAGACACTTGACCTAACTTAAAATGAACATAAAGTAAATGGCGGTGACAAGAAGTTGCCTGTTGGTGTAGCCTTTATTGTTGTCAGGAGAGGCCTACTAAATTTCAATGCACCTAAAGTAAGTGACAGTGTTGAGAAGTTGTGCATTGGTGCAGCCTTCATTGTGGTCAGGGGAGGCTTAACCTACGTACAATGAACCTAATGTAAGCGGTGGTGTTGAGGAGTTGTGTGTTGGTGCAGCCTTTATGGTGGTGAGAAAGGCTTAAACCTAAGTTCCAATGCACCTAAAGTAAGCGCCGGTGTTGAGGAGTTGTGTGTTGCTGCAGCTGAAGGAGAGGCGGCGCATCAAGGAGGCCGGGGGCTTCATAACGTTCAGCGGCGTGTGGCGAGTGGCGGGCATCCTGGCCACGTCCCGCGCTGTGGGGGACTTCCCTCTCAAGCACCCCCGTCCCCTCGTCACTGCTGAGCCGGACGTGCTCACCTTCAGCCTCAGTGACCATAAGGTGACCATATGGTTTCAGTGATCGTAAGGTGACTGTTTACTGCCTCAGCAATCATAAGATGTTGTTTTGTCTCAGGGACCATGAGATGACAGTGTCTGGCCTCAGGGATCATAAGATGACAGTGTCTGGCCTCAGGGATCATAAGGTGACAGTGTTTGGCCTCAGGGATCATAAGGTGACAGTGTTTGGCCTCAGGGATCATAAGGTGACAGTGTTTGGCCTCAGGGATTATAAGATGACAGTGTTTGGCCTCAGGGATCATAAGATGACAGTGTATGGCCTCAGGAATCATAAGGTGACAGTGTTTGGCCTCAGGAATCATAAGATGACAGTGTTTTGTCTCAGGGACCATAAGATGACAGTGTTTGGCCTCAGGGACCATAAGATGACAGTGTTTGGCCTCAGGGATCATAAGGTGACAGTGTTTGGCCTCAGGGATCATAAGGTGACAGTGTTTGGCCTCAGGGATCATAAGGTGACAGTGTTTGGCCTCAGGGATCATAAGGTGACAGTGTTTGGCCTCAGGGATCATAAGGTGACAGTGTTTGGCCTCAGGGATCATAAGGTGACAGTGTTTGGCCTCAGGGACCATAAGATGACAGTGTTTTGTCTCAGGGACCATAAGATGACAGTGTTTGGCCTCAGGGATCATTTCAGAATTTTCACTTAGACGGGCGCTAAAGGATATCTGACACGCGGAAGGAAGGGGATGAAAGAACAGAAATTTTAATTCACGCAGATTTTCACTACGCATTCAGTTTATTATATTACCAACAGGGCAAAAGGAAGCATCAAAACAGCTATGCCGCCAACTAGCCCCAAATTATTTAGGGTTTTCGATATTTTTTATTTCAAGACAAACTCAGTTTAAAATTTACATTAAAAATGCCTCAGCTCAAGTCAAATGCGGAGCAGACAAGGAAGGTTAAATTTTGAGTAGAGTAAGACGCATGGGGCGCTCCACAGCGCCTCAAGTGGGCGCAGTTCACGATTAAAGACGGGGTGGCCGAATCGAACTCAGCACTGCTTAAGATTGTGGGAAAGTATCCCGACCAAGAGGAGACAGAGGGTGTTCCTGCTGCAGGAAGAATTCCAAAGAAAAGACAATTAGCGATAACTTAATAAAACCAAATTGAATCACTAATATGAAAAGCAGATTGTTAATTATGCTCAGAAAATATCAAGTTAAGAATAAACTTTGAACTGTAAAGGGGCAACACCAAGCCTTACGTACCTAAGGCAGAGCGGTAGCCAAACTAAAGAAAACACCAGCGGCCGCAAGGCAGAATGGAGACCATTAGGAAGAGAATGATACGGTGGAGCAGTCACCGCTTACTGAAAAAATAACAAACTAAACAATCTCAACATACGACCGACAAGAGGATATTGTGAATAAATCAAGTCAGAGCAAACACAGAAGAACCAAGCTAGCACACACCTGAACTTAATTGTGACTTCAGTGGAAAAAGTTTCCTTTAAGGCCCGAAAGAATTTAAGGGAAAATAGGTTAAGATCATTGGACTTTTAATAAGATCAATTCAATTCGAATAGGACACCTAATCCAAACTTAATTAGAGTTTAGATCAATTATTAGAGGTGAACCCATTCAATCAAGGCTTAGAAAAGCTTCAATGCGCGGCAAGCCGCAGATAATGTTAGACACAAGGGTGTCATTTAGTAATTAAATGCCAATGATGAAGACGAGCAAGAATTTCAACTGCGGCAAGAGAGCCTACGAAAATAAAACGAAACGAAACGAAATTCACACAAAATAAACTTAGGATATGAAAGAAAAGCAAGAACGGGCGCCAAGGTCAGGATACTTCAACCCTCATAGCGCGAGGAATAGCCGGCAACCAGCAGGGTCGACGTGGCTCGGAGAGCACCAGCCTGCGCATCCGCCGTCCGCCCAATCTCAGAGCAAAATGACGTCACAATGAGAGCGCACCTGCCACCTTAACGCCACCATGCACCACACTACTACAGAAAGTTATGCCCAATTTCTTGAGGAAAAGTAGGGTTCAAATATTTTGGAAGATAATTAAAGACAAAATTAATTTAGAGCCGATGAGAAATTCAAGTTATGGAAAAATTTCTCATAATCATAAGGTGACAGTGTTTGGCCTCAGGGATAAATAAGATGACAGTGTTTGGCCTCAGAGATCATAAGATGACAGTGTTTTGTCTCAGGGACCAAAAGATGACAGTGTTTGGCCTCAGGAATCATAAGGTGACAGTGTTCGTCTCAGGGACCATAAGATGACAGTGTTTGGCCCCAGAGATCATAAGATGACAGTGTTTTGTCTCAGGGACCATAAGATGACAGTGTTTGGCCCCAGAGATCATAAGATGACAGTGTTTTGTCTCAGGGACCATAAGATGACAGTGTTTGGCCCCAGAGATCATAAGATGACAGTGTTTGTCTCAGGGACCATAAGATGACGGTGTTTGGCCCCAGAGATCATAGGATGACAGTGTTTTGTCTCAGGGACCATAAGATGACAGTGTTTGGCCCCAGAGATCATAAGATGACAGTGTTTTGTCTCAGGGATCATAAGATGACAGTGTTTGGCCTCAGGGATCATAAGATGACAGTGTTTTGTCTCAGGGACCAAAAGATGACAGTGTTTGGCCTCAGGAATCATAAGGTGACAGTGTTTGTCTCAGGGACCATAAGATGACAGTGTTTGGCCCCAGAGATCATAAGATGACAGTGTTTTGTCTCAGGGACCATAAGATGACAGTGTTTGGCCTCAGGGATCATAAGATGACAGTGTTTTGTCTCAGGGACCAAAAGATTACAGTGTTTGGCCTCAGGGATCATAAGATGGCAGAGTTTGTCTCAGGTACCATAAGATGACAGTGTTTGGCCTCAGGGACCATAAGATGACAGTGTTTTGTCTCAGGGACCAAAAGATGACAGTGTTTGGCCTCAGGGATCATAAGATGACAGTGTTTGTCTCAGGGACCATAAGATGACAGTGTTTGGCCTCAGGGACCATAAGATGACAGTGTTTTGTCTCGGGGACCAAAAGATGACAGTGTTTGGCCTCAGGGATCATAAGATGACAGTGTTTGTCTCAGGGATCATAAGATGACAGTGTTTGGCCCCAGAGATCATAAGATGACAGTGTTTTGTCTCAGGGACCAAAAGATGACAGTGTTTGGCCTCAGGGATCATAAGATGACAGTGTTTGTCTCAGGGACCATAAGATGACAGTGTTTGGCCCCAGAGATCATAAGATGACAGTGTTTTGTCTCAGGGACCAAAAGATGACAGTGTTTGGCCTCAGGGATCATAAGATGACAGTGTTTGTCTCAGGGACCATAAGATGACAGTGTTTGGCCCCAGAGATCATAAGATGACAGTGTTTTGTCTCAGGGACCAAAAGATGACAGTGTTTGGCCTCAGGAATCATAAGGTGACAGTGTTTGGCCTCAGGGATCATAAGATGACAGTGTTTTGTCTCAGGGACCAAAAGATGACAGTGTTTGGCCTCAGGGATCATAAGATGACAGTGTTTTGTCTCAGGGACCATAAGATGACAGTGTTTGGACTCAGGGATCATAAGATGACAGTGTTTGGACTCAGGGATCATAAGAAGACAGTGTTTGGCCTCAGGGATCATAAGATGACAGTGTTTGGCCTCAGGGATCATAAGATGACAGTGTTTTGTCTCAGGGACCATAAGATGACAGTGGTTGGCCTCAGGGATCATAAGATGACAGTGTTTGGCCTCAGGGATCATAAGGAGATGGTGTTTTGTTTCAGGGACCATAAGATGACAGTGTTTGGCCTCAGGGATCATAAGATGACAGTGTTTTGTCTCAGGGACCATAAGATGACAGTGTTTGGCCTCAGGGATCATAAGATGACAGTGTTTGGCCTCAGGGATCATAAGATGACAGTGTTTTGTCTCAGGGATCATAAGATGACAGTGTTTGGCCTCAGGGATCATAAGGTGATGGTGTTTGGCCTCAGGGATCATAAGGTGATGGTGTTTGGCCTCAGGGACCATAAGATGACAGTGTTTGGCCTCAGAAGGTGATGGTGTTTTGTCTCAGGGACCATAAGATGACAGTGGTTGGCCTCAAGGTTCATAAGATGACAGTGTTTTGTCTCAGGGACCATAAGATGACAGTGGTTGGCCTCAGGGATCATAAGATGACAGTGTTTGGCCTCAGGGATCATAAGGAGATGGTGTTTTGTCTCAGGGACCATAAGATGACAGTAATTGGCCTCAGGGATCATGGTCCCTGAGGCCGAACACTGTCATCTTATGATCCCTGAGGCCAAACACTGTCATCTTATGGTCCCTGAGACAAAACACTGTCATCTTATGGTCCCTGAGGCCAAACACTGTAATCTTATGATCCCTGAGGCCAAACACTGTCATCTTATGGTCCCTGAGGCCAAACACTGTCATCTTATGGTCCCCGAGACAAAACACTGTCATCTTATGGTCCCTGAGACCAAACACTGTCATCTTATGGTCCCTGAGACAAAACACTGTCATCTTATGGTCCCTGAGGCCAAACACTGTCATCTTATGGTCCCTGAGGCCAAACACTGTCATCTTATGGTCCCTGAGACAAAACACTGTCATCTTATGGTCCCTGAGGCCAAACACTGTCATCTTATGGTCCCTGAGGCCAAACACTGTCATCTTATGGTCCCTGAGGCCTCAGGGACCATAAGATGACAGTGTTTGGCCTCAGGGACCATAAGATGACAGTGTTTTGTCTCAGGGACCATAAGATGACAGTGTTTGGCCTCAGGGACCATAAGATGACAGTGTTTGGCCTCAGGGACCATAAGATGACAGTGTTTGGCCTCAGGGACCATAAGATGACAGTGTTTTGTCTCAGGGACCATAAGATGACAGTGTTTGGCCTCAGGGACCATAAGATGACAGTGTTTGGCCTCAGGGACCATAAGATGACAGTGTTTTGTCTCAGGGACCATAAGATGACAGTGTTTGGCCTCAGGGACCATAAGATGACAGTGTTTTGTCTCGGGGACCATAAGATGACAGTGTTTGGCCTCAGGGACCATAAGATGACAGTGTTTGGCCTCAGGGATCATAAGATTACAGTGTTTGGCCTCAGGGACCATAAGATGACAGTGTTTTGTCTCAGGGACCATAAGATGACAGTGTTTGGCCTCAGGGATCATAAGATGACAGTGTTTGGCCTCAGGGACCATAAGATGACAGTGTTTTGTCTCAGGGACCATAAGATGACAGTGTTTGGCCTCAGGGATCATAAGATGACAGTGTTTGGCCTCAGGGACCATAAGGTGATGGTGTTTGGCCTCAGGAATCAAAAGGGGACGGTGTTTGGCCTCAGGGATCATAAGGAGATGGTGTTTTGTCTCAGGGACCATAAGGTGACAGTGTTTTGTCTCAGGGACCATAAGATGACAGTGTTTGGCCTCAGGGACCATAAGATGACAGTGTTTGGCCTCAGGGATCATAAGGTGATGGTGTTTGGCCTCAGGGATCATAAGGTGATGGTGTTTGGCCTCAGGGACCATAAGATGACAGTGTTTGGCCTCAGAAGGTGATGGTGTTTTGTCTCAGGGACCATAAGATGACAGTGGTTGGCCTCAGGGTTCATAAGATGACAGTGTTTTGTCTCAGGGACCATAAGATGACAGTGGTTGGCCTCAGGGATCATAAGATGACAGTGTTTGGCCTCAGGGATCATAAGGAGATGGTGTTTTGTCTCAGGGACCATAAGATGACAGTAATTGGCCTCAGGGATCATAAGATGACAGTGTTTTGTCTCAGGGACCATAAGATGACAGTGGTTGGCCTCAGGGATCATAAGATGACAGTGGTTGGCCTCAGGGATCATAAGATGACAGTGGTTGGCCTCAGGGATCATAAGATGACAGTGTTTGGCCTCAGGGACCATAAGATGACAGTGTTTTGTCTCAGGGACCGTAAGATGACAGTGTTTGGCCTCAGGGACCATAAGATGACAGTGTTTGGCCTCAGGGACCATAAGATGACAGTGTTTTGTCTCAGGGACCATAAGATGACAGTGTTTGGCCTCAGGGATCATAAGGTGATAGTGTTTGGCCTCAGGGATCATAAGGTGATGGTGTTTGGCCTCAGGGACCATAAGATGACAGTGTTTGGCCTCAGGGATCATAAGATGACAGTGTTTGGCCTCAGGAATCATAAGATGACAGTGTTTGGCCTCAGGGACCATAAGATGACAGTGTTTGGCCTCAGGGACCATAAGATGACAGTGTTTTGTCTCAGGGACCATAAGATGACAGTCTTTGGCCTCAGGGACCATAAGATGACAGTGTTTTGTCTCAGGGACCATAAGATGACAGTGTTTGGCCTCAGGGACCATAAGATGACAGTGTTTTGTCTCAGGGACCATAAGATGACAGTGTTTGGCCTCAGGGACCATAAGATGACAGTGTTTGGCCTCAGGGACCATAAGATGACAGTGTTTGGCCTCAGGGACCATAAGATGACAGTGTTTTGTCTCAGGGACCATAAGATGACAGTGTTTGGCCTCAGGGACCATAAGATGACAGTGTTTGGCCTCAGGGACCATAAGATGACAGTGTTTTGTCTCAGGGACCATAAGATGACAGTGTTTGGCCTCAGGGACCATAAGATGACAGTGTTTTGTCTCAGGGACCATAAGATGACAGTGTTTGGCCTCAGGGACCATAAGATGACAGTCTTTGGCCTCAGGGACCATAAGATGACAGTGTTTGGCCTCAGGGACCATAAGATGACAGTGTTTGGCCTCAGGGACCATAAGATGACAGTGTTTGGCCTCAGGGACCATAAGATGACAGTGTTTGGCCTCAGGGACCATAAGATGACAGTGTTTTGTCTCAGGGACCGTAAGATGACAGTGTTTGGCCTCAGGGACCATAAGATGACAGTGTTTGGCCTCAGGGACCATAAGATAACAGTGTCTTGTCTCAGGGACCATAAGATGACAGTGTTTGGCCTCAGGGATCATAAGGTGATGGTGTTTGGCCTCAGGGATCATAAGGTGATGGTGTTTGGCCTCAGGGACCATAAGATGACAGTGTTTGGCCTCAGGGATCATAAGATGACAGTGTTTGGCCTCAGGAATCATAAGATGACAGTGTTTGGCCTCAGGAATCATAAGATGACAGTGTTTGGCCTCAGGGACCATAAGATGAGTGTTTGGCCTCAGGGACCATAAGATGACAGTGTTTTGTCTCAGGGACCATAAGATGACAGTCTTTGGCCTCAGGGACCAAAAGATGACAGTGTTTTGTCTCAGGGACCATAAGATGACAGTGTTTGGCCTCAGGGACCATAAGATGACAGTGTTTGGCCTCAGGGACCATAAGATGACAGTGTTTGGCCTCAGGGACCATAAGATGACAGTGTTTTGTCTCAGGGACCATAAGATGACAGTGTTTGGCCTCAGGGACCATAAGATGACAGTGTTTGGCCTCAGGGACCATAAGATGACAGTGTTTTGTCTCAGGGACCATAAGATGACAGTGTTTGGCCTCAGGGACCATAAGATGACAGTGTTTTGTCTCAGGGACCATAAGATGACAGTGTTTGGCCTCAGGGACCATAAGATGACAGTGTTTGGCCTCAGGGATCATAAGATTACAGTGTTTGGCCTCAGGGACCATAAGATGACAGTGTTTTGTCTCAGGGACCATAAGATGACAGTGTTTGGCCTCAGGGATCATAAGATGACAGTGTTTGGCCTCAGGGACCATAAGATGACAGTGTTTTGTCTCAGGGACCATAAGATGACAGTGTTTGGCCTCAGGGATCATAAGATGACAGTGTTTGGCCTCAGGGACCATAAGGTGATGGTGTTTGGCCTCAGGGACCATAAGATGACAGTGTTTGGCCTCAGGGATCATAAGATTACAGTGTTTGGCCTCAGGGACCATAAGATGACAGTGTTTTGTCTCAGGGACCATAAGATGACAGTGTTTGGCCTCAGGGATCATAAGATGACAGTGTTTGGCCTCAGGGACCATAAGATGACAGTGTTTTGTCTCAGGGACCATAAGATGACAGTGTTTGGCCTCAGGGATCATAAGATGACAGTGTTTGGCCTCAGGGACCATAAGGTGATGGTGTTTGGCCTCAGGAATCAAAAGGGGACGGTGTTTGGCCTCAGGGATCATAAGGAGATGGTGTTTTGTCTCAGGGACCATAAGGTGACAGTGTTTTGTCTCAGGGACCATAAGATGACAGTGTTTGGCCTCAGGGACCATAAGATGACAGTGTTTGGCCTGAGGGACCATAAGATGACAGTGTTTTGTCTCAAGGACCATAAGATGACAGTGTTTGGCCTCAGGGACCATAAGATGACAGTGTTTGGCCTCAGGGACCATAAGATGACAGTGTTTGGCCTCAGGGACCATAAGATGACAGTGTTTGGCCTCAGGGACTATAAGATGCCAGTGTTTAGCCTCAGGGACCATAAGATGACAGTGTTTTGTCTCAGGGACCATAAGATGACAGTGTTTGGCCTCAGGGACCATAAGATGACAGTGTTTGGCCTCAGGGATCATAAGGTGATGGTGTTTGGCCTCAGGAATCATAAGGGGACAGTGTTTGGCCTCAGGGATCATAAGGTGACAGTGTTTGGCCTCAGGGATCATGGTATGTAGCTGAATGCAGGTTAATTCCAGCTGAATAGTGCTGGAATCAACCATACATGAAAGCATCTTCCTTAGCTCCTCTAATAAGCAACTATTAGTGTTCACCACAATAGTTCATTGCTAGTACACTAATCAAAAAACAATTGTCTTTTCAAGCTGCAATGTAGTTATTTCCAATCATTTATTTAGCCCATACTTTTAATTCACTTCCAATCATTTATTTAGCCCATACTTTTAATTTACTTCCAAGCACACTTAGTGTTCCGAACTAACCTTTTGTTTATCTCCAGGCGCACTTCGTGATCCTGGCGTCGGACGGCCTGTGGGACGTGCTGAGCAACGAGGAGGCGGTGGCGTTTGTGCGAGCGCGGCTGTCGGAGCCGGACCACGGCGCCAAGAGCCTCGTGCTGCATGCCTACAACCTCGGCTCCCAGGACAACATCACCGTCGCCGTCATCAACTTCGAGAAGCTCAAGCCTCTCCAGGCTAAAACTTAGGCTTCTGTGGTCTGGCAAGGGTGGAGCGAAGGCTTCAGGCTAAAGCGTAGACTTCTGTGGTCTGCATAGGCTTTCATGGTCTGCCAGGGCTAGAGCGTAGGTTTCTTTGGTCTGCTCTGGCTAGAGCGTAGGTTTCTTTGGTCTGCCCAGGCTAGAGCTTAGGCTTCTGTGGTCTGCCCTGGCTAAAAAACTTCGATTTCTCTGCTTTACAAAAACCCAGGCTAAAGCATAGGGCTTTCACAGCATGTCTAGGCTGAAGCTTGGCTCCTGGGGTCTGCCTAGTCTAAAGCTTAGGCTTCTGGCCTATTTTGAGTCTTGTATAAAGTGTATTGAGGTGAGGAGTAGGTGCATCGATATTATCTAAAGTAGAGCCGAAACTTCAGTTGATGCAAAGCTGGCTAGGGCTATGTTGAAGGTCTAATCTTTCGTGCTGTTTTGATGGCCGTGACAGCTTTGTTGTGCTGGGCTTGCAGTGAGAAAATTATCTGCTGGCTCATGCGTGGAGCTCACTTTGTGCAAGGATTTTGTTGTGTTCATTGAAAATCGTGTACTAGCTCACGCGTGGCTCAGGTTATGTGAGAATTTTGCTGTGATTTTGAATGAGGTATAGTGAGTAAAGTCAAATGATGCTGTTGCCGTCACTGAGGTAGAGATGGATTCTGAATTTGGTGTAGTGAGTGAAGTCAACTGATGCTCTTGCCATCACACTGAGGTAGAGACGGATTATGAATTTGATATGGTGAGAAAAGTCAAACGATGCTGTCGCCATCACTGAGGTAGACGGATTCTAAACGCGCGTCGGGTGCTGGTGCAACATTTTGGTTGTTGGCATTTGAACATCGATGGATTCTTGCCATATATCTACTACTCTTTTTAGCTTCTAAAACTGTACCAATTTTTACCAACTTTGATCTTCTGTTTTAAGTTACCTTAAAAGTGTAATCTGTGATTCATTAGAGCTACATTTGAGAGCTTTTCATTTCATGACCTCTCATGATCAGACTGATCATTAACGCAACTGTTTGTATCCCGTGATTTCGTTACGAGATTGATCACAAGCTATGATCTCTGTCCAGATCACGCGACCTGGCGTTGCTCTGTTGACTATACGGGTTCTGATGACTATGTTCAAATGTCCCCACACAATGTATGCAACATTAATTTCGTACTGTCAATTATTACTTTCGTACAGCGACATAACTTTCTTACTCTGTTGTCAGTTCGAATGAGACAAAAAGCGCTGACCAAAGTTTCCAATTCTGAGGTAGTTGCTTTTAGCTTTGTTCTAATTTATTTAATAAAGAAAGAACCGTTTTGATGGGTACCTTCTAAATGTTGAAGAGCCCTAAACTGCGTTACCTAAATGGTTGCACTTCAGATACCTGAACTTTACCTGATCGGTGTCATGTGTTAACACATAGTATGAAAACATGACGGTACTCTGAACCAGATCACTCTTTAGTTCAAGACACTTTGTAGCTGTTGTAGTTAATAGGTTTGTTCTCTCATCTCCACTCCCTGGGGGAATATGTGAGGTCCCGAGCTAAATGTTAGGTAGGCTTTCTATTTGTTGAAGAGCAGGTTTTTTTGTTTTGTTACGGACCATCTTTTTTTAGTTCTCTCCTGTCCTGTTTCAGCACCTACTACTTTCTTCAACTTCTATCTTTTTTCATCAACTTCTGTCTCAACATACTATTTCCATGCACCTTCTGCATAGATTCCGCATTCCCTTAACTCCATGTTAAATGGTGCCTTCCTCCTCCCTCTCTTTGGAACGCCCTTGTTGCGGTTAAGGAGGCTTAAACTAACATCTAATCCCTCATCTCCAGGTTATTAATCAAAGATTGAAACACGCTCACTATCTCATTTAATTCATGTTAATATATTCTCATGCGTAGCATTAGATATATCAATTTTATTTATGTGCATATCTTTCAACAACACTAGGATTTTTTATGTTGGAAGCTATTCATCCAGCAAAAGCCTTCTGTGCGATGGAAGCTAAGTGCTGAACACAGTTGCCTAAACGTACCTGTTGCACGTACGACGCTAAGCATGGCTCTTGTATGTGTTGCTTCTTGTCCAAATGATGTTATCTTTTAGTACCATTTACGTTAATCTCGGACTCAGTATAGTACAGTTTATGTTAATTACAGGCTTTTATTGTACAGTTTACGTTGATCAATGGCTCTTATAGTACAGTTTATGTTAATCATGGGCTCATATAGTACAGTTTACGTTAATCATAGACTCATTGAACAGTTTATGTTAATCATGGGCTCTTATAGTACAGTTCATGCTAATTACAGGCTCTTATAGTACAGTTTAAATTAATCATGGACTCAGTAAGGTACCATTTACGTTAAACACGGACTAGGTATAGTACAGCTTACGTTAATCACGGACTCAGTAAAGTACCATTTACGTTAAACATGGATTCAGTTTACGTTAATTAAGGAATTAGTATAGTACCATTTACGTTAGTCACGTACCGAGATAATGTGAGAAATTTGTTTTCTTTCTTTTAGTATTAGATAAATTAAACAATATTTTAGGTATTGCCTCACAGGGATCAAGTTTCCTCAAGCCATCCCCAAACATCTCAAGAACCGAAACTTTCATTTTAATATGTGATTCTTAGTATACACGCGGTCGTGCCAAGTTTACGCAGGTCTTTCTGTGGCTTTTCTGTGTTGCTTTTATTTTAGAGGAAACGCGAGGCTAATTAGGCTTGAGTTGATTATTTTTAATATAAGGTTGAGTTAATTATGTATGGGTACCTCACGAGTTGCCTGTTTGTGGGTGTAACACTAGTGCAATGTGACTATACATCTCGTTTCTCAGCCGCTTCCTTCTTTTTAACTCTTCATCGATCTTACTCCGTGATTTTATATTTTTTATTCTTCTGTACACTTGTTATTTCATGCAGTATTTTCTTTGTATTTGACACGCATTTGTGACCATAAATGATTTGGGCTTTATAGGCAACAAAGTTTGAGCAACTCATATGAAAACCCATACATCATCAGTTGCAAAAACAGGATATTATGTATACTATTAGGTGCCAAAACTTGGAATTATGTGCATCATTGCTTGAAAAAAACTGAAAATTATGCACGTGATCAGTTTCTAATACTTGGAAGTATGTATATCATCGGTTACAACAAACTTGAGCTTTATCAAACAATACAAAGGTGATTTGTCGCCTTACCTCTCCAGTAGATGAAGAGTGGTGTAGAAAAGGCGTTTCACTTATGACGGAACTCTCTTTCACTGCTAGTCATAGTTCTTTTGTTTGTGTGATGCGCAGACTTGTGCGCTCTGTTTAGGAGTGAGGCCATCGATGCAGCATTTACATTTCATTTTTTCTTGTTGCTTGGTTACTTGCGAATGTTTGGTTGCAGGCAATGTTTGGCTGGTGACAGAACCTGGTTGTAGGCAGTGTTTTGATTATAACAGGCCTTGGTTGGAGCAAATTTCACTCGTGACAGGTCTTCGTTGTAGGCAATCTTTGGCTGGTGACAGAGCTTGGTTGTAGGCAATGTTTTGCTGGTGACAGCTTGGTTGTAGGCAATGTTTGGCTGGTGACAGAACCTGGTTGTAGGCAGTGTTTTGATTATAACAGGCCTTGGTTGGAGCAAATTTCACTCGTGACAGGTCTTCGTTGTAGGCAATCTTTGGCTGGTGACAGAGCTTGGTTGTAGGCAGTGTTTTGCTGGTGAGAGAGCTTGGTTGTAGGCAATGTTTTGCTGGTGACTGAGCTTGGTTGTAGGCAATGTTTGGCTGGTGACTGAGCTTGGTTGTAGGCAATGTTTGGCTGGTGACTGAGCTTGGTTGTAGGCAGTGTTTTGCTGGTGAGAGAGCTTGGTTGTAGGCAATGTTTGGCTGGTGACTGAGCTTGGTTGTAGGCAGTGTTTTGCTGGTGAGAGAGCTTGGTTGTAGGCAATGTTTTGCTGGTGACTGAGCTTGGTTGTAGGCAATGTTTGGCTGGTGACTGAGCTTGGTTGTAGGCAATGTTTGGCTGGTGACTGAGCTTGGTTGTAGGCAGTGTTTTGCTGGTGAGAGAGCTTGGTTGTAGGCAATGTTTGGCTGGTGACTGAGCTTGGTTGTAGGCAGTGTTTTGCTGGTGAGAGAGCTTGGTTGTAGGCAATGTTTTGCTGGTGAGAGAGCTTGGTTGTAGGCAATGTTTTGCTGGTGACTGAGCTTGGTTGTAGGCAATGTTTGGCTGGTGACTGAGCTTGGTTGTAGGCAGTGTTTTGCTGGTGAGAGAGCTTGGTTGTAGGCAATGTTTGGCTGGTGACTGAGCTTGGTTGTAGGCAGTGTTTTGCTGGTGAGAGAGCTTGGTTGTAGGCAATGTTTTGCTGGTGAGAGAGCTTGGTTGTAGGCAATGTTTTGCTGGTGACTGAGCTTGGTTGTAGGCAATGTTTGGCTGGTGACTGAGCTTGGTTGTAGGCAATGTTTTGCTGGTGAGAGAGCTTGGTTGTAGGCAATGTTTGGCTGGTGACTGAGCTTGGTTGTAGGCAATGTTTTGCTGGTGACAGAGCTTGGTTGTAGGCAATGTTTTGCTGGTGACAGAGCTTGGTTGCAGCCAATGTTTGGCTGGTGACTGAGCTTGGTTGTAGGCAATGTTTGGCTGGTGACTGAGCTTGGTTGTAGGCAATGTTTGGCTGGTGACTGAGCTTGGTTGTAGGCAATGTTTTGCTGGTGACTGAGCTTGGTTGTAGGCAATGTTTTGCTGGTGACAGAGCTTGGTTGTAGGCAATGTTTGGCTGGTGACTGAGCTTGGTTGTAGGCAATGTTTTGCTGGTGACTGAGCTTGGTTGTAGGCAATGTTTTGCTGGTGACAGAGCTTGGTTGTAGGCAATGTTTTGCTGGTGACTGAGCTTGGTTGTAGGCAATGTTTTGCTGGTGACTGAGCTTGGTTGTAGGCAATGTTTGGCTGGTGACTGAGCTTGGTTGTAGGCAATGTTTGGCTGGTGACTGAGCTTGGTTGTAGGCAATGTTTTGCTGGTGACTGAGCTTGGTTGTAGGCAATGTTTTGCTGGTGACAGCTTGGTTGTAGGCAATGTTCTGCTGGTGACAGAGCTTGGTTGTAGGCAATGTTCGGCTGGTGACAGAGCTGGGTTGTAGGCAATGTTCGGCTGGTGACAGAGCTTGGTTGTAGGCAGTGTTAGGTTGATGACAGTTTGCGGTTTGGCCTGAAAGAATTATTGAATAATTCTAATCATCCGTGGGGAGGCTGGAACCAACTTCTGGGAATATCACCCTAGAAAGCCGTCTGGCTGCCTGCTGTTCTGGTGTTGGAATCATACGTGCGCGTATTGGGAATACTCGCCAGTTTTTCTATGTAGGTTTTCTCTAGTTTGATTATCTTGCTAAAAAATCTATGCTGCTTGGACCTAGTACTGAGCCTGTCTAGAAGCAAATGCAATTGCACGGAATTCGGAGAGAGTTAAACTTGATGAAATTGACGTGTATTCCAGTATGCGCAGAAATATAAGCCGTGTCAGTGCATTTATTCATTTCAGATGTATAAGCCGTAACTCTCATATTCTCGTGTTGTAAGTATTGCGTGTGTGTTTTATCGCTCTCTTGTCATCTTTCCTAACCCTCCTGTCGTAGTTGTCGTACCCTAATCTTACGTCTCTTGTGATATAGTCTACGGAAATGCGCACGCTTTCGTCCACCACTTGGCGGTGAAGTTTGACCTATATAACCAGATTCTTAACTCTGAACTCCAGAATTTTTTGACCACCTAATTGTGGTTTTGTTGTTTCAAGTGTATTAAACGTTGGTAGTAGATTATTACATGGAAGTTTTGCGTGTTGTCCTGCATTGGTGAAATTAGCGAGTTTTTCTTTCTTTTTTGTATCGGTTTTTGAAATCTTGCGTGGAGTGAACTTCGATTATTATTTCTAGGTTAATGTGGTTCTTTACTTCTTAGAGAAATGAAGTGCCCAGATGGCTGGTAATGAGACTGGTTGGGGGTGTTCAACCTCCATATTTTTACGTTGTATGATAACTTCCCATTAGACCATGTTTGAAATTGACTTAGGATCTTCATTATTGTTGTATCTTATGATTTGTTCTCATTAGACCATGTATGAAATTGACGTATGTTCATTGAGGTGTTAACTGTGTGTGTACAGCTCGCTGTTTAGAACCCTCCATTGTTATTGTTATGACTCGCATCTTGATGTACTGATTGATGGTTCAACTTTTAATTGCTGAAGGCCTGTGCAGGTTCTCGTACTTTCTTACCTTGCCTGTTTTTTGCCTTGATATTTGGTAACTTAAATCGATTTTAACGTATTTTTTGACACTCGTAAAAATTTGGGCCTGAAAATCCTCTCAACTTTAGTGAGTCAACTTTGAAGAAATTTCATCTGAACGTTATAATTGTCACTTCTATACTGTGGTAACCTTTGTTGTTAGGTGAATAATGGACTATTTTCTCACTGTTATTTTCTAGTGAAAGGAAGATTAGTTTAGAAGACGCGGTCTTTCAGACGAAGAAATTAGGAATGATTTTCATTCATTCACAAGTAACTGATAATGGGATATCACTCAGTACGAGTAATTCTGTTTTTCTGTATTGGTGGCGATCGTGTATATATTTCTTTTACTTTGGAAGGCAATTTCAGTTCTCGTTGGATTTATTTCACTGTGTTAATTATTGATGACAATAATATAGTGGTGAAAGTGTTTTCTTCCTTATGAAGTTCTGGTAAAGCTGCTGCTTGTTTACAAAACACTAGACTGTTTGATAAATTTCATTCTCTCGTTCTATTGGTCACGATTTTTAGCGTTGAAAATTTATCAGGAAAATGGGAAAAAATATTGGGCTAGTAAAAAAGTCTGCTCTTGTGCTTAGTATGGACATTTAAAAAAAATCCTTATGAGACCACTTCTGAAATCCTGCTTCTTTTTTATGTGGTCCTGAGGTGATAGGTAGACCTTTTTACTGAAATAACATGTTTTTTTTTGTTAAGGACCATCTGTTTTTGTTTCACTGCTGTCATGTTTTCAACACCTCTGACTTTCGTCTTCAACTTTGTTTCCGAATCTTCCTGCTTAACTTACCGTTTTTGTGCGCACGGGATCCTGTGCAGAAATGCACCTTTTGCATAGATTCTGCATTCCCTTAACTCCATACTAATCGGTGCCTTCATCTTTCCTGTCTATGAACATTTTTGTTGTGGAACGAGGAGGCTAAAACTTGCTTATAATCAATAAACCTTGTTTCTTTTTACATGATTTGGCCGGCCGAGCTTCTCGGCGCTGCCTCACGAGGGCTCGTCTCAGCCTTGCAGTGTACAACTTTTGGTGTCTTTATGAACTGTCCTCAGCGTTGCCATAATTGTACGTATTCGGTGGTCCAGTCTATCTTGTGTCATTTCTGAGCCGTAGCTGCGTGTTCTCATACCTTGCTTCTCTTGCCCCGTTGTGGAGGTGCTGGCTATATATACTGATGCTCCCAGGGGAGGTACTGTTAGGTCCCTGGAGGTGCTGGCTGTGGGGACTGGTGCCCCTGGGGGATACTGTTAGGTCCCCGGAGGTACTGGCTATGGGGACTGGTGCTCCCAGGGCAGGTACTGTTAGGTCCCTGGAGGTGCTGGCTGTGGGGACTGGTGCCCCTGGGGGATACTGTTAGGTCCCCGGAGGTACTGGCTATGGGGACTGATGCCCCTGGGGGATACTGTTAGGTCCCCGGAGGTACTGGCTATGGGGACTGGTGCCCCTGGGGGATACTGTTAGGTCCCCGGAGGTACTGGCTATGGGGACTGGTGCCCCTGGGGGATACTGTTAGGTCCCCGGAGGTACTGGCTATGGGGACTGATGCCCCTGGGGGATACTGTTAGGTCCCTGGAGGTGCTGGCTGTGGGGACTGGTGCCCCTGGGGGATACTGTTAGGTCCCTGGAGGTGCTGGCTGTGGGGACTGGTGCCCCTGGGGGATACTGTTAGGTCCCCGGAGGTACTGGCTATGGGGACTGGTGCCCCTGGGGGATACTGTTAGGTCCCTGGAGGTGCTGGCTGTGGGGACTGGTGCCCCTGGGGGATACTGTTAGGTCCCCGGAGGTACTGGCTATGGGGACTGGTGCTCCCAGGGCAGGTACTGTTAGGTCCCTGCAGGTACTGGCTATGGAGACTGATGCCCCTGGGGGATACTGTTAGGTCCCCGCAGGTGCTGGCTATGGGGACTGATGCCCCTGGGGGATACTGTTAGGTCCCCGCAGGTGCTGGCTATGGGGACTGGTGCTCCTGGGGGATACTGTTAGGTCCCCGCAGGTGCTGGCTATGGGGACTGATGCCCCTGGGGGATACTGTTAGGTCCCCGCAGGTGCTGGCTATGGGGACTGGTGCTCCTGGGGGATACTGTTAGGTCCCCGCAGGTGCTGGCTATGGGGACTGATGCCCCTGGGGGATACTGTTAGGTCCCCGCAGGTGCTGGCTATGGGGACTGGTGCTCCTGGGGGATACTGTTAGGTCCCCGCAGGTGCTGGCTATGGGGACTGATGCCCCTGGGGGATACTGTTAGGTCCCCGCAGGTGCTGGCTATGGGGACTGATGCCCCTGGGGGATACTGTTAGGTCCCCGCAGGTGCTGGCTATGGGGACTGGTGCCCCTGGGGGATACTGTTAGGTCCCCGGAGGTACTGGCTATGGGGACAGATGCCCCTGGGGGATACTGTTAGGTCCCTGCAGGTGCTGGCTATGGGGACTGATGCCCCTGGGGGATACTGTTAGGTCCCCGGAGGCGCTGGCTATGGGTGCTAGTGCTCCGAGGGGAATGCTGTTAGGTCCCCGGAGGTGCTAGCTATGGGTGCTAGTGCCCCGAGGGGGATGCTGTTAGGTCTCCGGAGGTGCTAGCTATGGGTGCTAGTGCCCCCGAGGGGGAAGCTGTTAGGTCCCCGGAGGTGCTGGTAATGGGTGCTAGTTCTCCCGAGGGGGAAGCTGTTAGGTCCCCTCGGCTGTAGGTAGGCCTTCTTGACTTGTCTTTTGTGCCCACTGTGCTCCATTCAATTTTCATGCCTTCTTCACTATCCCGTTTTTTTTTGTCCTCATTTATCCTAACTTGCTGTTTCTATGCTCAGGGTATCTGTGTGCTCTAAATATGTGTTCTATGGAACACGTCTTTTTACGTCAGTCCTACATCCTCGCTTTCTACAGTCAGTACTAAATGGTTCATTCTCCTTACGCTCGTGGTACCGCCTTTGTTCTGGCCAGGGAGTCGTAATTTTTTTTATATTGATGTGGTTATCCTGTTGATCCGTGGCAACACCATCATCCTCCCCACCACCATTGAGGAGATGTGGGGCCCTGTCTTAGTACGATCTTCGGCCTGTAGTCTATTGTGGGTTCACGTAAACGTAAGATTACATTACGTCACTTCTGATCTGTTGTGGGTTATGGTAACGATATGTTAATTAGCCTGCAATCTGTCGTGGTTTGAGTCTTCGTCCTCTGTTTCGTGTATATTTTTTTCCTTTCGTATACTAATGCCCGTCTCGTCTCGATAGTTTTTACGCAAAACTCAGCTGATCTGAACAGTGGGTGAAGTAATAGCGTTTTCTGTAGTAAGGGTCAGGGTACGGGCAGCATCCGTAGCTACTGAACTCTACGCGTGTAGAGGCGGGCGTGTGTGGACGTTCTATTTTATGTGTAACTTTTTGCTGTTATATAGGCTGGATTTCTTAACAATTCAGGTCGTCGTAGCGGTTCAGCTGTCCGCGTAAGGCCTCTTAAGTGAACTTACGCAGTCAGCTACGATGTGGATTGTCCGGAGCTCCAGTTCTGACATCTGTCACTTCATTTGTAACGAAACATGAGAAATTGTACTATGTAACTCTAAGGAAGAGTGTCTCTTCACCTGTATCGAACCATATATTGAATATCAAACTTGTATTCAACCTGATCTTATAAAATACAGCTGTGTGTATGTACATCTGTTGATCTGTGTTGAACCCGCAATGATTGTGGCCAGCGTTTTGCATCATGCATCGTCACCATTGATGCTTCGCTTTACTAGACATGATGGTAAATCAACGAACATTGTGCGTTATTCATGACTCATATTGTGTAAGGTTAAAAATTGCGTTTCATATGAAAGTATTCGCCTTCTACAACATTACATGGGGTACTTTTAATAAATTGCATTCTATGTTATTAAATTGCAAGTTTTCCTTGAGGCACAATACGGTCAACGCGGGTGTGTACGAGCCTCGTTTGTTCAGGAGTTGATTCAAGGGAACGTCTGCAGGCTTATAGACACTACAGGATCTTAGCAAAATGCAATAATTAGATAAAAAACGAGTCATTGCGTAACGATTTCTTTATTCAGAAGTTTTGAATCACGCTTCAATCAGGACAATCATAGGTTGAGAAAACGAGCACTACCGGGAGCGAGTTGTCCCACTTGCAAATATTTTCATTCTTGATAAGAGGGAAATCCCTCAGTGATGTAAGGTATAGTGAATAAGGTCAAATTATTTGACGACTAACCAGGTTAGTTAAACCAATCTATTAATACGTACATTTAAACTGCTTCTTTTCAGGCTGGAGAACTGTTCATAACATTCACACGTTAATTGTGACTTTACACACATTAGATAAAAGTTGAGTGCCCTTTTTAGTCGCATTATTTCTCGTTCGAACGATGCCTTAAGTTTGGTGAAATATTTCCGAGAATTTACTTAAAAGTTGGCTTGAGACGTTATCACGTAGCATGCAACACCTGTCGGCCAGCCAACCACGCGACACCAGTCTGTTAACCGTTCTATAGTACAAATACATCCAGGCTTCATTGTATTGCGCCTAAACCGTCTGGTAAATACACATCCGTACCGTGCACGTAACATGTCAAGTTAAGCGAAGAGGGCATAATTCAACATTAGCCACGCGGTTATCTATCTTCAACTTCTTCTTGTGTATCGAGTACGAGCACCAGATAAGTAGTGAAAAACAGAGCCCCTGGTTCACAAATATTAAAAAGAAACAGTTGATAATTAATGAATAGTAAAGAAGGGCTGTCTGGTAAGTTAGGAACATTCAAAAAAAAGTTCTTGATAATTCACGAATAGTAAAAAGGGAACGTGGAAAAGAATTGTAAAATAAAAGCACCTGATAATTAATTAGTAAAAATAAGCATTTGACTCATAAATATTTAAGACGTTATATAAGAAAGTTTTGGCCTCCCTTTACCACGACAAAGATGTTCCGAAGGAGGAAGGCACCATTTAGTATGAAGTTGAGGGAACGTGGTATTTACGCACAAGGTGCATAGAAACAGTAATGCAAGAAAGATCATGAAACAAGAAAACGTTGAAGAAATTGGTAGGTGCTGAAAAACAGGACAGCAGCGAACCGAAAAAAGATGGTCCGTAACAAAACAAAAACCTTTTGAATTTCAACAAAAAGGAAGCCTACCTAACCTTAAGCTCGGGCCCTCACATAGTCCCACTGGTGGCGCCAAAATATCAAGTACATATAAATAATTAGAAGTAAACAAAGAACATCTGATAAATCACGAATTTTTTAAAAGAACACCTGACTATAGGCAGTAAAATAAAAGCCGTTGATAATTAGTAAAAAGAAGTTCCTCATAATTAAGGAAAAGTGAAAAGAGAGTACGTATTAATTCACGGGTATTCGTTAAGTGCTCGCATTTCGAAATACCGAGAGTTACGCGAATAAAATAAGCTATCAAATGTTCATTTTTGCAGGCAATCACGAAATCAACTTTGCCTTGAGACCTCCGCTTCTACATAAACTGGCGTCGTCATCCCTAAAAATATGCATAAAATGCGGTGATGGGACAATCACCTTCATCACAACCTTCACTGCCTTTTATTGTTATTAAGTATAAAAAAACATTTTGCGCACGAGTTGCGTTGAAAAACAGAGTTGTTGCTTCTGAAGTACAGAATAAAAAAAGTCAACTCTACAGTACAAAATTATCAGCTTGAACCACTACATTTTTTACACGAGGACGGCTTCGCTGTGCAACGACGGATCACGGACTATTTCTTGAAGTACTTGGGTGGCTGTGTCTGGTTATTTTCATTCACCCACCTACCACTTCAAATGTCCGGCACATCGCACAGTAAACAAGAACAAACTTCTGCAACTCGTCCATAAATAAAACAACGCGTTCTGATAAAGAGAACGTCAATCCTACACGCTTGCCCTGAAATAAATACTCGCGTTGTATGTGACGTTAATGCACACCGAAACGCCCACACAAGTTGTATAAAATTATAAACATTCTTCCAAAATCTCAATAATTATTCTAACTTACATATATTTTATAAAAATCATGCTGCTGCCTTGCACACTAAAACAGTACTTGAATCGTACCGAGTGTTAGAACTAAACAACAACACAATTACGCAAGAACGGTACGAACAAAATCATTCTAAACGTTAGGACTAAGCGTTCCCTACGGGAACAGTTTAACGTCTCAAAATTCTGCATTAGAATGAGACGCAATCAAGCCAAGCAGAAAAATCAACGTTTTAACTTATCATACTGCATGAATCGCAAGAATTAACATTATAGCACCTTATTCTAGTTTGTACTTCAGACCATTACTTCGAACGACTCAGCCATGTTGGAAATACAAGGCTCGAGATCATTGCTTGTTCTATATTTGGAAACATAAATTACATAAAATCAATACTTTCGCCAGCATATCGTAAATGTGTGATGTAAACACATGAAAGTCTTGTGGAATTCTTATTCATTCGGCGATCCAATTGCCCTCGGTTCCTCCTGGGTATGATCTTTGGGGCTAGATGACTTCAGTCACTCTGCTTGAACGCCTCTCCAAAAGCCTTTAACGCGCCGCCGGACTTTTCGGCGTTCTTTCGAAAATAGCTTCAATATATCGACTCTTGCTGAAATTCGTTCCCTAATGTTGACGTTAGTTGGAATTCTCAGCCGGGTGGCAGTTCATTTTTTGCCCTGATATCGGTGACTACTTGATGCCAGGGACGGAGGTTGTAATGACTGCAGAAAGAGTAGAAAAATGCTGACGTTGAAGGGTCAATTCGGAGATATTGTGGCTTACTTATCAGCGAATCTAATAGTCCCGTCAATTCATTAGCTAATCTTTCTTTTCAGAGCAAGGACTATTTTCAGATAATTCACATCGTCGTAGCGGTACAGCTGACAGCATAGGTTCTACGTTGATTAGGCTACAGTCATGGAACAGCTCATGGTCCACTTGAAAAACTGCACTGCTACAAACCCTGTCAGTACTATTTGAAAGTACGTCCCCTGGACGTTACAACTAAAAGAAACAAGAGCCACTTAAAAATTTATGTAGCAGATGGAATTTATTTTTTTTAGTTTTTCTAATAGTTGTAGCAGATGCACCTATTCTCTTGAATCTCATAAAATTTTTGAAGCCGAAATATACAGTCCTTCAGCGATTAGGATTCCATTGGCACACCTACTGGGATATCAAAGCCCCATACATACTCGATACAGCAGAAACATTTCTGGTGCCATTTTTTATTTCATTCTTGCTGAAGACGCGATGCTTGAACTTCACATCTCCGTAGGGATTAACATATATGCTGAGGCGTATCTTATCAACCACTTAACCTCACACATCATCTTCAAATCATTGATTTTATCTCACAACAACGCTTTTACCACGCAATGCGTTGTTATACTCAGCTTGCAGAAGAACTATAGGTTGGAGGACGACTGTTTACTGATGATTTTCGCGGTTTGAACAGGCAGGTCGTTGGCGCTGGAAAGAGACATTACAAGATGTCGTTTAGTGAACCAACCGTCGTCGGGGACCTCATCATCGTCTAGCTCATCGATAGAAGTGCCTTCGTCTTTAAGGGAATCTTGGTCTGTCTCGTTTTCGCCTCCTGGAACTCCACTTCCATCGCTTCGTTTTGGTTCGATCTGAACGCTGCCTGAAACCGTCACTTCGCTACCCTCAGTTTCAGGAGTCTCGTCCATGAAGTGGGTTTCTAAAGGACGATTCTGAGAATGATGTTCTTCTTGACGAACTGGATCCACTGGCTGTTGCTGTTCTCGTTCTATTTGCGGTGCAGTTTCATAAAGAGGATTATTTACTGAGGGAAGCTCTTCAGGTTGAGCCGAGTATCTCACGAATTGTCCTTGTCCTGCCGCAAAATGAGCCGCGCCGTCGTGGTCCGGTGATGAGGAATGACTTTGTCTGTTCTCGAAAGGGTCAGCGTTTTGAACGTCGTTGTTTGCCGATGTTTTTTCTAGCACCTCTTCCTCGGAGGAAGTGCTGCTTGATTCGACTTCATTGGATTGAGCATCTGTTGGCGGCTGGAAACTGATCTTGGGGGGCTGCGTCTCTTCGAGACTCCGTGTTTCATCTGCATTATTTCTTACTTTTTCTTCTGCGAAGTCATAATTTTCATAGATGTTGGAATCGTCATGGCTCAGGCCTGGAGGTCCGATCCCTGTGTCTGTATTTTCCTGAAGTGATTCTCCCCTCTCGTTGTGACCATTTCCAGCAGACGGCGGCTCAAACTCGCTGTCCCGTTCGCTAATGCGTTCCAGCTGCTGACGTTGCAGTTGGTTTTGGTGCTGTGCTGATTCGAAACACATGTCATTTGCCATGGAAAGTCCTTTAAAGTTCACCAGATGCGCGTTTTCAGTTAAATCAGTGTCCTGTAGACCGTTATTGTTTGCGATGGCAGACTGGCCAGGGGAGTGGCTGTTACCCAGGACCTCGTCAGACAAGGACCCCATGATGGGGGGCTGTTTATGGAAGCTTACGCTCAGCCGTTGCGGGTCTGCAGGCTCTCGCGATAAAAGGACTGATTCTGCACCAGCCTCAGGGTCATCCTGGGAATTTTTTGGAAGAGTCAATCATAGTAGCGACTTCATTTTGAACCACGGTAGAGGAAACAAGGTAGAGTCATTTCTATGGGGGGAAAATACACCTCCTCTAGTTCGGCTGGCCAATAGAAAGGCTTCATTTCAAAGAAAGTTTATGAAGTCACCATTGCGCTATGTCGTTAGGCCAATAGTGGTGCCAGCATTGGGGCTAGCAGTGTTGTCAGATGCAATGTGAGCGCTGCTATTGGGTTATTGCCATGACGTCAGCATTGCCACACAGTCGACGAAAAAGATTTATTTGATCCTACCTTGTCTCTTCTACCGTGTTTTGAACGATTAACCATAGTTGTAACTTAATTTTGGATAACCATAGTTGCCAATTAATTTTGAATAGATAACCATAGTTGTAACTTAATTTAGAGCAGATTAAACTAATTTTTATTCTTTGACAGACTATCCATCGATCAGGCAACTTAGAATGAGCGAATTTATCTCCTCGTAACTATGGCCCTAAATTATAACGCTTCAAATAGGCTATTTCTTTTGAGCGCAGTTATTTACTACTACTGAAAACAATTAAGTGGAACAAGTGGCTTTCGATGACATGTTTCATTTCTGAATTTTGATGCGATTGAGAACCGCGTAAAAAAAGAGGTAAACAACTACGGTCGACTGGAAACAAGCGCACAATTTAACCGTTGCTTGACTCATCCAAGGTCGAACACTTCGTCAACTGCCAAGACTCTGTCGCGTAAAAATTAGTTACGAAGCCACTACGATTACCGAATTCAGAAATTGAACAGCCCATGAAGAAGCATGTTATTCTGAGGGATGTTATGTTGAATAACATCCCTCGTGGGGGATGTTATTCTATGCTATGGGGGATGTTATTCTGAGGAGACAAATATGAAAACTCTTATCCACAGCTTCCTAATACACAGTTGTTGTTGCTTGCTTGGTTGGTCTGTCTCTCTGCGACGCTCTTTAGGATTTACCGATTTAATATTGCTACTTTAAATGGAGTGCTTAGATTAGATTGAATGTTAGTTTAAGCCTCTCAAACCGCGAGAAAAAGCGTTCCGCAGAGAGGAAGGATGAAGACATCATTTAGTATGGAGATAAAGGAACGCGGAATCTCTGCAGAACAGAGATTAACTTGGAAACAGTAAGTTGAGAAAAAAGTTCATGAAACAAGATAAATGTTGAAGAAGTAGTAGGTGCTGAAAAACAAGACAGCTGTGAACCGAAAAAGATAGTTATCACAGCAAAAAATATTTTATTTCAACATAAAGAAGGCCTACATAACTCTCAGCTCGGGCCCTCACATTTTCCCCTGGGAGCGCCAATTCCCATAGATACAATAGTTGTATCCCCCTGAGGGGGAAGCGAACTCTAAACTAATGTATGAATTCCTATATAAATAAACACACCATGGTATTATTAGGCAGATTATTCCGTCATTTATGACTCGGTGTGCACTAGTTAACAATATAATTCAGCTGATGTTTCACAACTTATGGGCCTTTAGTGCTATATTTGACATTAGATATGAATTCAGAGTTAAGACAATGTTTCTTCAAATATAATGAAATAAACACAACTTGATGACTTTAATCGAACCGTCCAAAAATATAACGATGGAAATATCAGGGCATCTGATTTGATTTTCAAGGAACACACTATGAGGCAGAACTAGCAAATCGTAACGTGACGACAAATTACTAATTAAATAACTAAAGCATGTACTCAATTGACATCAGCAAACATAACTGAAGAATGAAATTCGAGTGTTTGTTGCGTACACGGAATTCATGTACAACTTGACCAAATATGCATTGAGAAAATTATTTTTGCACCGTTTAAAAAAATAATTTTCGTGCAGCACCGTTTTAAAAAAAAGTTTAATATTTACGTACAGCACTTTCATTTGCTGTTACAGCTCTTCTGCTGTTCCTGTCTATTCGTAGTCATTAAATATTACAGGCGGTAAAAGAATTCCCCTTAAAATGAAACGTTTTTCTCTCAATATTTGAGGGGGGGGGGGGGGGGGGGGGGGGGAAATAACAAGAGGTAATTTAAATCTAAACGAAGATCACGCCCGGAGATATTTTCCACATTTCAATTTCAACAAATCCTGCTGAAATTTCATGAATGTCTGGTGTAGACAAATTTGCAGGCGTTCTGCAATTTTCAATTTAATAAACAGCATGGAATGTTGTACTTACCGTTGGGGTTTCTGCAACGTACGACGCCATTTCTCCACGCCGCAGCGGTATCGTCTCTGCAAATAATAAAAACATTGATCTTTTTTGGACCTTTACTCGAAACTTCTGACTTTACAAGCCCTGTCGCAGCTTACTCGGAACTTCTGACTTTACAAGCCCTGTCGCAGCTTACTAGGAACTTCTGACTTTACAAGCCCTGTCGCAGCTTACTAGGAACTTCTGACTTTACAAGCCCTGTCGCAGCGTACTCGGAACTTCTGACTTTACAAGCCCTGTCGCAGCTTACTAGGAACTTCTGACTTTACAAGCCCTGTCGCAGCTTACTCGGAACTTCTGACTTTACAAGCCATGTCGCAGCTTACTCGGAACTTCTGACTTTACAAGCCCTGTCGCAGCTTACTAGGAACTTCTGACTTTACAAGCCCTGTCGCAGCTTACTAGGAACTTCTGCCTTTACAAGCCCTGTCGCAGCTTACTAGGAACTTCTGACTTTACAAGCCCTGTCGCAGCTTACTATGAACTTCTGACTTTACAAGCCCTGTCGCAGCTTACTAGGAACTTCTGACTTTACAAGCCCTGTCGCAGCTTACTAGGAACTTTTGACTTTACAAGCCCTGTCGCAGCTTACTCGGAACTTCTGACTTTACAAGCCCTGTCGCAGCTTACTCGTAACTTCTGACTTTACAAGCCTTGTCGCAGCTTACTCGGAACTTCTGACTTTACAAGCCCTGTCGCAGCGTACTCGGAACTTCTGACTTTACAAGCCCTGTCGCAGCGTACTCGGAACTTCTGACTTTACAAGCCCTGTCGCAGCTTACTAGGAACTTCTGACTTTACAAGCTCTGTCGCAGCTTACTAGGAACTTCTGACTTTACAAGCTCTGTCGCAGCTTACTAGGAACTTCTGACTTTACAAGCCCTGTCGCAGCTTACTAGGAACTTCTGACTTTACAAGCCCTGTCGCAGCTTACTCGGAACTTCTGACTTTACAAGCCTTGTCGCAGCTTACTCGGAACTTCTGACTTTACAAGCCCTGTCGCAGCTAACTAGGAACTTCTGACTTTACAAGCCCTGTCGCAGCTTACTCGGAACTTCTGACTTTACAAGCCCTGTCGCAGCTTACTCGGAACTTCTGACTTTACAAGCCATGTCGCAGCTTACTCGGAACTTCTGACTTTACAAGCCCTGTCGCAGCTTACTAGGATCTTCTGACTTTACAAGCCCTGTCGCAGCTTACTCGGAACTTCTGACTTTACAAGCCCTGTCGCAGCTTACTCGGAACTTCTGACTTTACAAGCCCTGTCGCAGCTTACTCGGAACTTCTGACTTTACAAGTCCTGTCGCAGCTTACTAGGAACTTCTGACTTTACAAGTCCTGTCGCAGCTTACTAGGAACTTCTGACTTTACAAGTCCTGTCGCAGCTTACTAGGAACTTCTGACTTTACAAGCCCTGTCGCAGCTTACTAGGAACTTCTGACTTTACAAGCCCTGTCGCAGCTTACTAGGAGCTTCTGACTTTACAAGCCCTGTCGCAGCTTACTAGGAACTTCTGACTTTACAAGCCCTGTCGCAGCTTACTAGGAACTTCTGACTTTACAAGCCCTGTCGCAGCTTACTAGGAACTTCTGACTTTACAAGCCCTGTCGCAGCTTACTAGGAACTTCTGACTTTACAAGCCCTGTCGCAGCTTACTAGGAACTTCTGACTTTACAAGCCCTGTCGCAGCTTACTAGGAACTTCTGACTTTACAAGCCCTGTCGCAGCTTACTAGGAACTTCTGACTTTACAAGTCCTGTCGCAGCTTACTAGGAACTTCTGACTTTACAAGTCCTGTCGCAGCTTACTAGGAACTTCTGACTTTACAAGTCCTGTCGCAGCTTACTAGGAACTTCTGACTTTACAAGTCCTGTCGCAGCTTACTAGGAACTTCTGACTTTACAAGTCCTGTCGCAGCTTACTAGGAACTTCTGACTTTACAAGTCCTGTCGCAGCTTACTAGGAACTTCTGACTTTACAAGCCCTGTCGCAGCTTACTAGGAACTTCTGACTTTACAAGCCCTGTCGCAGCTTACTAGGAACTTCTGACTTTACAAGCCCTGTCGCAGCTTACTAGGAACTTCTGACTTTACAAGCCCTGTCGCAGCTTACTAGGAACTTCTGACTTTACAAGCCCTGTCGCAGCTTACTAGGAACTTCTGACTTTACAAGCCCTGTCGCAGCTTACTAGGAACTTCGGACTTTACAAGCCCTGTCGCAGCTTACTAGGAACTTCGGACTTTACAAGCCCTGTCGCAGCGTACTCGGAACTTCGGACTTTACAAGCCCTGTCGCAGCTTACTAGGAACTTCTGACTTTACAAGCCCTGTCGCAGCGTACTCGGAACTTCTGACTTTACAAGCCATGTCGCAGCTTACTCGGAACTTCTGACTTTACAAGCCCTGTCGCAGCTTACTCGGAACTTCTGACTTTACAAGCCCTGTCGCAGCTTACTAGGAACTTCTGACTTTACAAGCCCTGTCGCAGCTTACTCGGAACTTCTGACTTTACAAGCCTTGTCGCAGCTTACTCGGAACTTCTGACTTTACAAGCCCTGTCGCAGCTTACTCGGAACTTCTGACTTTACAAGCCCTGTCGCAGCTTACTCGGAACTTCTGACTTTACAAGCCCTGTCGCAGCTTACTAGGAACTTCTGACTTTACAAGCCCTGTCGCAGCTTACTCGGAACTTCTGACTTTACAAGCCCTGTCGCAGCTTACTCGGAACTTCTGACTTTACAAGCCCTGTCGCAGCTTACTCGGAACTTCTGACTTTACAAGCCCTGTCGCAGCGTACTCGGAACTTCGGACTTTACAAGCCCTGTCGCAGCTTACTCGGAACTTCTGACTTTATAAGCCCTGTCGCAGCTTACGCATTCCAACAACACATGTGAACATCTCCGAGAGAATTGAGAAAGAGCGAGCGAACTCGTCGATAATTTTAGGACCCTCGAATATATCCAAAAATAATGATCGCTTTTTGCAGCAAGTTTTGAAAAATCTCGTCAATACTCACCTGTTCGGCGATTATAATATAGGATGCGGCAGTCAATCCTGCATTTTCGAGAAGGCTGTGGAAGCCAAAAATTGCAGGATTGACGGCAGCACCCTGTTTTATGAATGGTTTAATACAGCTTTTGGGTGTTAAAATAGGTACCCATATATCAGCGAAAACTTGTGCGCCTCGCGCCTATATTGAGCCGCATTATGGGAGACGAGCTCCAATGAGGCGCGGCTTGATAATAGCCGCCCAAGCAGACATATCAGTGAAACGATATATTTATTTAGTTTTTTTTAATTGATGCGCAATATTTAATTGCGGTGATGATGTATGTACAAGCGCAAAGAGCCTTCACATGTACGCCTTGAGGCTTGTATTCAACCAGAGGCCAGGGTTGCGGAATCGTAGGAATACATTTGCGACCCCGACTCCACGTTTTCAGAATTTGGCGGCTCCGACTCCACCTCCGCAACCCTGCCAGAGGCGACACTGCCAAAAACTTTTCCTCTATAAGGCTGAAGAAAATTTCTGCTAGGGGTTTTGATGAGGAAAAAACATTATCAAGAACAAAATTGTGTTGTTTTTACAGATTGTTACTTGCACGATGCATCGCTTACCGTATGACCATAAATCAACGCCATGGATATAATATAAATAAATTATAAGTAAATGAACGCCATGGACTCTAAATAAGTGCGATGGATAGGAACTAGATCTACTCTTGAATTGTCAAATCCATGGCTGTTTTCCCCCCTCGTCTGTCATGGATGGTCAGACCATCGATTTTAAATAAATGTTCTATTTTACTGCTAACAAAAATAATTGTTCTACTTGAAAAACCGTTACAGCTCGCCACGAGAGTAACTTGCTGAGGAAAGACTTGAGGCTTGCGAGTGCTGCTTCTGTGGAAAGTAGAGGTTGATTATTAAAGCTCACAAAATTTGCGTTCATGGAATTAAGACCACAGCTGCCGGGATGCTGTCGTCAATTCTTTTTTTAATGCAAAATCCTCAAGGCTTGGGTTTTTTATGTCAAGTCCTAAAGTTTTTTTTTTCTGGTAAAATCTGCCTATAAAATCCCCCATCGTCTGACTACCATCGAGAGTTGCTACAGATATAAAAGTGCTGGCTACCACTATTCAGCCATCGCATTTCACGAATAATAACAATACGTTTTATAAACCATTAAAATGTTACACAAACAATAAAAAGCGAACAATAGTATATGCCAAAAAAAATTATGCAAAATTCCAACACCTTGGTTTTCAAAAATCTTTCAATGTAAAGGCTCTTAAATCTAATGGGTGGAAAAGCAACAACAAATTAGATCTGGTGTTAGTTAAAGCCTCTCTAACCGCAACAAATGCGTTCCAAAGAGAGGAAAGAAAAAAGCACCAACTAAGATGGCGATAAGAGAACACGGAATCTATGCAAAAGGTGAATAGAAACGATACGTTAAGAAAGACGTACACGAAACAAGATAAAAGGAAAAAGTAGTAGGTGCTGAAAAACAGGGCAGTAGAGAACAGAAAAAAGATGGTCCGTGACAAAACGAAAAATCTATTCTACTGTATTTAAAAATAACGAAGGCCTACCTTAACTTTAGGCCGGGACCTCACATATTAACCTAGAAGCGCTAATTCTTCAAGTTTCATTTGCCACTTTGTATAATTAGAAGAGAAGTGAACGCAGTTGAAAACAACTGAAGCGAACTATTCAATAATTTAACTTAAAATCTAGTATAAGGATTGTATATTTTTCTCACCTATACAGCACTAGGAAAGATTTTCCTATGATAAATGAACAATAAATTTGAGTTTGTTATTTTAGATTCCAAGATTGTAAGTTTAAATTTATCTACAGGCTAGAAATTGAACGATAAACCTATTTACAACACTGTAATTAAGGTAAAAACATATTTGAAGTGCAAAATTCAAGATGGAATGCTCTTCGCAGCGAAAGATTAAATTTATTTGAATCGTAGTATTTACAGCGCGGATATTTAGTTTGGTTAAATTGTAATACAGCGCAGATATCAAATTTATTTGAATCGTAGTATTTACAGCGCAGATATTTAGTTTGGTTAAATTGTAATACAGCGCAGATATCAAATTTATTTGAATCGTAGTATTTACAGCGCAGATATTTAGTTTGGTTATATTGTAATACAGCGCAGATATCAAATTTATTTGAATCGTAGTATTTACAGCGCAGATATTTAGTTTGGTTAAATTGTAATACAGCGCAGATATCAAATTTATTTGAATCGTAGTATTTACAGCGCAGATATTTAGTTTGGTTACATTGTAAAACAGCGCAGATATCAAATTTATTTGAATCGTAGTATTTACAGCGCAGATATTTAGTTTGGTTACATTGTAAAACAGCGCAGATATCAAATTTATTTGAATCGTAGTATTTACAGCGCAGATATTTAGTTTGGTTACATTGTAAAACAGCGCAGATATCAAATTTATTTGAAACGTAGTATTTACAGCGCAGATATTTAGTTTGGTTACATTGTAAAACAGCGCAGATATCAAATTTATTTGAATCGTAGTATTTACAGCGCAGATATTTAGTTTGGTTACATTTTAAAACAGCGCAGATATCAAATTTATTTGAATCGTAGTATTTACAGCGCAGATATTTAGTTTGGTTACATTGTAAAACAGCGCAGATATCAAATTTATTTGAATCGTAGTATTTACAGCGCAGATATCAAATTTATATGAATCGTAGTATTTACAGCGCCGAAATTAAGGGGGTCCTCCCGTCAAAATTAAATTTTGATTCGATTGGTCTGAAATTTGGCCACCATGTATTTTTGCAAGAGAAACATTTTATTCGATAAGTTTTTAGATTTAGGCCTTAGTTTTTTTTTAAACTCGTTTTTTGGTTCATTTTTGGGATGTTTTCAAAAGAATAGAAGTCAATGAATTTGTATGCTAGAACAAATACAAAGACAGTTTTGAAATCCTCGTAACATTGCAAACAAACTGATAGGTCTGAATTTTCTATTTGAAATTTTTTTTATATATATGCGATAATTGATCAATACCTAAAATATACCGAATTTTTAGGTTTTAAACTAGCAGAAAAAAAAGACAATGTACAAATTGAAAAATCGAATGCTATCAGTTTGTTAGAATTGTTCCAAGGATTCTAAAACTGTCTTTGTTTTCTTCCTAGCATAAAAACTCAATGACTTCTATTCTTTTTAATTTTGTTAAAATAAGTGACTACAGTATAGGCCAACAACAAAATTTTTTGTTGAAGTTTAATATAATGGAAAATCTATGTAATTGAATGCTGTTTTCATTTTTATTTCGATAATCTCCATGCATAACATCATATTCACATTGTGACTTGTAATTTACAAATAAAATATTAAAAATTTTTTTACTTGTTTCATAAAGTTACGAAATTTTTGTTTTCAGTCTGATTCTTATGAAATTTGACTAGAATATGTAACCTTTGAAAAGAAACACAATTTCTTCTATACATTTTTTTGATTCAGGCCTTAGTTTTTGAAAAAATTTTACATATTGGTTTTTAGTCCACTGGTTTTGAAATTTCAAAAAAATAGAACTCATTGAGTTTTTATGCTAGAAACAAAACAAAGACAGTTTTAGAATACTTGGAACATATATAACAAAAGTACATTCGCAAATTTTCCATTTCTTCTTTTGTTTATTTTATATGGGGTCAACAATTTAAGATTTAGATCCCCTTACCCCTTAGATTTTGGTCCCCTTGGGCGGGGGGGGGGGGGGGATCTATTGTCCGTGGCGCCATAACATTTTAGGATCGAATAGTCCACCACCTAAGGGTCCTTTTCTAACAATGACCATCGGAGAGGAAAGGGGCCTCGGAGGACCCCCTTAAGTTTATTTGACTCGTAGTATTTACAGAATCTATACTATAATAAGAGCCGCGTCCGTCTGTCCGTCCGAAGCCAGCCTGCAGTGTGTGATGAGCGTATCTGTGATAGAAGCTCCAGCCCTGTTTATTTTGACGGGCCGTGTTCACGCGGCCTCATCAACTCTCGAGAGATTGTATTTTTTAATTTCTTGCGGCCTTTCTCTCATTACACCCCTTTTTTATTTCAAATAAAGGGGGGTGGACTTGTAGAGATAAAATTACCACGCCAAGTATAAAACACACCCGTAGCGCAGTATTTACAGCACACAAAATAACAAATAACAAGAACAACAAATATTAAATAACAAAATCCACCCGTAGCGCAGTATTCACAGCGCAGATAAATAACAAATATCAATAAATATCAAATATTAAATAACTACAAAACCCACCCTATCATAGCATTTCCCGCACACAGAAATATCAACAAATCATCATTAGTCTCACCTGCATTGTAGTAAATGTTCGAGGGGGTCGACATCTGTGAAGAAGAAAAATATTAAACTTTTTAAGATGCTAAACTTGCACAGTGCAATACTTCATCAGTATGGTACTGTAAAAATGTACCAATGTAATTGAGTGCAAGAAAATAAAATCATCTCCATTTGCATTTCGAAAATAAACCTGCGAACTTTTGTATACGTGCATATAGATGTTACCTCGTATCTGCCTTCATAGGAATAAACTTTTATGTACTACGTAACTCATGATATCACATAGAAAAATAAATTAAAAAAAGCTGGGGTAATTAGCCCGAAAATAGAGCTAGGTCTGAATTTACATTAGGAAAATACCGAATCGCGTCATCTTTGACGGGCCGTATACACTAAATTATGTATAATTTTTAAAAGCCAATATGTTTGTCATGTATCTCATGTGCCAACCTTTTTGAAAATAAACGGTTTTTCTTTCTTTCTTATATTTTCTATAAATAAACAAGAGTACTCACGCGGGGGTCTCCTTGTCTACTGAAGGACCGTTGAATGCGGTAGCCGCTCGGGGGTTCGCTTGCAGTGCGTTTCTTCTCGTAAGCTTTAACGATACACACCACCAGCACGATGATGATGATCAGCAGGATCACCGCACCGATTACAGCCAGAATGATCCACGTCGTAGCTGGAATGAAAATAAAAGCTATGCGTACTGCATTTGTAAATATTCTTCCATAGTTTCACGTTAGAAGAGTTGAAAGAGACATCTTTTCATTTCCATGAAAGTTAATACAAGAAAGGCATTTCAACAAATTAGATCAAGAAATGCATTACAACGAACTGGATTTTAAACGTTTTTTGGAATTTTCAGAATAGAAACAGTCATTGTACACGTAATGCATCAAAAAATTGTACAATTTGCTCTGTGTTAGTTTCTGTCGTTTGTGAGTAGGAAGAATAGCTGATGACTGAAGAATTTGGGGCAAAGCTTCAAGAACTTGACTCCTTGGAGCAAAATATCTGATTTTCCGTAAAGAAAATTCAGTTTCTCTTACAGAGGCCAGAAAAATCTATGATCTGTTAGATTAGTAGTTTCGGACTCTCTAACCCAACAAAGGTATTCCGAAGAGAGGAAGACAGTTTTCAGAATGAAGTTAAGAGAACGAGGAATTTATGCACAGGGAGTGTTCTTTCAAAAATATTACAGCGCATAGAAACACCAAGTTAAGAATGGAGGATATGAAACAAGATAAGATTAAGATTATAAGTTAGTTTAAGCCTCCCTAAACGCTACAAAAAAGCGTGTATCGAAGAGAGGAATGAGTGAAGCACCATTTAGTATGGAGATAATAGGGAAATGCGGAATCTATGCAGAAGAGGCATAGAAACAGTAAGTTGAGAAAGAAGTTTATGAAACAAGATAAAAGTTGAAGAAGAAAGTAGTAGGTGCTGAAAAACAGGACAGCATTGAAGCGAAAAAAGGCGGTCGTTAACATAACAAAAACATTTTAGTTCAATAAAAAGGAGGCCTACCTAACTCTCAGCTCGGGCCCTCACACATTTTCCCCCTGGATATGGCACAAAATAAAATTGAGTAAAAAACTCAAAGGTGCTGAAAAACTGTAAAATAGTGCACCGACAAAAGATGTAAAACGAACAACCTACATTATTTTAACAAAAAGAAGGCCTACCTAACTCGGTGATCGGGACCTCTCACATTCAGTGCAATTAGATGCGCGTGGTTTAGATGGCATAGATTTTCCATAGAATACTTGTCAGAGGAGAAATGAGATGAGCTGATAGTGACTTCGAGCACAAAGCTCGGATCTCTTCACTGTTACCTAACACGCTACGCTTCAGTGATGTGCTTGAGAGCTCTCCGAAAACGGATTACAAATACGATACTGTTCCACGAGTCCTTTTGGACATTTTTCACCGGATTAGATTAGATTATTGGTTAGTTTAAGCCTCCCTATCCGCAACAAAGGCTATCCAAAGAGAGGAAAGAAGAAGGCACCATTTAGTATGGAGTTAAGGAAACCCGGAATCTATGCAGAAAGGGCACAGAAACAGAAAGGTAAGAAAGAAGATCATGAAACAAGAAAAAGTTGAAGAAGAAAGTAGTAGGAGCTGAAAAAACAGGACAGCAGTGAATCGAAAAAAGATGGTTCGTAACAAAACAAAAACCTATTCTATTATAAAAAAAAGAAGGCCTACCTAACCTTTAGCTCGGGCCCTCACATAGTCCCCCTGGGAGCGCTAATTCCCATAGATACAACAGTTGTATCCCCCTGAGGGGTCATTTTTCACCAAATTTAACACTTCGTCATAGAGCTTCCAGCAATCAATGGATTGAACGACACTTTCAATGTACGAAAAGATTCAACTCTCGCCTTCTTACGTTGAAGATTGTCGGTGAAACGAATATGGCGGAAGCACACCAGTAACATGGATGTAAACGTACAACATGAAAAAGGTATTGGCCGCGCTCCATTCAAATCTCCTGCCGCCAAAAAAGCCGATGTCAGTCCTCCATTAAAATTCCAATTTTATAAGGAACTCTTAAGACGAGAAGTAATATCCAATTCAAACACTGAAGACGTCATATTAAAGAAAAAATATCTCTCAAAAGAGATGTTCCTGTGAAAATAGCACCACATAGACAACAGAATGATTTCAAACTGCATTTCAGACGTGCTGCCATGAAGGCACTGCTTATCTAGGCATTGAAAACGAGAATTTAATTTCTGCAAGGTATGTGTATATTGAACCTTAGAGCAATGACGGAAGGAATTGTTCAGAGACGAAAAGTTGGTAAAGGGCGGCTCGTAACACCATTAATCCAATACGATCCCCGGCACTTGGCTTAGACACAGAAACACCCACACAGTGTATCAAGAAGGAGGTCGTTAATATTATGAGGGCAGAGACGGATTTAACTTCTGTAAGCGTGAACATAACCGGAGGGACTCGGGAAACATATGCATATTTCTGCAGGCATGAACGAGTGCAAAGGTCAGAATAGGGCTATATATGAGATATACCGTGAAAAAATCATGGCGTTTAGTTTTTTGGCGGCCTCTATATTAAACTGAAACGATAATAATTTAGACCTGACTATTTACAAGAGGTATTAAAATAACAAAAATCTTACCAGAATCACTTTCTTCGTCAGAGTCAGCCTCCGAGTCCGCAGAAGCCTCGCTGCCGTACGGGACCAAGATTGGAGCGCTCGACATTGGCGTCGCCGTTCTCGCCTGCAATGAAATTTTCAGTTCACCCGTGCTGCAGTAATCAGATAATAAGTAAGTTTAATCCTCTCTAGCCGCAACAAAGAAGTTTCATAAAGGGGAGTAGGAAGGCACCATTTGGTAAAGAGTTAAAGGGACGCTGAATCTACGCACGAGTCTTCCCACACAACATCTTCATAACAACATCAAGGGCTAAACTGAATGAATTTACCATCTAAAACTGAACTCTCTAGTGAGAACTGATGTTAACATTGATCGGGAAGCTATAAAACGGGATAAAATTTGATGAAGAAAGACAGAGGCGCTAAAAACAGGGCAGAAGTGAACTGGAAAAAACGGCGCTCAATGAAACAAAAAGGCATAATTTCAGCAAAAAGAAGGCTTACCTAACTCTTGGTTCGGAGCCTCACATGCATAGTACCATACATCAACACAAACTCACCTAAAACGAAGAATAGCGGTCATTGATGATCCATATCACTCAAATTTACTCACACCTACACGGATAAATATCATCGCATTCCTACACTCAAAATAAACCTACACTCGTACACATTCACTCGTGTAGTTGTAGGACTGTAGGTGCATACGTACACGCGTGCGCGAAGTCTCCCGTTTTCACAACACATGTCCATCTAGCATTTACACCAGGGCATCTATTCTATGCTCTCCCTGGGAGCGATAGTTCTTGTAGAAATAATTCACGAACCTCTGATAGGTCGCATTACAAGTATTTCATTTTTCCTTGAAGTCTCCCGGTCTCTACATTTCAAGTAATCAAATCCCACTAATGGAGAGGAAGTTTGACCAGCGATCCAATCGCATCCCATCCTACGTAACAAATAAAAGGCGTGTTCCTACATTATTCTCTAGAAGAGGGGTTCCCGACCTTTTTTTCTCCCCTCACCCTTAATTTCATTCGAACCTCGCACTCTCTGAAATAAAAGCGCCAACAAATAGTGAATACCCGATTGTTAACCTGTACTTTTCTCGCACCTACTCATATAAAAACGCCAACAAATAGTGAATACCCGATTGTTAACCTGTACTTTTCTCGCACCTACTCATATAAAAACGCCAACAAATAGTGAATACCCCATTGTTAACCTGTACTTTTCTCGCACCTACTCATATAAAAACGCCAACAAATAGTGAATACCCCATTGTTAACCTGTACTTTTCTCGCACCTACTTATATAAAAACGCCAACAAATAGTGAATATCCCATTGTTAACATGTACTTTTTTAGCACCTCCTGATATAAAAACGCTAACAAATGCCAATATCCCATCATTTATCTGTACTCGTCTCACCCTCCGGAATATCCTCTAGCACCTATAAAATTATCCGAGTCCCCAAGTTGGGAATTCCTGCTCTAGAAAGTTGCAACTCGTGATTCAGTTGTTAGTGTTCTGAGAGCTCTGTGCTTCACTAAACCTCTTGTTGTTTCCAACTTACAGCAGCAGGGAAGCTGGCAGCGCCCGTGTACGCGGGAGATGAGAATCTGGGACATCTGGTTTCAATTAGAGTCGGACGATCTGATCCAAAGCTTCGCAAGTTTGACATGAAGCTTGGAAATTCGAACGTCTTTCCTTGAAAGTTCAAGCGGACACCTGGTGAAGGATTGCAACGATTTAGCACATAGGGGAATGAAAATATTTTTCAAGTATACAAAAAGGACCGTACAATAGATAATTTTAAAATTTATAGTCATGAAATTATACTCATCATCACCTCAAATAATATTGAGTATTAAATCTTAAAAACAAATAAATAGATCGTTTGGGGAATATGAAAAAACAAAATCAAAAGAACTTAATGAAATATAAATATTAATAATGGTCTAGAAAAAAAAACAATAGTACATTTAAGTGGATCGAACCTGTCATTTCGCACAAACTGCTAGAAAAACCATTAAAGGCTGAATTCAACAAATTTACCACCGGGATATTGAACGCTCTAGCGGGAACCAATGGTAAGATTGAAAGCTTTGTGCAATGTAGACTTGATAGAGACTGGCAAAAAAATGGCTGGCATAGCAGGCTGACAGAGCCTGCTATGCTGGCAAATTAGGCATCAGGATTGTACGATAAACTAAACACTACGTTATAAAACGCCACTTGTCTCCATAATTTAATAAATATATTCATTTCCTTTTTGTGCGTAATTTCTCCTATGTTATTCCAATGGGAGATTGGAACTGAACGCATTACGTGGGCTGGTGCGCGTGTCTGTGACGCTCACACGGACGCTCAATGACCGTATCTGTGATACGAGTTTCACCAGTGCACAAGTACAAGAATATTTTGATGGCGGGTACTGTTGGGATGGATATATTTGTTAGGCATCCCCGTCTGGAGAATTGATCTAAAGAATATATCGAACACCTTTTTATTGTTGCTGTATCATTACATGACCGTGGAGCTCCTCTTTCTAGGTATAAATATGATAATTCTTTCAGCTTTACTGGCAACGCACGGAGAGCGTCAGGTGCGTAGCGATTGTTTCTTTACACTTCCGGCCAGACACCACTGTACGCACCCACTCAATCAGCACCCATACAAATGACGCAGATCGAGCACACGTGAGCAGCACGCACGGCACTCAAAACAGGAAATCAATGCACAATAAATAGTACAAGATGAAAAACACGGTTTAGGTTTTCATTTCATGCGCTTTAACTTCAACGAAGGGTGTTCGCAATGAGCCATGGTGAAAAAACATTTTATGATGGATTTGAAGGAACTCGGAATCTATGCTCAAGGTGTGTTCGCACATAAGATCTCCGTTCTTAGTAACGGTAAGTGAGAGGAATTTTACAAAACTCTATTAAACTTGAGGAAAAATGAATAAGGACTCATAAAATAATAGCTTTAGGAGAAATCGTTAGAAGTAAACAGTAATAAATAAGTAATAGAAAGAATGGCAAAAAGTAATAGAAAGAATGGCAAAAAGTAGTAGTAATAGTGAAAAAGTAGTAATAGCGAAATGAAGTAGTGATTGTGAAAAGTAATAGTTAAAATATAATTAAAAGTAATAGGAATAATGGGTGCTGAAAATAATCGTTTCTAGAGGCAATCGTTTCTAGAGGCAATCGTTTCTAGAGGCAATCGTTTCTAGAGGCAATCGTTTCTAGAGGCAATCGTTTCTAGAGGCAATCGTTTCTAGAGGCAATCGTTTCTAGAGGCAATCGTTTCTAGAGGCAATCGTTTCTAGAGGCAATCGTTTCTAGAGGCAATCGTTTCTAGAGGCAATCGTTTCTAGAGGCAATCGTTTCTAGAGGCAATCGTTTCTAGAGGCAATCGTTTCTAGAGGCAATCGTTTCTAGAGGCAATCGTTTCTAGAGGCAATCGTTTCTAGAGGCAATCGTTTCTAGAGGCAATCGTTTCTAGAGGCAATCGTTTCTAGAGGCAATCGTTTCTAGAGGCAATCGTTTCTAGAGGCAATCGTTTCTAGAGGCAATCGATTCTAGAGGCAATCGATTCTAGAGGCAATCGATTCTAGAGGCAATCGATTCTAGAGGCAATCGATTCTAAAGGTAATCGATTCTAAAGGTAATCGATTCTACAGGTAATCGATTCTACAGGTAATCGATTCTACAGGTAATCGATTCTACAGGTAATCGATTCTACAGGTAATCGATTCTACAGGTAATCGATTCTACAGGTAATCGATTCTACAGGTAATCGATTCTACAGGTAATCGATTCTACAGGTAATCGATTCTACAGGTAATCGATTCTACAGGTAATCGATTCTACAGGTAATCGATTCTACAGGTAATCGATTCTAAAAGAAACCGATTCTAAAAGTAACCGATTCTAAAAGTAACCGATTCTAAAAGTAACCGATTCTAAAAGTAACCGATTCTAAAAGTGACCGATTCTAAAAGTGACCGATTCTAAAAGTGACCGATTCTAAAAGTGACCGATTCTAAAAGTGACCGATTCTAAAAGTGACCGATTCTAAAAGTGACCGATTCTAAAAGTAACCGATTGTCCAAGTAACCGATTGTCCAAGTAACCGATTGTCCAAGTAACCGATTGTCCAAGTAACCGATTGTCCAAGTAACCGACTGTCCAAGTAACCGACTGTCCAAGTAACCGACTGTCCAAGTAACCGACTGTCCAAGTAACCGACTGTCCAAGTAACCGACTGTCCAAGTAACCGACTGTCCAAGTAACCGACTGTCCAAGTAACCGACTGTCCAAGTAACCGACTGTCCAAGTAACCGACTGTCCAAGTAACCGACTGTCCAAGCAACCGACTGTCCAAGTAACCGACTGTCCAAGCAACCGACTGTCCAAGTAACCGACTGCCCAAGTAACCGACTGCCCAAGTAACCGACTGTCCAAGTAACCGACTGTCCAAGTAACCGACTGTCCAAGTAACCGACTGTCCAAGTAACCGACTGTCCAAGTAACCGACTGTCCAAGTAACTGACTGTCCAAGTAATCGATTGTCCAAGTAATCGATTGTCCAAGTAATCGATTGTCCAAGTAATCGATTGTCCAAGTAATCGATTGTCCA
Organism: Morinoia aosen; assembly: GCA_030386875.1. Classification (NCBI taxonomy): domain Eukaryota; kingdom Metazoa; phylum Arthropoda; class Malacostraca; order Amphipoda; family Talitridae; genus Morinoia; species Morinoia aosen. The sequence continues at coordinate 28,956,339 of CM059570.1, read as the reverse complement.
AGTAATCGATTGTCCAAGTAATCGATTGTCCAAGTAATCGATTGTCCAAGTAATCGATTGTCCAAGTAATCGATTGTCCAAGTAATCGATTGTCCAAGTAATCGATTGTCCAAGTAATCGATTGTCCAAGTAATCGATTGTCCAAGTAATCGATTTTCCAAGTAATCGATTGTCCAAGTAATCGATTGTCCAAGTAATCGATTGTCCAAGTAATCGATTGTCCAAGTAATCGATTGTCCAAGTAATCGATTGTCCAAGTAATCGATTGTCCAAGTAATCGATTGTCCAAGTAATCGATTGTCCAAGTAATCGATTGTCCAAGTAATCGATTGTCCAAGTAATCGATTGTCCAAGTAATCGATTGTCCAAGTAATCGATTGTCCAAGTAATCGATTGTCCAAGTAATCGATTGTCCAAGTAATCGGTTGTCCAAGTAATCGGTTGTCCAAGTAATCGGTTGTCCAAGTAATCGGTTGTCCAAGTAATCGATTTTCCAAGTAATCGGTTGTCCAAGTTATCGATTTTCCAAGTAATCGGCTGTTCAATTTAAACAATTTTTAAACAATTTAAACAGTTTATTTACCACAGGAGATACAGAGGTAGAATGTTTCTTAAGTCTAGTACAATGGACAAGTTTGAATATAGCTACCTGTGGGCCCGAATAAGTTCAGCGACTTCTGGGGCATCCTACCATCAACATTATTCTAAGGTGTACAATAATGTTTAACCTAAATCACTCAACCTAGTTTCGCATTTGACTGATCAGTGAGATAATTTACTCGATATCAGATATTTCATTTTACAATATAGGTTATATGGACTATATTTAACAGTATATTCGATAAAAGATTTAACGGCAGACTGAAGGCAAATTACATATTACATATTACCCATGGCAAATATCATTATTGGAAACAGTCATGTAGGAGACAGGATTTGACTTGGTGATCTTACACGACTAATATTCCGATAGGAAGTGAGTCTCGAGATTTCTTTTGAATACCTTGTAAGAATTACTGTCACGGATCTCCGCAGGTATTGAGTTCCAAGTTTTAGTTCCAACGAAGAGGATACTGTGTTGCGACCGGGCCTTTGAATGATAAGGAAGCATGAATTTACTTCTATTTCGGGTTAAATGGTCGTGATGACCAGTCTGCGCACATAATCATAGTTTCAGGCTATTGTCGCCATCATTTCTTAATGTTTTGTAAATGAAATTACAAATGGAGATTTTGTAGAGATCTGAAAGTTTAAGTATTTGTAAATTTTTCAATGAATCATTTGTGTGAGCATTATATTCTAGATTCTTTACCGCTCTGATTGCTCTTTTTTGCAGAGTAAAAATTATGTTGGTTTTGTTTTTATCAGTTCCGTGCCATGCCTCTATTCCGTACTGCAAGTATGGTGAAATGAGCGTTCGGTAGAGCATTCGTAAAGCTGTTTCAGGCAGGTAATTTTTAACTTTATTCAGGATTCCGATGGATTTCGATAATTTAGAACTAATATGAGCAATGTGCTCTTTAAAGGTCAGATGTTTATCTATTATGATGCCCAGAAACTTGCATGAGTTGGTTTCTTCGATTTCACCTTCGCCAATTTTCATGTGTGGGAGAGATATGCTTTTCTTGTATGAGAATGTAATATATTTTGTTTTATCGATGTTGAGGCTTATTTTATTAGCTTTAAGCCATAATGAAACATTATGGAGTTCATTATTCATACTTTGAGCAATCATAGCGGGATTTTGGCACGGAAGGACCGTAGAAAGCGTGCTGTCATCGGCAAAAAGTATGAATTTGAAAAATGATGTTGATTTGATATCATTTATAAATATCAGAAATAGGAGAGGCCCAGGACAGATCCTTGTGGAACTCCATGGCTAATTGTCTGTGGGTCCGATTTTGCGTCGTCAACGACAACGTATTGCTTCCGATTTGTTAGGTATGATTTGAACCAATCATGGGCAATTCCACGAATGCCATAACAGTGTAGTTTCGAGAGTAATATCTTTTGGTCCACACAGTCGAATGCTTTTCGAAAGTCAAGAAAAACGGAGAAAACAAGCTTTCCTTCATCTATATTAGAGTAAAGGTACTGTAAATGATTTAATACAGCTTGTGTCGTTGATTTCTTAGAACGAAAACCGTATTGTCTGTCATAGAGAAAAGATTTTTGTTCAAAATACGAATACACTTTTTTATACACAATTTTTTCAAATATTTTGCTCATAATTGGTAAAACAGAGATAGGTCTATAATTATTAACGAAGTTTTTATCACCATTTTTAAAAATAGGCGTGACTCTGGCAGTTTTGAGAGAGTTGGGAAAGATACCTTGAGAAAGTGAATGGTTGATAATATTAGATATGCACGGTGCTTTTATATCAGCAATAGACTTAACAATTTTAGCTGAAAATGTATTTAATCCATTTGATTTATTTTTCAAATTGTTTATGCACGTAATTACATCGGAGGGATTAGTTGGCGTGGAAAAGAAAGAGTTGTGTTCACGGACATGGTCCAATGTATTGCAAGTGGTCTGTAGGTTCACTAACGACACTATCGGCTATATTTTTCCCTATATTTATAAAAAAGTTGTTAAACACTGTTGCAATATCTTGTTTATCATGATATTTTACATTTTCGTGAACGATGGACTCAATTGTTTTTTTAGCGTTATTATTCGATCTATAGCATGAATTAAGCAAGCACCAAGTTTTTTTAATATCAGTTTTGTATGCAGTAAATTTGCGCGTGTAAAGTAGTTTTGTTTCGATGTTCGTATTTGATTCGTCACATGATTCCTGAATCTGTTATACGTTAATCTAGAGATTCGTCCTTCGTATAGTAAGGCTAAGTATGCTTGACGTTTCTTTATATTGATCACGATATCTTCAGTAATCCAAGGCTTTTGTCTATTTTTCGGCGTAATTATGCGGGTGATTATTGGACAACACTGGTTATATGCGGTCGTTATAGTTTCAGTTAGATTTAGTATTGCTTGGTCAATGTTAATCGCATTATTGTCTAGTTCATAGATGTCCAATGATGGCATTAATTCTTCTAGAACAGTTCGCATTGTTCCCAAGTTATATTCGTTTATACAACGATATGACAAACGCAGCATGTGGGCTGTTGCAGGGACTATAGACATTTTTCTTGATGAGAAACACAGGAAAATGGTCAGATAAGTCAGAAATTATTATTCCTGTAAGAAAATCAGTCGGATCTAAAATAATAATATTATCGAGCAGCGTGGCAGATTCAGATGTAATACGCGTAAGTTTCGTGATGATTGGAAGGAAGGAGTTAGACTGAAAAACATTTATGAAGTTTGAGATTTGTTCACAGCTTTCATATTGAAGAAGATCGTAGTTGAAATCCCCGCAAATTATTATGTCATTGTATAGAGATTTGTTAAACTGGGATATTATGCTTTGAAGCTCGTTCAGGAAAGAAATGTTGCAAGCCGTTGGGGGCCTATATACAGTCCCAAGTACAATCCGTTTACCATTTTTCGTTAGTTCTATAAATAGAGTCTCAATATGTTCACGATTCATAGTTGCACTTATAATGATTTTCGATGATATGTGCTTAGATATGTACGTACTGATGCCACCACCACGTTTGTTGCTACGGAGTGAATGATGGCTATTATAGTTCTGAATTTGAACTAGGTCTTTAGTTGAGTCCTCTAGCCAACTTTCGGTGAAACTGAGAACATCAAAATTGCTGTTTAGCTCAGTGATAGTACAAGATATTTCATCTATTTTCGGATAAATGGACCTACAGTTCCAACATAATACTGAGAAATCGTTACAGGTTTTTCTCATCGATTCATTGAATTCTTTAATATTTAGGTACTTACAATTCCCAGTTTCATTTAGGTTTGGATGCAATCTATTCAACTGATTGAGATCTGGATCAATATCATCGAATATATCAACATGGTCAGTCATAAAGATTAAGAAACAGTAAGTAAAATGTGACGTAAAAAATAAAGAAGATGATACAGACTACAGGGTCAAGTTAAAACTAAAGACATTCCTACTTATAGTAAAATTAAAGAAATAGAGAGAAACTAAAACACACAGAGATTATTAGTCTTAATTGTCTAAAATCTAGTATGATTTCATAAGGAGAGCGCTAACTCAGTCCATGAGTTGGAGCATTAGAGATCATAAATTGCGAATAGTGTAGTTACAAGGCTGTCATACCAGTGGTATCTGCATATAACACATACGATGTAGCAAAGGACGAAATGGATTAGAATCGAAGTGACAGCGAAGTTATTTAATTAATATAAAGATCTTGAGTATCTAGATTATTTTCAGATTTTGAGACATGTGGTAACATATAATTTAAATCAGAGTAGAAAATTCGGTATGAGCCTTTTATGAAAAATGAGAAAAAGAAGTAGATAAAAAAAACAATTTAGTGAGCAGTAAAACAAAGTTGCAAGTTCTGCGTGGTTGCCTTGAAGAGGCAAAGGCGATTCTATCAGAAAACAAAAAGAAATCATGTGGACAGACATCAAAATGCTATTAAATTAAGTATGTAAGTCTCTAATTACGAGTAATTTCTTCTGAGGACTTGCCGACATGTTGTAGTAAGTACTGGTCAAGTGATTCAGGTGTGTTGATGGTTTGAGGTCTCGGAGTTTCTTGTCCAGGTATCCTAGGAGAGTAGACGCTGATATTGCCATCCAGAGTTCTTGCGAGACTTATTTTGTCCGGAAATTTTCGTTTGGCCAATCTCAGAGTGTACATAATATTAGCTCGCGAAGGGATGAGGTATTCGTTTACGTAGAATTTCGGCTTGGTCACACGGCAGGCTGACAAAACTTCTTGTTTCTTTTCGTATTGTCGTAGCTCAAAGGTAATGTTTCTCCTATCGACGTTTCCAGGGGCAGGTTTTTTACCCAGTCTATTCGCTGTAGTGATGTCAGAGTTACTAAGGTTGACGTTGATTTGGTCCTTCAGGAGCTCCCGCACAGTCTGTTTACAGTCTTCATCAGAATGTGATTGCGGTAGTTCCCCTGTGATAACCAGAGTGCATTTTCTGTTTTCTAACTCTTCCCGTTCTTCTTTCCTTTCGAATCGCTCTAGACGGGAGACTAGCCTATCTTTCTTTTTATTTTGCTCTTCAATCACTGACTTTTGATTTGATTCTTTTTTCGTTAGTGTTTCAATCATCGGTTTCAAGTCACTAATTTCGCTTTGAAATTTTTCCATTACTGAGTTAAAGTGATCAATTATGATGGAGACCATTTGCTTATTCTGTTTTGACAGGTTTTGTATGTCTGGACAGTCAAGCTCCAGCGTACCCTCATTGTTCTTCTTGTTTGCCTTTCTTTCCGCCATCTTGTGAGAAAGGAGACACTTGCGAAAAAGAAGCAAGGGTTGAGTGCTGTTTTGAGGGAATATCACACTTTTTGTTCGATTTTTTGGATTTTGGTTAGATGAAATTTACTCTCGGATTCTCATGGTCTGAGTGGGCACTCTTTTTGGTTACAAATGCATGTTCATTAACCAATTGGGCACTTTGTTTCCGAGCAAAGACAAAGTACGTCCTCACTTCACGGAGACACTGTATACACTGTTGACACAATTAATCGGTTCTTTAAGTAATCGGTTATCTAAGTAATAGGTGCGAAAAAAGTCCCTATCAAACCAAATACCTCTTCATTGCATTTCAATACAAGTGAAGGCTACCTCACCTTCAGCTCGCGGTTACGCCACGTGCATTCATGATCCTCAAGATACGTTCATTCATGATACGTGCATTCATGATACGTGCATTCATGATACGTGCATTCATGATACGTGCATTCATGATACGTGCATTCATGATACGTGCATTCATGATACGTGCATTCATGATACGTGCATTCATGATACGTGCATTCATGATACGTGCATTCATAATACGTGCATTCATGATACGTGCATTCATGATACGTGCATTCATGATACGTGCATTCATGATACGTGCATTCATAATACGTGCATTCATGATACGTGCATTCATGATACGTGCATTCATGATACGTGCATTCATGATACGTGCATTCATGATACGTGCATTCATGATACGTGCATTCATGATACGTGCATTCATGATACGTGCATTCATGATACGTGCATTCATGATACGTGCATTCATGATACGTGCATTCATGATACGTGCATTCATGATACGTGCATTCATGATACGTGCATTCACGATACGTGCATTCATGATACTCACCTGAAATGTAAGTAAATGTCTTGTCTTGTCCATAGCTGCCTATAGATAGACTTCCCCAGGAGAACAGGCGCGAGCAGTTTTCACCTTTCGTCTCTCTGGTGGGCTGACCAAGTAGTATGTATCTTCCGTTGAACTGTAATTAGAAATTTCAAAATATATGAAAAAATAAATAACCTATTACTCGAATACTAGTAAATCCATGTCACTCAAATGCAGGATTACAAATATACAACGAATACGCACGACTGCACGATAAATGAGTAGTACCTCAAGATATAATGAATAAATATTTTGTAAACCAACATATGTTACTTCTGTTTCAACTTTTTCGAATTAGGTTGTTCGTTTTCTTTTCTTCCATAAAAAATTCACATGGCTATCTTCCTCCCCTAGAAAATCAAGCAAGCAAACGCGCACACGTACCATCCAACAATACAGGCTGGAGTTGGATGAACATATACACTATCACATTGGCACTAAAGTTGGATCCATATTTACAGTAGATTAGATTAAAGTCTATGTAGAGTAAGCCTCATAAACTGCAATATGGGCGTTCCAAAGAGAGGAAGGATGGAGGCATCATTTAAAATGGCCTAAAATAAACCCGGAATCTATACACAATGTGTGCTCCCACCCAAGATCCTTTGCGCACAGAAATGGTAAGTTGCGAATAAAGGCTATGAAACTAGTTACAAGTTGAAGAAGACAGTTAGAGGTACTGAAAAAAATGGTGAACAAAAAAAATTCCATAAAAAACGTTTTATTTCAGAAAAATCTACCTACCCTCCAATTTTCCCCTTGGAGCGACAATTCCGATAGATACAAAAGCTGTATCCCCCTTAGGGGATACATTTCCCGGTTCTCTCACATAGAAGCAAGAGTTGGATATTTACAGGCACAAAAGCAAGAGTTGGACATACACACACAAAAGCAAGAGTTGGATATTTACAGGCACAAAAGCAAGAGTTGGACATACACACACAAAAGCAAGAGTTGGACATACACACACAAAAGCAAGAGTTGGACATACACACACAAAAGCAAGAGTTGGATATTTACAGGCACAAAAGCAAGAGTTGGACATACACACACAAAAGCAAGAGTTGGATATTTACAGGCACAAAAGCAAGAGTTGGACATACACACACAAAAGCAAGAGTTGGACATACACACACAAAAGCAAGAGTTGGACATACACACACAAAAGCAAGAGTTGGATATTTACAGGCACAAAAGCAAGAGTTGGACATACACACACAAAAGCAAGAGTTGGATATTTACAGGCACAAAAGCAAGAGTTGGACATACACACACAAAAGCAAGAGTTGGATATTTACAGGCACAAAAGCAAGAGTTGGACATACACACACAAAAACAGAAGTTGGTTACGCAAGAATACTCACATAGAAGCTCAATGTTGGTTCTCTATACGATAAGGTAAAGTTGTGCAGATCGCCCTGCAGTAGGTCGGCCCTCAGCACCCAAGGAGGGAGGGTCCACAACTCGTGGGTATGAGGGTTTTTGAGATACACGGTGAGTGAAGGCGGGCTTGTAAACTCTACGCTCACGCTGATCGTGCTGCGGACACAAGGGTTTAGTTTGCAAAAATTCCTCTTGATGCTCTGTTTCTGCTGCGAGTGGAATCAAATGCCCAACACCGTTGCCTTCACTGGTGCTTCAGCAAATGGGAGATTCTAACATTATTGTCAACTTAGCTTCAAGTTTGCTCTCACAGTCAATATTCTAACACTAACACTCAGAGTAAAGGATACAAACTCACTACATACAGACAAAAACAATGCAAACAGATAAACATGCTGCAAATAGACTTTACATGCTGAAAACAGACAAACATGCTGAAAACAGACAAACACGCTGCAAACAGACAAACACGCTGCAAACAGACAAACACGCTGCAAACAGACAAACACGCTGCAAACAGACAAACACGCTGCAAACAGACAAACACGCTGCAAACAGACAAACACGCTGCAAACAGACAAACACGCTGCAAACAGACAAACACGCTGCAAACAGACAAACACGCTGCAAACAGACAAACACGCTGCAAACAGACAAACACGCTGCAAACAGACAAACACGCTGCAAACAGACAAACACGCTGCAAACAGACAAACACGCTGCAAACAGACAAACACGCTGCAAACAGACAAACACGCTGCAAACAGACAAACACGCTGCAAACAGACAAACACGCTGCAAACAGACAAACACGCTGCAAACAGACAAACACGCTGCAAACAGACAAACACGCTGCAAACAGACAAACACGCTGCAAACAGACAAACACGCTGCAAACAGACAAACACGCTGCAAACAGACTAACACGCTGCAAACAGACTAACACGCTGCAAACAGACTAACACGCTGCAAACAGACTAACACGCTGCAAACAGACTAACACGCTGCAAACAGACTAACACGCTGCAAACAGACTAACACGCTGCAAACAGACTAACACGCTGCAAACAGACTAACACGCTGCAAACAGACTAACACGCTGCAAACAGACTAACACGCTGCAAACAGACTAACACGCTGCAAACAGACTAACACGCTGCAAACAGACTAACACGCTGCAAACAGACTAACACGCTGCAAACAGACTAACACGCTGCAAACAGACTAACACGCTGCAAACAGACTAACACCCTGCAAACAGACTAACACCCTGCAAACAGACTAACACCCTGCAAACAGACTAACACCCTGCAAACAGACTAACATCCTGCAAACAGACTAACATCCTGCAAACAGACTAACATCCTGCAAACAGACTAACATCCTGCAAACAGACAAACATCCTACAAACAAACATATTGTAAATTGAAGCGATTTAAGAAGACGTAACAAAGGTCCATTTAATGTCTTACATGCAAGCACCCTCCGCACTCGCAAAAAACGAGACGATGCTCGCTGATGATAGCAATTGTTGAGTTCCCATCTCGATGGCAGCCGAGAAGTCGAGGTCTAAATTGAGGTTGTCGAAGTCGCTGGCCTCGGGAATTGAGGCGCTAACTCTTTGGGCCAATTTGTAGCACGTTCCTGAAAGATGCAAACACAGCGCTTAGAATAATGCCGTACGATATGTTAAATTGGGCATGTTGATACCAGATAAAATGCCTATTGTGTAGAAAATGAATGTGATACCTGCTTTGGAAAATAAATGATGCCTGTTTTGGAAAATAAATGCCTGTTTTGGAAAATAAATATACCCGTTTTGGAGCTTGACACTCAGGAATAGGATGCATCAAGCGTTGGCTAATCTGTTTTGGTCAACTGAAGAGCTTAATTTTTGTCCTGTACAAATGATAGAAAATTATTGCATTTAATATTTCCTAAGCAAATTTATTGAAGGCATGGCTATTTTGAAAAGACTGACATTAAAGAGAGGTTCTGCCACGCATTGGCTAATGTGTTCGGGTAAACTTAAGACCTGGATAATTGTACAACACAAAAGATATCGATACAAAATTTCGAAATTTCTTGTTTGAAGAACACATTAAAAAAAATACGAACTGTGTGGGCGTTTTAAAATATTTTCACATGCAATTTAGAATAGTATTTTAATGATTTTTAGTACTTTATTTTTTTGCTGTATCAAAGATTTTACAATTTTCAATTAAACCTACAGTAATTTTTCGATATTTGATATTGGAATGGTCAATTAAAAATAACGATTAATTCTTAGCTTTAAATTCTTCTTAGAACAATGCGGTTAATTCTTAGCTTTTACCGATGTAAATTTTGAGTCTAAACAGTAAACCGAATGAAATTAAAGAAAATAAATCCCAAGTAACAAGAGAAATATCATTCGAAAACGCAAAAATAATGAAACCATAAATTCAGCCACGAAAACATACGCTACTGATAGTTGACCATTTGTGAAAAATGTAGATATACTCTGAAAAAAATGTTAACTTGAGCTGAAAATGTCGAGTTACACGGTTCTACTCATTTCGACCTTGAGAACATTTCATATTAAAATAAAACAAAAATATTGCTTACAAAATGCAACCTGCAAAATGAGCTCCTGGGTATTTTGCTTCACAAATACCGCTTTTCACAAGCTTCTCCAATTAACCGAGATATCAGATTGATTCTAAACGTGTCCTAAAAGAACCATTAAGGACTTCCAACATAGCAGATTTATTTAACATACAACGCAGTCATAAAATTCTAAAAAAAAAAACATTTTGATTACTTTTTGAGTACATAATTCTTACGATTCGGTGCGATGACGCAAGCTGTTCATGTCGACGCTGGCAAAATCTGGTCCAGTTCGCTAAACATCTACATGGTTGGATGCCTCGCGTTAGTGTAGATTTGTAAACTTCTCACGTTAAACTTTTCCGTTCAGGTATCTCCAAAGGAAAATATCAACTTAAGGCATCTATCGAGGTATAAATCCAGGGAATTGGACCAGATCTCACCAGCGTCACAGTGAACAGCCTGCGAGGTCGCACTGATCCTTGTCTGCGCTGAAGATGTGGCACAAGACCTACATTCGTGCGATTCTGTTATTCTTAAAATTACACAGCTCTTATTTTCATAGATTTTATAAAAACGTAGTCAACCGAAACCTTACGAATCTGAGATAAATTTGCTCTATTGAAGAGGTTTTAAAAAATCCGAACTCTACACACATATTTTAAATTTCTTACTTTGCCACACGCGTAACGCCGGCCGTTACAACGAAAACATTCCACAGAATGCGACCGATTTTGACGTAAGATGAATTTACTTTGATGAAGTGTTTTTACAAAATTCTCAATTCTGTACATTTTACATTTTTACTTAGGCCTACCACAAGTAATGCTTCACGCCGGCAGCGATAGCGTAACGCAATGTAATTGATTTTGACGCACCATGAGCACAGTTGACCCCGGTGTGGGAGGTACCGCTGCAGTCGCAAGGAGGGTGAGGACTGCCTTCGGTGAAAGTGGGTAGGCACCGACCTCCGTTCTGGCACTTGGTGGGTCCGCACCCTGCGTTGGTGTCCACACAGCCCCCTCTCACTCCGCCTGATGGTCACACAAAATGATTTCAGTGTACTGCAAACTTCTATGAATATGATATATTCATGAGAACTCACTTGACAAAGTCCTCGTGAAAATAAAGTAAAGCTTATAAAAATTCACTCGACAAAGTCCTCGTGGAAAGGAAGTAATATTGATGAGAAATCCCTTGGCAATTAAAGTGAGAATAGAAATAAAACGATAGTGATGAGGAGTTCCTTGAAAATCTGATGCTAGTTCGGAAGTTCTCTCGACCGCCGCAACATAAACCTTCACGAAAACGAAGAAACGCTACCACATTCAGTGTCCTACGATGAGTTTTTGGCATCTCCTGATTCATAATAATAATCTTGTGCAACAATGTCTTTTTTAACAACAACGTGTTAGCATTAAACCATTCGTAGATAAGATTATAAGTTAGCGAAGATCTATCAATGATCACGGGTAGGCCCATACAAAAATCCTCGCGAATAGAAAGTGAAAAAATGAAAGAAGTTCATAAAGCAAGATAAAATTTTGCAATGGAAGAAACAGGTTGTAGAAAATATGCAGCGAACCAAAAAAGATCCGTAGGTCAGTTGTATCCCCTGAGGTCTAAGATTATACGTATAAACGGTAGCAGTCACGTACGTAAAGAAGAGTTCGCAATCAAAAGTAATTTGGAGAATTGCGACATGAATGAGTGATGGGGCTGCTCCACTGCGGCAAGCGAGCGAGAAAAATTGACGCGCCTTTCCAGGCCAACCATCGAAACATGAAGAACATGGCCGAGAATTACAAAGAACAGGACCATGACGTGTAGAACGACGTTCAAGAACTCCAAGCATAGTATCAGCGCAAACAAAGAGAGACACTGACAAAGTCATAAGAAACTATCGTCAAAGCGACACAGACGTCGCAAAGGAGACGGAACTTCGGTCATAAACCGTGAAACAGACCCAGAAAAAGTTATATCATCAGAGAAAAGTTGCAAAAAACGAGAATTTAATTTCTGAATTCAACTGTGAAAACAGTGAGCATTGAACTGAGTTAGGGATTTTGGGAGCAAGGATGAAATATAACTGGCGGTCTGTAATGTGATCCAATGTGAGTATATTCAGCGAGAGAGGTCTGTGGATGGAAAACTCAGACTTGCTCTTATGGGGTAAGGTGGCTGCTGGAGGCCATACAGCATTGGAATGAAAGGGAGAGATTGTACCTGGGTTAGGAAATACATCTAGGACGATTTTTATTCACGAATGCCTGAATAGTTCAAAAATGTGTTAATACATTAAAGAAACGACTTTTGGTTACCCCTAATTTCAGAAATCAATCACAATGACGCAAATAATTATCTTTTTTCAATAAAATTTATCCATTGATATGTGCTGGCAAAAGATTGAACATATAGAAAGACTCATGTACCGAATCACTGCTTTAGGTTACCCAAAACAATGGCATAATCCAATAAACGTTGTTAATAATTTGACAGAACCCTCCGCAGATACGACACTATTTAACACTTTGACCGCAACGTGCACCACCGGTGGCCACGAAGGTAAATTCCATAATGATGCTGAGCGACCAGTAGTTACGAATTCAATTTTCATATTTACTTAATTGAGCTAAATAAAGAGATGACCTAGTTAATATTTTCTATTTTCAAAATTGTTAACTACAATTGGAGGGCAAATATACAGAGTGTCCTAGCCCACAAATCAGAGGTCAAAGCTGGAGTGTGGAGTAAGTGATAATTTCACCTCATAGCGGCGTAGATGTCTTTCAGGCAGAGTGTCCTAGTTCCTAGTTCAGTTGCTAGTTAGTAACTTGGCTAGTAAAAGCCAGTTTGGCAACCCTGCGATGAACACCACGCCTCTAACTTGAGTGTCCTAAAGTTCGGTGTTTTGTGGGTTAGGTCACTCCGCATATTTACGCTCCAATTGACTTTAAATTTGAATTATATGTTCATCACAGTGCAACCCATCACGGTGAACGGGTTAAGACACTTGGAAAACAGCACAGAAGATATGTATTAAGACTGAATGGAATAAACCTTTTTTAATAACACACCTGCAGTTGTCAACCCGTCTTCCAGCACCGAGAGGGTGTTGGGGTTGTGGTTGATGGTGAGGCCGGTGATGCAACCCAGCAAGTTGGGCAGCGCGTCCTCGGCGCCTCCGGTCATCGCACCACCGAGATGGATCTGGCAAACGTTATTGATATAAAATCTGGAAAAACGTCACTGAATTGTCGTTGAAACGTCATATGTTTATTCCAATGAAAATGTTTCGAAAGTTTTGTGTAACTTGCAGGAGAGTGAAACATGAACCAAGTCTAGAAATTTTCAAGATCGGCAGCATCTAATGGGCTGAGAAAACAGGTGAATAGATTTTAAAGATATGCCTCCTCTTTGAGATGTACTGGAAGTAAAGCCGCCAGGGTATCGATAGAATTGAAAAAAATGTTCAAATTCCTAAAATAAACTGGAAGGATACGAATCCAAACCTCACGGACAACAATCCAAAACTCACAGACAAGAATCCATGCGGCACTGTTTTGGACTGCTGATACTTGGTGAGATGAGGAGGCGGTTGCTGGAAAGGAAACTGCTGGTACTGGTCAGGCAGGATGTAACTCTGGCTCAGCTCCAAGGTAGTGTTGTACCAACAGCCGTCCATTGACACCCCCACCACCACTTCGTCCTCCTTCCTCTCAAGGACGAAGAGAATGGGCGACCCCATGTCCATTCCTGAGAGAGATGAAGAAATTCATGAATATTATTAATTATAAGTGGAGAAGAAATCTTGGAGATGAATTAAGAGAATGGGAGCCATTTTGGAAATGGAGGAAATTCATGCACAATATTCAAGTGGGTATTCAGGGATGAGATCATGGGAATGGATTTTGAAAAAGTAAAGGTTGCGTGGCTCTAAATTTTTAGCTACACGCCAGTAAATTTCTTCATGATTTGAAATAATTTCTATGGATGTTTAGTGTCTGCAACTTCAGCTCCATGCAGGCATAGACGCTACTTAATGTGCTAACTTAAATTATACATAGGAAGCTTCAACGCGTACCTTAGCGGCTCATTGTGTGCCCTTATGAAATATTTACAAAACAAAAATTAGATCCGATGGTAATTCTATCGCTGAGCATTTAAAGTGAGCAGATGATGAGATTCCAAGAGCGGTTGCAATCTCTTAAAAAATTGCATAGTTTAAAATAATTCACAGGAAACACTAATCCATACTCGCTCATCACTCACGCCTTCCATGGGTGTCAACAGAGATGTCCCGCAGTTCGAATTCATCATTGAAAATAACGTGGATCAAGGTTGGCTCGGCGAGGTGTACCTGGAGTACGTTCTGGGAGCTGTCGTACGCAAAGAGAAGCAGCGCAGACGCCTCCCTAGTACGGAATACAAAACTGAGGTCGTTTGTGAGAGGGTTGTGCGGAGAGGAGAGAAGGTCATCGCCTTCTAGGTCGTAAAGCACTTCTGCCTCAGAGTCCGTGAAGCTGAACCCGTCACTGGAACCCACGTCTGGGGGAGACACAGTTGATTAGACGAGTTAGTTTCAGGATGCATAAGAATAAACGAGTTAGTTTCAGGATGCATAAGAATAAACGAGTTAGTTTCAGGATGCATAAGAATAAACGAGTTAGTTTCAGGATGCATAAGAATAAACGAGTTAGTTTCAGGATGCATAAGAATAAACGAGTTAGTTTCAGGATGCATAAGAATAAACGAGTTAGTTTCAGGATGCATAAGAATAAACGAGTTAGTTTCAGGATGCATAAGAATAAACGAGTTAGTTTCAGGATGCATAAGAATAAACGAGTTAGTTGAAGCCTCCCAATCCACGTGAATGGTTTTCCAAAGAGAAGAAAGAGGTTGGTGCCATAATGTGTGGCGTTAAAAGGACAAGGGGAATCTATGCGCAAGGTGTGTTCCCACTCTAAGTCTTTCGCACACAGAAAAAGCAAGTCGGGAAATGAGTTTGGGGCCACAAAATTAAACTTGAAGGAGAAAGTGTTTAGTGCTTTAGAACGGAATGGTCATGAACCGAAAAAATGTAGTTCATAAAAAACTATTCTACACTAACAAAGGGAAAGCTTACCATACGATGTGCTCGGGTCCTTACTTTTGTCCATTAGGAGCGCTAATTCCCATAAGTACTCTAATTGGTACACGTTGAAGGGAGAATCCGATTCTTGAAATTATCATTGCACCTAGTTCATCAAAATAACGACATGCATGCTTTTCTCACTTCGTCGGGAATATAGTATTAAGCGATCGATGAGCACGAAGTATAATTTACAACTTTCAAAAATACTTGTCTTTCATAAACAAAGAACAATGAGCCTAAAAGTTCTGAGGAGCATTGGCAGATAAAAGATTTCTGAATAAACTAGTAAAAAGTTTCCCTGGTTTTAATTTTCTCTCAAGTTATCGAGTGTTGCTGGCGAATTTCAGGAGAGAGAATTAACCAGTCCCAGCGACGTGCTCGAGAAATATTGCAATTTTATTTCTTTGATCGATTCAATGTACACGGCCCAGCCACACGGCCCAGCCACACGGCCCAGCCACACGGCCCAGCCACACGGCCCAGCCACACGGCCCAGCCACACGGCCCAGCCACACGGCCCAGCCACACGGCCCAGCCACACGGCCCAGCCACACGGCCCAGCCACACGGCCCAGCCACACGGCCCAGCCACACGGCCCAGCCACACGGCCCAGCCACACGGCCCAGCCACACGGCCCAGCCACACGGCCCAGCCACACGGCCCAGCCACACGGCCCAGCCACACGGCCCAGCCACACGGCCCAGCCACACGGCCCAGCCACACGGCCCAGCCACACGGCCCAGCCACACGGCCCAGCCACACAGCCCAGCCACACAACCCAGCCACACAACCCAGCCACACAACCCAGCCACACAACCCAGCCACACAACCCAGCCACACAACCCAGCCACACAACCCAGCCACACAACCCAGCCACACAACCCAGCCACACAACCCAGCCACACAGTTTATTAGTTTATTAGTTAGTTTAAGCCTCCCTATCCTCAACAATGAGATGTAAAGAGAGGAAGGAAGAAGGCACCATTTAGTATGGAGTTAAGGGAACGTGGAATCTATGCAGAAAGGGCACAGAAACAGAAAGCTAAGAAAGAAGTTCATGAAACAAGAAAAAGTTGAAGAAGAAAGTGGTAGGCGGTGAAAAACAGGACAGCAGTGAACCGAAAAAAAGATGGTCCGTAACACAACAAAACCTATTCTATTTTAACAAAAGAAAGCCTACCTAACCTTTAGCTCGGGCCCTCACATTGTCCCCCTGGGAGCGCTAATTCCCATAGATACAATACTTGTATCCCCCTGAGGGGACCCAGCTACACAACCCAGCTACGCAACCTCACCATAATCAACACTAGGCAAGCTCCTGCCACACTTCGCTTCGTACTCTTCAGCCATGTTGACCAAGTTGCAGCGACCGCCGTACGCGTCCTCAATGAGCCCACACAAGTCCGAGCATCCTTCCCTCGTGTGGACCTCGCTGTCGAAATCTGCAGGGATGAAGTTGGCGCGCACGTCTTTGATGCAGCCGATGAAGCCTGGAATCCCGTCGTCTCGCGGACTGAAAGTTCAATATGTGCATTCAGTTCTACCGTGAGATAAATATTGCGTGGTGCATGGGCTTCGAATACTTTGTAATTTTTCCTGTACGGCAACGAAAGGTTACTCAAGCAAGATCTCGATATTTGGGGAATTATAACTTGTTCTTTGTTTTTTCCAGGAGGAAGAAACGCAGAGCACGTTGGACCATTTTATGCGGAATGTGAGCGCTCTTATTCACTAAACATTATTTACAAAAATGAGTTACATCTACGCTTTTGTCTAAAATAAGCATACTTTCGCATCCCATTAAGTAAACTCATGACTCGAATTTTGAATTTTCATAATTTACTTGAAACATTTTTGAATTTCTCAAATTTTCATGTCAAGACCTTGAATAAAGCGTAAATATTACGGAAAACTAACCGAAGTTAATTAATGTTTGCTCTGTCATAGAAACACCCAGAACTCAAATGGGAAAAAAAACTAATTTAAAACATTATCAAATGATTGAGTTATTATATTATATAAGAAAGTTTTAGCCTCCCTTAACCACGACGAAGATGTTCTAAGAGCGGATAGAGGAAGGCACCATTTAGTATGGAGTTGAGGGAACGCGGAATCTATGCACAAGGCGCACAGAAACAGTAAGCTAAGAAAAAAGTTCATGAAACAAGAAAAAGTTGAAAAAGAAAGTAGTAGGTGCTGAAAAACAGGACAGCAGTGAACCGAAAAAAGATGGTCCGTAACAAAACAAAAACCTATTTTATTAAAACAAAAAGGAAGCCCACCTAACCTTTAGCTCAGGCCCTCACATAGTCCCCCTGGGAGCGCTATCAAATAATTGAGCTTAAAAATCACTCTCTGAGTATCAGTCAAACTAAAACAAATACTCTCCACAATTCTGCTAAGCTTACAAACTTATTTTAATGAATAACTGTACGATTATCTTTCAAATACACTTTCAGAAGTAACGAATAATTTACTAATTCATCTCCAGCATCTTTAAACAACATCGCAATGGTAATCATTCTAATGCACGTTTAGAAGTAATGAATACCTTTGCAGTTATCGTTTGAACGTATGCTCAGGAATAATAAATACATTTGCAGTTATTTTTTGAACGTGTGTTCAGAAATAATAATTTCCTTTGCAGTTATCTTTCGAACGTCTGATCAGAAATAATAAATACCTTTGCAGTTGCCTCTCCAACGCATGTCAGAAATAATAATCAACCTTAACAATCACGCCAACCTTACTCCTGATCACCGCTTCCGAAGGAGTCAGAAATATAAATTACTCCAAAAATCATGAAAACCTTACTCCTGATCACCGCCCCCGAAAGTGACGACGGTCTCCGTCCTGCTGAAGCTCGACCAGAAGTTGTGGAGTTCAGCGTAGGACGAGTGGCCGTTGAGGGTGAGACGGAGGTGCCCCTCGTTGCCCTCCACTTGCACGTGCTGCCAGTCGGCCGAGTTGAGGGGGTAGGCCGCTAGGTTCTGCGTCACCTCGACGTCGTCGTACATTATGATGAGACCCGTGCCTGGTGTGCACATGCCATGAAAATATCACACCCAAACTAAATTCATGTTTAATCCTCATAACACAGCGCCAAGTGTCTCCTTAAATATATTAATACGATATAATGAAACACCTGGTGTTTCCTCAAATTCATAAAAATATATGAATACATCATGTATTTTGTGCATAATTATTCTTATGTTATTATAATGGAAATATCATTGAACACATTTATTTGGTTGGTTTGTTTCCCTTTCACGTTCTGAACGACTACTTAATGTCCGTATTTATGATTTTACCAGTGCACAAGTACAATAATATTTTTACCGCGGGTCCCAGTAGGATGAAAAATTTGTTGCTCATATACATCTGGGAAATTTATTTAAGACAAAATATTAAATCCATCATTAATGATGGCCGTGTACACTAGTCTATAATATTTTAATAAAATGGATCAATTCTGTGTCATTTTCCCGCTAGCAGGAGGCTTAGCGTGGGTGTATCTATAAGAATTCCGTGTGTCTAATGGCCGTGAAAACAACTAGATCTGAGCTGGGTGTGCGTTTACGAGCAAGAGCCCGAAGATAGATCGAAGTTTACGATGATGCTAGAAACGCAAAAGCTGCCGGCCTCATCTGCTTCGAACAGGCCGCCCGAAAACCATATGACGAATTTGGTTTCGGGAGAGAAAAAGGTTAAAGTCATGGGAGAAAAAGCCAACTCTCGTCCTTCGCCGACCTTTTTGGATATACCATGGTTCGGTAAAACCCGGCGACGGCTAAAAGATATATTAAATTTGAGACGAAAGTCTCTGTAGGCAGCGACCCTCTTTTCATTGAATTAAAATGCGTTACGTGAAAAATTTCCCATCTACAGAGTAATAATTATGTACATAATTTCCGCAGCGTACTAGTGTAATATTGGTATTTATAAGGTTTTTTGTGGGTAGACATCCGAAATTCTTACAAGCGTACCTCAAAAGTACGATGAGGGTTTCCGTGATAGGGTTTTTACTTATTCAAGCGAATAAATTCAACATTTATAGATCATTTGTACGAATGAGTTATTTTAACGCCTGTGTCAAAATATTATAATAAGAACAATTCATGATATAACACAGAATACATTATGAGGAAGGAGGGGAATCCAAGCTCATTTGCCCAACACATAATAGATTCGAACCCCAAAGCGTTCGCCTTTCAAGCGGGCTGAGCATTCGAGCCATGAATTGGTAGTACAGTGTTTCTTCCCTATGGGAAAAGGACCAAAATAAGCTACTATTCCTCACTTAGCTAACGTGTTATAACGGTACCGGCTGAACTAATAGTAATCATCATTGTGATTTGGCTTTGGCATTGTAATTTTTGATCTGCGTAATCACTGCGGTATGACAAGGATCAACCAATATGTGATATGGATCAATCATTTTGCGATATAACATGGATCAACCTTTTCGTGAAATGACATGGATCAATCATTTCGTGACATGACATGGATCAACCATTTCGTGACATGACATGGATCAACCATTTCGTGACATGACATGGATCAACCATTTCGTGAAATGACATGGATCAACCATTTCGTGAAATGACGTGGATCAACCATTTCGTGAAATGACGTGGATCAACCATTTCGTGAAATGACATGGATCAACCATTTCGTGAAATGGCATGGATCAACCATTTCGTGATATGACAAGGATCAACCATTTCGTGATATGACAAGGATCAACCATTTCGTGATATGACAAGGATCAACCATTTCGTGATATGACAAGGATTAACCATTTCGTGATATGACATGAATTAACCAATATATTTCATGTATCAGCCAATGTGTGAAATGACACGTCTCAACTTCATATTATAAGCATAAACCAATGTGTTATATGAAATATATCCACACTATATCACAAGCACCTTTTCAATGCAATTACAACGGTTTTTAGCACTAAATTTAAAGGGAATATCTTGAGCCAAATTGGGCCACGGCGGCTCCCCCCCTCTGAAATTTTTTTTTTGTTGAAAAAGGCTCCTTAGGGGATGGGTTAATGTGCCATGAAATTTTATGGCCCTACGGACACTAAACCCCCCCCCCCCCCCAGGGGGGTGAAAAGGGGACCGAAAATGATGAACTTGAGGCCCAATTTTTAAAAAAAATAGAATGAATTTGAATCTGAAAAAAAGCCGAATTTTAGTTTGTTAGAAATGTTCCAAGGGTTCTAAAACTGTCTTTTTTTTGTTCTAGCATCAAAACTGAAGGAGGAGTTTCAATCTGAAATATCAATAAAACTATATCAAAAAACACATTTTTCGTCAAAAAAAAAATAATAAGGCCTAAATCGAAAAAATGACACGAGTAAAAAAGGTTTACTTTCACAAAAGACATATACTGGCCAATTTTCAAACAAATCGGACGGAAAAAATTGATAAAGTCTGATCATGGTGATTACTGAAATAAAATGTATTATTTTTATTTACTCATAAGTACGATATTTCTTATATGTTT
Source organism: Morinoia aosen (assembly GCA_030386875.1). Lineage (NCBI taxonomy): Eukaryota > Metazoa > Arthropoda > Malacostraca > Amphipoda > Talitridae > Morinoia > Morinoia aosen. The sequence continues at coordinate 28,935,423 of CM059570.1, read as the reverse complement.
ACTTGAAATCTACAGGGAAAATGCTGATCATTGTTCGTACATCGAAATAGAACATGGAAACTGCATTCATGTACACAAATTTTCATTATATTCAAATTCAATAGACATAGTTTGTTTTTGAGCTCTAGTAAAAAGTTGACTTTTTTACATTCAAAACGGAACTCGTCCTCGAGTTTTGATGCTAGAACAAATCCAAAGACAGTTTTAGAATCCTTGGAACATTTCTAACAAACTCAAATTCGGCTTTTTCCAAATTCGAATTCTTCGAAAACATAAATAGCTCTGAACCCTAAAAAAAATTTTGGGTTTAGAAATTTGGAAAAAAATCGACAAAATTTTGAAACTTTTCAAATTGGAAAAAAAGCCAATTTGAGTTTGTTAGAAATGTTTCAAGGATTCTAAAACTGATTTTGGTTTTGTTCTAGCATCGAAACTCGAAGACGAGTCTCGTTTTGAAATATCCAAAAAAATATACCGAAATACTCTTTTTTCGTCAAAAAAAATAAAAACTAAGGCATAAATCGAAAAAGGGACACGAGTAAAAAAGGTTTCCTTTCACAAAATACATATACTGGCCAATTTTCAAACAAATCGGACGGAACAAATTGATAAAGTCTAATCATGGTGATTACTGAAATAAAATGTATTATTTTTATTTACTCATAAGTACGATATTTTTTAGATCTTTACTTGAAATTCACAAGAAAAATGCTGCTCATTGTTCGTACATCGAAATAGATCATGGAAACTGCATTCATGTACAAAAAGTTTTCGTCATTTTCAAATTCAATAGACACAGTTCGTTTTTGGGATGTAGTGAAAAATTTTCCTTTTTTACCATTCAAAACGCTACTTCTCCTCGAGCTTTGATGCTAGAACAAATCCAAAGACAGTTTTAGAATCCTTGAAACATTTTAACAAACTAAAATTCGGCTTTTTTCAAATTCGAATTTTCTGAAGAAATATATATATAGCTCTAAGCCCCAAAAATTGTTGCTGATTTTTGAAATTTCAAAAAATTTTGAAAAAAATAGAAAAAATTTGAATTTGAAAAAAAGCCGAATTTTAGTTTGTTAGAAATGTTCCAAGTGTTCTAAAACTGTCTTTGTTTTTGTTCTGGCATCAAAACTGAAGGAGGAGTAGCAATCTGAAATATCAATAAAAATATACCAAAAAAACACATTTTTCGTCAAAAAAAATAAGGCCTAAATCGAAAAAATTACATGAGTAAAAAAGGTTTACTTTCACAAAAGACATATACTGGCCAATTTTCAAACGAATCGGACGAAAAAAGGTAAGATCTCGAGATATTCCCCTTAAAAGAAAGAACGCAAAATACGATCTCACTGATTATAAGGGCTCCCCTAAAATCTGACATTGTGACACGTTTCCTTTACAAATACTCAGCAGAACTGACCATGCCTGAGGAGGACAGTAAAAATGGGGCTTGATGTTGCCGACTGGGCAATTTGGAGCAGGACAGCGTCCGCCTGCAGCGTCTTGAACGCAAAACTCAAACTCGACCCCTTGGCGAGTGTGAGCTGCGCCTTGCTGGAGGTCCGCAGCAGGGATACCGCCTTGGCAGCCTCAACTGAAAGAAAAGAAAAACAGTTTATTTTCAATAAATATGTTAAATAAAACATCATTGGTTAAAATATCTTATCGTGAGGATCCTTAGTTAATATACACACATGGGTATTGCAATACTATCGAAAAAACTCTGAGGGAGCAGACGAAAATCTAATGCTAGTAAAATGGGGAGTTGAGATGCTGCCGTGTCTGGTGATGCCGTTTATGATACCAGCTGTCTGTGGTAATGTATTTATAGATAACAATATGTTCTTTCCAACAAATTTCGTACAGTAGCTTGAATTTGAAACTTCTTTGATCAGTAAATATAATAAACAAACTTTTCTCAGCTCACCGTTATTAGAAAAATTGAGATGGACGTTCAAGCCAACTAATATTCGCTATCTGAAGCCATGATCTGATGAAAGAACGGAACTAAAATAGAAATAAAATACCTAGGCGTACCCACTGAAATTACTTTTTTCCCAACCATCCGGGTAGTGACAACAGATTCGCAAATTAATAAGCACAGGGTGTACAAAAAATAAAATGGAATCATATTTTAATGTGACAGGGTGTACAAAAAATAAAATGGAATCATATTTTAATGTGACACACATCAATGACAAAAGTTGAAGCGGTGACTTTGATGAGCAGTTGCAAACAGAAACGCAACATAACCAACCCTACAACTGATGCACGCATCAGTCGGATTGAAATACCGCCTAAAAAGAGCAACTATACACAATCAACGGCAAGTAAATGTCAGTGTCCGCTACGTACCAGGCGCAGAGCAGGAGACGGTGCCGAGAGAGAGACGAAGCTCCGAATCGTCATCGTCGTCGTCGTCATCGTCATCATCTTCGTCGTCCCCGTGGCCGCCGAAGACGAAGGAAGAAAGCGGAAGGTGTCCGGGGTCGGCGAGCCAGACGACGTCCGAACGCTCATCGCCGTCCGCCACGTCACAGTTACACACCACGTCACTCTTGCTGCACGACTCTTTTTCTGGGGACGGGGGGGATAAATTCAAAACACTGGTGCAATTTCACAGGGTTCGACATATTGGTGCAATTTCACAGGGTTCGACATATTGGTGCAACTTCACAGGGTTCGACATATTGGTGCAACTTCACAGGGTTCGACATATTGGTGCAACTTCACAGGGTTCGACATATTGGTGCAACTTCACAGGGTTCGACATATTGGTGCAACTTCACAGGGTTCGACATATTGGTGCAACTTCACAGGGTTCGACATATTGGTGCAACTTCACAGGGTTCGACATATTGGTGCAACTTCACAGGGTTCGACATATTGGTGCAACTTCACAGGGTTCGACATATTGGTGCAACTTCACAGGGTTCGACATATTGGTGCAACTTCACAGGGTTCGACATATTGGTGCAATTTCACAGGGTTCGACATATTGGTGCAATTTCACAGGGTTCGACATATTGGTGCAATTTCACAGGGTTCGACATATTGGTGCAATTTCACAGGGTTCGACATATTGGTGCAATTTCACAGGGTTCGACATATTGGTGCAATTTCACAGGGTTCGACATATTGGTGCAATTTCACAGGGTTCGACATATTGGTGCAATTTCACAGGGTTCGACATATTGGTGCAATTTCACAGGGTTCGACATATTGGTGCAATTTCACAGGGTTCGACATAGTGGTGCAATTTCACAGGGTTTGACATAGTGGTGCAATTTCACAGGGTTCGACATAGTGGTGCAATTTCACAGGGTTCGACATAGTGGTGCAATTTCACAGGGTTCGACATATTGGTGCAATTTCACAGGGTTCGACATAGTGGTGCAATTTCACAGGGTTCGACATAGTGGTGCAATTTCACAGGGTTCGACATAGTGGTGCAATTTCACAGGGTTTGACATAGTGGTGCAATTTTACAGGGTTTGACATAGTGGTGCAATTTCACAGGGTTCGACATATTGGTGCAATTTCACAGGGTTCGACATATTGGTGCAATTTCACAGGGTTCGACATATTGGTGCAATTTCACAGGGTTCGACATATTGGTGCAATTTCACAGGGTTTGACATAGTGGTGCAATTTCACAGGGTTTGACATAGTGGTGCAATTTCACAGGGTTTGACATAGTGGTGCAATTTCACAGGGTTCGACATATTGGTGCAATTTCACAGGGTTCGACATATTGGTGCAACTTCACAGGGTTCGACATATTGGTGCAATTTCACAGGGTTCGACATATTGGTGCAACTTCACAGGGTTCGACATATTGGTGCAACTTCACAGGGTTCGACATATTGGTGCAACTTCACAGGGTTCGACATATTGGTGCAACTTCACAGGGTTCGACATATTGGTGCAACTTCACAGGGTTCGACATATTGGTGCAACTTCACAGGGTTCGACATATTGGTGCAACTTCACAGGGTTCGACATATTGGTGCAACTTCACAGGGTTCGACATATTGGTGCAACTTCACAGGGTTCGACATATTGGTGCAACTTCACAGGGTTCGACATATTGGTGCAACTTCACAGGGTTCGACATATTGGTGCAATTTCACAGGGTTCGACATATTGGTGCAATTTCACAGGGTTCGACATATTGGTGCAATTTCACAGGGTTCGACATATTGGTGCAATTTCACAGGGTTCGACATATTGGTGCAATTTCACAGGGTTCGACATATTGGTGCAATTTCACAGGGTTCGACATATTGGTGCAATTTCACAGGGTTCGACATATTGGTGCAATTTCACAGGGTTTGACATAGTGGTGCAATTTCACAGGGTTCGACATAGTGGTGCAATTTCACAGGGTTCGACATAGTGGTGCAATTTCACAGGGTTCGACATATTGGTGCAATTTTACAGGGTTCGACATATTGGTGCAATTTTACAGGGTTCGACATAGTGGTGCAATTTCACAGGGTTTGACATAGTGGTGCAATTTCACAGGGTTTGACATATTGGTGCAATTTCACAGGGATTGAAATATTCGTGCAAATTCACATGATATTAAAATATTGATGTAATTTAAAACCGGAACAAAAAACTGGGGCAATATCACATGGGAACAGAATACTGGTGCGATTTAATACAGAAAAAGAATACTGGTGCCATTTCCTAAGGAATTAAAATACTGGTGCCATTTCCTAAGGAATTAAAATACTGGTGCAGTTTCAGACGGAAATAAAATTGTCGGTGTTTTTTTTCGTAAGTTTAGAAATTATTTTACCATCTTACTGCAAAGAAATTAAAAGTAGCAAAACGCCACCGGTACGTTTTATGATGTAAATATCTGAAGTAATTTGAAGATAACAGAGCTCATGTAGACCTGCAAGTTGTAGCTCTTCCAAAGGTACAAAGTTGTGTAGAAAACAATCTGAAATAACCTTAGAAAACAATCTGAAATAACCTTAGAAAACAATCTGAAATAACCTTAGAAAACAATCTGAAATAACCTTAGAAAACAATCTGAAATAACCTTAGAAAACAATCTGAAATAACCTTAGAAAACAATCTGAAATAACCTTAGAAAACAATCTGAAATAACCTTAGAAAACAATCTGAAATAACCTTAGAAAACAATCTGAAATAACCTTAGAAAACAATCTGAAATAACCTTAGAAAACAATCTGAAATAACCTTAGAAAACAATCTGAAATAACCTTAGAAAACAATCTGAAATAACCTTAGAAAACAATCTGAAATAACCTTAGTAAACAATCTGAAATAACCTTAGTAAACAATCTGAAATAACCTTGTAAAACAATCTGAAATAACCTTGTAAAACAATCTGAAATAACCTTGGAAAACAATCTGAAATAACCTTGGAAAACAATCTGAAATAACCTTGGAAAACAATCTGAAATAACCTTGGAAAACAATCTGAAATAACCTTGGAAAACAATCTGAAATAACCTTGGAAAACAATCTGAAATAACCTTGGAAAACAATCTGAAATAACCTTGGAAAACAATCTGAAATAACCTTGGAAAACAATCTGAAATAACCTTGGAAAACAATCTGAAATAACCTTGGAAAACAATCTGAAATAACCTTGGAAAACAATCTGAAATAACCTTGGAAAACAATCTGAAATAACCTTGGAAAACAATCTGAAATAACCTTGGAAAACAATCTGAAATAACCTTGGAAAACAATCTGAAATAACCTTGGAAAACAATCTGAAATAACCTTGGAAAACAATCTGAAATAACCTTGGAAAACAATCTGAAATAACCTTGGAAAACAATCTGAAATAACCTTGGAAAACAATCTGAAATAACCTTGGAAAACAATCTGAAATAACCTTGGAAAACAATCTGAATTACCTTAGAAAACAATCTGAAATAACCGTGAAAAACAATCTGAATTACCTTGGAAAACAATCTGAAATAACCTTAGAAAACAATCTGAAATAACCTTAGAAAACAATCTGAAATAACCTTAGAAAACAATCTGAAATAACCTTAGAAAACAATCCGAAAAAACCTTAGAAAACAATCCGAAAAAACCTTAGAAAACAATCTGAAATAACCTTAGAAAACAATCTGAAATAACCTTAGAAAACAATCTGAAATAACCTTAGAAAACAATCTGAAATAACCTTAGAAAACAATCTGAAATAACCTTAGAAAACCACCTGAAATAACCTTAGAAAACAACCTGAAATAACCTTAGAAAACAACCTGAAATAACCTTAGAAAACAATCTGAAATAACCTTAGAAAACAATCTGAAATAACCTTAGAAAACAATCTGAAATAACCTTAGAAAACAATCTGAAATAACCTTAGAAAACAATCTGAAATACCCTTAGAAAACAATCTGAAATAACTGGCTTCCAAATGACGAAACAATATTCTAATCAGAACGTCTTGTTCCAGCAAGAATAATGCAACAGTGCTTCTGGTGCACCTTCTTGAAAAAAAGACTATGTTCACATGCACCACAAAATAATAGTTCTACTAAATTCAGCTTACATTTCCTTTTTGCTAATTCTGACCTTTACAAGGACACACTCCAGACCGAGTGCTGCCGAGCCTGTTGGTGTATGATAAGCCGTCGTAAGAGAGCAAAGTCTTGTTGCGCGCGAGCTTCAGAGGGAAGTTCCGGCACGAGAACTCTATTTTCTGCTGACACAGCATCGAGGTCGCAAGCTTCTTGATGACGCCCTGCAGAGTTTCCCCACCGCGGTACGATATGTTCAGCTGACGGGACTGTTTGGAGTCCCCTTTGATGACCTGCCATCAGGAGAAATAATTTTTATTGTATTGGTTTACTATTGACTCCCTATCCACAGATTAGATTATGTTAGTTTGAGCCTTTCTAGCCGCAACAAAGGAGTACCTAAGGAAGGCACCATTACGTATGGACTCGAGGGAATGGACTCCTCGAGGGAATGGACTCCTCGAGGGAATGGACTCCTCGAGGGAATGGACTCCTCGAGGGAATGGACTCCTCGAGGGAATGGACTCCTCGAGGGAATGGACTCCTCGAGGGAATGGACTCCTCGAGGGAATGGACTCCTCGAGGGAATGGACTCCTCGAGGGAATGGACTCCTCGAGGGAATGGACTCCTCGAGGGAATGGACTCCTCGAGGGAATGGACTCCTCGAGGGAATGGACTCCTCGAGGGAATGGACTCCTCGAGGGAATGGACTCCTCGAGGGAATGGACTCCTCGAGGGAATGGACTCCTCGAGGGAATGGACTCCTCGAGGGAATGGACTCCTCGAGGGAATGGACTCCTCGAGGGAATGGACTCCTCGAGGGAATGGACTCCTCGAGGGAATGGACTCCTCGAGGGAATGGACTCCTCGAGGGAATGGACTCCTCGAGGGAATGGACTCCTCGAGGGAATGGACTCCTCGAGGGAATGGACTCCTCGAGGGAATGGACTCCTCGAGGGAATGGACTCCTCGAGGGAATGGACTCCTCGAGGGAATGGACTCCTCGAGGGAATGGACTCCTCGAGGGAATGGACTCCTCGAGGGAATGGACTCCTCGAGGGAATGGACTCCTCGAGGGAATGGACTCCTCGAGGGAATGGACTCCTCGAGGGAATGGACTCCTCGAGGGAATGGACTCCTCGAGGGAATGGACTCCTCGAGGGAATGGACTCCTCGAGGGAATGGACTCCTCGAGGGAATGGACTCCTCGAGGGAATGGACTCCTCGAGGGAATGGACTCCTCGAGGGAATGGACTCCTCGAGGGAATGGACTCCTCGAGGGAATGGACTCCTCGAGGGAATGGACTCCTCGAGGGAATGGACTCCTCGAGGGAATGGACTCCTCGAGGGAATGGACTCCTCGAGGGAATGGACTCCTCGAGGGAATGGACTCCTCGAGGGAATGGACTCCTCGAGGGAATGGACTCCTCGAGGGAATGGACTCCTCGAGGGAATGGACTCCTCGAGGGAATGGACTCCTCGAGGGAATGGACTCCTCGAGGGAATGGACTCCTCGAGGGAATGGACTCCTCGAGGGAATGGACTCCTCGAGGGAATGGACTCCTCGAGGGAATGGACTCCTCGAGGGAATGGACTCCTCGAGGGAATGGACTCCTCGAGGGAATGGACTCCTCGAGGGAATGGACTCCTCGAGGGAATGGACTCCTCGAGGGAATGGACTCCTCGAGGGAATGGACTCCTCGAGGGAATGGACTCCTCGAGGGAATGGACTCCTCGAGGGAATGGACTCCTCGAGGGAATGGACTCCTCGAGGGAATGGACTCCTCGAGGGAATGGACTCCTCGAGGGAATGGACTCCTCGAGGGAATGGACTCCTCGAGGGAATGGACTCCTCGAGGGAATGGACTCCTCGAGGGAATGGACTCCTCGAGGGAATGGACTCCTCGAGGGAATGGACTCCTCGAGGGAATGGACTCCTCGAGGGAATGGACTCCTCGAGGGAATGGACTCCTCGAGGGAATGGACTCCTCGAGGGAATGGACTCCTCGAGGGAATGGACTCCTCGAGGGAATGGACTCCTCGAGGGAATGGACTCCTCGAGGGAATGGACTCCTCGAGGGAATGGACTCCTCGAGGGAATGGACTCCTCGAGGGAATGGACTCCTCGAGGGAATGGACTCCTCGAGGGAATGGACTCCTCGAGGGAATGGACTCCTCGAGGGAATGGACTCCTCGAGGGAATGGACTCCTCGAGGGAATGGACTCCTCGAGGGAATGGACTCCTCGAGGGAATGGACTCCTCGAGGGAATGGACTCCTCGAGGGAATGGACTCCTCGAGGGAATGGACTCCTCGAGGGAATGGACTCCTCGAGGGAATGGACTCCTCGAGGGAATGGACTCCTCGAGGGAATGGACTCCTCGAGGGAATGGACTCCTCGAGGGAATGGACTCCTCGAGGGAATGGACTCCTCGAGGGAATGGACTCCTCGAGGGAATGGACTCCTCGAGGGAATGGACTCCTCGAGGGAATGGACTCCTCGAGGGAATGGACTCCTCGAGGGAATGGACTCCTCGAGGGAATGGACTCCTCGAGGGAATGGACTCCTCGAGGGAATGGACTCCTCGAGGGAATGGACTCCTCGAGGGAATGGACTCCTCGAGGGAATGGACTCCTCGAGGGAATGGACTCCTCGAGGGAATGGACTCCTCGAGGGAATGGACTCGAGGGAATGGACTCGAGGGAATGGACTCGAGGGAATGGACTCGAGGGAATGGACTCGAGGGAATGGACTCGAGGGAATGGACTCGAGGGAATGGACTCGAGGGAATGGACTCGAGGGAATGGACTCGAGGGAATGGACTCGAGGGAATGGACTCGAGGGAATGGACTCGAGGGAATGGACTCGAGGGAATGGACTCGAGGGAATGGACTCGAGGGAATGGACTCGAGGGAATGGACTCGAGGGAATGGACTCGAGGGAATGGACTCGAGGGAATGGACTCGAGGGAATGGACTCGAGGGAATGGACTCGAGGGAATGGACTCGAGGGAATGGACTCGAGGGAATGGACTCGAGGGAATGGACTCGAGGGAATGGACTCGAGGGAATGGACTCGAGGGAATGGACTCGAGGGAATGGACTCGAGGGAATGGACTCGAGGGAATGGACTCGAGGGAATGGACTCGAGGGAATGGACTCGAGGGAATGGACTCGAGGGAATGGACTCGAGGGAATGGACTCGAGGGAATGGACTCGAGGGAATGGACTCGAGGGAATGGACTCGAGGGAATGGACTCGAGGGAATGGACTCGAGGGAATGGACTCGAGGGAATGGACTCGAGGGAATGGACTCGAGGGAATGGACTCGAGGGAATGGACTCGAGGGAATGGACTCGAGGGAATGGACTCGAGGGAATGGACTCGAGGGAATGGACTCGAGGGAATGGACTCGAGGGAATGGACTCGAGGGAATGGACTCGAGGGAATGGACTCGAGGGAATGGACTCGAGGGAATGGACTCGAGGGAATGGACTCGAGGGAATGGACTCGAGGGAATGGACTCGAGGGAATGGACTCGAGGGAATGGACTCGAGGGAATGGACTCGAGGGAATGGACTCGAGGGAATGGACTCGAGGGAATGGACTCGAGGGAATGGACTCGAGGGAATGGACTCGAGGGAATGGACTCGAGGGAATGGACTCGAGGGAATGGAGTTGAGGGAATGGAGTTGAGGGAATGGAGTTGAGGGAATGGAGTTGAGGGAACGCAAAATCTATGCACAAGGTGCATAAAAACAGTAAATTGAGAAAAAAGTTCATGACACATGGTAAAAGCAGAAGAAGAATGTGGCACGTGCTGAAAAACAGGACAACAGTGAACCAAGAAAAGATGGTCCTCAGCATAACAAAAAATCTCCTATTTCAACAAAAAGAAGGCGTATACCTAACGCTCGGCTCGGGACCCACATTTTCCAACGGGAAGTGCTAATTTCTGTAGATGCAATAGATGTATCCGCCGTAGAAGATTAATTAACTTGAGAAGCTTAAGAGCATTTCCAAGTTGTCTATCTTTTCTAATCAACTTGGGAAAGGTTCACGGCCCTTCAAAGTTAACTCGAGGCGACGGACGAAGGTTCGGAGCGCAAAATCCAGGCACTACAAAAATTCGTATCTCAAAATCTAATCACTACAAAGATTCGTATCTCAAAATCTAATCACTACAAAGATTCGTAGCTCAAAATCGAGGCACTCACGAAGTTCTGGGGAAGGTTGTGAGAGAATTCGGTGTTGGTGGAAGTCTCGAGGAAGTCGCACCAGGCTTCCTGTGGCGGCGTCTTGCCTTCGCCGTCTACGTCGACGAGGTACGGGCCCGACCTAGCGTAGCCCAGGTGGCGATACTCGGAGCAGGAGCGTGGGTACCGCACTGGAGGGATGCAAACCTCTTTGATCAATTAAGAAAAGCTGTATATTCTCAAAAATGTTTCACTAAGAAAAATTGAATGTTGCCATAAAGTTACTGTGTTTAGATTTAAAAAAGAAACATCTTGCATAATCAAGGTTGCTTAACCATATTTCTTGAAGATTATCTTATTATGAAGGTGAGGTAAAGAACTGGAGGATGTACTACAATAAGTATTCTAATACATATGAATAGCAAAAAGATGAACAAGCGGTAGAATTACAACAAATGGCAACCACGTTGGAATATTAACAACTTTAAATACATATAAAACTTATAACAACTGATCATAACAGCGGGGGCTTAAAATAACAATGACACGCTAGGTTATAACAGACAGAGATTGAAAACAATAAACAATAATAAATAGAACAATAACAATAAATTAAAAAATAAAAAATGCATGAACAATTCTCGTCCAACGAAAAGGAACAATATTTTGAGATGCAGGACAGAAAAATCCTCGCAATCAAAACTTTTTGAATAAAATGAATTTATTTTGCATCTTTCTCACACCGACAAGAGACTCAAATTGGGTGTATCTAATGGGAATTAAGAGTGTGTAATGGCTGTAGAAACATTTAGCTCTTAGCTGAGGGCACGTTTACGAGCAAGAGCCGGAAAATAGACAAGAGTTTTATGAGGATGCCATAAAGCAGAAACCACTAGCTTGATCCTTGCGTTGGACAGGTCGCACAAAAAAGCTAAGCAAATATGATCGTCGATCATAAAGTTTTAAGAAAGAAAACACACTCTCGTTCCATTTCGACCTTTTTGATTAACTCTGGCACCTGGAGGAAGCCAAAGCGACAGCTCAAAGATGCCCGACCTCATATCCGCCCTCTTGATCGTGACCCCGTTCAGCCTTGGAGTCTCTTACGACAAAAACATTACGGAGTCACTTAGGATCGAGAGGCGAAGGAGAGCAGACGAAGCGTGTGAGCAGGAAGTCCCTTAGGTTAGGGTCGCGAGATAGGACTTGTGAAGGATAGACGCAGTCGATTCGAGTTAAGAGTGAGACTGATTCAAGGGAGTTGTTTCATTCCTTCGAGGGCTTCGGTTTCGATGTTCTGTATTTGAGGGGTAAGTCTCCAGGAGTCGGGCATTGGTCAAGCTCGAGTCAGATAGCGGGTTGCAATACCGTAACACGTTGCTGTCTTTTGTTGAGATTGTTCTGGGTCGTATGCCCGATGCCAAGAGCGTGCTCGCTCTCTTTCTCTGTACTTGCCTCTCAAACCAGTAAACTATTGAGTATCTTTTGTTGGTGCGTCTTATCATACTCCACTCGCTTTTCTTTTTTCTTTTCGCATGAAACACACATAAACAAGCACCTAGAAAACTCGGCCAGCGCTACCAAAGAGCTGTATGATAGAAGAAGTAGGGGTTGGACGTAAAGGCTACCGTTTACGCGTCAACGCCACCCACAATTTATAGGATCTCTAAAAATCATACTCTTAAATTTTGAGACGATAGACTCTGGTGGCAGCGACCCTTTTTAATTAATTTAAATTCATAAATTTATTTTACGTAAAAAAGCGCCACAACATATAGCTGTAGACCTTCATTCACTTTATTAACAAACACTCGAGATGAACCTTGCACTCAAAAATGCAAGATGTTCAAAACAAATAAATTTCATGTTGAGTGTATAAATACAAAACTTTCTAGTGATTAGCTGTGCAATCGTTATCTTTGCTCTAAAATAAAAATTAATGACCAATTTATCGGGAAATCAACTGTACGAGTGAAGATTATTAAGGGAAACTGCAAAAACTGAAAACTTTCTTCAGATTAAATTAGCAGGATCTAATCGACTAGGTCAATGGAAACTCATTTCATACGTTTCATTTTCCATTATAAGTTTAATTCCATCAATACATTTCAATTTCAATACGTTTCAAATTTTAAGTCGTACCATCAACTAAACATTTTCGACCACACGGTCGCTGAGTAAAAAGTGCTTATTCCACGGTCCCAACATTTCTTTGTTAAATTTTGTGCAGCGAAGTAACGGTCACTCTGTTTGTGTCATTATATATAGCGAATTAGCCAGTGATTGGAAAACATTGAAAACGTTAGCATGTAAAACATTTGCTTGGTTAGCTCAGTTCACTGAAGGAGCTAAGAAGAGGCAAATATACATTTGTTTAGTTCACTGCAGATTTGAAAGGAGTTATCAAAACGCATTTCTGCCTTTGTTTAGCTTAACGCAGAATTGAGAGGAGTTAAAGAAGAGATAAAAAGTCCCCGTGAGATGGATGTACTCTCGAAACTGGCAGTGAGGGTTGTATGTACTCACGGAACTGGCAGTGAGGGTTGGAGGTACTCACGGAACTGGCAGTGAGGGTTGGAGGTACTCACGAAACTGGCAGTGAGGGTTGGAGGTACTCACGAAACTGGCAGTGAGGGTTGTATGTACTCACGGAACTGGCAGTGAGGGTTGGAGGTACTCACGGAACTGGCAGTGAGGGTTGTATGTACTCACGGAACTGGCAGTGAGGGTTGGAGGTACTCACGGAACTGGCAGTGAGGGTTGTATGTACTCACGGAACTGGCAGTGAGGGTTGGAGGTACTCACGGAACTGGCAGTGAGGGTTGGAGGTACTCACGGAACTGGCAGTGAGGGTTGGAGGTACTCACGGAACTGGCAGTGAGGGTTGGAGGTACTCACGGAACTGGCAGTGAGGGTTGGAGGTACTCACGGAACTGGCAGTGAGGGTTGGAGGTACTCACGGAACTGGCAGTGAGGGTTGTATGTACTCACGGAACTGGCAGTGAGGGTTGGAGGTACTCACGGAACTGGCAGTGAGGGTTGGAGGTACTCACGGAACTGGCAGTGAGGGTTGGAGGTACTCACGGAACTGGCAGTGAGGGTTGGAGGTACTCACGGAACTGGCAGTGAGGGTTGGAGGTACTCACGGAACTGGCAGTGAGGGTTGGAGGTACTCACGGAACTGGCAGTGAGGGTTGGAGGTACTCACGAAACTGGCAGTGAGGGTTGTATGTACTCACGGAACTGGCAGTGAGGGTTGGAGGTACTCACAGAACTGGCAGTGAGGGTTGGAGGTACTCACAGAACTGGCAGTGAGGGTTGTATGTACTCACGGAACTGGCAGTGAGGGTTGGAGGTACTCACAGAACTGGCAGTGAGGGTTGGAGGTACTCACAGAACTGGCAGTGAGGGTTGGAGGTACTCACGGAACTGGCAGTGAGGGTTGGAGGTACTCACGGAACTGGCAGTGAGGGTTGGAGGTACTCACGGAACTGGCAGTGAGGGTTGGAGGTACTCACGGAACTGGCAGTGAGGGTTGGAGGTACTCACGGAACTGGCAGTGAGGGTTGGAGGTACTCACGGAACTGGCAGTGAGGGTTGGAGGTACTCACGGAACTGGCAGTGAGGGTTGGAGGTACTCACGGAACTGGCAGTGAGGGTTGGAGGTACTCACGGAACTGGCAGTGAGGGTTGGAGGTACTCACGGAACTGGCAGTGAGGGTTGGAGGTACTCACGGAACTGGCAGTGAGGGTTGGAGGTACTCACGGAACTGGCAGCGAGGGTTGGAGGTACTCACGGAACTGGCAGCGAGGGTTGGAGGTACTCACGGAACTAGCAGTGAGGGTTGGAGGTACTCACGGAACTGGCAGTGAGGGTTGGAGGTACTCACGGAACTGGCAGTGAGGGTTGGAGGTACTCACGGAACTGGCAGTGAGGGTTGGAGGTACTCACGGAACTGGCAGTGAGGGTTGGAGGTACTCACGGAACTGGCAGTGAGGGTTGGAGGTACTCACGGAACTGGCAGTGAGGGTTGGAGGTACTCACGGAACTGGCAGTGAGGGTTGGAGGTACTCACGGAACTGGCAGCGAGGGTTGGAGGTACTCACGGAACTGGCAGCGAGGGTTGGAGGTACTCACGGAACTGGCAGTGAGGGTTGGAGGTACTCACGGAACTGGCAGCGAGGGTTGGAGGTACTCACGGAACTGGCAGCGAGGGTTGGAGGTACTCACGGAACTGGCAGCGAGGGTTGGAGGTACTCACGGAACTGGCAGTGAGGGTTGGAGGTACTCACGGAACTAGCAGTGAGGGTTGGAGGTACTCACGGAACTGGCAGTGAGGGTTGGAGGTACTCACGGAACTGGCAGTGAGGGTTGGAGGTACTCACGGAACTGGCAGTGAGGGTTGGAGGTACTCACGGAACTGGCAGTGAGGGTTGGAGGTACTCACGGAACTGGCAGTGAGGGCTGGAGGTACTCACGGAACTGGCAGTGAGGGTTGGAGGTACTCACGGAACTGGCAGTGAGGGTTGGAGGTACTCACAGAACTGGCAGTGAGGGTTGTATGTACTCACGGAACTGGCAGTGAGGGTTGGAGGTACTCACAGAACTGGCAGTGAGGGTTGTATGTACTCACGGAACTGGCAGTGAGGGTTGGAGGTACTCACGGAACTGGCAGTGAGGGTTGGAGGTACTCACAGAACTGGCAGTGAGGGTTGGAGGTACTCACGGAACTGGCAGTGAGGGTTGGAGGTACTCACGGAACTGGCAGTGAGGGTTGGAGATACTCACGGAACTGGCAGTGAGGGCTGGAGGTACTCACGGAACTGGCAGTGAGGGTTGGATGTACTCACGGAACTGGCAGTGAGGGCCGTCATAGGCAGTGCCATTGCAGTTACAGTTAAAGTCTCCGCCTGCCATCACCTGACCGCCATGCAGACAAAACTCTTTTTCCTGCGAACACACGTGGATTTAGGGTGTGGAGAATAAAGTGTCAAGAAATTAACTTTTTAGTTCAAGTTGTTAGTTCAAGTTGTTAGTTCAAGTGTAAGAGGATCATTAGTACAAGTATGTATGAGAGACTCTTTATTACAAGGATAAGAGGGTAATTAATGAATTTATAAGAAGGTAATTCATACCGGCATTAGAAGATCTGTATAACGAGTGAAATAGGTTCATCAGTACGAAAGTTAAAGGATGTGGGCTGAAGTGGCACAAAGTTAGGAAGCTTCGTACAAGTGTGAGGGGATGAGCAATGATGCGACAGAAAATTGCACCAGCAATGCACATAAACGGAGGAAAATGGCCTAAATCGAGAAAGGCTAGCAGAAAAATCAAACAAAAGAGAAATGCCCGGAGAAAAAACTTGAATATAATATGAAAGAAAACCAGTAAATTGTGCTTAAAAATCGCAAGATTTGTTTGACGGAACTCTAAAACTTCTTCTCTTTGCTTATTTTTTCAACATCGGCTGTAAACAGTGAATGGTAAGCAACTTGTTCCCTGCCCACGCTGCGCTCCAACCTCGCTCTTCTCCAACCACGCCACTCTCCCACGCCACTCACCCACGCCACTCACCCACGCCACTCACCCACGCCACTCTCCCACGCCACTCTCCCACGCCACTCTCCCACGCCACTCTCCCACGCCACTCTCCCACGCCACTCTCCCACGCCACTCTCCCACGCCACTCTCCCACGCCACTCTCCCACGCCACTCTCCCACGCCACTCTCCCACGCCACTCTCCCACGCCACTCTCCCACGCCACTCTCCCACGCCACTCTCCCACGCCACTCTCCCACGCCACTCTCCCACGCCACTCTCCCACGCCACTCTCCCACGCCACTCTCCCACGCCACTCTCCCACGCCACTCTCCCACGCCACTCTCCCACGCCACTCTCCCACGCCACTCTCCCACGCCACTCTCCCACGCCACTCTCCCACGCCACTCTCCCACGCCACTCTCCCACGCCACTCTCCCACGCCACTCTCCCACGCCACTCTCCCACGCCACTCTCCCACGCCACTCTCCCACGCCACTCTCCCACGCCACTCTCCCACGCCACTCTCCCACGCCACTCTCCCACGCCACTCTCCCACGCCACTCTCCCACGCCACTCTCCCACGCCACTCTCCCACGCCACTCTCCCACGCCACTCTCCCACGCCACTCTCCCACGCCACTCTCCCACGCCACTCTCCCGCGCCACTCTCCCGCGCCACTCTCCCGCGCCACTCTCCCGCGCCACTCTCCCGCGCCACTCTCCCGCGCCACTCTCCCACTATCGCAGTCTCACCAAACAAAGTCCGACCAAGACGCCATTTTTGTGACTGATGAACTGGCGAGCATCAAACGTGTGGCCGTCCAAGACGATGTTGTTGAGGCAGCCGGTGATGCCTGCCGAAGCACAGTTTAGGTCACAATTCATTCAGCTAATTGTACGAAAATGCCAACAAATTTATGGTAATTTCCTTGCATATTAGTAATGCTGTAAAATGTTCATGATATTCATGACGTTGTTAATTATTTATCTCGTATGATAGGGAAAAACAGGTAAGGCCTAATTTTGTGAGATTGATCAAAATTTTTTTTTTTTTTAAATAATGAAGGCATCTACGAATGCTTTATTTCCAATCAAGCCTGATACATATCACCTTGTACATTGGATTTTCAAATGCCTTAGAACTAACGCCAGGACGCCATGACGCTTTCCCCCGGTCAAGACCGGTACCCATTTCAGACACCTGGGTAGAGTGGGGTATTGTGCTTGGAATTTTTCTCCTATACCCAACAGAGAAAATCGCCACTGCCAGCGCCGAGTTTCGAACCCGGGTCCCGGCCGCACGGCGGCAGAACCTATAGCACACGGCTATCGCGAGCACATTATGACGATGAACAATAAATTTGGAATGCAAGGTCATTTGATGTGATACGCTATAACGTCGATATAAGTTCACGTATAATCAGGAAAAATAAAAAAGAACGAAATTATTGAACAAAAAATGAATTAGGTTTAGGACCTCGCATCAGAGTTCACGACATCGTGAATAGATAAAGAATAGCGGTAGTACATAAAAAACGAAAAATAAATTAAGGAAGGCATGAATTTTGAGTAAATCAAAGAATATGTAATATAATTAAAAATTAAAAGTTGGTGATGAAGTTTTGATGTAATTCAAAATGATTAATAAAAAATAACTACAAATTACCTAGTGTGACAAGATAATCGTACCCATTTTCACTACTGACATTTGAAGCACCCTGCTAACGTTCCCTTCACTTCCCGCGCTGGAATTTGTTCACTTCAATCCCTGCGATATGGTACTGACAGCGTACCATATCGTACGCTGATTTAGGAGCCGTCTTACTAGCAATGATTTGATTTGTAACATGTTTTTTTATTGTTTTAGGCACTACTGTATACGCAAGTTTCCACTAGTACTACTTTTTGAAATTGCGTTGTGTAGTTAAATATATATTTTCTTAATGCCTGATAGTGATTCAGGAGATCACGAATTCATTCGATCAAACCCGATGCAGACATCTCGTGGAAGACTATTAACACTTTAACCGCGACTACTAAATATTAAGTTCAACACCAAACTCAAATTAAAAGTCAACTGCAGCGCGCGATGTCGAAAATAGCAAACATGAACTGGATCGTGCCTTCATTTAGCTTTGATTAAGTATTTATGGAAATTGTGTTTGTGACTACTGGTCGGTCTGCACCGTCGTGAAAATTACCTCCGTGTACCACCGGTGGGTCACGCTGCGGTCAAAGTGTTAATAGTACCTAGATATCAAATTAATAACGATAAGGTAAATTGACCAGTAAATATGCCTGAAACTTCTGTAAGCAGCGCGGCTGGGCAGAGTACTATTATGTCAAACTCCGAATTATCGCTTTTCAGGGGCCGTAAGCGAATCCAGGACCCCAAATTCTGTGAGAGTAAACTATTTCGTCATAGAGCCATAGGTTGCATTGAATGCCATGCAATTCGAGCAGATGACTCCAGACAATTTGCCTTCTTTAGCCTGTGCAACAGTGCAGGATATGTAAAGGCCACTTGTAGCTTACGGCAACGCGATCAGTGCAAACCTAGCCGAATTAGCGATCCCTGCTGTATGCGTGGGCAAGAAAGGCATTTTTTCCGTGACTGTAGAACGTCATTCACGTGGAAATTCGTTCCCTTCACTCTGTGTGGAAATTCGTTCCCTTCACTTCGTCTGGAAATTCGTTCCCTTCACTTCGTCTGGAAATTCGTTCCCTTCACTTCGTCTGGAAATTCGTTCCCATCACTTCGTCTGGAAATTCGTTCCCATCACTCCGTCTGGAAATTCGTTCCCATCACTCCGTCTGGAAATTCGTTCCCATCACTCCGTCTGGAAATTCGCTCCCTTCAATCAATCTGGAAATTCGTTCCCTTCACTCCGTCTGGAAATTCATTCCCTTCACTCCCAGCGCGGAACTTCGTTCTCTTCCCTCACTGCGTAGAAATTTGTTCCCTTCCCTCACTGCGTAGAAATTTGTTCCCTTCTCTCATTGCGTAGAAATTTGTTCTCTTCACTACATGTGGAAATTTGTTCTCTTCACTACATGTAGAAATTTGTTCTCTTCACTACATGTAGAAATTTGTTCCCTTCACTCCCCGCGCGGAAATTTGTTCCCTTCACTCCCCGCGCGGAAATTTGTTCCCTTCACTCCCCGCGCGGAAATTTGTTCCCTTCACTCCCCGCGCGGAAATTTGTTCCCTTCACTCCCCGCGCGGAAATTTGTTCCCTTCACTCCCCGCGCGGAAATTTGTTCCCTTCACTCCCCGCGCGGAAATTTGTTCCCTTCACTCCCCGCGCGGAAATTTGTTCCCTTCACTCCCCGCGCGGAAATTTGTTCCCTTCACTCCCCGCGCGGAAATTTGTTCCCTTCACTCCCCGCGCGGAAATTTGTTCCCTTCACTCCCCGCGCGGAAATTTGTTCCCTTCACTCCCCGCGCGGAAATTTGTTCCCTTCACTCCCCGCGCGGAAATTTGTTCCCTTCACTCCCCGCGCGGAAATTTGTTCCCTCCACTCCCGCGCGGAAATTTGTTCCCTCCACTCCCGCGCGGAAATTTGTTCCCTTCACTCCCCGCGCGGAAATTTGTTCCCTTCACTCCCCGCGCGGAAATTTGTTCCCTTCACTCCCCGCGCGGAAATTTGTTCCCTTCACTCCCCGCGCGGAAATTTGTTCCCTTCACTCCCCGCGCGGAAATTTGTTCCCTTCACTCCCCGCGCGGAAATTTGTTCCCTT
Organism: Morinoia aosen; assembly: GCA_030386875.1. Classification (NCBI taxonomy): domain Eukaryota; kingdom Metazoa; phylum Arthropoda; class Malacostraca; order Amphipoda; family Talitridae; genus Morinoia; species Morinoia aosen. The sequence goes on along the minus strand of CM059570.1, from coordinate 28,915,422 downwards.
CACTCCCCGCGCGGAAATTTGTTCCCTCCACTCCCGCGCGGAAATTTGTTCCCTCCACTCCCCGCGCGGAAATTTGTTCCCTTCACTCCCCGCGCGGAAATTTGTTCCCTTCACTCCCCGCGCGGAAATTTGTTCCCTTCACTCCCCGCGCGGAAATTTGTTCCCTTCACTCCCCGCGCGGAAATTTGTTCCCTTCACTCCCCGCGCGGAAATTTGTTCCCTTCACTCCCCGCGCGGAAATTTGTTCCCTCCACTCCCGCGCGGAAATTTGTTCCCTTCACTCCCCGCGCGGAAATTTGTTCCCTTCACTCCCCGCGCGGAAATTTGTTCCCTTCACTCCCCGCGCGGAAATTTGTTCCCTCCACTCCCCGCGCGGAAATTTGTTCCCTCCACTCCCGCGCGGTAATTTGTTCCCTTCACTCCCCGCGCGGAAATTTGTTCCCTTCACTCCCCGCGCGGAAATTTGTTCCCTTCACTCCCCGCGCGGAAATTTGTTCCCTTCACTCCCCGCGCGGAAATTTGTTCCCTTCACTCCCCGCGCGGAAATTTGTTCCCTCACTCCCCGCGCGGAAATTTGTTCCCTTCACTCCCCGCGCGGAAATTTGTTCCCTTCACTCCCCGCGCGGAAATTTGTTCCCTTCACTCCCCGCGCGGAAATTTGTTCCCTCCACTCCCGCGCGGAAATTTGTTCCCTTCACTCCCCGCGCGGAAATTTGTTCCCTTCACTCCCCGCGCGGAAATTTGTTCCCTTCACTCCCCGCGCGGAAATTTGTTCCCTTCACTCCCCGCGCGGAAATTTGTTCCCTCCACTCCCGCGCGGAAATTTGTTCCCTTCATTCCCCGCGCGGAAATTTGTTCCCTTCACTCCCCGCGCGGAAATTTGTTCCCTTCACTCCCCGCGCGGAAATTTGTTCCCTTCACTCCCCGCGCGGAAATTTGTTCCCTTCCCTCACTGCGTGGAAATTCGGTCTCTTCACTCCCCGTTTGGATATTTTTACCCAACAAATGGACACACTCACCCATCTTGTGATCACCAACTGTGATGGACAGGAAGCGGACAGGGCGGCCATCAAAGGACATCTGGTGATGGAGGCCATTCAGGGAGACGGTCACCAGGCGGCCGTCGCTCGTCAGGTTCACCTGGAAAAACGAGGCATGTTATAGAAATTTAATAATACCGTTGTGCGTTCTTCAGAAATACAGGGTGTTTTGTTAAATACGGGACAAGAAAAATCTTTAATACTCCTGACACAATGAACGGATTTTTGAAAATAACGGCAACATAACCCTGAGATTCACACCTTTTATTTGAACTAATTTTATAACATGAAAGTTTTATATTAATTTTGTGAAATTAGGTACGTTCCAGAGTCGCCCTTCCTGTTTCTCCTTCGCCAGATTCCCGCTGCTGGCTAAATTCTTAACCTATCTGTAAATGACCTTCTTTGACTTAGAACTTAGCAAGTCGTAATCTCTCTTGAAACTTCGCTGGGCTAGGACAATGCTCATTCTATTAGGAAAGTTTGAAGTGCTGATGAAAACCGAATTGTTCCTTTTCCAGCTCGTCATCTTGGTGACAGTTTCAAAGCAGGATGACTTCTACTGTACCTGATTTTTTCGACTGTTGTATCGTAAATACTTCGGTAGCACATAAAAACCTCGGGGTTCTTCTGTCGTTTTGTTTTAAAAATCTGTTCATTGTATCACAAGTTGAAGATTTTTTTACGATCCCGTCTTTAAAAAACACCTTATATTTATGTGAAGAAAAACAGCGCAAAAAATTTGCTTAATAATGCCATTGGTGTGTTGATTGATTCACCCATAGAAACATTTGAATATTTATAATTATACCGTATCATATCATATTTTAGATACATAGATGTTGGGTGTCCGACTGTCCGTCTAAATAAAAAATACACAGTTGTTGCTTGCTCGGCTGGTGCGCGTGTCTGTGACGCTCACACGGACGCTCAATGACCGTATCTGTGATACGAGTTTCACCAGTGCACAAGTACAAGAATATTTTGGTGGCGGGTACTGTTGGGATGGATATATTTGTTGGGCATCCCCGTCTGCAGGATTTGTTTGAGCTAAATGTTCAATCCCGGTATTTATAACATGTCGTGAACACTTTTAATCAAATGATTTCCTCCTCATGGAACTAGAAACGTTGAAGGGAAAAGAGTATTAGCAGTCTTTTTTGACGCACTAGAGGAATCAATTTATACATTAATTTTGATGACGTAAAACGAGCATTTGAATGTAAATTATGTACGAAAATGTCTATGATCGATATACGTGTCAACAAAATATTTACAAAAATAATACGCGTATATTCGTAACCAGGTAAAGATAGAAACGCTTAAACGCCCACAGTAAATCAATGATGAACCAAATATTTTGTACTCGGAATTTAGATTTAAAATGTACGTACATAAAAAAAAGAATTTGGTTCGCTTTACTGTCTATGTCCCTTGTGTAAATTTGCTTACAAACAGTTGGAATTAATTATGAAGATTTTTTATTCTGTTCTAGAATTTAGAAAGCAAGCTCCAGAACGCAGAGGATAAATTCTAAAATTTTACGGAACAAAGTTTAAAAAGTTAGAAACAAGCCCAAAATTTCGTATGGATGTAAAAGCTTTACCCGACACAATCCTGTCAGGAACTGGTTATTTCCAAGCTAAATTAACATCCTCATTATTACTTGTATTACTATTTTTATTAATATCCTCATTATAATTACTAAGTATAAGGGCAGACAGGTAGCAACACTCACGTAATTCCAAGCGTTGGTGTCCACAACAGACAGACTCGACACGGACTTGTTGAGACCGACCACACTGAAGTGGAGCTTCTGGTGCTTCACGACCAGCTGTGAGGGAAGGGGAGCAGACTTGGGTGAGGGAAGGGTAAACTTGGGTGAGGGAAGGGGAGCAGACTTGGGTGAGGGAAGGGGAGCAGACTTGGGTGAGGGAAGGGGAGCAGACTTGGGTGAGGGAAGGGGAGCAGACTTGGGTGAGGGAAGGGGAGCAGACTTGGGTGAGGGAAGGGGAGCAGACTTGGGTGAGGGAAGGGGAGCAGACTTGGGTGAGGGAAGGGGAGCAGACTTGGGTGAGGGAAGGGGAGCAGACTTGGGTGAGGGAAGGGGAGCAGACTTGGGTGAGGGAAGGGGAGCAGACTTGGGTGAGGGAAGGGGAGCAGACTTGGGTGAGGGAAGGGGAGCAGACTTGGGTGAGGGAAGGGGAGCAGACTTGGGTGAGGGAAGGGGAGCAGACTTGGGTGAGGGAAGGGGAGCAGACTTGGGTGAGGGAAGGGGAGCAGACTTGGGTGAGGGAAGGGGAGCAGACTTGGGTGAGGGAAGGGGAGCAGACTTGGGTGAGGGAAGGGGAGCAGACTTGGGTGAGGGAAGGGGAGCAGACTTGGGTGAGGGAAGGGGAGCAGACTTGGGTGAGGGAAGGGGAGCAGACTTGGGTGAGGGAAGGGGAGCAGACTTGGGTGAGGGAAGGGGAGCAGACTTGGGTGAGGGAAGGGGAGCAGACTTGGGTGAGGGAAGGGGAGCAGACTTGGGTGAGGGAAGGGGAGCAGACTTGGGTGAGGGAAGGGGAGCAGACTTGGGTGAGGGAAGGGGAGCAGACTTGGGTGAGGGAAGGGGAGCAGACTTGGGTGAGGGAAGGGGAGCAGACTTGGGTGAGGGAAGGGGAGCAGACTTGGGTGAGGGAAGGGGAGCAGACTTGGGTGAGGGAAGGGGAGCAGACTTGGGTGAGGGAAGGGGAGCAGACTTGGGTGAGGGAAGGGGAGCAGACTTGGGTGAGGGGAGCAGGGTAGACTTGGCAAGGGAAGGGGGGCAGACTTGGCAAGGGAAGAGGGCAGACTTGGCAAGGGAAGAGGGCAGACTTGGCAAGGGAAGAGGGCAGACTTGGCAAGGGAAGAGGGCAGACTTGGCAAGGGAAGAGGGCAGACTTGGCAAGGGAAGAGGGCAGACTTGGCAAGGGAAGAGGGCAGACTTGGGTGAGGGAGCAGGGCAGACTTGGCAAGTGAAGGGGGGCAGACTTGGCAAGGGAAGGGGGGCAGACTTGGCAAGGGAAGGGGGGCAGACTTGGCAAGGGAAGGGGGGCAGACTTGGCAAGGGAAGGGGGGCAGACTTGGCAAGGGAAGGGGGGCAGACTTGGCAAGGGAAGGGGGGCAGACTTGGCAAGGGAAGGGGGGCAGACTTGGCAAGGGAAGGGGGGCAGACTTGGCAAGGGAAGGGGGGCAGACTTGGCAAGGGAAGGGGGGCAGACTTGGCAAGGGAAGGGGGGCAGACTTGGCAAGGGAAGGGGGGCAGACTTGGCAAGGGAAGGGGGGCAGACTTGGCAAGGGAAGGGGGGCAGACTTGGCAAGGGAAGGGGGGCAGACTTGGCAAGGGAAGGGGGGCAGACTTGGCAAGGGAAGGGGGGCAGACTTGGCAAGGGAAGGGGGGCAGACTTGGCAAGGGAAGGGGGGCAGACTTGGCAAGGGAAGGGGGGCAGACTTGGCAAGGGAAGGGGGGCAGACTTGGCAAGGGAAGGGGGGCAGACTTGGCAAGGGAAGGGGGGCAGACTTGGCAAGGGAAGGGGGGCAGACTTGGCAAGGGAAGGGGGGCAGACTTGGCAAGGGAAGGGGGCAGACTTGGCAAGGGAAGGGGGCAGACTTGGCAAGGGAAGGGGGCAGACTTGGCAAGGGAAGGGGGCAGACTTGGCAAGGGAAGGGGGCAGACTTGGCAAGGGAAGAGGGCAGACTTGGCAAGGGAAGAGGGCAGACTTGGCAAGGGAAGAGGGCAGACTTGGCAAGGGAAGAGGGCAGACTTGGCAAGGGAAGAGGGCAGACTTGGGTGAGGGAAGGGGAGCAGACTTGGGTGAGGGAAGGGGAGCAGACTTGGGTGAGGGAAGGGGAGCAGACTTGGGTGAGGGAAGGGGAGCAGACTTGGGTGAGGGAAGGGGAGCAGACTTGGGTGAGAGAAGGGGAGCAGACTCGGGTGAGGGAAGGGGAGCAGACTCGGGTGAGGGAAGGGGAGCAGACTCGGGTGAGGGAAAGGCAAACTTGGGTGAGGGAGCAGGGTAGACTTGGCAAGGGAAGGGGGCAGACTTGGAGTAAAAAACGTGTATGAAAAAAATCTATGTTAAAAAACACCATCTAATTTGGAAGAAAAAAATGCGTTTGGGTGGAAGCCATAGGAACGAGTTGGGAAGAGAGTTTAAGAAGGGAAAATTTGAAGTACAAAAACGAAATTAGATAAGTATCAACTAAATGTACGAAGGTTTCGGTCATTTTAACTAATAACTCAAGGTAAAATATGGCGGATAGCGTGCAAAACATGCGATTTTTGGCACCTAGAAGTGAAATACATGAGTGCAGGTCGCACCCACAGCGCACCCATACGCATTTTCACAGATTTACAAAAATCACACGAACAGTACGCCCACAGCGCGCACTCAATACGTACACGACAGTCACGCAACACGCACACGACAGTCACGCAACACGCACACGGCTGTAACGCTACACGCACATGACAGCAACGCAACACGCACATGACAGCAACGCAACACGCACATGACAGCAACGCAACACGCACATGACAGCAACGCAACACGCACATGACAGCAACGCTACACGCAAACGGCAGCAACGCTACACGCACACGACAGCAACGCTACACGCGCACACGACAGCAACGCTACACGCACACGACAGCAACGCTACACGCACACGGCAGCAACGCTACACGCGTCACACGGCAGCAACGCTACACGCACACGGCAGCAACGCTACACGCACACACCAGCAACGCTACACGCACACACCAGCAACGCTACACGCACACACCAGCAACGCTACACGCACACACCAGCAACGCTACACGCGTCACACGACAGCAACGCTACACGCACACGATAGCCACGCAACACGCACACGACAGCAACGCTACACGCACACGGCAGCCACGCTACACGCGCACGCCAGCCACGCTACACGCGCACGCCAGCAACGCTACACGCGCACGCCAGCAACGCTACACGCACACGGCATCCACACAACACGCACACGACAGCCACAGAACACGCACACGACTGCCACCGAACACACACACGACAGCAACACTACACGCACACAAACACACAACACACCCACCTTCCATTTGAACTCGCCCTGGCCCCCTTGCCCCCAAGAGGGGGTGAGCTGCAGGTGCCCCGACGCCAGTATGGCGGGGGCGGGGGGGTCGTGGTGGTGGGAGATGAAGGGGCGGAGCTCGAAAGAGAGGGCGAAGGGGGGGCGGCAGGGAGGGGGGAGCTGGAAGTGGGCCCCGGGGTGGGGCAGGCTCACGGCTGGCCGGGGGGACGCCAGCTGTGCAGCGAGACAGAAAAATAAGATGGTAAAATATTTTCATTGATTGATTATAAGAAAGTTTTAGCTTCCCTTTACCACCACGAAGATGCTTAAAGAGGGAGGATGAAGGCACCATTTAATGCGGAGTTAAGGGAACGCAGAATCTACGTACAAGGTACATAAAAAGCAGTTTGCTAAGATAGAAATTCATGAAAAAAGATAAGTTGATGAATAGAGTAGTAGGTGCTGAAAAACAGGACAGCAGGGAACCGAAAAAGGATGGTTCGAAACAAAACAAAAACCTATTCTATCTTAACAAAACGGAAGCCTACCTAACTCTTAGCTCAGGCCCTCACATAGCCCCCCTGGGAGCGCTAATTTCCATAGATACAATAGTTGTATCCCCCTGAGGGGATGTGGTCAGGCGAATCACGATTCTACCTTTATGGCAATCATGGCTGCCTTTGGGTTCATCGAAAACCTCATGAAGCCACTAACACATTTACGGCCTAATTGTTTTCCTTTACAACGAAATATTACCGGAATTTCCCTGAAATGACATTCACGAAACCCAATACTGTGCGAAATTGTTATCGAAACATTTAGAATATGAGAGCGATGCGATATCTTGATGTCCTTCAGAAAGTACACTGGTCGATAAAGGATCAACGAGGCAGAGTATGTCATGTACTGGGATGTCTCAGCCACACTAAAGTGGGTTCTTCAGTCGAGGTATCCACCACACAGGACCATAGTGGCTACATCAAGTTCCTATATATTAAGGTTTCACTATTTACACAATATCTGCATGGGAAAAGGCATGTTGCTTTACAGGCCTTTTAGGATATTAACAGGTCACAATAAAAAGACTCGGACTGGACTACCTACAGTAGGACGACTAGTTAGACGTCAAGACGATAGTTTACGTATTGTCGCCGGACCGCGAGATCAGTTAATATTAGACTTTCTTAAATCAACCGAAAGCACTCAAGGACATTTGTGGACCGGATGTACTCGAGGACATTTGTGGACCGGATGTACTCAAGGACATTTGTGGACCGGATGTACTCGAGGACATTTGTGGACCGGATGTACTCGAGGACATTTGTGGACCGGATGTACTCGAGGACATTTGTGGACCGGATGTACTCGAGGACATTTGTGGACCGGATGTACTCGAGGACATTTGTGGACCGGATGTACTCGAGGACATTTGTGGACCGGATGTACTCGAGGACATTTGTGGACCGGATGTACTCGAGGACATTTGTGGACCGGATGTACTCGAGGACATTTGTGGACCGGATGTACTCGAGGACATTTGTGGACCGGATGTACTCGAGGACATTTGTGGACCGGATGTACTCGAGGACATTTGTGGACCGGATGTACTCGAGGACATTTGTGGACCGGATGTACTCGAGGACATTTGTGGACCGGATGTACTCGAGGACATTTGTGGACCGGATGTACTCGAGGACATTTGTGGACCGGATGTACTCGAGGACATTTGTGGACCGGATGTACTCGAGGACATTTGTGGACCGGATGTACTCGAGGACATTTGTGGACCGGATGTACTCGAGGACATTTGTGGACCGGATGTACTCGAGGACATTTGTGGACCGGATGTACTCGAGGACATTTGTGGACCGGATGTACTCGAGGACATTTGTGGACCGGATGTACTCGAGGACATTTGTGGACCGGATGTACTCGAGGACATTTGTGGACCGGATGTACTCGAGGACATTTGTGGACCGGATGTACTCGAGGACATTTGTGGACCGGATGTACTCGAGGACATTTGTGGACCGGATGTACTCGAGGACATTTGTGGACCGGATGTACTCGAGGACATTTGTGGACCGGATGTACTCGAGGACATTTGTGGACCGGATGTACTCGAGGACATTTGTGGACCGGATGTACTCGAGGACATTTGTGGACCGGATGTACTCGAGGACATTTGTGGACCGGATGTACTCGAGGACATTTGTGGACCGGATGTACTCGAGGACATTTGTGGACCGGATGTACTCGAGGACATTTGTGGACCGGATGTACTCGAGGACATTTGTGGACCGGATGTACTCGAGGACATTTGTGGACCGGATGTACTCGAGGACATTTGTGGACCGGATGTACTCGAGGACATTTGTGGACCGGATGTACTCGAGGACATTTGTGGACCGGATGTACTCGAGGACATTTGTGGACCGGATGTACTCGAGGACATTTGTGGACCGGATGTACTCGAGGACATTTGTGGACCGGATGTACTCGAGGACATTTGTGGACCGGATGTACTCGAGGACATTTGTGGACCGGATGTACTCGAGGACATTTGTGGACCGGATGTACTCGAGGACATTTGTGGACCGGATGTACTCGAGGACATTTGTGGACCGGATGTACTCGAGGACATTTGTGGACCGGATGTACTCGAGGACATTTGTGGACCGGATGTACTCGAGGACATTTGTGGACCGGATGTACTCGAGGACATTTGTGGACCGGATGTACTCGAGGACATTTGTGGACCGGATGTACTCGAGGACATTTGTGGACCGGATGTACTCGAGGACATTTGTGGACCGGATGTACTCGAGGACATTTGTGGACCGGATGTACTCGAGGACATTTGTGGACCGGATGTACCCGAGGACATTTGTGGACCGGATGTACTCGAGGACATTTGTGGACCGGATGTACTCGAGGACATTTGTGGACCGGATGTACTCGAGGACATTTGTGGACCGGATGTACTCGAGGACATTTGTGGACCGGATGTACTCGAGGACATTTGTGGACCGGATGTACTCGAGGACATTTGTGGACCGGATGTACTCGAGGACATTTGTCGACCGGATGTACTCGAGGACATTTGTGGACCGGATGTACTCGAGGACATTTGTCGACCGGATGTACTCGAGGACATTTGTGGACCGGATGTACTCGAGGACATTTGTGGACCGGATGTACTCGAGGACATTTGTGGACCGGATGTACTCGAGGACATTTGTGGACCGGATGTACTCGAGGACATTTGTGGACCGGATGTACTCGAGGACATTTGTGGACCGGATGTACTCGAGGACATTTGTGGACCGGATGTACTCGAGGACATTTGTGGACCGGATGTACTCGAGGACATTTGTGGACCGGATGTACTCGAGGACATTTGTGGACCGGATGTACTCGAGGACATTTGTGGACCGGATGTACTCGAGGACATTTGTGGACCGGATGTACTCGAGGACATTTGTGGACCGGATGTACTCGAGGACATTTGTGGACCGGATGTACTTGAGGACATTAGTGGGCCGGATGTACTAGATGACATTAGTGGGAGGGATGTACTAGATGACATTAGTGGGCCGGATGTACTAGATGACATTAGTGGGCCGGATGTACTAGATGACATTAGTGGGCCGGATGTACTAGATGACATTAGTGGGCCGGATGTACTAGATGACATTTGAACGCACAGCGCAGAGCAAATCATTGGTCGTGCTGGTGAAGTCCTACATCATACAATAGCAGGTGACAATTTTTCGTCATACGAGCTTACACACAACAAAAGAAGTGCTGGGTAATAATTTAGTTTTCACTTTTTGTTACGTTTACATGAAGTGCGTGAGAGGTTTTCGGTGATCTTCTTCTATCAAATTTTCAAGACACGTTATAACATGCCAAAAAATTAAAATAACCAGGTATGAAAGCCTCAGCCCAACATTCCGAGTCCCAACATTCCGAGTCCCAACATTCCGAGTCCCAACATTCCGAGTCCCAACATTCCGAGTCCCAACATTCCGAGTCCCAACATTCCGAGTCCCAACATTCCGAGTCCCAACATTCCGAGTCCCAACATTCCGAGTCCCAACTATCGGAGTCCCAACTATCGGAGTCCCAATATTCGAAGTCCCAACACTCGAAGTCCTAACATTCGAAGTCCTAACATTCGAAGTCCTAACATTCAAAGTCCTAACATTCAAAGTCCTAACATTCGAAGTCCTAACATTCGAAGTCCTAACACTCGAAGTCCTAACATTCGAAGTCCTAACATTCGAAGTCCTAACATTCGAAGTCCTAACATTCAAAGTCTTAACATTTCAAGTCCAAAGTCTGCATCTAACGCAAAGCGGAGTCACCGAGGAGCGTCACCACAAGGCAGCGTAGCTCATTAGGGCTTCTTTACGACCGCCTTCTTTTTGCCAAAACCAATCTATAATTTAGAATGCATGTGTTACATTTTTTTTGCAGAATAACCAACAAATAAATTCCCACTCATAATAGTCTTGCAAATATTGCTGGCAATGAAAAAAATGAGCATCACGGAGTACAATCAGCAAGTTTTTATTTGAAAAAAAAACGAATTTAAAGCAGTAAAAGCAGTCAATGTCACGAAAAACGTCAACGAATTTCATTAAGAACACCAGTAAATTTCATGAAGAACACCAGTAAATTTCATGAAGAACACCAGTAAATTTCATGAAGAACACCAGTAAATTTCATGAAGAACACCAGTAAATTTCATGAAGAACACCAGTAAATTTCATGAAGAACACCAGTAAATTTCATGAAGAACACCAGTAAATTTCATGAAGAACACCAGTAAATTTCATGAAGAACACCAGTAAATTTCATGAAGAACACCAGTAAATTTCATGAAGAACACCAGTAAATTTCATGAAGAACACCAGTAAATTTCATGAAGAACACCAGTAAATTTCATGAAGAACACCAGTAAATTTCATGAAGAACACCAGTAAATTTCATGAAGAACACCAGTAAATTTCATGAAGAACACCAGTAAATTTCATGAAGAACACCAGTAAATTTCATGAAGAACACCAGTAAATTTCATGAAGAACACCAGTAAATTTCATGAAGAACACCAGTAAATTTCATGAAGAACACCAGTAAATTTCATGAAGAACACCAGTAAATTTCATGAAGAACACCAGTAAATTTCATGAAGAACACCAGTAAATTTCATGAAGAACACCAGTAAATTTCATGAAGAACACCAGTAAATTTCATGAACACCAGTAAATTTCATGAAGAACACCAGTAAATTTCATGAAGAACACCAGTAAATTTCATGAAGAACACCAGTAAATTTCATGAAGAACACCAGTAAATTTCATGAAGAACACCAGTAAATTTCATGAAGAACACCAGTAAATTTCATGAAGAACACCAGTAAATTTCATGAAGAACACCAGTAAATTTCATGAAGAACACCAGTAAATTTCATGAAGAACACCAGTAAATTTCATGAAGAACACCAGTAAATTTCATGAAGAACACCAGTAAATTTCATGAAGAACACCAGTAAATTTCATGAAGAACACCAGTAAATTTCATGAAGAACACCAGTAAATTTCATGAAGAACACCAGTAAATTTCATGAAGAACACCAGTAAATTTCATGAAGAACACCAGTAAATTTCATGAAGAACACCAGTAAATTTCATGAAGAACACCAGTAAATTTCATGAAGAACACCAGTAAATTTCATGAAGAACACCAGTAAATTTCATGAAGAACACCAGTAAATTTCATGAAGAACACCAGTAAATTTCATGAAGAACACCAGTAAATTTCATGAAGAACACCAGTAAATTTCATGAAGAACACCAGTAAATTTCATGAAGAACACCAGTAAATTTCATGAAGAACACCAGTAAATTTCATGAAGAACACCAGTAAATTTCATGAAGAACACCAGTAAATTTCATGAAGAACACCAGTAAATTTCATGAAGAACACCAGTAAATTTCATGAAGAACACCAGTAAATTTCATGAAGAACACCAGTAAATTTCATGAAGAACACCAGTAAATTTCATGAAGAACACCAGTAAATTTCATGAAGAACACCAGTAAATTTCATGAAGAACACCAGTAAATTTCATGAAGAACACCAGTAAATTTCATGAAGAACACCAGTAAATTTCATGAAGAACACCAGTAAATTTCATGAAGAACACCAGTAAATTTCATGAAGAACACCAGTAAATTTCATGAAGAACACCAGTAAATTTCATGAAGAACACCAGTAAATTTCATGAAGAACACCAGTAAATTTCATGAAGAACACCAGTAAATTTCATGAAGAACACCAGTAAATTTCATGAAGAACACCAGTAAATTTCATGAAGAACACCAGTAAATTTCATGAAGAACACCAGTAAATTTCATGAAGAACACCAGTAAATTTCATGAAGAACACCAGTAAATTTCATGAAGAACACCAGTAAATTTCATGAAGAACACCAGTAAATTTCATGAAGAACACCAGTAAATTTCATGAAGAACACCAGTAAATTTCATGAAGAACACCAGTAAATTTCATGAAGAACACCAGTAAATTTCATGAAGAACACCAGTAAATTTCATGAAGAACACCAGTAAATTTCATGAAGAACACCAGTAAATTTCATGAAGAACACCAGTAAATTTCATGAAGAACACCAGTAAATTTCATGAAGAACACCAGTAAATTTCATGAAGAACACCAGTAAATTTCATGAAGAACACCAGTAAATTTCATGAAGAACACCAGTAAATTTCATGAAGAACACCAGTAAATTTCATGAAGAACACCAGTAAATTTCATGAAGAACACCAGTAAATTTCATGAAGAACACCAGCGAATTTCATGAAGAACACCAGTAAATTTCATGAAGAACACCAGTAAATTTCATGAAGAACACCAGTAGATTTCATGAAGAACACCAGCAAATTTCATGAAGGACACCAGCAAATTTCATGAAGGACACCAGCAAATTTCATGAAGGACACCAGCAAATTTCATGAAGGACACCAGCAAATTTCATGAAGGACACCAGCAAATTTCATGAAGGACACCAGCAAATTTCATGAAGGACACCAGCAAATTTCATGAAGAACACCAGCAAATTTCATGAAGAACACCAGTTAATTTCATGAAGAACACCAGCAAATTTCATGAAGAACACCAGTAAATTTCATGAAGAACACCAGTAAATTTCATGAAGAACACCAGTAAATTTCATGAAGAACACCAGCAAATTTCATGAAGGACACCAGCAAATTTCATGAAGGACACCAGCAAATTTTATGAAAAATACCAGCAAACTTAAGAAGAACATTAGTAAATACATGATCATTAGCAAACTTATGAAAAGTATCAGCACTGGAATAACAACAACCATCACCACAATAGATATAGCTCCATTTTCCTGAAAAATAGCAAAAACAACCACAGGACTATTCACAACCACTACAGGAATAACAGCAACAACAACAACTACAGAAAGAGATGCAGCTTCATATTACACAGGAATACCAACCTACAACAACCGCCACTAAGCACACAGCACAGGCAGACGCACCTGGGGACAGGAGTCCGAGAAGGGCCCCGTGACCTGGCGCCCCCTGGGGACGATGGTGAGCACGTCGGCTCGGTCCTTAGCGGAGTTCGAGAAGAGGTCCACCCCATTCAGGGAGACGTCCTTGAGGCACCCGGACAGCGGGTACCGGGATGACACGCCTAGGGAAGCGGCAACGTCGTTTTGTTAGCGTAGGTCGGAGCGCGAGTCGGAGCGCGAGTCGGAGCGCGAGTCGGAGCGCGAGTCGGAGCGCGAGTCGGAGCGCGAGTCGGAGCGCGAGTCGGAGCGCGAGTCGGAGCGCGAGTCGGAGCGCGAGTCGGAGCGCGAGTCGGAGCGCGAGTCGGAGCGCGAGTCGGAGCGCGAGTCGGAGCGCGAGTCGGAGCGCGAGTCGGAGCGCGAGTCGGAGCGCGAGTCGGAGCGCGAGTCGGAGCGCGAGTCGGAGCGCGAGTCGGAGCGCGAGTCGGAGCGCGAGTCGGAGCGCGAGTCGGAGCGCGAGTCGGAGCGCGAGTCGGAGCGCGAGTCGGAGCGCGAGTCGGAGCGCGAGTCGGAGCGCGAGTCGGAGCGCGAGTCGGAGCGCGAGTCGGAGCGCGAGTCGGAGCGCGAGTCGGAGCGCGAGTCGGAGCGCGAGTCGGAGCGCGAGTCGGAGCGCGAGTCGGAGCGCGAGTCGGAGCGCGAGTCGGAGCGCGAGTCGGAGCGCGAGTCGGAGCGCGAGTCGGAGCGCGAGTCGGAGCGCGAGTCGGAGCGCGAGTCGGAGCGCGAGTCGGAGCGCGAGTCGGAGCGCGAGTCGGAGCGCGAGTCGGAGCGCGAGTCGGAGCGCGAGTCGGAGCGCGAGTCGGAGCGCGAGTTTGAGTATGAGTTTAAAAGACTTTTATAGAGAACTAAAGTTTAACACAAGGGGCCCATTCACGACACATGCCGCCAACTCTAACTCAGTGCGCAAACCCCAAATTGTGCCAATTTACGTCGTGAGTGGGTGCGCTCGTGCTCCAACTCTAGCCCAATTTCTAGGCATGAGTTGGAGTTAGTTGCTCTGATTTGCCTGATATTTCGTGGGCGATCTAATTACGGCTTGTGCTGCCCACTGACCCATAAGTGGGCTCGGAATGCCCAACTCGTCATTTCGCTTGTGTTTTGCGCTTTCATTCTGGTCGAATAATACTGCCTATATAGAACTAGCTATTACACCTTTGTCACATTTTATACATTCCAGATTTTTAAAATTAAAAGTTAACTAGTATACTGTAAGGAAAAAATGACAACCACTTGAATTTGCGCGCTGTTGCTACTTGTGAGGTAACGGTCTCTTCTTTACTAAAATTAATCAGTAAAATGGACTCGAAAGCGTTCATGAAAAAATTATGGAGGTTTATCAATGCTGCCCGTGCCTTCAGTGTGATAAAAGCTCGCAGTACTCAAATAAACAATTAAAAAATGAAGCGTGTGAAGTGTTAGTGAATAAATACAGATAGGTGAATCCCGATGCCATGAGGAAGGACATTATGAAAAAAAGAAGTTGTAAAAAGGGTGTCCATGGGGTAAAATGACTTTTCTCATTATGGTATCCTGTTTTATTATGGAGGGTGCTACCAAAGAATGAAGCTCCAAACAAGTTAAGTGATCCATCCGTTTGTAATTCCTGCATTTTTGGGCTCTAATAATTGATTCTGAGAAAGCGTGTTCCTCTACATAAGCCAAGGCTTGCACAACTTCGACTTTACTGTGCTTCCAGACGGCATCTAAAAAAACAGCGATGTCCAATAGATCGTCCGAGTCGTGATCTGACGTCCAGATTTGCAGCGCAACTGAGAGGTTGGGCTTGCACCGTGCGTGGGGAGGCAGGCTTGCGCCTCCAACCTTGTCTGTGCTTGAGTTGGAGAAAGCGGCATGTGACGTGAATGAGCCCCTTTAATTACATGAGAAAAATTAGTTAAAACCTCCACAACGATAAGATATAGGCGTTCCAGAGAGAGGAGGGATGAAGGCAGGAAATAATATTTTTCATCTACGTTTAAATGATTTATTTCGAGACGCACAAACTCTTTCACTTAAGATCTCAAAGAGAATGAAATGTTCATGTTAAATGAAATATTCAGATTATACGCGCTTAAACTAATTTACTTTAGGCCCTCAAATACTTGATTCAGTTTTGACTATTCAATTCAAGTGGAAAATTTAATTCATATTTAATTGCAATTGTGGTCAAATGCTAAGTATATCTTTCTTTACCTGGAACTCGGCACTTTGCCAAGCATTGTGCAACAGAAGTGAAGCCGGACTCGTATCCCCCCCGGCAACGCTGGCTGACCACGTCGTACTGGTACTTGCTACCGCTCATACTTGCAGGGCACATCTCAAACGAGTTACAATCTGTAGGAATTAGCAAACATTGAAAAATAAATATTTTTCTGAGAAATATGAATCTCTGACTTTGAACATGACAACATCAGTATGAATTTAATGAGGTCATCATGGCTTAGTAGTAACTGACTCGAGCTTTATGCTGGAGTTCCCGGGTTCAAATCCTGACGGCAGGAGTTTTTCAAGAATCATGGTGTGTTTTCTTCACGAGAGGAAGTCATCTAGAAATTCCCTACTCAAACGAAGTGTCCTGGCCAGTCCGAAAACCCCCATCATCGCGTCCAGGCATTACTTACGATGCATTTGATAACTAAATGTCAAAAACTGAATGTAATTCGTAACACAGTATCGACAACTTTGTGAATTTGATAACCCAAAACAAAATATTTGATGCATTTAATAACTGAGTATCAAAAATATACTGCATCTGAAGACCCAGGATCAAAAATTTTATGCATTTGAAACCGCAGTATCGAAAGTTTGATGAATGTATTATCTCAATATCGAAAAGTAAACGCATTTGATAACCCAATAAAATTTTTTTATGTATTTGATGTCCAATGTCGAAGATTAGATTGGATTATAAGTTAGTTTAAGCTTCCCTGAACGCTAAAAAAGAACGCGTCGAAGAGAGGAAAGAGGAAGGCACCATTTAGTATAGAGATAAGGTTAGGTTAGGTTAACATCGGCATCTTTGGGATGCTTTATTTCCAATCAAGCCTGATACATATGATCTAAGCATTGGTTTTTCAAATGTCTTATAACTAACCCTATATATAGGACACCATGACGGTTCCCCCGTAAAGCCGGTACCCATTTCCGACACCTGGGTTGAGTGGGGTATTGTGCTTGAGCTTTCCCTTATACCCAACGGGGAAAATCTCCGCGCCAGCGCCGGGATACGAACCCGCGACTCCAACATACGAGCCCGATCCCTTAACCACTGTACCACGGAGAGCAGAATGAGAATGGGGAATTGAATCTATGCAGATGGGGCATAGAAACAGTGGGTTGGGAAAGATGTTCATGAAAGAAGAAAAAACTTGAAAAAGTAGGTGGTGAAAAATAGGACAGCCATGAACCGAAAAAGATGGTCCTTAACACAGCAAAAAAAAACGTTTTATTTCAGCAAAAGAAGGCCTACCTAACTCTCAGCTCAGGCCCTTATATTTCCCCCTGGGGGCGCTAATTTCCATAGATACAATAGACCCTAGCTGTATCCCCCTGAGGGGTATCCAACATCGAAAATTTGATGCATTTGATGACGCAATATCAAAATTTATGCATTTGATTTTCCAACATCGAATATTTGATCAATTTGTTATTCAATAAAATTGAACACATTTGATATCACAATATCGAAAATTTCATGCATTGGGCTACTCAGTATCGAAAATTTGATGCATTTTACAATCGAATATCCAATCACGTGAACTCGCTTTCTTTTCTAACTCACCTTCGGCTATGTCCGGGATGAATCCAAAGAAGATGAGAGTGGCGCCGATGGAGGAAATGTCCCAATTATGAGTATACAGCCTGCCATCCACCGTAACATTCATCTCAGACGGATATGGTCCTGCCCTGTAGTCCATGTCCGACGGATATTTTAGGTTCCAATCCATTACCAAAGTGTGCCAAGATCCGTCCACAACGTTCGAGTGCAAAATGGTCGAAAAATATTCAGAGTCTTCCACGACGATCTCGCCTGAATCAGGTTCGGTATCTACGAACGTATCTTCAGATCCAGAACCTTCTCCGTCGCCTACGAGGGAGTCAGGGTCGTCTCTAGGGGCGGGGGCTTCAGTTTCAGGGCTCGTCATGGTCAATTTCAATGCACCTGAACTGTCGATCATTAGAGAAATGAATTTGGATGCGTCCGTGCTTCTCATGTACAGAAGAATGCTGTCTCTGAGACGTGCCTGTGGGTGGTCACCAGGATTGGATTAGACAAGTTAGTTCGAGGCTCCCTAACTGCAGAAAGAGAGAAAAGAAGAAGAAAACATTTCGTGTGGGTATAGGGAAAATAGTATTTATTAACAAAGCGATTAAAATTTTCGTTAGTTTAAGTCTCTCTATCCAAGGCGATCCAAAGAGAGGAAGAAGGAAGGCATCATTTAATATGGAGGTTAGGGAACGCGGAACCTATGCAGAAAGAACATAGAAACAGTAAGATGAGAAAGAAGGTTACTAAACAAGATCAAAGGTGAAGAAGAAAGTAGTAGGTGCTGAAAAACAAGAGAGCACTGAACCGAAAAATGCTTTATGAAAATAAATCTGTTCTATCTCAATGAAAAGAAGGTCTACTTAAGAAAAGAAGGTCTCTCAGAAGTCGCTTCCCAAGCTTGGGTTTCGAGGCGTTCGATAAAGTCACAGTCGAAGATGGAGGGCAGCGGAATACTTCGTAATGCCATGAAAATCAATGTTTGCTAAGCGAGAACAAAGTTGCCAGGATAAATAAACGTTTAAATTATTTTACTAATATCGCATGTCGACCCGTCCTACAGCTCTTTATTCGGATGAAAATTTAACCCATGAATTTGATATATACTTCGGAATTTGAGATCGATCTTGAGAGATGGCTTTCGTGGTGCAATGGCAAACACTTTACTGAAGTTATTGAGCATTTTCTCCTTGATGTTCGTCTTCTGACTATCTCATTCTATTTGAGTTTTATTATATTATTCCAAGCCTTGAAAAAAAGAACTTCGACATCAATGCTTACATGCTCTAACATTTCCAAGAATTCACAAACCTAACTCAATCCAGACTAAAAACTTTTCTTTAAAAGCTAACTTACAGCTGGCCTGCATCTCTCCATGTCGATGACAAACTAAAAGTTATCGATCGAGACGTTAAAAAAGAAGTACTAAGTACTAAGAATTAAACTAAGCGTCAAAAACCTTGGAAGATTTTCCTCAGGACTAAACCGGGCGTTATTGAGAACCTGGTAATTACCAAAAAATATTAAAGACAAAGTTTCAAAAATTTAATCCAGACATAGTTGAAAGATGTTCAATAAATACATTACCTGAAAAGTGAGGGTCAAGATGCCCCTCAGAATGGCAGACATATTGCTCGCTTCTCAAAAATAGTAAAGATAAAATTTCAAAAATTAACACTTTGACCGTATTTGGATAAACTGAAATTCAATATTCAGCTCAAATTTAAGTTCAATTGTAGCAAGCAATTTTGAAAATGGTAAATATTAACTGGATTGTGTCTTCATGTAGCTTTGATCGAATATTTAGGAAAATTTGGTCAGTGACTACTCGTCGGCTAGCAGCAGCAATATGAACCATAATATTTTACTCCAAAATTTATTTCGGAATAGGAGGCCAAATAGTTGAAATGTTATTAGCATGATCCGGTACGTAAATGAACAATTTACCTCGTGGTACACATATGTACCACTTCGGAGTCAACGTGTTAGAGTATTTAATCTTGAAGTTGGTAAAAGATTTTCAGTGAAAACATTACCTGGAAAGTGAGGGTTACGTTGCCCAGAAACACACCTCCCCCGAGGTTCGTGGCGGCCATGAAGGAGTTGCCGGAGAGGGACAAAACTGTTCAGAAATGCACGAATGTATTAGAAACTTAGCCCTTTCCTTGTCTTAGAAACTTAAAATTAAGGGCTTCTCTTTCGAAAATTGCACTATTATGTAGCTTGAAGTATAGAGTAAAGTATTTTCATTGATAAAGTGAAAGATAGGTATTAAAGTGATGGTTGAATTGTGTAAAAATGGTGAGCAGTTTCTGTTTGTGTTTTTTTGTAATTTGGTTTGTGTCATTCAAATTACGCAATGCGAAAAAGAGTTGAATTACATTCCTAAAACTTTGACCGCGCCAGGTAAACCTGAAGTTCAAAAAATCAATTCAAACTCAAAGTTGATTGTGGTAGGCAATGTTGAAAATACAAAACATTAACTGGATCTTGTTTTCATTTAGTTTCGGTTAAATATTTTCAAGCTGAGTTGGTGACCACTGGTTGGCCGCGCCATAATGAATACTTCCTCAGTGACCAAATATGGCGCACGTCGCAGTCAAAGTGTTAACACTTTGACTGCGCTACTAAATATTAAGTTCAATGCCAAACTCAAATTTAAAGTCAATTGTTGTAAACTATTTTGACAATAGCAAGCATGAACTTGAACGTGCCTTCATTTAGCTTTGATTAAGTATTTATGAAAATTGAGTTTGCGACTACCGCGGTCAGTAGCATTATGAAAATTATCTCCGTGTACCACCGGTGGCGCACGTCGCAGGCAAAGTGTTAAATTATTTTACAAATGCTCAAGTACGAAGTATGAGTTACGTCCTAACTTATACTTTGTGGTTGCGCATAAAGGCTTGAACTAACTTATATCCTAACTGTTAGGATGTCAGTCGATCTAACTTAAATCCTAACCGTTAGGATGTAAGTTAGTTCAAGCCTCTTTAACCCCCGCACAAAGGTGTTTCAAAGAGCAGAAAAATGAAGGCAATATTTTACATGAAGTTGAAGGAAATCGGAATCCATGCACAAGGTGTGTTTCAACGCAAGATATCCTGCGCATATCAATAGAAGCTAGAAAAAAAAAAAAAAGTTCATGAAACATGATAAAAATTTAAGAAGTTAACAGGTGCTGAAAAACCGAGCATTAATGAACCGAAAAAATTATCCTTATCAAAATGAAGTATAATTTATTCTAAGATGATGAATGCCTTAACTCTGAACTCGAGACCTCACATTGTCTTCATATATGAGCGGTAATTTCCAATATACAATAGCTATGTCCCCCTATGAGAGATTTAATGTTTACACTAAAATACAATAATACTCCATAATACTGCATAACACTCCATATATTACATTTTTATTATTACTATATAATATTTTTACGAACATACTATTTATATTCCTCTAACGCAGCCATTCACAACGTTTCCTCCCACATTCATCCCCTCGGCTTTACGAATTTCTCCGTTTACCCTTAACTCCCATGTAAAACAGTTTCTTATCATCCTCTCTCCCTCCCTCCCTCTCTCATTCTCTCTCTCATCCTCTCATTCTTTCTCTCATTCTCTCTTATCATACGGAGTCATATTCAATTGAATTATTTTCTAAATTATGAGGTACTACAATTATTTACTCCATTTAAAAAATTAAATTAAAAATTTAATTTTACCCCGGGTTCAGAACCTCTACTCATAAGGGAATGTGATTATGATTATGTAGTTTTCAAAATAATATTAGGTTAATTTAATTATAGGTAAAAGATTAGGTTAATGTAATTATAGGTATAAGATTATTGTAATGTAATTATAGAAACATATGGTATAATATTTTTCGATAATATAAATATCGACATAAGATCATGAAAATGTAATTATCGAAACAAGATCATGAAAATGTAATTATCGAAATAAGATCATTATGCTGTAATTATCGAAATAAGATCATTATGCTGTAATTATCGAAATAAGATCATTATGCTGTAATTATTGAAATAAGATCATGATACTGTAATTATCGAAATAAGATCATTATGCTGTAATTATCGAAGTAAGATCATTATGCGGTAATTATCGAAATAAGATCATTATGCTGTAATTATCGAAATAAGATCATTATGCTGTAATTATCGAAATAAGATCATTATGCTGTAATTATCGAAATAGGATCATTATGCTGTAATTATCGAAATAGGATCATTATGCTGTAATTATCGAAATAAGATCATTATGCTGTAATTATCGAAATAAGATCACTATGCTGTAATTATCGAATTAAGATCATTATGCTGTAATTATCGAAATAAGTTCATTAAGCTGTAATTATCGAAATAAGATCATTAAGCTGTAATTATCGAAATAAGATATTAAGCTGTAATTATCGAAATAAGATCATTAAGCTGTAATTATCGAAATAAGATCATTAAGCTGTAATTATCGAAATAAGATCATTAAGCTGTAATTATCGAAATAAGATCATTATGCTGTAATTATCGAAATAAGACCATGATACTGTAATTATCGAAACAAGATCATGAAAATCTAATTATCGCAATAAAATCATGAAAATGTAATTATCGAAATGAAAGTTTCTAGTGTATTTATCGAAACAAGACCAAGAAAATGTAACCATCGAAGTGAAATCAAGAAAATGTAAAGAAAATTTAAATGTTAATGTACATTTTTGTGATTTCACTTCGATGATTACATTTTCTTGATCTTGTTTCGATAAATACATTAAAAACTTTCATTTCGGTAATTACATTTGCATGATTTTATTGTGATAATTAGATTTTCATGATCTTGTTTCGATAATTACAGCCCCTCAGGGGGATACAACTATTGTATCTATGGGAATTAACGCTCCCAGGGGAAAAATGTGAGGGCCCGAGCTGAGAGTTAGGTAGGCCTTCTTTTAGTTGAAATGAAATGTTTTTGTTATGTTAAGGACCACCTTTTCTCGGCTCACTACTGTCCTGTTTTTCGGCACCTCTGACTCGAAAATGAAAAAAATCATGAAAAAAATCGGCACCTCAAAATGAGACTATGAATAAATATAAATGTGGAAATAAAATTATGAAAATGTAATTATCATAATAAGATTATGATAATTGATCACATAAAATTATACCATAACCTAATTACCAGGTAGAACATCACAAAAATATTTCGCCGCCCTAACTCGCGGATCTTCGCTGACACCTCCACTGATAAGCCACCTGATAAGCACGGTTTATCGCTCCTTATCTTGAAACGGGCGTAACTTGCGGCAGAAAAGATGAGTCACATTGTCACCCGACCCGCTGAAAGTTGAGGATATTTTGTAGGTTTTCCTAATGCTTTAAATTAAAGTTTGGAAAATTCAATATGGAGATCACCTAGATTTTTCCACCTCCCTGAAGGAAAGTCTGGACAATTCCATATAACGATTATGCTGATTTTCTCAATGCGCTAGAGAAGAGTCTTGAAAGTTCTACATGAAAATCATGGAAATTTTTTTTACTCTCTGCATGGAAGTTTAAAAAATTGTATGTGGAAATCATGTAGATCGTTCTAATTCACTGAAGAAAAGTCTTGAAAGTTGAGGTTAGAAGTAGCAGCATTTCCTGTACATCATCCAGCATTAGGGGCCAAATTTTTTTAACAACTTATGCCGTAGTATAAGTACACGGCTACGAAGGCTTACTTAACTCTCAGCTCCGGACCTCACATATTATCCTCAGGGAGTGCCAATTCCCACAGATAAAATAGTTGTATCCTCCTGAGGGGATACAACTATTAGTTGTATATTAGTTGTATATTAGTTCCCATAGTTGTATCCCCCTATCGTCTACGCGGATATGGAAGCTTCAACATCAACAGGAAAGGTTACGGTCGATTCAGAGAATTGCGTGATACAATTCGAGGAAATTTTTATGAATTCGAACGAAACATGGCGCTAATTTCTCTTAAATTATTATTCATGAAGCCCGGTGCATATAAATTTCTTACTGAAACATTAGAATAAGAGAACAATGTTAGTGATTTCCTAGTGTCCTTCAGAATGAACGCTAGGCAAAAGAGGGCTACTCGACCAACGTCTTTTCTAGATGAGATGAAAAAAATCACTTCCATTGTTCATGTATTCTAAATGTGCCTATGAAAATTTCACACTGCTTTGCATTTGATGAAAAATATTGTAAGGGAAATTACTGCAATATTTTGATCTGAAGCAAAACAATTTTGTTGTTTTGTTAAGGCGAAGTTTTGAAGCGATGTGGTTCCTACATGACGCAGCTCCGGCCCGTTTGCGCAGGAATGCTCGCAACATCTGAGCCCGTCTCCAAATAGGTGGACAGGGAGTTATGGGCAGATATTCGCCCTTCTAGATTTCCAGACCCGATTATTTTAGATTTTCCTAGAACCTCACGAAATTATTTCCGATTCACCGTTTGAGATTAAAATTGAACACCTCGCAAGGATAACGCTGAATCTATGCAAAAAGATCACAGATAAAGAAAGTTGAGAAAGAAGTTTATGAAACAAGATAAAAGTTGAAGAAGAAAACTAAAGGCGCTGAAAGCAGGACAGCTGGAAACCGAGAAAAGATGATCAATAACAAAACCAAAAAAGTATCCTATATCAACAGAAGATAAGACTACCTAACCTTTAGCTCGGGACTCCACATATATATGCATAAGAAAGTTCTAGCCTCCCTTAACCACGACAAAGATGTTCGAAGAGAGGAAGAGGAAGGCACCATTTAGTATGGAGTTGAGGGAACGCGGAATCTATGCACAAGGTGCACAGAAACAGTAAGCTAGGAAAGAAGTTCATGAAACAAGAAAAAATTTGAAGAAGAAAGTAGTAGGTGCTGAAAAACAGGACAGCATTGAACCGAAAAAAGATGGTCCGTAACAAAACAAAAACCTATTTTATTACAACAAAAAAGAAGCCTACCTAACCTTTAGCTCGGGCCCTCGCATGGTTCCCCTGGGAGCGCTAATTCCCATAGATACAATAGTTGTATCCCTCTGAGGGGCTCGGGACTCCACATATTGCTACTGGGATCACCAATTCTTACAGATACAGTAATCGTATAGAGATAAAAAAGCCTATAAAAAACATAGTCGTATCCTCCAGAGGTGATACTGAGAAGAAGGCAATAAAACTGAACGATGCAAAGTGGGCACGTAAGATAGCAGTCTCGAATGCGTACCAATAGCTGACAGGACTACCGGTCTCTTCCTGGGCGCACCAGTCCCATATTGTGGGATAGTCAAACCCAACTAACCTCAACGGGTAGTAAAACCCAACTAACCTCAACGGGTAGTAAAACCCAACTAGCCGGAGCGGTAGTCAAACCCAACTAGCCGGAGCGGTAGTCAAACCCAGCTAGCCGGAGCGGTAGTCAAACCCAGCTAGCCGGAGCGGTAGTCAAACCCAACTAGCCGGAGCGGTAGTCAAACCCAACTAGCCGGAGCGGTAGTCAAACCCAACTAGCCGGAGCGGTAGTCAAACCCAACTAGCCGGAGCGGTAGTCAAACCCAACTAGCCGGAGCGGTAGTCAAACCCAACTAGCCGGAGCGGTAGTCAAACCCAACTAGCCGGAGCGGTAGTCAAACCCAACTAGCCGGAGCGGTAGTCAAACCCAACTAGCCGGAGCGGTAGTCAAACCCAACTAGCCGGAGCGGTTGTCAAACCCAACTAGCCGGAGCGGTTGTCAAACCCAACTAGCCGGAGCGGTTGTCAAACCCAACTAGCCGGAGCGGTTGTCAAACCCAACTAGCCTGAGCGGTAGTCAAACCCAACTAGCCTGAGCGGTAGTCAAACCCAACTAGCCTGAGCGGTAGTCAAACCCAACTAGCCTGAGCGGTAGTCAAACCCAACTAGCCTGAGCGGTAGTCAAACCCAACTAGCCTGAGCGGTAGTCAAACCCAACTAGCCTGAGCGGTAGTCAAACCCAACTAGCCTGAGCGGTAGTCAAACCCAACTAGCCTGAGCGGTAGTCAAACCCAACTAGCCTGAGCGGTAGTCAAACCCAACTAGCCTGAGCGGTAGTCAAACCCAACTAGCCTGAGCGGTAGTCAAACCCAACTAGCCTGAGCGGTAGTCAAACCCAACTAGCCTGAGCGGTAGTCAAACCCAACTAGCCTGAGCGGTAGTCAAACCCAACTAGCCTGAGCGGTAGTCAAACCCAACTAGCCTGAGCGGTAGTCAAACCCAACTAGCCTGAGCGGTAGTCAAACCCAACTAGCCTGAGCGGTAGTCAAACCCAACTAGCCGGAGCGGTAGTCAAACCCAACTAGCCGGAGCGGTAGTCAAACCCAACTAGCCGGAGCGGTAGTCAAACCCAACTAGCCGGAGCGGTAGTCAAACCCAACTAGCCGGAGCGGTAGTCAAACCCAACTAGCCGGAGCGGTAGTCAAACCCAACTAGCCGGAGCGGTAGTCAAACCCAACTAGCCTGAGCGGTAGTCAAACCCAACTAGCCTGAGCGGTAGTCAAACCCAACTAGCCTGAGCGGTAGTCAAACCCAACTAGCCTGGGCGGTAGTCAAACCCAACTAGCCTGGGCGGTAGTCAAACCCAACTAGCCTGGGCGGTAGTCAAACCCAACTAACCTGCACTTGAGGTTTAACTACCCGGAAGCCTAACCTTAGGTCGCTTCACGCCGTATACAACAGTCCTGTAGTTCTACATCGACGTAGTTCAGTTAAGGCGATCTACTACCCTGGACTACCCTTTGACTACCAAATTTTACAAATATCTTTTTTCCAATTCCTATCGCAACTAGGTGAACAAAAATGCATACAGATATGTAAAATTGAATGCCAAACACAATTGCATCTATAAAATTTTTCTATTTTTGCAAAAATTAATAATTTATTTCGCGATTGTTAGAAAAATGTAAATCCTTGCGCAAAACCCTACTCACTCTATAATTTTCAACCTAGAAGCGTGATTTTGGTCTCATTCGACGCAAAAGGACTGTACCAAGACCGTAACGTAGGTTTTTTTTTATTTTCGACCTGAAAAAAAAATTAAAAATTTTTATCTGTTTTTTCCCAATAAAAATTTTATTTAGAATTCAAACAGAATTTTGCTTTTCTACGCTGTTCCCACTGTCAAACTGCATCGAATGAGACCAAAATCACGCTTCTACGTTGAAAATTGTTAAAGGGATGTGGTTTTGCGCAAAAAAATATAAATATATATGTATATATATGTATATATATGTATATGTATATTAGTGTTAGGGGGGAACAACCCTTCTTTTATGCATACATTATTAAAAATTTGACCATAAGTTATGATAGCGGAAGCTTTATTTAATTTTTCTAGCTTCCTAAAAGCTGCTTTTCCTACGTTGTTTAAAAGATTAAGTAAATGTCCTAGAGTTCGTCGACCGGTTTCGCCTTTCTAAAGGGATCTTCAGGACTATTGGTAAGGTTTTTTAAAAATATCATAGCTATCTTAGAGAGAGAACGATGTTATCGTTTTAATAGCTAAAAGTTGAATGGACATCCTGGCTAATGGAGGATCTATTTATAGGTTTGTCAGTACAGTCAAAAATATACTAGGAGATGACTATTGGTTAGAGGTACAGTTGGAGTGTGAGGTATCGTTGAACAGCTTCAAGACTCTGTGAGAACCTGTTGCTTGGATATTGATGTATGGTTTCTTGTTTTGAATGAGTAATGCCTCTGATATTTGTAATCTATTATAAACTTGAGCCTTATATAGCATTTTTGTATTGCTAACTAATAAGTCTCTGGTGAGTGTTTGGTTATGACTATTATGCGTGTGGAGACGTGGACCTCCACCTGCAAGGTGCATGGTTAAACGGCGTGACAGCGTTGTTGTGGTTAGCCCAATATACGAGCATTTATTGTGGAGCTCACACTCTCCCACGTTACAATTGTACTCATACATATATCAGGTTAGTTTGCTTGAGCGGCGGAATTGGGGGGCCTTGGTAATTTCTGGAGATTAAGCTTGCGACGGTGTTAGATTTGTAATAAATAACCAGTTTCAAATTTTCGTTTGCCTTAGTACGCTGCGTATTGGTTTTAACTATTGATCTAATGACTTTTCATCTATTCGATAGTTGGAGGAAAATTGGTTTCTATAGTAAATGATGTGATTGGTATATGTATATATGTATACGTTCGCCCAATCACTTTTCTATCGCGAATTTCGAAATTTTTCATGAAATCAAATGTGTTCAGAATTTAATTTCACATATCGGTAATCATTTTCATTCACCTAGTTGCAATAGAATCCTGTAATCTGAGATTGAAAAAAGTATATTGAATTTGTCTTTTTAATACACTTTTTTGACATATGTAACCATAAATTTTTTCTAAAAAAAATCCTACGTTACGGTCTTGGTACAGTCCTTCCACGTCAAATGAAACCAAAATCACGCTTCTACGTTGAAAATTATATAGTGAGTAAGGTTTTGCGCAACTATATATATTTTTCTAATAATCGCGAAATAAATTTTTTTTTGCGAAAATAAAAATATTTTATAGATGCAAATGTATTCGTAATAAAATTTTACATCCACGTGTACATTTTCGTTTCCATCGGTGCAATAGAAATGTGTACTGTGAAGTTTGAATGAAGAGGTCGAATCCAGGGTAGTAGATCCCCTTAACGCAAGTTCCACGATTTGCTTCTTCGTTCATGTCAATTCGAGAAATAGGTTTGCTAGTTCCCTCATACAGAACTCGAGTCAAAAATATCCGACATGAGTACAGTTATCAAGATTACAAAGACAGCCTTTAAACTATTCCTCATTACGTAAAGTTTTTGGAGAAGTTAAATTTTGCATCTTTCGATGAACTTCCAACAATCATGAGAATAGAAAGTGATGCCATGGCTTGAAAAGAAAATTATCATACTTCTCGACTTGGACGAGTTAACTTGTCGTTCCTTAACATGGGAATTAGCCCGAAATATAGAGTCTCAAAAACAGCCAGAGACAAGCTAATGCGTCACCTCAGGGCCATTCTCAGCTGTCAATGAGTTGAACGTTAAAATGCCGTGGAAAGCCAGTAAAACTCGTCATTTTCCTTTGGGAAAAAATCACCAGGGAAAAGATTAAAAAAATAATAAAAGATTTGAACGGTAAAATAACGAAAAAATGATGAATAAATTCGAGTGGAAATTAAGAGTTTCTTTCAAAAAAAGGCATCTGGAAAAGGATCAACAAGTTTCCTGCTGCTGGTCAAACTGAAGTTTAACATTCAACTTAAATTAGGGTTAGCTTTAACGGTCAATTTTCAAAATAAAGAACATCAAATAGATAGTGCCTTCATGTAGTATTCATTAAGCCTTCGTGAATCAAATTTCAAAATAAAATTAAAATCAAATAGATGGAGCCCTCGATTAGCTTTTATTAAGTATTTCTGAGAATTGAGGGTAAATCTGAAAGATATGATAGTAATCGATTTTCCCCTTTTCGGTGCCTAAACCTAATGAATTGACTCAAAATAAACAAGTTTTCTTCTACGCACTTTCCGTCTGAAATAATCATATTGCGAGTTATAGCGATAGGTTTAGTTTCGTCTTTCATGACGAATGCGCTCGAATAAACAGCAACTCATCGACTTTTGAATTTTTGTTGCTTGAATCATGGTAATAACATCGAAATAAACAACTTTTCTTCCATACCTTTTTTCGTCAGATGAGTATTTAACGAGGTATAGCGGTAGGTTTGGTTTCGTCTTTGATGACGATCGCGCTGGAAGCGAGACTCCATTGCAGTGTTGCCATACTACGCGATCGATGAATTTCTTTCTGCTTCAAACACTGGAGTTGCGGTAAGTCATTTACTGCAATAACTAATAAAATACTCATTTCAGACGGAAAGTGCATAGAAGAAATCTTGTTTATTTTGATTAAATTAACTATGTTTAGGTATTGAAATTTACGAAATCGATTACTGTTAGGTATATTCAGATTTACCGAATTGAGTGTGTGGCTGCTGGTCGGTCTGCAGCATAATGAAAAATCCCTCGATGACTAACACAGGAAACGTGGTAAAGACTAGCAGCTTACGTACAAGCTTACCTTTAGAAGACGGCACCGGGTCTATTTCCACTTCTTCAATATAAGTGTCGACTGTGTGTTCATGACTTGCTTGCTCAGTAGTGACGTCTGCAAGAGTATAGGAGCTTTCTCCATCCCCGATTTCTTCCCTAGATAGATCCAAGCTTTGCAAAATGTTCCGAGCTTCACTCCCCAACGCCATCAAATCTGGTTTTCCATCTGCCTGATTTTCGGTGACGTTGTGGCTGATGTTCTTTCCTGTAAGGGGTTGCAGTTCAGCAAAGATGTCGGAAACTTCATCTTCACCCAACTCTTTGCCAGAGGACAACGTATCTCCATCGAGGCTTTGAAAATTCCTTCCGTGGCCGCTTCTTTCGCCTGTTTCTTTGACAACAACTGTGGACTTCGCATCTTCAGACGTCAATTCGTGCACGAGAGAGCCGTCAGGGGTCTTTGCATCACTTATATTTATATGTTCATCAGGTGTTCTTGCGTCACTCAAGTCTGTTAGGGGTACGTTATCAGGACTCTTTGCATCACTTATATTTTTATCGGGCACGTCATCAACTGATGTGCTTTCCAAGCCACTAAGTTCGGCTCTGCCACCCCCAGTATCAGGTACCGGAGGGTCGGATGAAGCAGAAGAGGTCGAACACAACACGACCACTACACACACACTCACGATGGTCTGCCGAAGCAACATTTTGGTCCTAGCGGTCGAACGAGGAACTAACTTAAAAAATACCACAGGTATAGTCTAAACTAAATTCGTTAAATAAAATTAGAACCACCGCATGTATGGACTAAACTAAATCCATTAGATATGATTACAAACACTGTATATATGGACAGTTAATTTTATTCATTAGATATAATTTAAGAGCACTCGTATAAGTGCTTGATCTGTCGCTCTGCCACGCTCCTAAGGATTTACATAGGGGGAATATAAGAAGGTAGGAAAATTTTTCCCCTTGAACTATTTATTGTCTCTTTTTAGTACTTGGAAGTACGATTTATCACCACCAGATTATGAACTGCAACAATTAGTAGCAAACATTATACACTGAAATGATTTATTCGCCCCTTTTTCATACTTAATGTAAAATTTAACTATAGCAAATTGTGTAGAACTGTACCAGCAAGAAAATTTACGCACTAAAACATTCATTGATATTCGAAATCATTTCATTATATTTTTAAAATTCTAAATTTCTCCCATTCAAGATTATCTCAAAGATAAATTGGACACGATGCAAATTTTTACTAGCACCGAATGTTACACAATTTCTGAAAAATCTAGTTCACAAAACTGAAACACAATTAGTAATTAATTTGTCACTCAACAATTCAGCCTTATTTCTTACATCTAATTAACACATGGAAATCTATAGATATAAATATATGCAATAAAAATAATATATATATATACAACAATTGATCTACATTATAATAAGAGCAGTGTCCGTCCGTCCGTCCATCTGTCAGTTATGTGTCATATTCTTCTAATCGATAGCTTTGATAGCAACATGAATAAAGCTTCAGAAATACGAGAAATCATTCTATTGCATTATTTTCCTGTGGCGATTGAATTCCTTTTCTTGCATTATAGTATCCAGAAATCAAAATAAACATTCAGTTTATTTTCACTAATAGAAGTTTTCTTTCTACCTTTTTTTGTTGATATTCATCATGATGCTTTGATATTTATAGTTGATAATGCAAAAAGAAATGTTTCAAATTAGTCTGACCAGTAACCTAGCTACCACTTTAGTATCATGCCCAAAGATTTTGGAAATTTATTTATTGTTCTCGGGATTGTGATTTTCTTGAAAAGCTTCAACGAGATAATAGAGGATATTTTACAATAAAATTCCGGCATAAAAGGGCCAACATGGATAGAAATGTATCCAACCGTAAGAAAGAAGTAGCAAGACTTCGACAGCAAGAAAGACGCCGAAGACGATCGGATGAACAACGCGAAATGACAAGACGAAGCAATGCTGCTCGCCAACGAGATGTTAGAGCTAACTTGACCCTTGAACGGCGTTTGGAAATTCTACTGAATTGTTTGACGGGCCGTGTGCACTAGTAACAATAAAAACCATAAGCAATAACCATAAAACCAACAATAAACATTCATAAAAACATGAACAATAACAGTAATAAGTTGAGCTATGAAACAATACTGAACAATAATAAAAACATAAGTAATAAAACTTATCACCTATAAAAACTAAAATCATGCCGATCACCAGCTCAAACACGACCGTAAACTGATCTCGTATTTTTCATGTTCTGGTTCCCTTTAATAACAATCCTTAAACCCTGTTATTCATTTCCTTTAATCTTCAAAGTGAATTTCAAAATTCCTATCTATGGAAAGCTTTAATATGTTTTGATTCTTATCGAATTTGTGCCGTGATGTGTAGTTTGAAGTTCTGTGCTACGTCGCAGTTCCTTCCTTATTGTGATGTCGGTAGCAAGCTGATGCCAGTGCAGGTCTGACGGCGGTGGTTGTAATAGTTTTCGGATCCAAAATGAGGGTGGAACGTAGCTTGCTTCTCAAAATAATAATTAGAGGTGCTGATATAATCAACATTAAAGCACGGATACGATTGCTTCTCAAATGTCTACGGATCCCAAACGATTTTAGAACATCGCTCTCTATTCAAGAGCCTACGGGTCCCAAACGATGGTGGAACATCGCTTGTTTTTCAAAAGTCTACGGGTCCAAAATGATGGTGGAACATCGATTGCGTCTCAAAAGTCTATGGATCACAAATGATAGTGGAACATCGCTTGCTTCTCAAAAGTCTCCGGATCCCAAATGATGGTGGAACATCGCTTGCTTCTCAAAAGTCTCCGGATCCCAAATGATGGTGGAACATCGCTTGCTTCTCAAAAGTCTCCGGATCCCAAATGATGGTGGAACATCGCTTGCTTCTCAAAAGTCTCCGGATCCCAAATGATGGTGGAACATCGCTTGCTTCTCAAAAGTCTCCGGATCCCAAATGATGGTGGAACATCGCTTGCTTCTCAAAAGTCTCCGGATCCCAAATGATGGTGGAACATCGCTTGCTTCTCAAAAGTCTCCGGATCCCAAATGATGGTGGAACATCGCTTGCTTCTCAAAAGTCTCCGGATCCCAAATGATAGTGGAACATCGCTTGCTTCTCAAAAGTCTCTGGATCCCAAATGATGGTGGAACATCGCTTGCTTCTCAAAAGTCTCCGGATCCCAAATGATGGTGGAACATCGCTTGCTTCTCAAAAGTCTCCGGATCCCAAATGATGGTGGAACATCGCTTGCTTCTCAAAAGTCTCCGGGTCCCAAATGATGGTGGAACATCGCTTGCTTCTCAAAAGTCTCCGGATCCCAAATGATGGTGGAACATCGCTTGCTTCTCAAAAGTCTCCAAGTCCCAAATGATGGTGAAACATCGCTTGCTTGCTTCTCTAGTGTCTCCGGATCCCAAATGATGGTGGAACATCGCTTGCTTCTCAAAAGTCTCCGGATCTCAAATGATGGTGAAACATCGCTTGCTTCTCAAAAGTCTCCGGATCCCAAATGATGGTGGAACATCGCTTGCTTCTCAAAAGTCTCCGGGTCCCAAATGATGGTGAAACATCGCTTGCTTGCTTCTCTAGCGTCTCCGGATCACAAATGATGGTGGAACATCGCTTGCTTCTCATCGCTTACTTGAGATCTTTAATATCCAGGTCATTTTTTTTACTATTTCCAGGTTAAGAAGTCCATAGAAGGCGGCGTCATTAACACGAAATCTGCGTTCTACGGGACTCGACTTCGATGACTACAGTAAACATCCCAAAGAGGCATTCAAAAATGCGTCGACAATGGCAGCCGCACCCAAAATGCTAAGCATGTCAAAATCTCTTGAAATGAAGTGGCATTCAAGGCTCCATTCTGGGGCTTAAAATATATCCTGTGCCATTATTGGTTTCTTTTCCATAACCCTTTCAAATTGCAGCTTCGTTTGCTCCGGTTCTTCTTTATCGGTTATTTCAGAAATATTTTCCAGCGAGGCGACATTTGCAACACGTCGTATCCACAATACAGCTTGCATTTGGAATAAATTTTCATCTATATTAGTGATAAACCCGAATGTTATTCTCAAAAGCGGAATGTGGACGGTGACGAATAAGCAAACGAACGTTCAAGCATGTAAACGAAGAAGAAAATCAGCATATTGCAAATAAATGTAAGAAATATGTTTTAAGCCAAACGTTAAAGACCATCAGATTTTTATTAATCAGTAAGACAAATAGAGGGTTTTAAATATCCTCACTGATATACCAAAAAAGACTAGTTTGCCGTTGGTCATTTTCTCGTGGTACGCGATATGAACAGAAAAAAATGTTTTAGTGGCATAAAAATGCGTCGTTTCGATAAAGGAAATCGGACAATACCGCAGCACGAACTTGATGTAACAGAACCTTGATTGGAAGCAGTTATAAAACGAAAATTAATCCCTGAAATATTCGAAGTGCTAGCTGTGGTGATGGTGTCATTTAGAATGCAGCTTGAAGTATTATTCACTTTCCCCGTAAGACTGTGTGCGTTTTACGGTAGTTCATAACATAGAACTGACGTTTCACAAGAGTTTTTTGATGACTCACTCGATTTCTAAAGAAATTTAGGATTAATCGATTGAGTTTTATATAAAAAATCATGATGATTCGCTCGTATTTTACAAAATCTTCTGAAAAAATCTCTTGTGTTTCGCAGAATTTTTCGATTAAAACGCCCATGTTATGCGTAATTTCGTCATAAATCGCTGGGGCTTATAAAAGGTTCTGATAAATCGCTCATGTTGCACTAAAGCTCCTGATAAATCGCTCGTGTTTTATAAATATTCCTGATAAATCGTTCATGTTGTACTAAAGCTCCTGATAAATCGCTCGTGTTTTATAAAAGTTCCTGATAAATCGCTCGTGTTTTATAAAAGTTCCTGATAAATCGCTCGTGTTTAATAAAAGTTCCTGTTAAATCGCTCGTGTTTTATAAAAGTTCCTGATAAATCGCTAGTGTTTTATAAAAGTTCCTGATAAATCGCTCGTGTTTTATAAAAGTTCCTGATAAATCGCTCTCGTTGTATAAAAATTCCTGATAAATTTCTCGCGTTTTACTTAAATCGCCCGTAAAAAGATAGCATTTTGCACAAGTTACGTACGAATTCATTACGTTTTCGTGCTTTGTAAATGCTTTACGTACGTTGTGGCAATGACGTGTTGGTTATGATGGAATGCGTTAGGTCATCACTAAAGATAAGCATGTAATTTCTGGATAGGAAAATGGCAATATTCCAATTAATATAAAATGACTCAATAGGAGTTGATGTTGAAGTGCCACCACTTTTAATGCTTGTCCAAAAATGCTCCTAAAAATGTGAATTTCTGGTTTAAAAATACGAGAAATGTATTTAGAGATTTGCTCAAAACTCGACAGATTAACTTGAATACAAAAACATTAGGAATATTTAGGATCATTTTTTTCACACATTAAACTGCGTATGGCAGCAAAATCAGCTATCCTAAATACACAACAGGTCTTTAAACGATCTCACACCCATTTTAAAATACCAAGAACATACTTTTAGAACCTGCTCTCACGCTTATTTCAAAAAACGCTGAACATATTTTGAGAACCTGATCTCATGCCAATTTTAAAATCGATGGACGTATTTTTAGAACCTACCTAATCTTACGCCCATTTAAAAAAAGGTGAACATATTTTTAGAACCTGATATCACGTTCATTTCAGAAAACGATGAACACATTTTTAGAACCTGACAATGAACATATTTTTAGAACCTGATCTCACGCCCATTTAAAAAAAGCTGAACATATTTTTAGAACCTTATTCCACGCCCATTTCAAAAACCGCTGAACATATTTTTAGAACCACGCACTCGGCACCACAGTCACAACCACTGGCACCACAGACGCGCTACCCCGTCGAGAGCAAGACACCGATAACCAACTTTTATCTTATCTTCCTTATCTTCATCAAGCGAGATACCAGTTCAGGACTTGTGTGTCCTCAGGCATATATTGGATTCGTGAACATATAAAATAGAAGGGTCTCTAACAAGGAAGTGACTCACTTTTGATGATCATTAAGAAATAATTGGTTGATTTAGTACGGAAATAGCAACTTCTGTACAGGCTGACTAATATTCATCAGAGGTTTTTTTTAATAATGTTCTCAAGATTTTTCTTCACTTAGAAGCAACCGTCAACTTAATAAGCGGATGATAACGACACAAGCGTGTTCATTAAATTCACAGCGAGTCTCATCACACGTAAAATGTACATTATAAATAAAGAAGTAAAAAATACATTCTACATAATTTTGCAGCGAGTCTCGAGCTCATGCCAGGGTTTATTTTCCCCTACTTGGGCTCATCCTAAATAATTTATTTTGCAAGCTCACAGCAGCAGAACTTGATATTGCGTCTTTTAATACAGGGTCTCCCAGAAGTCGCGCACCATTCAGATTTTTATAAAAATACATATGTATCATTTGTATAACAATTTTATCGGTCTAAATCATAACAGATGCTAAAATTATCACCTCTCTACATGTCACACGCATCAATTCTCTTTATGGAACTTTCTTTTACTCTTTGATGGGGTTCAGAGTGTTATTAATTAATCCACGGTGCGTGACACCTGTGACACCTCATACATGAACATCGTATCGGGTATAATACAATGATCATTGTGTAATATAATGATAATTCCGCAATATGATTTCTTTGAAAATCATTACCATGATTTCTTTTAAAATCATTACCATCACTCTATATATAATCTAGGTGATAAGATAGCTACATGCCCGTAAAGCGTGGCATTTACGACGCCTCTACATGATATTTCAACTTCTTGTGAGCTTTATATCAACGGGTTTTAAGCTATAAAATTCTCAAGTTTATTATCATTGTTTTATCCTGTTTAAAATCATTGATGTCATTATTTGTTAGGGAAAGCTTTTCAATACTTCTTTCGCTACAGTACCGAGATGACGAGTTCCTTCGGCGGGAGAAAAAATAGTCAAATGAGATAAATGTTCTCGTGTAGAATATATTCGGTAAATATCATCGAGTAGAATTTATTTAACTGTTCATACATGTTGTTGATTTAAAAACGGAGAATTGAGAGTTTAAACCTATAATTTTGCACAAAATTCTCTATGTTAATGCAATTAAAGGTTCCATGTTGTAAGTGAGTGAACGTGCGCAGGTCTGATAGCAGCGGAATTTAAAAATGCCTCGGAATATACAAATCTGATTCTAAGAATTCCATGTTAATGATTTTGATTATAGTAGTTCTAGCAATAATGGTTCTGATGGTAGTTTGGTAATAATACTAAAGACGTCAAGAGATAAGTTCTAGCAATAATGGTTCTGATGGTAGTTTGGTAATAATACTATAAAGACTTTTAGCAATAATGGTTCTGATGGCAGTTTGGTAACAATACTAAAGACTTCTAGCAATAATGGTTCTGATGGTGGCTATAGTAATAAAACTAAAGAGAATCTTCTAAGAGTTTATTATTACAAAAAGGACTGCAGGCAAGTATTTGAAACACGGACAAATGAACCTAACGTACGGTCAAAACCCACACAGTAGAGACATATTCACCAGACTTAGAGGTTTTAATTAACCTACGAACCTATCCGTCCTAACGTTTAAAAACGACAGGAAAATGATCATTTTTACCTAATAAATAAATAGCTAATTCTAAAGTTCGATGCCGTCTTAAGACTTAAGTGACATCAATACCCAGTATACTTGTGACGGAACTTGAGGTTCAGGCAGCGGAAATAACAGTTAGTCACATGGAGCGAGCTTGATATCCATATATCTCTGTCTACGAATAACGATCATAACAAACATGAATATTACTGGGGCACGTTTGCTGCTTTTGCCCATCTCATCGTTCACGAAATACTGAAGGAGGAATTTCCATTGATAATTTATTCTTCAGTTATAAAATGAACTGTTCTTAAACACGTTACTACGTACGCTCACTTAAATGAAACTAAATTTTTCTGAGCAAGGCTTTTTGTTTAAATTTACGCTAAGAAAAAAATCACAATATAACAGATAAATGTCACAGAAACATAGCATCAAAAACTGCTCATCAACTTTTTTGCAGCCGAAAAATTTCACTTGATTATTGCACGTTTTCCATCGTATGGAGGAAAAATGGGAAGAATATAAAATAGCTGGCCTGGGCAAGATCAAAATCAATTATATTCTTAGGAGATATTGCAATTTTACCAAGCATGGCAAAATTTTACCACATTTCAATTAACTCTCTATGTAATTCAAAAGAGAGCCTCTTTACACATTATCCACTGTCGCATGCTACCTTAAAATAAATCAGGAATAATTTATTCACTAATCGTGAATACAGAGATTCGTCTTTGTCATGGGCCACAG
This sequence comes from Morinoia aosen, assembly GCA_030386875.1. Lineage (NCBI taxonomy): Eukaryota > Metazoa > Arthropoda > Malacostraca > Amphipoda > Talitridae > Morinoia > Morinoia aosen. Next base: position 28,877,340 of record CM059570.1, on the reverse strand, counting down.
AGTGACCGGAGTATCATAATGGAGACGCTTCCGAAAATCGAAGATTTTTTACATCGTACGTCTGTCACTGGAAAATTTTGGGTGCGCTGCAGCGGTACTTGGTGCACTTGCCCATGTCGTACCCGTCCTTGGCGGCCATCTTGAATATCGCCATGTTGCCTTTCATCGTCTCAGGGATGAAAGGTTCCACCAAACTGAAAAAGAACGAAAGTTTAAGTTTCTCTGACCTGAAATTAGATGCATGAAAATTAAAATCATGGGAGTTATTCGAACTTAAAAAGTTCCTTGAATCAATGGGACTTTGACGAAGAAGTTTAACATCAATTGTGAGAGGTAAGTTTACAGATTAAATGTTAGTTTGAGCCTTCCTAACCTCTTAACCATACCATAGGGGCTTCGAAGAGAGGAAGACCTCATTTAATATGAATTTAAGGGAACGCGGAATCTATGCACAAGGTGCGCACAAACTGTTAGTTGAGAAAGTAGTTTATGAAACAAGATAGAAGTTAAAGAAGAAAGTAGTAGGTACTGAAAAACAGGATAGAAGTGAACAGAAAAAGATAGTCCCTGATAAACCAAAAAACTATTCTATTTCAGCAAAATGAAGGCCTACCTAACCTTCCTTTAGCTCAGGACCTAACATATTCTCCCTGATAGCTCTAATTCCCGTAGATGAAACAGCCGTATATTCCCTGAGGGGGATGATTTTACGTGAAAAAAATAGATACTGAAATGAGTAATAAAAATATATCCAGGCCTGTTGCACACAGACCGCTTCCAGTGGTCACGGTGTGGTTCCTTGGGGAAGAAAGTGAACCCCAAAATCCCCTCTCATCCCAGGTGTGCAAACGGGTTCCGGCTCTACTCTTGGTATCCGTAATACCTCGACGATTTATTCGAGGGTAATTTGAAGAGTGACAATTGAAGGTTGGAAAGCAGTAGGGGACTAATTGCGTTACAAGTCCATTGCAAGTAGTCCACTTGATAGTCCACTCTACTTCAATTATTATCAGACTTTATGTAGTAACACTAAACTAAAGACGCCTCAGGACGGCGTCCAATAGGTATAAGGAAAATTAAAATCGCTCAAAAAATTCATTTTTTTTCTACAGGTTTTACTTTTCACTTCTTTTTTTCAAGTTCCAGTACTGACGTTGGAATTTCAAATATTCCGAAACGTTTGCAATATATAAAGCACATTTTAAAACTTCTCCACCTTTTTATCTGACGCAAAAAAATTACACAAAAATGTTCTTATCAGTGGGGACATAACAAAATCTCTACATCTGAATAAAAGGGAACTGAAATCCATCTAAAAATTTCGTGAAATGAATACATGTGAAATTAATTTCCCGGTAGTAAACTTTTCATAAATTTGCAGAGTGGAGTAAGAGCGATTAATTTTTTTAATTTGAATGAAACTTTGAATATCAATTTTGAATTAGAATTTCAATTTTGAATTAAAATTTTAATTAGAATAAAAAGTTAAAAAAATTTTCAAATTTGGATTTCAAATTCATATTTTAAATAATGGTTTGGTTTTGAATGAGACTTTAAAATATGAGCTGGAATAAAAAGAAGGAGGTTGCGAATGGCGTACGATGCGTGAGTTTTGCGCAGAAAGTGTCCAGGTGAAACCTGCGTTATCAGTGAGAGCGGCAGCGTTATCTCTCTCATCACCTGGTGCCGCGCTAGGAACAACATCCAGCGCTAGGAAATACAAACAAAATGTGTGATGCACGCGACCATTTCTAGCTTCATACAACCAGAAAAAAAATTATATTTTAACTTTGCAACCTTCTTTCGAAATATTCGTAATTTCCGTAAATTCCTTTATTCCTTATCTAACAGCACTATGTAATTCAAGAACAATTGCAACGTAATTCTGCAACCATAACAACAGAATTCTACAATCATCACTACGTAATCTTGCAATTTCTGGGACTTAATCCTGCAATCATTGCAACGTAATTCTTAAATTTTTGGGACTTAATCCTGCAATCATTGCAACGTAATTCTTAAATTTTTGGGACGTAATCCTGCAATCATTGCAACGTAATTCTTAAATTTTTGGGACTTAATCCTGCAATCATTGCAACGTAATTCTTAAATTTTTGGGACGTAATCCTGCAATCATTGCAACGTAATTCTTAAATTTTTGGGACGTAATCCTGCAATCATTGCAACGTAATTCTTAAATTTTTAGGACGTAATCCTGCAATCATTGCAACGTAATTCTTAATTTTTTGGGACGTAATCCTGCAATCATTGCAACGTAATTCTTGAATTTTTGGGACGTAATCCTGCAATCATTGCAACGTAATTCTTAAATTTTTGGGACGTAATCCTGCAATCATTGCAACGTAATTCTTAAATTTTTGGGACGTAATCCTGCAATCATTGCAACGTAATTCTGAAATTTTTGGGACGTAATCCTGCAATCATTGCAACGTAATTCTTAATTTTTTGGGACGTAATCCTGCAATCATTGCAACGTAATTCTTGAATTTTTGGGACGTAATCCTGCAATCATTGCAACGTAATTCTGAAATTTTCGGGACGTAATCCTGCAATCATTGCAACGTAATTCTTAAATTTTTGGGACGTAATCCTGCAATCATTGCAACGTAATTCTTGAATTTTTGGGACGTAATCCTGCAATCATTGCAACGTAATTCTGAAATTTTGGGACGTAACCGTGTCCGATGAAAGGGTTACTAGGCGTATGCTACGATCAATTCCTTGGCAAATTACAGTTCTTACTTCCGATGCGTTGTGACGACCGGGGCGCATCAGTTCTGCTATTCAAACTTCAAAGTAACGCGAATAACAGCTCTAACTTCAAAATAACGCATATAATAGTTCTAACTTTAAAATAACGCAGCTCTAACTTCAAAATAACGTGAATTTGGCATTGTGGCTTAAAGCTAATAAAATAAGCCTTAATATCGATAAAACAAAATATATTACATTCTCATACAAGAAAAATATATCTCTCCCACGCATTCAAATTGTCGAAGGTGAAATCGAAGAAACCAACTCAAGTAAATTCCTCGGCATCATAATAGACAAACATCTAACCTTTAAAGAGCACATCGCTCATATTAGTTCTAAATTATCAAAATCTATCGGAATCCTAAATAAAGTTGAGAATTTCCTGCCTGAAACAGCGTTACAAATGCTCTACCGAACGCTCATTTCACCATACTTGCAATACGGAATAGAAGCATGGCACGGAACTGATAAAAATCAAACCAACAAAATTTTTACCCTGCAAAAAAGAGCCATAAGAGCGATAAAGAATCTAGAATATAATGCTCACACAAATGACTCATTCAAAAATTTACGAATACCTAAGCTCTCGGATCTCTACAAAATCTCCATTTGCAATTTCATTTACAAAACATTAACAAATGATGGCGACAATAGCCTAAAACAACTATTAACTACGCAAACTAGTCATCACGACCATTTAACCCGAAATAGAAGTAAATTCATGCTTCCTTATTACTCAAAGGCTCGGTCACAACACAGTATCCTCTTCGTTGGAACTAAAACTTGGAACTCAATACCTGCGGAGATCCGTGAAAGTAATTCTTATAAGGTATTCAAAAAAAGTCTTGAGTCTCACTTCCTATCAGATTACTAGTCGTGTAAGATCACAGAGTCAAACCTTGTCCCCTACATAACTGGTCCTAATAATGTAATTCGCCTTGATTAATTTCGCCGATCTTCAGTCTGTTCTTGAATCGTTTGTCGAATATACTGCTAAATCTAGTCCATATGAACTATATTGTGAAATGAAGTATCTAATTTCGAGTTAATTATCTCATTGATCAGTCTAATGCGTCTCTAGTTTAAGTGAATTAGGTTAAACATTATTGTACTCCTAAGACTAACCTTGATGGTAGGATGCCCTAGAAGTCACTGAACTTATTCGGGCCCACAGGTAGCTATACTCAAATTTGACCATTGTACTAGACATAAGAAACATTTTATCTCTGTATCTCCTGTGGTAAATAAATTGTTTAAAATTGTTTAAATTACAGCTCAAACTTCAAAATAACGCAATGCGTATGACAATAGGGACGCATCATTTCCAAAAAAAAAATGTGAAAGAGACATAGCGGATGACTTGCTAGCGTAAAACGTGGCGTTATTGCAACATTGGAGCTATGCATGTTAAGTTAAAGTTAGAAGTCAGTTTAAGCATTGATATGACACAGATTAGATTCTTAGTTAGTTTAAGTGTTTAAATTAAACATATTAGGTTGGATTAGAGGTTAGTAGATGTAAGTTCATCAATCACTCCAGTGACATGCCACAAATCCCTTCCTGTCCACAGCAGCGCACGGAAGATAAGCGCAGCTCGCACCAAACACACGGACTGGAGCAACGGTCCGCTTTCTCCCCGCAATTGCTCCCGTTCTCCGCCGTTTTGTGGACCAATGGTGGCAAGAAAACGGACGGGGGAGTGGCCGCCACTCAGCCCACACTCACACGCTGGTGAGTGGCCGCCACTCAGCCCACACTCACACGCTGGCGAGTGGCCGCCACTCAGCCCACACTCACACGCTGGTGAGTGGCCGCCACTCAGCCCACACTCACACGCTGGTGAGTGGCCGCCACTCAGCCCACACTCACACGCTGGTGAGTGGCCGCCACTCAGCCCACACTCACACGCTGGTGAGTGGCTGCCACTCAGCCCACACTCACACGCTGGTGAGTGGCCGCCACTCAGCCCACACTCACACGCTGGCGAGTGGCCGCCACTCAGCCCACACTCACACGCTGGCGAGTGGCCGCCACTCAGCCCACACTCACACGCTGGTGAGTGGCCGCCACTCAGCCCACACTCACACGCTGGTGAGTGGCTGCCGCAATGAGTTAAAGTAGAGTTCAAAATTCAACTCAAATATAAAGTCAATTGCAGTGAGCAATTTTGATAATAGCAAACATGAACTGGAGCGTGCGGTATTTAGCTTTGATCAAGTATTTATGTAAATTGAATTCGTGACTACTGGTCGGCCAGCAGCATTATGTAAATCCACTCCGTGGTCACCGGTGGCGCACGTTGCTGTCTAAGTGTTAAGCTTTACTCGTACACTAACATGAAATTTTCTTATAGTGCGCATGTAGAGTAAAAACATTCAATGTCTAAATAATTCTCGTTTAAATTCACCCCAAAATTTTACCACCTTAAACGCACTATGAATGAACTAGACGCCTTAGCATGAAGTTTAATTTAAAACTTAGAAAGGTTAGTCTATACTTAATCGCTTCTAATTTTCCCAGCAATGCGAAGAAAAGGGCCAGTACAAAGAACTACACTTTGCGTAACGGCCGCGTTAAGAGATACTGTGTTCACATGAACATACCGGTGCTGGTGCCTGAAAATTGATGGTTATGAATGTGTTCCGTTGGTGCCTGAGCGTGACGGCATGAGACTTGGGGACAACACGACAATGGGCCTCTTGGCGGCTAGTTTGTGTTGTCATTTTCTTTTTTATTTTTTTTTATTTTTCAATAAACGCGTATCTTGCGATGCTACACAAACGTGAACCATACCCAGTCTAAACTTCATTTACGGGGCAACTAAGATTTTAGCAGCCGAAGCAAAGCATTTGCATAGGGCGGCTAAACTTACAAATGCCAGGCGAAAAATTTAGACTAGGTTGCTTACTTTTACATACTTCAGTGTTTCCTACCGGCAGTAACACGTTCAGTTTTCACCAATACTCAACCAAAAATCCATTCAACATAAGCCATTTTCAGTGTTGAATTTTAAAATGTACTCTGATTTGGGATACTTAATGATCTTCAATTTAAGCCAACGCAAGAAAAACGTTGACAATTTAAACGAGTAAGCTTACCACAAGTCATACCTGAAGTATATTTTATTTTTTAAAGCTATTACAATGGACAAATTTAAACATAGCTACTTCATTAAAAAAATTTTTTGTCATAAAACGGAGACACATGTGTCCACTTTTACAAAGCCAACTCACAAAAGTGCTATCAATATATATACATCATCTATCATGCAATGTGACACACTTTTGTGTGTCATTGGCCGCTATGACACACATAAGTGTGCCAGCTATGACACACCTGCCATAAGCCTATACTGTTTCACAAAAATGATTTACTTCCTCCAACTTCTTTGTAAATACACGGACTAACACAGTTTCTCAAAATTTGGAAGAAAGAATATCAAATAACTCAACATTTCAGCCGCGACTAGTATTCTAACGGGAAAACATTTCGCGTTCTCAGACTCGATCGTGAATGCACGGAGTGACTAACAATATCTAAGAATTTGAAGGAATGAATATCAAATTACTCAGAATTTCAGTCGACCACTATTTTACTCAAATTCTAGAATTTGAAGAAAAGAATAGCAAATAACTGTGGATTTCAGTCGACTATTATTCGACTGAAGCTCTACAATTGACGTGACCACGCGCCGTCACGTGACAGCGGGTGGTCACGCGCAGACTCCCGGAGAAGAAAGCATCAGGAGAGAAGAACTCGCTCGTATCACGTCTTCTACGAGATGACCGTTCGTGCTCAAGTGGTTTCTCCGCTTCATGCTGTTATCATAAATTTTAAGATTTATGTCTTAAGCTCTTGGTTTAAAATCGACTGTTAAAGTGTGGCTTTCTCGTGTTATTTAGGTTACGTGTCCCCGTAACGTGGACCACTTTATCCAAACAGCTGTGGCCATCTGACACAGTGGTTCTTTACGTGGGAGCGCGTCCCCTTGGGGGGAGGGGGGAGCCTCCGCAGTAAAGCCTGATTTTGCCCAGTTATGTTTTCGACAAAAGAGTTAACTTTCCGTGTTGAATATGTTTGAGGACCTATTTACAATATTCTCGCCGTAGCCATGTGCTCGCCGTAGCCATGTGGCTAGAGGGTTCTGCCACCGTGCGGCAGACCCGGGATCGAACCTCGGCGCTGGCGGTGGCGATTTTCTCTGTTGGGTATAGGAGAAAAATTCCAAGCACAATACCCCACTCTACCCAGGTGTCTGAAATGGGTACCGGTCTTGACCGGGGGAAAGCGTCATGGCGTCCTGGCGTTAGTTATAAGGCATTTGAAAATCCAATGTACAAGGTGATATGTATCAGGCTTGATTGGAAATAAAGCATCCGTAGATGCCTTCATTATTTATTCTTCGTTGTAAGCTCTTATTTACCAGTCCATCTGCACACAATTTCCCCTGACAATTTTTAAGGGGCGTGGGAGTAAAAAGGTTAGGAACCACTGATCTAGCATAATATTCTCATGATTATTTAGAATTTCCACGTAAGTAATATTGATCATCCACCATATTCCCTTAGTTTAAATCATTTGCTATAGTTACATTTTAACTTATATTGTATACCACATCTTTACACGCTAGATCATACACCATACCCCAATTTGTAACTTAAATCATAAATTAAACGCATAAATTAAATCATCTACCATGACCTTAACTTAGATCATCTATACCATATACCCACGATTACATTCTGCTACCATCTTTAAGTTGCTTGCCATAGGAAGATTTTAGCGTTCAATTTTTCCCTTCAAAAAAAAACGAAAAAACTTTCTACCAGGACTCTTCAAAGTGCACCAACTTCCACAAGACCCGTGCTTCGATCGTACATCCAACTGAGGTCCACACGCTCGATCTATCAAGCAGGGATCTGCAACAACTATGATCTCAATGACAATCCTAGTGATATTGTGACCAATGAAAGTCAAACTTTCACGCTGAGGACAGGATGGTCACAGCAGTGCCGGATGTGTCACCAGTGACGATATTCTGATTGGTGACGGTCACGTCACCAACGTCGTGACCCGCAAGAGCTAGGTGATGTTGGAGTGTGAGGGGGTGGTGGAGGGGTTATAGGTGATTGTAAGGTGGTGATGTGATCGTTGGTGATTGTGAGAACCTATGAGGCAGGTGATGATACGATCATAAAGGATTTTGAGAGTTAGCGGTGTATGTATGTTTGTGAGCGGGAGGAAGTGATTTAGGGGATGTAGGTTAATTTCCATGAATATTATGTTGAATATTGTTCATAAGTTACACGTCCTGCACTTACTTCAAAGAATAGGTCTCATTTCGAAATAGAGCACTTGGAACTATATTATCTTCATTTCAAAGGGATGTAGCTCGTCATAGCCGTGTTGTTAAAGGACCTGTCCTTCCGTTAAGGCATCGAGGGTTCGAATCCCGACACTGGGTGGCGAATTTCTCCGTTGGGTATAGGGGAAAAATTCCAAGCTCAATACCCCACTCTACCCAGGTGTCTGAAATGGGTACCGGTCTTGACCGGGGGAAAGCGTCATGGGGTCCTGGTGTTATTTATAACCCATTTGATAAATCAATGTACAAGATAATATGTATCAGGCTTGATTCGAAATGAAGAATCTTTAGATGCCGATATTTGTTTGATGTAGTCACTAATGTGGAGCGGTAAAGCAAGCGAGATCTTCGGTTGGGTAAAGTGCAAATTTGGTGCTGGTCAAAACTAGGATTTTGCCTCAAACAAGGGGATAGTAAACCTGGTCACGGTCATGTACCAAGGAATAGTGAAGCATCGTTACCACAGTAAGCAGGGAGTGGATTGAAACGAAACTGTGGGACATGGCTGTATTTATGAAATAGGGAGTGATAAAAAAAGCAATAATTGTAAAATAGGGAATAGTGGAACACGGTATTTAAAGTGAAAAACAAAAATTTATTAATGACAGAAACCAACTCTACAAACAAAGCTGCTCCGCAGGTGAAAAGGGGGGAAGGGTATTGATAATGAAAAATAGTAATTTATTAGCAGCGAAATGAAGCAACAATACAGGCAGCGCATTTGCCATACTCTGCAATGTTGCTTCAAAGGAGGTGCAGGTTGGGGAGGGGGAGGGCAGGTAAGGGGGGTAATTGGGGCAGGTAAGAGGGGAGCAGGTAAGGGAGACCGATGGGACTCGTCCTTGACCCACATTGCTGGGCCCGCCAGTTAGGCCTACCGTAGGCATGCAATATCTCCCAGGGCCGCACAGACCTCACAAAAAAGATAAATAAAAATAATATCGCACACCTAATGAAGTTTATACACGCGTGGTGCGTGTTACAAAATTGTGTTAGGAAAATGTCTTAACAAAGAGAGCGCAGCATCATTTGTGGTGCAGGGTGTCCGTGTTGCAAAGCGGCACTGTGCGCACACGACGCAACATCGCAGAAGTAAAAAAGAAGTAAAAATATGCTATCCCATGTGAAAACTACGCTAAACGGTGCAAAAATTATGTGAAAGGGCGCCTAAAACTGTGTGATGAAAGGGGATAAAACGACGCTAAACGGTGTAAAAAGTATGAGAAAGGGCGCTGAAACTGTGTGATATGAAATCTGGATGAAACTTTGCTAAACGATGCACAAACACCGTGAGAAGACTGAAACAATGCAAAAACGGAAAAATAATGCAAGACGATGCTGAAATGGTGTGAAAATGTTTGGGGAACGATGCAAATCGATTCTAAGATGATGAGCGACGTTGAAAAACGATGCACATCACTTAAATTGTCATTTAAACACACTAAAATGATGCGAAAACGATGTTAAAACTGTGCAAAACACACGATATTGAACATCGCTGCTGAGTAGCACTGCACAACGGGCATACGATGTGTGCTCAACTTCGCTTAGCTTCTGTTGAAATTATGTCAAGCGTTTATTACTCAAAGTTGATTTTTGTTAAAAAGTGCGTCGTGTAAAAAAGATAGCACTTTCCAAAAATAATATAGTACTTTCCAAAAAATTATAGAACTTTCCAAAAATAAGATAGCACTTTCAAAAGAAATTTAGCACTTTCTAAAAATAAGATAGCACTTTCCAAAAAAATTAGCACTTTCCAAAAATAAGACAGCAATTTCCAAAAATAAGACAGCAATTTCCAAAAATAAGACAGCAATTTCCAAAAATAAGACAGCACTTTCCAAAAATAAGATAGCAATTTCCAAAAATAAGACAGCAATTTCCAAAAATAAGATAGCACTTTCCAAAAAAATTAGCACTTTCCAAAAATAAGATAGCAATTTCCAAAAATAAGACAGCAATTTCCAAAAATAAGATAGCAATTTCCAAAAATAAGACAGCAATTTCCAAAAATAAGACAGCTATTTAAAAAAATAAGATAGCAATTTCCAAAAATAAGACAGCAATTTCCAAAAATAAGATTGCAATTTTCAAAAATAAGACAGCAATTTCCAAAAATAAGATTGCAATTTTCAAAAATAAGATGGCACTTTCCGCCTAATGTGGCGTCCTCAAACGAAAGAAAAAGGCACTTTCACGAATTGAGCTACAAGATATTCGATAGACTATTAGCGGTTCACGAAGTCGCATTAGCGAAACCTAATTTTTCATAGCCAAATCGTACCCCACAGAATGTCGCCCCAAAACATAACACAATACACTGTCCCAGAACACACCACACTGTCCCAAAACACACCACACTATCCCAAAACACATCACACTGTCCCAAAACACGCCACACTGTCCCAAAACACACCACACTATCCCAAAACACATCACACTGTCCCAAAACACGCCACACTGTCCCAAAACACACCACACTATCCCAAAACACATCACACTGTCCCAAAACACGCCACACTGTCCCAAAACACGCCACACTGTCCCAAAACACACCACACTATCCCAAAACACATCACACTGTCCCAAAACACGCCACACTGTCCCAAAACACGCCACACTGTCCCAAAACACACCACACTGTCCCAAAACACACCACACTATCCCAAAACACATCACACTGTCCCAAAACACGCCACACTGTCCCAAAACACATCACACTGTCCCAAAACACACCACACTGTCCCAAAACACATCACACTGTCCCAAAACACATCACACTGTCCCAAAACACATCACACTGTCCCAAAACACATCACACTGTCCCAAAACACGCCACACTGTCCCAAAACACATCACACTGTCCCAAAACACACCACACTATCCCAAAACACATCACACTGTCCCAAAACACGCCACACTGTCCCAAAACACATCACACTGTCCCAAAACACACCACACTATCCCAAAACACATCACACTGTCCCAAAACACACCACACTGTCCCAAAACACACCACACTGTCCCAAAACACACAACACTGTCCCAAAACTCACTACACTGTCCAAAACACACCACACTGTCCCAAAACATACCACACTGTCCCAAAACACACCACACTGTCCCAAAACACACCACACTATCCCAAAACATACCACACTGTCCTAAGACACAACACACTGTCCCAAAACACACCACACTGTCCCAAAACACACCACACTGTCTTAAAATACACCTCACTGTCCCAAAACACACCACACGGTCCCAAATACACCACACTGTCTCAAAATACTCCATACTGTCCCAAAACACACCACACTGACCCAAAACACACCACACTGTCCCAAAACACACCACACTGTCCCAAACCACACAACACTGTCCCAAAACACATAACACTGTCCCAAAACACACAACACTGTCCCAAAACACATAACACTGTCTCAAAACACACAACACTGTCCCAAAACACATAACACTGTCCCAAAACACATAACACTGTCCCAAAACACACAACACAATACTGTTCCAAAACACACCTCACAACACTGTCCCAAAACACACCACACTGTCTCAAAGGACACAACAGTGTCTACAGCACTCCACACCGTCCTAGAGCACACCACACTCTCCAAAAGCACACCACACAACATTTTCCAACACAAAACTACACAACACCGTACAACACTCAACTCACCGCTATCCCAAAATACACCTCACATTTTCCAACACAAAACTACACAACACTTTACAACACTCAACACACCGCTAACCCAAAAGACACCACGCAAATACACAACACTCAACACAGAAGCTACACAACACCCAAATGATATCGCACCCTCACCACCGTCTGTTCACCCCGCGACAAGTCCCGCCCTGAGAAGAAGAAGAGGCAAGTAGCTGCAGTGAGGAGACAAGTAATTACCGACATAATTGTAGCACTCGGTCGCTCCGTAAATTGCTTTCTTCCTAGAACTTTCCCCGAGGGAAAACAAGGCTGCGTTCAAACGTCGGTCCCTAGTTTTCCCACGGGGAAATGTGCTTCTTTTCCCACAAGGGAACTTACTTGTTTCCAATGACATACGGTTTCTTTCAATAGCAACGCTTACGTCGAGTTAACTTCGCACCCATTACTCCCTGGTCTCTTATTTTGTCGTAAATCTCTTACTTCTGTGGCGTGAGAATAGTTCTCAAGTTTATGTAATTATATACTGGAGATCTCTTCATTTTGTGTAGTCAGAAATAGCTCTCATTTTTTTCAATTTTTTTAATGGAGATCTCTTATTTTTTATGCTGTCGCAAAAGATTTTTCTTAAGTTTTTTTAATGTTATATTGGAGACTATGTATTTCTGAGACCTCAGAGATCACTCTCAAGTCTATTCAGTTATACATTTTAGTCATCGAGCCGTATGTATGTAAGTAATATGACATGTCGAAAGAAGAATTGTGTATCACAAATAACAGTTTTAATAAACACAACTAGTAATTTGTAAGTCATAAGTAGTTGTGTTATCTATCACATAGTGTTGTCGTAACTAGTAGTATTTTAAATCATAGGTAGTTGTATTACCTATCACATAGTGTTGTCGTAACTAGTAGTATTTTAAATCATAGGTAGTTGTATTACCTATCACATAGTGTGGTCGTCACTAGTTGTATCATAATGAAGCGTAGCAGTTTATGACACGTAGTTGTGTTACCTATCGAAAGGATTTCAACTTCCTGACATATTTAGCAGTACAATGGATACTTTGATAACGAGAAGCAGTCATGGCTCAATCCTAAATCAGATAATCAATTATGAATGAAAATCGATACGATAGAAACAAAGTTGAAGCTGGGGACAAAGCATCTTGACAAGCGTGACAAAGCATCTTGACAAGCGTGACAAAGAATCTACACAAGCGTGACAAAGCATTTTGCCAAGCGTGACAGAGCATCTTGACAAGCGTGACAAATCATCTTGACATGCAGCGTAAGTCATGTTCGTGTTTGATTTAATTAATTTCTCAGTCATTCCTTGCACCTTCCCGCGCTCCAGAGCCAGGCGTCAGTGCGTCGCGTCGCATGCGTGACGCGGGAGAAAACGATCCTTAAGAAAGGCGTCAGAGGGCTAGTATTGTCTTCCACTTCTTCTTTTTCTTTCACATCAATCGCAAGAAACGCCGGCGCTCGTAGAGAATCGGATTGTGCTGTTCGCTCGATGGGAGGACGCGACGAAAGCTGCTGTAATGTATCAGAGAGCTGCTGTACCGTGTTCTCACCTAAGCCCTTCATTTAATTACGGTTTAATTTCCAATTTCCAACAGTTAAATTGGGATTAAAAACCCAAATGTTAACTAACACCTCTATAATTCTTTTACCTTGATTACACTCATTCCTAATTCCTCTAATTCCCTTACTTAATGAGCGAACAATTTCCGTAGTTCAACTTACATAATCCGCGCAAAAAGGCATAAACAGCTTCATTATAACAGAGGGAAGCGTGCACTTTACCGTGTTTTCACCCCAACTCTATAAGGATGAAAGTAAATTTTTAGGCAGTCGAAAAGCAATTGAAAGGCCCCAAAGAATGACACACACGCTGAAAAAAGTAGCAAGAAGAAACTCATTACAAGGCTTACCTCAAGCAGAGCTCCTCGATCATTTTTGGTAGATAACACGAAGAAACTCGCAACTAGGCTCACCTCAGATAGAACTTCTTGGTAGGCATCACGAGGAAACTCGCTATATGTTCACCTCAAGTAGGATTTCTCATTTTGGTAGATAACACAAAGATAGAACTCCTCGGTAGATAGCGCAAAAACCCCACTACTGGGCTCACCTCAAGTAGAAGTCCTTGTTTTTGGTAGAGCTGGCGTAGACCCCGCTCTGGCACACAGCTCTCTGGACGCACGACTCGGACTCGAAAGCATTCAGGTAGACGTAGAATATTCTCTCGACCTCCCCCTGGAGCTGATCAACAATGCCAGGCTCCACGTTATCCCTCATGGCCCTGCCCGTGAACGTGAACGTGAAGGAGGACAACGCGAGCAAAAGTCCACCCAGGATCAAAAGAGGCAAGATGATCGCAGCGAAGATGTCGAAGCCGGAGTCGGACGCCTCCGTGTTACCGTACTCGTCCACGGGGTAGTAGTAGTAGTAGAGGTTGCCTTGGTCACCGCCTCCTCCCCCGCCTCCCCCTGCGCTGTAGGAGGCTGCTGGGGCTGCGGCAGCTGGGGCTGAGTATGATGACCCTGGGGAAGAAACAAGCATCACAGTTGGTAATGTCATCGTTAGTGTTGTTTGTTCAGCTAATACGATGTGTAGTTCAGGTTATGAATAACTGGGATTTATTTTGAAGCGATGACACAGGGGAAGAAATGCACATCACAATCGGTAATGTCTTAATTAGGGTCTATTATGAAGCTAATGCGATGTGTAGTTCAAGTTCAGGCTTGTTCGGAATAAAAAATGCTTGGTCAGGCTTGGAACAGCACGAAAATGGTCCACTCGGTTCATTTCTGTCGCCATTTTATGTATTTTTCTAAGAACAAATCATACATAAAGTATCCAAACGCGAACATTACACTTTTGCCCAAACATTACAGGTACTTCCTATATTTAAAAGTAACTAATTCAGCACTGCAAAGAATTGATGAAAAAAATCTAAAGATCGATTGAAATCGAAAATGTTATATCGTCCGAAACAAAGCATATACTAAGTAAACACTCAGTAAGTAAATACCTAGTAAACACACAGTAAGTGAGTACCTAGTAAGTACATATCAACTGAACAATGACAAAGAAAACTTTTTGAAACCAACAATGATTACAACAACCGATTAAGAGACTAAATCACAACACAAATGCAACGGAGTCACATCATTCCCACCTCCGCCGCCTCCGCCTCCGTGATGAACAGCTCCTCCGTCTCCATATTGTGTTCCGCCCCCGCCCCCGCCTCCGTGTTGTCCGCCGCCCCCGCCTCCGTGGTGCGCCCCGTCCCTGTCCTCCGCGTGGTGGTAGCGGCCAGGGCGGCCGTGGTCCGTCGTCGCGCCCGCAGCCACGCACGCCACCGTCAGCAGCACCAGGCACCGCAGCATCTGGTGCAATAGGTTAAAATAGGTTAGGAAAAGATAGGTTGGAATATGTTAGGTTAAGATAGGTTAGGTTAGAATGCTATTTTAAAATTTGTTAGGTAATGTTGACCGAATTCTTTTCACGGGTCCACCTAGCTTATTGATGACATTTTCCGTGGAATTTTCACGGGTCCTGCTAGTTGCTATTACTGCTGCTATTATTATTAAAATTATTGAAATTTCAGTTATTGTTAAAATTATTATTGTTACTATCACTATTATTATTGATATGCGAGAGTTCACGGTACGTCAAAAGTACCGGGATTCAATGTTTTGCTTAAATGTGCTCGTCGTAGCCGTGTGGTTAAAGGACCCGCTTTAATGTGATGGTGTCGAGGGTTCAAATCCCGGCGCTGGGTGGCGATTTTCTCCGTTGGGCATAGGAAAAAAATTCAGAGCATAATACCCCACTCTACCCAGGTGTCTGAAATGGGTACCGGTCTCGACCGGGGGAAACCGTCATAGTGTCCTGGTGTTAGTTATAAGGCATTTGAAAAACCAATGCACAAGGTGATATGTATCAGGCTTGATTTGAAATAAAGCATCCTTAAATCCCGATGTTTGTCTGTTTAAATAAATCTTGTAGCTGTTGATGACAAACAAATATATCTATCCTGATAATACCAGAGATTAAAATGTTATTGTAGGATCCTCAAGCAGATGGGAGGGGTCTCGTTCAAGAGAGGGGATCATGAAGTTGTGTGGTTTTGTGGTTCAGTCGCCATCATGCGTTAGAGTAACGAACAGCGTGCATTTGCTGTAGACGTCTATTTTTCCAACGGAAGTTCGGTGATTTCAACCCTGCGCGCTTTCTGAAATCGCTTCAATATTGCGCCTTTGGGACCTGTCCCGGACCGAAAACCTATTCTTTTGTGGGTAACTTCGTTCAGGAGAGCTGGTTCTGAGCAGCAAAAATGAAGCGAAGACTTCAGAGGCATCGGTGGCTGTGTTGCGAAATTGCTTCCCTGGCGCCTCGTCTCACTGAGAGACGATTTGGAATGGCCGGCGCGTTATCCAGACTTGGCTCCATTTGATTTTTTTCCGTGGGTATTTAAAATCACGTGTCTAAACTGACCCCCTACTAACTGTGAATAATTTTTTTTCAGTAACATGAAACAAACAGACTCGAAATATTTCAATTTGAACTATAAGTGAAATTTATACTAAATAGGGTACATTTTTGTGGGACATCACGGTAGAAGAAACAAGGTAGTGTCAAATCGGTCTTTTTTTTGTCGACCGCGTTACACTGCTGACGTCTTGGCAACAAACCAATAGCAGTGCTCAGATTTGATCTAGCAACACTGCTAGCCTCAAATCTGGCACCACTATTGGCCTAACGACATGTCGCAATAGTGACGTCATGAATTTTGTTTGAAATAAAGCTGTGCTATTGGCTAGCCGAACCAGAGGAGCTGTATTTTCCCCCATAAAAGTGACCCTTCCTTGTGTCCTCTACCGTGGCCACCGTTCAAGTATCGTCCGTACAACGCGCGTCGACGCTACGGCCTAGCACGGCTAGGTCGCCCAGTCACGTGACCCAGATGTGCGCGGCCTCTCATTTGCGTGCTAAGCAGAGCGTGCACGTGCTCCAGCGTGCACGTGCAGCACCGGCTGGCGTTATGAATATTCAAGGAAATATATGCAGGTGGTGTACACGGCCCGTCAAAAATGCCGGGATTGGATATTTAGCTCAAACAAATCCTGCAGACGTGGATGCCCAGCAAATATATCCATCCCAACAGTACCCGCCATCAAAATATTCTTGTACTTGTGCACTGGTGAAACTCGTATCACAGATACGGTCATTGGGCGTCCTGGTGAGCGTCACAGAGAGACAGAAGAAGCGGTCACCAAATAAATATTTAAATAAACAAACACACCGAGGGTATTATTGGGTTAGATTACGGGAAAAAATTATTCCAAGTAAGAAAACCTACCTTAATTTATGGAAACGTATGCGTGTGTTTGGAAATTTACTTCAGTAACCAAAATGTGAGCAGATGTACAAAAAAATTTCAGAAATCTACAGAAATGAACGGAACTCATGAAAACAATAAAGGCAGGCAGTTAACAGAAATTTATATACAAATGTATATCATATATATATATGATGTATTTACACCTACGTACACCTGGTTCTTAGTTCATTCTATTCACAGCAGATTTAATCTGTGAGTGCAGGGCTGGGCTTTACAAAACGCTGAGCAATTTTACGATTCTCTGATTACGAGAGGCAAGTTAAGCCATTTTTATGGTCTCCTTAAATGGCAGCAGGATTGTCACCATCTCTGAATCATCACGAAATTATCACAATCCAGATTTTTTCGCAGGATTGCTGTCAAGGTCCGAGACAACGCAAATATTTATTCAATTCCTAAATTTCTACGCAACAATTAAGACAATCATGGTTGCTATTCAAAACCTCTTCCTTGCAGCGTACGCTGTTTTATGCGCAACAAACATTTGCTGACATAATAATAATAATAATAATACATCGTAGCTAATGCATTCAAATGCAGAAAAAAAGAGAAAAAAAAAGAGAGACTTTACTCACATACAGCGCCACAGCACAGCCTCATACAACACATGTATAACACATGCACACAGACCAAACACATCACAAACAGCTGCAGAGAACTATAGCGTCACACTGCCGGCCAGATGTCGCAAAAAAACGCTTCCTCGGACGCTTGACATGCATGAGATAAAAACGGGGACACTTTACAGCAAGTGTGAATTTTGCAGTTTGTCATTTTTTAGCTTGCAAATTCCGGGGATGAAGGAAGTTTTAAGCTCGCAAATTCTAGAATCACGAGGAATTTTCCCCTTGTATATTATGATAACCCTATCTCGGTGGTCAATTTCACACATTACTCCTCCAATTGTGTTGTACAGGTCTTGGTAGCAGTTGTAGAACAATCGTTTTCATGTTTCGGACTCCGGTAGACAGATTTGTGGAATTATTATTATTGTTATTAGCAGGGAAATATCCTAAATTCGTGGTGGAATAAAAAACATTTTCTCCGAGTCCCTTGATTGGAATACTAGTTTATACATAGGAGTGTAAATGTAGTTCTGAATGTCAACCTCGCTGCCTCAGACGTAGGATTATTTTAATCCACCAGTTTTACTTTCAACAAATTCCTATCACCGCAAGTCCCTGGCCTCGTTTTCCTCTGTAAGCGTGAGCTAAAAAGAGTGTTCTGAACAACGCATCGTCACTGAAGTTATATTTTCTTTTATAATTGTATTTGCATATATCGTCAAATCATATTAGGAAGACATTGCACTCAATCATTTGTTTTCGATCAGTGACATGAGTATTACAATACTCATGTGTGTGTATCATATAAGTGTATTTACTTTGAGATATTTTCATTTGAAAATTGGAGGTTTGAAGAAAATATTGAGCTCGGAATTCCCAGGAAAGAAAGAAATACAGAACACTACTTTTTCACGACCGATTCAAGTGAAACATTCTCAATAACATGAATAAATCAATGAATGGATGAACAAGTGTAAGAATGACTCATGGAAACTGACTGGCATTTCAGGCACAAAAAAAATACGTTCGCTTATCCATTGAATGTCGACAAAAACAGAGAAACACAAATTCATTTAAATCTTGTATATTCCAATAGGAGAAAAAACGACGACTGCAAAGTGAAAGACGGTAGAGTGGTGCTATAAAAGCAATTTCATCAATATAGAAAGTTGTTCAAACAATTTTTTCAACAACTTGAACAATTTTTTCAACAACTTGAACAATTTTTTCAACAACTTGAACAATCTTTAAGCAGCTTAAACAATTGTTCAAGCAATTCACAAAATAGCTTAAACGATTAAAGTACCAGTTGTAATATTTTGTAAAATGTTCGAAACAATATAAACAATTGTTCAAACAATTGAGTGAATAGTTGGAAACGACTTTAAAAATTGCTCAAATCATTGTAAAGTACTCTATTAAATACCTAAGCCTATGTAAACAACTAAACAATGCTTTAACGAATGTAAAAATATCAATCAATTGCTTCAACCAATGTAAATGAATAACTTAAACAATTGCTTAAGCTAATGTAAACAACTTTTTTTTACAGTCTTCCAGCCTGGTAACGAGGTGAAAACTAGAGATATTCCCACCAAATTCAAACGACGGCACCCGGATCACACCTTAATTAAATGTACTCATCGCAGCGTGCTGGTGTGTTAGGCTCGAGTGTGGAATATGTGTTGCTTCTCAAGAAAAACTACCGTGAATAAAGCACTTATGCTGCGCCGCAGTATGATTTTTTGTTAATTATTCAGATACTGCGATGAAATAAAGCAGGATCGAGTGTGGAATATGTGCTGCTTCTCAAGAAAAACTACCGTGAATAAACCACTTGTGCTGCACCTCAGTGTGATTTTTATTGTAAATTCATTTAGATTTCATTTGGAACAACATTTAAGACCCTTCGGGAAAACATTTGGGACACTTTGGGACAACATTTTGGAGCACACAACTGCAAACTCTGCAGTGAAGTGGGACGGGAAGTTGCCCTTACAGTGAAATACAAAAGGAATCGTCAAATGGGGTTGTGAAATTATGTACAACAATTATGCAGCAGAATTACTCACTGAAATTAGGTTCCAAAATGACACATTGAAATTATGCAGCGAAATCACTAACGCAGCGAAATTATGCTCCAAAATTATTTATGCAGCGAACTCATTTACACAGCAAAATTGGGCACCAAAGTTATTTGAGCAGCGAAATTATGCACCAAAATTATTTACGGAGTGAAGTTATGCACCAAAATCATTTATGCAACAAAATCACTTACGCAGCGAAAGTGTGCACCAAAGTTATTTAAGCAGCGAAATTATGCACAAAAATCATTTATGCAACGAAATCATTTACGCAGCGAAATTATGCACCAAAGTTATTTAAGCAGCGAAATTATGCATCAAAATTATTTATGCAGCGAAATTATTTCTCCAGCGAAACTACTTATGCAGCGAAATTACCCTGCGATGTCGATGAGGAATTGAGCGTACGAGAAGCGTACGCATGCGGGACGGGAAGAAGACACCAGCCCACGCAGCGCAGGGGAGAAAGTTGGAGATAAGCAACATGAATGTCACGGGGGAGGTACGGAATACGCGTCGAACTTGCACTATATTCCGGAATTATACGTGGGGCAACATACCTTACTGTATATATAAACACAAACGTATATGAATGTACGAAAAATAACTTTACATATTTGCATGGGAATGTATATTGATATACATGTATATTTATACGCAGTTGCTTATACCAATGTAAAGAACGTTTTTACAGTTTTCCAGCCTCGTAACGCGGAGAAAACTACACATATGTATATATCTTTGGTGATACATGTATGTCGCAATAAAATAGTTTCTATGTTGAATATTTGAATAACTCCAACGATAAGTTACAATCAGATGACATCTGCCAGTGATAACTTCACCAACCACCGTATTCACACTTGCAATTTTACACGCATTTGTATTCTTCGAATTCATTTCCTTCCTGCTTGTCTTCCATCCCTAGATGCTAATATCTGCATAACTTAATGCATGCGCTTTTCTTTCATAATTCTCCTTTGCAAATTTACACTTCGAATATTTCTCCTGTTCACTTCCCCACTGCCTATTATACATCTATATAACAGGTTATATATTGCCTGGGAATATTTTTATTAATATACATATATATATATATATAAAGGGAAATATATATATATATATATATATGTATGCATATATATATATATATATATATATATATATATATATATATATATACCCCCACAACACAGCACCGTCAGCAGCGTGAAGACAAGGCGCAGCTGACGGCTGACGTCACGGCCACGTAATGACGTGAGGACAGGCCGCTGTAACGGGCCGTGCATGGCCACACACGTAACGGACACGTGCAGCCCATTCACGCGACACTTATTGCACGTGCAGCCATGAGCCCACGCGCTGCACGTTCTGCACGTGCTGGTATTAGGCGTCATTATTTTACGCAAAAGAAAAGTCGCTACAGTAAAGTACTCTCAGCAACATAATCTCAGTTAAGTTACCTCAGCAGAGTGATCTCAGCAAGGTATTCTCGGTTGAGGAACCTCAATGCAGTATTATCAACCTTGTATTTTCATTTAAAAACCTCAGTGCAGTAATATTACCACGGGATTCTCAGTTAAGCAATTTTAGGTCAGTTATGATCTAAAATCACTGTAATTTCAGTACATTAGTCTTAGCAAAGCTATCTCAGTGGAGTGGGTTCAGCAAGATGTTCTTTCAGTTGAAGGAACTTTAGTAAAAATGATCTCAGTAAGGTGACCGTAGATAAAATAAGAGAAGTGATCTCAGTAAGGTGACCGTAGATAAAATAAGATAAGTGATCTCAGTAAGGTGACCGTAGATAAAATAAGATAAGTGATCTCAGTAAGGTGACCGTAGATAAAATAAGAGAAGTGATCTCAGTAAGGTGACCGTAGATAAAATAAGAGAAGTGATCTCAGTAAGGTGACCGTAGATAAAATAAGAGAAGTGATCTCAGTAAGGTGACCGTAGATAAAATAAGATAAGTGATCTCAGTAAGGTGACCGTAGATAAAATAAGATAAGTGATCTCAGTAAGGTGACCGTAGATAAAATAAGAGAAGTGATCTCAGTAAGGTGACCGTAGATAAAATAAGATAAGTGATCTCAGTAAGGTGACCGTAGATAAAATAAGAGAAGTGATCTCAGTAAGGTGACCGTAGATAAAATAAGAGAAGTGATCTCAGTAAGGTGACCGTAGATAAAATAAGATAAGTGATCTCAGTAAGGTGACCGTAGATAAAATAAGAGAAGTGATCTCAGTAAGGTGACCGTAGATAAAATAAGAGAAGTGATCTCAGTAAGGTGACCGTAGATAAAATAAGAGAAGTGATCTCAGTAAGGTGACCGTAGATAAAATAAGAGAAGTGATCTCAGTAAGGTGACCGTAGATAAAATAAGATAAGTGATCTCAGTAAGGTGACCGTAGATAAAATAAGATAAGTGATCTCAGTAAGGTGACCGTAGATAAAATAAGAGAAGTGATCTCAGTAAGGTGACCGTAGATAAAATAAGATAAGTGATCTCAGTAAGGTGACCGTAGATAAAATAAGAGAAGTGATCTCAGTAAGGTGACCGTAGATAAAATAAGAGAAGTGATCTCAGTAAGGTGACCGTAGATAAAATAAGAGAAGTGATCTCAGTAAGGTGACCGTAGATAAAATAAGATAAGTGATCTCAGTAAGGTGACCGTAGATAAAATAAGAGAAGTGATCTCAGTAAGGTGACCGTAGATAAAATAAGATAAGTGATCTCAGTAAGGTGACCGTAGATAAAATAAGAGAAGTGATCTCAGTAAGGTGACCGTAGATAAAATAAGATAAGTGATCTCAGTAAGGTGACCGAAGATAAAATAAGAGAAGTGATCTCAGTAAGGTGACCGTAGATAAAATAAGAGAAGTGATCTCAGTAAGGTGACCGTAGATAAAATAAGATAAGTGATCTCAGTAAGGTGACCGAAGATAAAATAAGAGAAGTGATCTCAGTAAGGTGACCGTAGATAAAATAAGATAAGTGATCTCAGTAAGGTGACCGTAGATAAAATAAGAGAAGTGATCTCAGTAAGGTGACCGTAGATAAAATAAGATAAGTGATCTCAGTAAGGTGACCGAAGATAAAATAAGAGAAGTGATCTCAGTAAGGTGACCGTAGATAAAATAAGAGAAGTGATCTCAGTAAGGTGACCGTAGATAAAATAAGATAAGTGATCTCAGTAAGGTGACCGAAGATAAAATAAGAGAAGTGATCTCAGTAAGGTGACCGTAGATAAAATAAGATAAGTGATCTCAGTAAGGTGACCGTAGATAAAATAAGATAAGTGATCTCAGTAAGGTGACCGTAGATAAAATAAGAGAAGTGATCTCAGTAAGGTGACCGTAGATAAAATAAGAGAAGTGATCTCAGTAAGGTGACCGTAGATAAAATAAGATAAGTGATCTCAGTAAGGTGACCGAAGATAAAATAAGAGAAGTGATCTCAGTAAGGTGACCGTAGATAAAATAAGATAAGTGATCTCAGTAAGGTGACCGTAGATAAAATAAGATAAGTGATCTCAGTAAGGTGACCGAAGATAAAATAAGAGAAGTGATCTCAGTAAGGTGACCGTAGATAAAATAAGAGAAGTGATCTCAGTAAGGTGACCGTAGATAAAATAAGATAAGTGATCTCAGTAAGGTGACCGTAGATAAAATAAGAGAAGTGATCTCAGTAAGGTGACCGTAGATAAAATAAGAGAAGTGATCTCAGTAAGGTGACCGTAGATAAAATAAGAGAAGTGATCTCAGTAAGGTGACCGAAGATAAAATAAGAGAAGTGATCTCAGTAAGGTGACCGTAGATAAAATAAGAGAAGTGATCTCAGTAAGGTGACCGAAGATAAAATAAGAGAAGTGATCTCAGTAAGGTGACCGTAGATAAAATAAGAGAAGTGATCTCAGTAAGGTGACCGTAGATAAAATAAGAGAAGTGATCTCAGTAAGGTGACCGAAGATAAAATAAGAGAAGTGATCTCAGTAAGGTGACCGAAGATAAAATAAGAGAAGTGATCTCAGTAAGGTGACCGAAGATAAAATAAGAGAAGTGATCTCAGTAAGGTGACCGAAGATAAAATAAGAGAAGTGATCTCAGTAAGGTGACCGTAGATAAAATAAGAGAAGTGATCTCAGTAAGGTGACCGTAGATAAAATAAGAGAAGTGATCTCAGTAAGGTGACCGTAGATAAAATAAGAGAAGTGATCTCAGTAAGGTGACCGAAGATAAAATAAGAGAAGTGATCTCAGTAAGGTGACCGTAGATAAAATAAGAGAAGTGATCTCAGTAAGGTGACCGTAGATAAAATAAGAGAAGTGATCTCAGTAAGGTGACCGTAGATAAAATAAGAGAAGTGATCTCAGTAAGGTGACCGAAGATAAAATAAGAGAAGTGATCTCAGTAAGGTGACCGAAGATGCAGTAAGATAAGTGATCTCAGTAAGGTGACCGAAGATGCAGTAAGATAAGTGATCTCAGTAAGGTGACCGAAGATGCAGTAAGATAAGTGATCTCAGTAAGGTGACCGAAGATGCAGTAAGATAAGTGATCTCAGTAAGGTGACCGAAGATGCAGTAAGATAAGTGATCTCAGTAAGGTGACCGAAGATGCAGTAAGATAAGTGATCTCAGTCAGGTGACCGTAGATAAAATAAGATAAGTGATCTCAGTAAGGTGACCGAAGATGCAGTAAGATAAGTGATCTCAGTAAGGTGACCGAAGATGCAGTAAGATAAGTTCTCAGTAAGATGAGTAATGTGGATAATAACCTGCGACAAAATAACGCCAGTCAAGTGATTTAAGCGATACTGCAATGTTACTCAATCAGTCAACTTCATCACAACATAAGGACACATGTTTATTTTTACTGTAAAATAACAAGCAAAACATTCCCTACCAAGATTTGTTGAGAAAACATTTCCCCTCAGGATAATTTCTACTGAATAGTTTCCCTCGAAAACTTAAATATCGCCATTATTTTCTGTACTACTTAGAAATAAAGTCTTGGAAATTATATTTTCGACGATATCTAAGATGATTTCCACGATAATATTAACGATGAGTTCCATAACGACTCTTATCAAAATTTTCACGATGATTTCTACGACAATTTTTACGATGATTTCCATGACGATTTTTACAATTATTTCCTCGGCGATTTTTACGATGATTTCCATTACGATTTTTACAATTATTTCCTCGGCGATTTTTACGATGATTTCCATTACGATTTTTACAATTATTTCCTCGGCGATTTCTTCGACGGTTTTCATTCACGGGTTTCATTCGGTCACCCCTTCGCCAGCAGGGAAGGTAACAGTTACGTTAATGTATTTTAGTTATAGAACGAGAGCAGAATCAGTAGAATTTTTAAAAGTTACAATTGTAGTAAATGCGAGCTCTTGTCGTAAATGTGAGCGTAATCAATAGGATTTTCAATAATCACTATTGTAGCCGCCGATGTCAAAAGTAGCAGTTTTCTTCGAGTCACAGCTATATAATTTATGCGTGAAAACTCTTCTTAAATAAACTTTTTACAAGTAGCACATTTTTTCTTTGAATTCTTCAGTTTTTGAGGCTGTGTCAACATCGAAATCTATTCCAATCAACAACTTTTGTAAATTGTGCCTCAGAAACAAAACAATTTGCCGTCATTTTATAGCGTTCAGGCACCCATTCCGAGGGCCGCAGTACCGACGGACACACCAAACCAGCAAACAAGAAGGCAGGCAAGCAAACAAGCGACCTGACGGGAAAGCAAGCAACCAAGCAACCAAGGAAAGAACTAATAAGCCAGCCAAAAAAAACGAATATCATAGCACAAAAGCCTAACTTCAAATTAAAAGAAATGAAAAACACCGCTACTGCTTAGACTTCTCCCCACTTCCCTCACCCCCCCCCCCCCCCCGTATCTTCACCTCCTCCCCTCAAATTTTCACTTGCCCTCCCCTCTCTCCCGCCACCCAATATCTTTACCCTTCCCCCTTTCCGTCCCCTCCCCCCTGCTCAAAATGCGTGACGTCACACATGCGGCAGAAGCGGCCTAGCGGCTTCCATATTTCCCAGTGACCTGTTTACGTACACACGCACGCACTACACACATACACGCACACGAGTACGTCCACACGACACGAGTACGCATACATGGCGGTCGTGTGCGCACAAAAACCGTAACGGGCGCATGCGGTTCTGTTAGAGCCGCAAAAACCGGACCGGAGCCTGCACGGTCTGCGTGGCTAGCTGCCGCTTCCGAGCTGTGTGTGTTGTGTGTGTGTTGTGTATGTGTTAATGTTGTTGTGTGTTAATGTTGTTGTGTGAGTTTATGTTACGGTTGTATAATGTTGCGGGTGTATTGACTTACTATGTATTAATGCTCCTCAGCTATAGATGTTGCAGATGTATTGATGTTAAGGGTGTGTTAATGTTACCTCTGTATTTGGGCAACTATGTAGTATTATTACAAAACATATTAATGTTACGTGCGTATTAACGTTATAGATGTATTGACGTCATTATGTATAAATGTTACGTACGTATTATTGTTCTATGTGTATAAATGTTACATGTTTATTAATGTTTTCCACGTATTAATGTTACGTATGTGTTAAGGTTGCGGATGTATTAATTTTGCGTGCGTAATAATATTACGTATGTACTTATATTGAGGATGTATTGATTTCACTCACAATTTTATGTTGCGGATGCAATAATTTTAAAGATGTATTAATATTACTGATGTGGTAGCATTAAAGATGTAATAATATAACTCAAGTGTTGATGTACATCGACTTCACACCTAAATGAAACATCTCATATGTTGTCGTACAATTATTCAAGAAATAGTTTTTAATATTTACGCACATATGCGTCAGCATGACAGCTAGTTCATACATCGTATGGTTAAATTGCTCTATTGTGTAACTACAGTGAATATTACATGCACCAGAAACTATCATATGTATATTTTTATCTAATACCGTAGATCGCTTTATAACTAATGTATAGAATTAACACATTGATTTTCTGTCAAATAACCACATTAGATTTCATGTATGTTTAATGGTGTCTTTTCGGAGAAGATTCCTATGTTCCCCATATTTGTATGCGTAGTTCACTAGACGTCAAAATCCTACTGCTCATGTACAAATAATAGGGCGCGCCTTGTGTATGTGTTAAGTACAGCTACGTATTCAGTCTAACACCGCATATTTCAAGTGCAAGACATATTTCAACGAAGAAAAACTTATTCCAACTATAAAAACATGTTACAGCTAAAAACACATATTTCTACTGGGTATAAAACGAAAAGTCAACTATTGAGCCCATATTTCAATTATTAATTACATAATTCAGTTATAAAACATATATCGCACGTATTAAACAAATGTTTTAACTATTAAACACACATTTTGACTATTAACAACATATTTTAACTATTAACAACATATTTTAACTATTAACAACATATTTTAACTATTAATAACATATTTTAACTATTAACAACATATTTTATCTATTAACAACATATTTTAACTATTAACAACATATTTTACCTATTAACAACATATTTTACCTATTAACAACATATTTTATCTATTAACAACATATTTTAACTATAAAACACAATTCAACTATAAAAGACATATTTCAACTTCAGGCTACGTCCTTTCCATGTTGATGTGCGGTGCCATTTATGAGCGGTGCTGTGGGCACCTACGAACAATATCACTTTATAATAGACAAGTTGTTGCTTGCATCATATACGAGATGTAGCTCGCTTGCTCGCTTGCTCACTTGCATGTTTGTTTGTTCGCTGCTTGCTTACTTACTTGTGTTTAGTGCTTGCTTATATACTAGCTTGTTTGTTTGCTTGCTAACTCGCTTGCTTGTTGGCGTGCTTGTGAGTTTGCATGTATTTGTGCTTGCTTATTTAATTATTTATTTGCTTGCGTTTTTATGTGCTTGCTTGCCTCCTACTCTCATTTGGTAGTCTGGACGAGGCAGCAACAATATCTAATGACTCAACAGAACACTTAACTAAACTCAAAACTCTCCATGTTCATGGTAAACATATAAGTTCAAAAATACCCTCTGCCCAACACAGCTGATAACAAAACAGGAAGCAAAAGTTACTCTAGTACGTAATCATCACACCAGCAGAGAATAAGAGTCATTCTTAAAATTCGACTCAACACTACAACAGTCTTGTGTACAAAATAGTGTAGATGTATAAATATTATATAAATGCATATGCATATTCATTACATTATAAAATTATTATATATATTAGTTACATAAACGTAATGAAGATATATGTATAAGGTATATAATATCTCACTTTATATATAAACAGTATACATGAATTAATTTCGCTCTACTGATAGGAAAAATGAACATGCAATAACTGCCTCTAGATGCGAATCAAAATAATGCACAATGAACTTTACTAAATGCTAAATAAAAATAGCGTATTTTCAATAACACACTAGAAGAATTCAGACAAACATATCGAAGATTAAATTTTAGAGAATTCATATTTTTTTGCAATTACAAATCTTTGAAAGTTCTCTGAAACTTATTCAAAATTTATTTAAACTTTTCATTAGAGACTTTCATGAATGAGTAGAAAGGAATAGTTCAAAACATTCAAGTTAAACAATTTATAAAATTAATAGTTTAAAAACTTGTATAAATTTATGATCTATTTATATATTTCGATGCTTCCATGAAAGTTTTCAGTGAAAATGAGCACCAATATTTCGCTTCATTTTCGTTCACTTCACTAATACTGTAATCCTTTACAAAATTAATGAACGCAAACGGAAATATTGTTCCGAATTTAAATATCAAGGCGTCAATGACAAGTGGAGGGCTTTTATTTTTTGTTGTACTATCTTGTAAACTAGCTGTTAATTGACTACTGTTATTGTTATTCTGACAACTTTTGTTCAAAATACGGGTATTGTTATTCTAACAACTTTTGTTCAAAATACGGGTATTGTTATTCTAATAACTTTTGTTCAAAATACAAGTATTGTTATTCTAACAACTTTTGTTCAAAATTCGGGTATTGTTATTCTAACAACTTTTGTTTTAAATACTGTTATTGTTATTCTGACAACTTTTGTTCAAAATACGGGTATTGTTATTCTAACAACTTTTGTTTTAAATACTGTTATTGTTATTCTGACAACTTTTGTTCAAAATACGGGTATTGTTATTCCAACAACTTTTGTTCAAAATACGGGTATTGTTATTCTAATAACTTTTGTTCAAAATACAAGTATTGTTATTCTAACCACTTTTGTTCAAAATTCGGGTATTGTTATTCTAACAACTTTTGTTTTAAATACTGTTATTGTTATTCTGACAACTTTTGTTCAAAATACGGGTATTGTTATTCTAACAACTTTTATTCAAAATACGGGTATTGTTATTTTAGCAACTTTTGTTTTAAATACTGTTATTGTTATTCTGACAACTTTTGTTCGAAATACGGGTATTGTTATTCTAACAACTTTTGTTCAAAATACGGGTATTGTTATTCTGACAACTTTTGTTCAAAATACGGGTATTGTTATTCTGACAACTTTTGTTCAAAATACGGGTATTGTTATTCTAACAACTTTTGTTTTAAATACTGTTATTGTCACTCTAACAACTTTTTCTTTAACGACTGTTATTGTTATTCTAATAATTTTTACTTTTAAGACTGTTATTGTAATTCTAACGACTGTTATTTTAACGACTAGATCGTAGGTTATTTGATTATTTTCATACCAGCTGAGTAAATTTGTCTATGTAAGTCACATTTACATGAGAAACAGCTCTTAAAAACAAATGCACCAGATGATATTGTAATAGCTATTAAGGATATCCATCAAGTATGAACGATTAAGAACCTGGAGATTAAAATATTTTCTAAAATCAATGTATTGATTTAAAAAAGTGTTGTTTTCATATTTTGTCTAATGTGAGTATTAAGTGTGTCAAAGATTTCATTTCAGAGAAAGCAATAATTAAATTGTCAGCCGTATACAGCTACACGCAAGTTACATCCCAATAAACAAGTCCCGAGTTCAATTTTAGTTCAAAATAATTCATACCAAACGCCCAGTTCTATCGCATTCCACAAGAGTTGCATAAGACGAAAAAACTTATTCACGACACAATATCATATAATTTATCTTATTATAATAAAAAAGGTGGTATATATTAACAGTGTCGTTCAAAAGTTATTATACACCACCTAATTATGCTACATATATTTTTTCGTTCATGCAACTGTCTGTATTGATCACACTGCAATCCTACCTTACTGTTGTATTTGAGGCAATCCTATCCGTAGAACGCAGCGACACTCACACACCGACACTGGCACGCGCAAGAATGAATACAAAGACCGCAGCGGGTCCGTTTATATAGTGCGGCACCGGTCAGAACCGCGGCAACCGCCGTGCTAGAAACATGTACAGGTGTCGCGGCCTGCCGAATGTTTTTGACGAGCTTCGTACTACTTCGACCTAACTGTGAGCTAAGTATCTTCGTGAAGCGGAAAATATTTGTCTCGTTCACTGCAAAACGTGCTTTTCCTAACGTGTTAGTTTTTCCAACTAATTTTTTCAATTAATTTTCTTACGCATTAATTTTTCAACTTATTTTCTAAACGTAAAAGTTTTTTTCAACTAAATACGTATGTTAAAGAAATTTACTAACTCATTTAAAAGGTTTGAGAATTTATACGAATGAGACAACAACGAAAGTTATTCACGGAAAATCAAAAATTAATTTTAGACGGTTCGCAAAAAAGAAGCACTCAATATAGCAGCGCAGGGCTGGACACAAATCTCACACATCTACCCAACATTGGAGTACGGGGTTGGACACAATTGTTATACCGAACCGAAGCTCAACGTTTGCATATGATAATCAAAGCTTGACTTGAGCCCCCGTTTCCATCGAAGCAATAAAACGTAATTAATACTTGATTACATGCTAGAGCGCGATCTCTAAATGAAGCTTGTGAAATTAAGTACTTACGATCAGCAGTAATATGAGTAATGAACTGTTGGCGATCATCATTAATTTGATACAAAACCACCAGTGGTCAGCATTAATTTGGGTGATCAACCACCAGTGGTCAGCATTAATTTGGGTGATCAATTGTTAGTTATCAGCATTAATTTGAGTGATCAACCACCAGTGGTCAGCATTAATTTGGGTGACCAATTGTTAGTTATCAGCATTAATTTGAGTGATCAACCACCAGTGGTCAGCATTAATTTGGGTGATTAATTCTTTGTTATCAGCATTAATTTGAGTGATCAACCACCAGTGGTCAGCATTAATTTGGGTGATTAACCACCAGTGGTCAGCATTAATTTGGGTGATCAATTGTTTGCTATCAGCATTAATTTGGGTGATCAACCACCAGTGGTCAGCATTAATTACCGCGAGTGTTTAAAGAATTGTTTAAATTGTTAGTAAAAATTGTAGCTTGCAGTTAGTGGACTGCATATATTTTTTGACGCTTGGCCTATTCTTCAAAAAAGGCAATGAAAATCAAGTCTGTCATTTGAATTAAATGAATGATGAGCAAACAGAGAGAAATAGAATAACGAAAAATCAGGTTGAAAAAATAACCCCATTTCTCAAGTTTGTGACAAGATAACGAAAAATCAGGTTGAAAAAATAACCCCATTTCTCAAGTTTGTGACAAGATAACGAAAAATCAGGTTGAAAAAATAACCCCATTTCTCAAGTTTGTGACAAGATAACGAAAAATCAGGTTGAAAAAATAACCCCATTTCTCAAGTTTGTCACAAGATAACGAAAAATCAGGTTGAAAAAATAACCCCATTTCTCAAGTTTGTCACAAGATAACGAAAAATCAGGTTGAAAAAATAACCCCATTTCTCAAGTTTGTCACAAGATAACGAAAAATCAGGTTGAAAAAATAACCCCATTTCTCAAGTTTGTCACAAGATAACGAAAACTACGTGGAGAAGAATTTATCTCTTTTTTCTAGCTCGCCATCAGAAGAACCAGTTGTACCAATCTCTAATGATTATAAAATAAGCCGAAGAAGTCTTAATGTAAATACGCTGCATCCGGCTTATTTGACCGCAATGTGAGTGCGTGGAAGTCATTTATAGTTTTCGAAAAGCAATAATTAATTCTTAAGACTACCAAATCAAATTAGTTTGTCATTCAAGTTCGTCAAATGAATGTTAGTAGCTGTAACATAGTGTTAAAGTCTGCCTGAACTTCGATAGAGGATAGTGTAATAAAAGATGTACGAGTTTTGTCTAAACGATGAAAGTTATACAGTGTTCGCGTAGATTTCAAAACAAATTGACATATGATGTTTGAAAAATGCGCATGAAAAATAATATATTTAGTTTCTTCGTCATTAGTGAAGGATTTTGGCCTGTATTGCGCTAGATGAAAAATAATTTAAAATTTGTTCTAATTACGACAGGAAATAAGCAAAATTTTGTCCAGCTGAATTGTTTCAGCGTAGAAGCAAACGAACGAATGCGAGTTCTGGAATCATACTATATACAAACTCGAAATTCAAAAACAAGCTAGAACCTTGAGTGAAATACATTGAGTAAATAATTATATTCATAAAGGCATTACACCAGAATATCAATCATACTTATCTTATTTCATAAACCTCTATATAGTAAAAAACTTCTTTCAAGGGTGTAGAGAGGCCTTGTACAATCATACTTGAACGAGTTGTTTACTAAAAACGTTAACATTACAAACTTAGAAAATACTTTTAGTATCTATAAAAGTAGATTGAATAAATAAATTTACAAAGACATACATTAGAATATTGAACATGCTTGTACGAGTTATATACTTGAAAACTCAACACGTTTCCTGCGAAGGGACCCACCGGTGGTCACTGAGGGGTTTTCATAATGCTGCTGACCGACCTGCAGTCACTAACTCAATGTTATAAATACTTAATGAAAGCTAAATGAATGCACGATCCAGTTTGCTATTGTGTTATTTTCAAAATTTCTAACTCGAGTTGACTTTAAATTTGAATTGAATTTTGAACTTGTTTAACCCAAGGCATGAAATGAGTTAATTAATAAATGTTATCATATGTTTGCAATGCACACGAAGGCAACATAAAAAAGAGAGATAAATACTCACTTTAGATATATACTAATTCATTTAGAGGGCTGGAGTTACTTTAATAACAGACATCCCTGTATATCTTTCAAGTGTAAGTGTACATAAAGCGACAAAAAGAAAGAGAGATTTATAACTATCTATTTAGGACGCTCAGCTCCACCAATAAGAGAGACACCTATGTGTACTCACACAAGTGAGAAAGAGAGCTGCATAATTATGCATTAAAAGCATTTCCACTCCAGTAATAAAATTAGAAAACGAAATAAAATTAGAAAACGGGGAATCTTCCACGAAAGCAAGCAGATCAAATCCGAAAGCTGGACTCCCACTGCACTCCGGATGCGCAGAGCGCGTTCCAGTGAGCGTAAGATGCCGCTGGAATATACACTAAATTACACGTTTCTTACCTGCATGCGGACGAAAGTTGAGTGTGCGGAGAGGCGCTCATTAGCGACCACTTGGTGGCGTGCAGCTCGGCAGCTCTGCGCATCCTAGTGCGGTGTGATATAGCGGTAGCTTTGTACTGCACTCTCACCCTCTCTCTCCCTGTCTCTTCCTTTTTATAACCTGAAATTAAATTTGTTTCCAGAAAAGGCGACTGGCAAATTGACATGAAATTGAAGATTTGAAATGCTTTCCCTAAATGAACACGCAAATTTTCCACAATCACTTCCTCTATATAACCTGAAATTAAATTTGTTTCCAGAAAAAATCAGCAGGTGAATTGACATTAAATCGAAGATTTTGAATGCTCTCCCTAAACACGCACGCAAATTTGCCTGAGTGACCATTCCTATTCTTTGCAAATAATGGCCGACAAGAGATACAAATATTCCCAAGAGACGAACGTATGTTATGCGTATTTAATAATTATAAGCCTGAGTCAAACACCTACTTTCAATTTGAAAACTTAGGATTGCTTAGCTGACCGGATTTTAGTTTTACAAATATAGCTTTTAAGATACAAAATGACTCAGCATCATCCTGACTTTTACATTATGTTTTGCTAAAGTAAAAATGGTTTCTTCACGATTTAAAAATCTCAAAATGATAATGGATATGGAGAGCATACGATATCAGTACCTGCCTTATTTGGGGCTGTGAGCAGCCGAGTGAAAATTGAACGATACGTGTTTCATGACTAAAATAGGAGAGACAAGGCATGCAATGGTGTGGTCACCGTGGCCTAGTGGCAAGTGGCAACACCTTGGGAGCAGAAGGTCCCGGGTACCGAATAACCAGCGTCAACGCAGAATCCATTGGGTGACTGTCTGCTTTAGAGAGCATGGTTTCCCTTGTGGGAGGACATGATGTATTTGTGACAAAAATTTTAAGTGTAGGAAAGATGTCTCTGGATTTCGTTCTTTAAACAAATATTGGAGGGGCGACAACCGTGAAACACTGTGCAGGTGGTAGCACCAACCCTGCTGTACAAGTGTTCGAATTCTATCTTGGCGTGAAGAGAAATAGAAACATACCTAGTTCGTGTACGAACAAAACGACATTCATGAACAAAGCACGTACATTGGTGACTTTGAAAACTGAAATACTTATGAGACTCTGGTAATTTTGTTGACTGCACTGTTTTTGGCTTGCTTGTCGCTGTCCACGATCTGTTCTCCCACGGCAAAATTAAGAACCCTGCTTTTCGTAATTACGGAGGTGAAATTCAAAACCACCTAACGCTCTATGCTGAATACGATTTGTTACAAATAACCATTCCACTAATAACATTTTCCAAAATAAGTTTTTCGAGCAGCCTGACCCGAATGGGCACTAACAGAATACTTCTGAAACTGTGATAATCTTGTTGGCTTGATTATACATCTAGATTATACATTTGGCAATATCATAGGAAAAAAATCGAAATAATCGCACGGCGCAAAGTCGATACGACTTGTAACAAACAACAATTTAACGAAGCTATCCTAAAAATTGAGTGTATAAATCCATTTACCAAGAGAGTCGCGGGAAGACTCATATCTAAAAAGACAGTATTATTTCAGCTTTTAAACAGCATCGAAAATGAGATATCGCTTACAGCAAAGTGGTTTGCGTAGTCCACCATGTTGGTTTGGACAGAACAGTAACAAAGGGAGAAGTTCCAATAAAAAGAGAGGGCAGATTTGCTGTATAACCTCACGTTAACTTAATTCACACGCTGACCATCAAGAAAAAGAAAACGAAAGAGGAAAGAAAAGAAAGCATGATGTTCAGTCACACCCCAGTAAACCATGCCTTCTGAGCACAATCTATGGAGTGTGTGATGAGCTTTAGTGCGAAAAATAATGGCGATCAGTGGACTTCGGTCGAATTTTGACGTAGTGCGAGCTGTAGTAAAAAAATGACAAATGCTGATGGATAGTGCATCCCACACCATACCTGCTGTATGGCGTGAGATGCACAGAGTGCAGGTACACTGAATGCAGGACATAGTCTATGCATGATACGGGGTGTAAAAGATACACTGTGTGCAGGGTAGAATTTGTTTAGGGTTACACTGTGTGCAGGGTCCCACTCTGTGTAGGATACACTGTGTACCGGACCAACTCTGTTCAGGATACAGTGTGTAAAAGATTCGCTGTGTGCAGGATATACCGTCAGACCAATATAGGGTGTATAGAGGATGTGAGTGTATTCATACATTTTCTGCTCAACACCAAAAATCTCAACTTTCCATCAAGAAGTCATGAATGCACAACTGCAGTAAACATAAGAATTGCTTGCTGTACGTCACAGCTCGTTTTACCCACTGAATAAGTGAATAAATTATCGAGACAGAGCAGTGCATCGACACCTTCAGTGAAGCGAACGTTTGCTTTGAATTGTCTCATTGGACTGCAAGCCGCAGACTACTTATCTCATGAGACTGCTTGTCTCACGAGGCTGCTAGTCTCACGAGACTGCTAGTCTCACGAGACTACCAGCCCCACAAGACCACCTGTCTCAAGTCTCGCGAGACACAAAGAAATGCACCACACAGTATCAAAGGACAGGTCCGAACGGGACACCAGAGACCGTCTCGTGTGCGCCTCAGGACGGCCATGCCGTTGACGGTCACCGTACACCTAATGACCACCGCCGTATCGTTCCTCTCTGAAGTTGTTTATCTCGTAGCGTTTCTTCAATGTGTCTGGGATATGGAGTTCTGTACCTAAGATGTTATACCATAAAGAGTGACACACCGTAAATTGCGATACACCATAAATGGTGACACTCCATAAATTGCGATACACCATAAATAGTGACACACTTTAAATTGTGAAACAAAACGAATTTTTACACGCCATAAAAGGAAGACGACGGCAATATGAGAAATTAATAATATTATTGGGAGAACAGTATTTCCTTGGATATTTTCCTTTAGTGGGAAAGCCGGAAAGCTCGCAAATACTGTAAATACAACAATAAAAAGGAGAATGACAAGATTTAAATCGGGGAATGATTGCTACGGTTATAATCCTAAAGATGCAAACCAATACTGCAAAATATGTTAACGAGCATAAGGCTTCTCTTGACATGACTCAAGCGAGTAAACACGGAGTGCTAAGGAAGTGCACAAAATTAATTTTCATCTTTGAAATCCATCAGTAAAGCCTCTGCCTGAGAACAATAATCGGAAGAGTGGTTAATCACTTCAGGAGATGGAAGTTATTCTCGTTCTGGTCGATATACTATACATCGGTCTTCTCTCGGTAGGCCAGGTGTTCCCAACCTTTTTCTCGCCCAGCAGCCATAAAATATTTCATTCAAACCTCACACCCCCTGACTCGAATAAAAATGCAATAATACAGCCAACATTTTATTATTTACCTGGATTTTTCTCGCACCCTCTGATATAAGAAGACCAACAAATAGTCAATATCCCATTATTTACCTAAACCTTTCTCGCACCCCTGGAATATCGACCCGCACCCCCAGGCTGGGACACCCTGCTCTCGGTTGAGCGCGTTCTCCTTGATGGAAGACGTTCCTACTTCTTCATCAACGAAGAGAAACTTTAAGGAACAAATGTTGCGGACAGGGACCAGAACGTCACGCATGCCGGGTTATTGGGAGCAGCGTGAGGTAGCTGGCTTATTGCTGCCAGACGTAGCGGCAGCGTGAGGGGGCCGACTTGGTGCTGCCAGACGTAGCGGCAGCGTGAGGTGGCCTGCTTGGTGCTGCCAGAGGTAGCGGCAGCGTGAGGGGGGGCCTGCTTGGTGCTGCCAGACGTAGCGGCAGCGTGAGGTGGCCTGCTTGGTGCTGCCAGACGTAGCGGCAGCGTGAGGGGGGGCCTGCTTGGTGCTGCCAGACGTAGCGGCAGCGTGAGGTGGCCTGCTTGGTGCTGCCAGACGTAGCGGCAGCGTGAGGGGGGGCCTGCTTGGTGCTGCCAGACGTAGCGGCAGCGTGAGGTGGCCTGCTTGGTGCTGCCAGACGTAGTGGCAGCGTGAGGTGGCCTGCTTGGTGCTGCCAGACGTAGCGGCAGCGTGAGGGGGCCTGCTTGGTGCTGCCAGACGTAGCGGCAGCGTGAGGGGGGGCCTGCTTGGTGCTGCCAGACGTAGCGGCAGCGTGAGGTGGCCTGCTTGGTGCTGCCAGACGTAGCGGCAGCGTGAGGTGGCCTGCTTGATGCTGCCAGACGTAGCGGCAGCGTGAGGAGGCCTGCTTGGTGCTGCCAGACGTAGCGGCAGCGTGAGGGGGCCTGCTTGGTCCTGCCAGACGTAGCGGCAGCGTGAGGGGGCCTGCTTGGTGCTGCCAGACGTAGCGGCAGCGTGAGGGGGCCTGCTTGGTGCTGCCAGACGTAGCGGCAGCTTGGGGTGGCCTGCTTGGTGCTGCCAGACGTAGCGGCAGCGTGAGGTGGCCTGCTTGGTCCTGCCAGACGTAGCGGCAGCGTGAGGTGGCCTGCTTGGTGCTGCCAGACGTAGCGGCAGCGTGAGGTTCCTGCTTGGTGCTGCCAGACGTAGCGGCAGCGTGAGGGGGCCTGCTTGGTGCTGCCAGACGTTTGCAGTTTGCGTTTGCAGTTGTGAGATGCATCTTAATAAAAACTGATTCGCATCTATCTTAGTGCAGAATAAAGAATTTTTAGCAATGTTTGCATTGTTTTGAAATGGTGAATCTATACCGCATATTTATATGAGTAGGTCTGCAGTGTACGTTTGTTTTGTAGATCTGTATCGTTAATGCCGATCTTTTTGATATAAGTTTTGCACTTACCACTGGATGATTTTGTTTTTAGCTGTCAAATTAGGTTGGATAGATAAGTTTTTAAGCGCCTCCCTAAGCACAATAAATGTGTTCTTAAGAGAAGAAAGAGGAAGGCCTCATTTGGTATGAAAATTAAGGAACGGAGAATGTTCGCACAAGGTTTGTTCCTACACAAGACTTCCTGCACTTTGAAATAGTGAGTTAAAAAAGTAATTTATGAAACAAGATAGGAGTTGTAGAAGAAAGTAAGAAGTGAGGAAAAAAAAGCAGAAGTGAACCGGAAAACATGATCCATAACAAAACAGAACCGTATTCTATTTCAACAAATGGAAAGCCTACCTACTCTCAGCTCGGGACCGTACATATTTCCCCTGAGAGCGTTTAATTTCATATATATAATAGGCGGAAGTCGTAGCATT
Organism: Morinoia aosen; assembly: GCA_030386875.1. Classification (NCBI taxonomy): domain Eukaryota; kingdom Metazoa; phylum Arthropoda; class Malacostraca; order Amphipoda; family Talitridae; genus Morinoia; species Morinoia aosen. The sequence goes on along the minus strand of CM059570.1, from coordinate 28,838,677 downwards.
TTTCATTCATTCCGATGAAAGCAAACAGGACTGAACTGGCAGCATTGCTACAGGGAAAGGTCAGCTCTGGAGCGACAGCAATATGCGCTACAGCCCATGCATATATTTACAAATGCTCGACATCCACCTGCACTTAGCAGTAAATGTAGCATAACGCAATTTGCATACGGCAGCAAGAGCAGCTGTAGCATCAATCAGCATACGGAAGTAATAATAGCTTTGTTTCAATCAGCATACTGGAGTGAGAGCAGCTGTAACATTAACCAACATACCAGCAGCTGTAGTAAAGATAAGCATACTGGAGTGAGAAGCGGCGGCAATGAGCACACTGGAGTGAGCAAAGTAGCTATAAAAATGAGCACACAGGATTATACAGTAAGCAGCACACAGAAGTATAAGCAGCACCAAAAAGGAGCATACAGTAAGCACCACACACAAGTATACAGTAAGCAGCACACAGCAGTATACAGTAAGGCAGCAGCACACAAGTATACAGTAAGCAGCACACAGCAGTATGAGCAGTAGCAGTAGCAGCAGCTTACAGCAGTATACAGTAGGCAGCACACAGAAGTACGAGCAGCAGCAGCAGCAGCAGCAGCACCAGCAGCTGGTGCGCAACATACGGCACCAGGACTACAAGTCATCAGGTCATTCTTTCGGGGCCGGGGACCAAAAGCAGGCCACGGGGCCTCGTGTCACCTATACTTAGGGATCGTTTAGCGCGCTCGCCGCGGTGGGTTAAACTCAAGTTCAATGTTCAGCTCAAATTTAAAGCGAGTAGTGAGCCACTTTGAGAATAGCTAACTTGAACTATTCACCAAAACTAAGGGATCATTTAACTCGCTCTCCGCGGAGGGTTAATCTGAAGTTCAATGTCTAGCACAAATTTATTGTGAGTAGTGAGCCATTTTGAAAATAGCTAACTTGAACTCCTGCGTGCCTTCATTTGGTTTCGATTAAAACTTTAACCTCAATTGGTTAAACTGAAGTTCAATTTTCGGCTCTAATTTAAAGTCAATTGTAGAAAGCTATTTTGAAATTATCAAACATGAACTGGATCTTGGTTTCATTTAGCTTTAAGCACTTTTGAAAATTGAGTGTGTGACTACTGGTCGGTCAGCAGTATTACGAAAATCCCCTCCGTGTACACCGGCGACTTACATGGAGACAGACGTATTAAATCAGATTCTTTTAAATCGGATTTTTTTTCGGATTATTTCAGGTTCTTCAAATAAGATTCTTTTTGGATTCATTAAACTGGATTTTTTCGGATTCTTTAAATTGGACTCTTTCGAACTTTTTAAAACAAATTCTTTTCGGATTCTTTAAATCGGAGGAGTCATATATTTTTCTAAGTAAAAATTCGTGTTCCTTTTTGTACTTCGCTGTAGAAAATGAGAAGAGGCTCCTGAATTCCTTTAAATGGAAGGTCATTTTATGAGAGAAAAAATTTTGATTTCCGTAAACTGTTTGGGTGACTAGAATGTTTACGAGGCACTTTTTTAGGCCTATGTAATTCTGACAGTTTAACTTTGTTTTACTTATGGAAAGCTTCTTATCTCAACACGTTGACCGCCATATGAGCCACCGGTGGTACACGGAGGGAATTTTTATAATTTTGCTGACCGACCAGCAGTCGCAAACTCAACTTTCATAAATCTTAATCAAAACTAAATGAAGGCTCGACCCAGTTCATGTTTGGTATTTTTAGAATTGCTTACTACACTTTGACTCACAGTGACATGCTTGTGAAGTAAAAATATCACATATCATTATTTGACTACTGGAATACTATTATTTGCTATACAACTTTGCGTATAGTGTATTTTTAAATTTATAGTGGAGCACTTATTATAAGGACCTGTATATTAAGAAATTTTTAAAATCCAATGTGTTGCAATACATTTCATGTATCAGCTTTTTTTAAAAAACGTTTTTTTTTTTTTTATCTCTATTTTCGTTTTACACTAAAAAGGAAGTGGCTTTCTCGGAACACCACGTGCACACACATGCTGTAAACCAGACGCTGTACAAGTGCGCGTTGCTGGCAGTGACGGACTTGTGAACCAGGCCCGAATACATCGGGAAAATCCGGATCATATGAGTGTATGTATGAGCGCTCAAGCGATCATTAAGCTGATGTATGCTCATAAAGCTTATGTAAGTGTTCAAATTAGCTGAGGTTCCCGTATGTGCTCGTGATGTCCCAAGAAAGCTATTTCCTAGCTAGTGTAAAAAGAAAAAAAGAAAGATAGAAAGGAAAACAATCCGTTCATTCATAATAAAGCTGATACATGAAATGTATTAGAAAACTTTGGATTTAAAATGTATTCATCCGATAAGCGCTTGAGGTAACAAAGTGTTTAAATTGTTTAAATCTCTCAGTTTATTTAAATTCGAGTGCTTATCACAATGTTACAGCAATTGCGAGATCTCTAAGGCATCAATGTGAATTCTAAGTAATAATTTACATCCCCTACAGCGCTTGTGTGTTGTGCACCCGTTAAAAATCTCCATTGTGCCAGCATTACTTTGGTATGAAATGAAAAAACGTTACATGATAAAGCAACAACCCCGAGCTGGTTACTAGGTGTGCACTTGTTCATATTCGTGCTCGGAAAACTCGTTTAAAAATGCACTATTTGCAAAGTTATGTTGAAAATGCTTTTATTCAAGAAATCAAATAATGATATTTAAAATTTTTGCGCAAAGAATTTGTAGTTCAGACATGTTTGTTTCTAATTTTATATGAAAAATTATTTACTTTCACTCCTTGTACACTCAACAAGATCGACAGCTACCACAGATGTCTTATAAGCTCTTGTGTGAATGTGAGGGGAGGCAGTTCAGTTAAGTATTTTTCTGTCAGTGTTCACAAGCTTTCTTAAATGACATGACCAAGGTTTTCCGTGTTTTTCTCTCAGTCTTTTATAGCCATTGAAAATGCTATTATAACACACATGTATATTTTCCAAGGAAGGATTTTGTGCGAAGAAATTTTAAAAACCAATGTTATGCCACTTTAGGTATTAATTTAATGGAACTAAACTGCTCTTTTTTTATTACTATCTTTCTTGTCGTTGAACATTCATTGGCAAATATTAATCGTCGTTAAACATTTGAACTACATGTTATTATCTGTTGTTAATTACACGACAACATATTAGTCGTCGTGCGTGTGTTGTCATACACTTGTTGCCTTGACGTAGTTGTCTTACATGTTTTGTCAACTTTTAACTTACATACATTTCTTGTAATACATTTATCCTCCAACATTTATTTTACGCTTATTATGACAAAATTTTTAGCACACATTTGCGATGGAGCTTGTAATATGCGAACCTTCTACTGAATTAAAACAAATCTTCAAATCGTCTACAGAACTAACACAAACCAGAAAATCATTAACCGAATTTATACAAACATGAAAATCATTTATTCAAATCACAAAACCAACAAATCATAAATCGAAATAACAAAAAACAGCCACTCATTTGCGGATCCGAATAACGAAAACCAGCCAAGCATCGAACAAAACAACAAACACTAACCAATCAAAATAACAAAAATCAGCCAATCCTGGAACGAAAGAACGAAACAATCAAATCATCGAACAAAATAAAATAAAATAGCCAAACACCTGCCGAACGAATTCCAGCAAAAAAAATCAGATAATCGAACGAAATCACACCCATTCACCTGTCGAACGAAACAACAAAACCTATCAGGGAACACCCGCACCAGGAACAGCAGCCGCTGGATCGACAGTCACAGAGACAGGAGCACACGACATAAGCAGCACATAATTAAAGGCGCAGCAGACAAATAGGAAGCATCATACTCGTATGTCGCCGTAACGCTCCGTCACGGACACGCGCAGGGAGAGAATTGCTGACTTTCGCTGCGTTGTGTGGGGGTGCCTCCCTGCCATGTTGCTCTGATGGTGCTCTGATGGTGCTTTCTCTTCGTGCTCCTGCCTAGTGTATTGCTGCCTAGTGTTGCTCTCATGCTGCGTAGTGTATTACTGCCAAGTGTTGCTCTCATGCTGCCTAGTGTTCCTCTCATGCTGCATAGTGTTGCTCTCACGCTGCGTAGTGTATTACTGCCTAGTGTTGCTCTCATGCTGCGTAGTGTATTACTGCCTAGTGTTGCTCTCATGCTGCCTAGTGTTCCTCTCATGCTGCATAGTGTTGCTCTCACGCTGCGTAGTGTATTACTGCCTAGTGTTGCTCTCATGCTGCCTAGTGTTGCTCTCACTCTGTGCAGTGTATTACTGCCTAGTGTTCCTCTCATGCTGCCTAGTGTTGCTCTCACGCTGCGTGGTGTATTGCTGCCTAGTGTTTCTCTCATGCTGCCTAGTGTTGCTCTCACGATGCGCAGTGTATTACTGCCTAGTGTTCCTCTCATGCTGCCTAGTGTTGTTCTCACTCTGCGTAGTGTATTACTGCCTAGTGTTGCTCTCATGCTGCCTAGTGTTGCTCTCACGATGCGCAGTGTATTACTGCCTAGTGTTGCTCTCATGCTGCCTAGTGTTGCTCTCATGCTGCGTAGTGCATTACTGCCTAGTGTTGCTCTCATGCTGCCTAGTGTTGCTCTCACGCTGCGTAGTGTATTACTGCCTAGTGTTGCTCTCATGCTGCCTAGTGTTGCTTTCATGCTGCGTAGTGTATTACTGCCTAGTGTTGCTCTCATGCTGCCTAGTGTTGCTCTCATGCTGCGTAGTGTATTACTGCCTAGTGTTGCTCTCATGCTGCCTAGTGTTGCTCTCACGCTGCGTAGTGTATTACTGCCTAGTGTTGCTCTCATGCTGCCTAGTGTTGCTCTCACTCTGCGCAGTGTATTACTGCCTAGTGTTGCTCTCATGCTGCCTAGTGTTGCTCTCACTCTGCGTAGTGTATTGCTGCCTAGTGTTGCTCTCACGCTGCGTAGTGTATTGCTGCCTAGTGTTGCTCTCACTCTGCGTAGTGTATTACTGCCTAGTGTTGCTCTCATGCTGCCAAGTGTTGCTCTCACGCTTCGTAGTGTATTGCTGCCTAGTGTTGCTCTCACTCTGCGTAGTGTATTACTGCCTAGTGTTGCTCTCATGCTGCCAAGTGTTGCTCTCACGCTGCGTAGTGTATTGCTGCCTAGTGTTGCTCTCACGCTGCGTAGTGTATTGCTGCCTAGTGTTGCTCTCACTCTGCGTAGTGTATTACTGCCTAGTGTTGCTCTCATGCTGCCAAGTGTTGCTCTCACGCTGCGTAGTGTATTGCTGCCTAGTGTTGCTCTCACGCTGCGTAGTGTATTGCTGCCTAGTGTTGCTCTCATGCTGCCTAGTGTTGCTCTCACTCTGCGTAGTGTATTACTGCCTAGTGTTGCTCTCATGCTGCCTAGTGTTGCTCTCACGCTGCGTAGTGTATTGCTGCCTAGTGTTGCTCTCACGCTGCGTAGTGTATTGCTGCCTAGTGTTGCTCTCATGCTGCCTAGTGTTGCTCGAATGCAACAGTTAGAAACTTATACTGAGCTTCCTACCAATTCTTTAATTAAAAGGCTCCAATTTATAGAAAACTAATATTCTATATAATCATTCTATTCAAGATAAAAAATGTATTATCGTTGCGAGAAAGAGTTCAATAAAGCAATGACGCACAAGTTCATTGATTTTGAGAAAATTCTAGATAATAAGCCTGGAGGAAAGATGAGGTTGTCTGTGAACTGAAGGAGGCAATTACACTACGGAAATTAGGGAAGATATGATTAGGTGAGAATTAGATGAGACACGTTTTATTCAACATCTCTAAAATCATTTATTTTTCATTAATTTGGTCAATTAAACCCTTCACCTGAATGATGATAATACAGTCTTTGTGATTTTGAATAGAATGATTCTATGGGTTGCTAGTTTTTAATTAGCGAGAAGCTTTCTGAATAGGGAATTTGTTGGTGTGTAGTTCAGAATTTTGACATCTTCTGAAAAGGATGATGATTGCCTTGCAGTTATAGATAGTTGCACGTAAAACTGTATGTAGAAATATTTCACGATTTTCTTTGATTCTTTAAAAAATTTAGAATTTAATTCAATTTAATTTTCCAACACAGTACTGATCCAAAACGCACTGTGAAATCAACGAAAATTACCCACGTCAGTTCTCACACTCAGGCCTCGTCGAAATTTCGGGCGTCATTTCAAGATTCCAGCCTAACCTATAAAGAAATATCCCTGGGGTGAAGAATTTTGACAAAAAAAAAACATGATTGAAACAACGAGGAAAATTTACAGCACATTCGAAAACAACTTCAGAAGAAAAATATCATTTAAACGAGGTTTGAGCGTACTTTAAAATCGAACGTTTCGATTAATTTTGTTTGTTCAAAAACACTTATTATCGTAAAATATGGAGAGTTAAGTATTACTCAATTTAAAGCACATCTTATTCAGTTGCCTATACATATTCAGACGATGCGTAAAAATTTAAAATCATTGTACGCGTGATTTATTCTTTCGTTGCTTGGAAGTTCATTAAATGAATAAGAAAATGGTGAACAAATATTTTGTATTCTCGGTGGATGTGACGTTACATACCGTTAATGTCGTGAGGAGTTACTCAGGTGTTGTCAGGAGTTACTCAGGTGTTGTCAGGAGTTACTCATGTGTTGTGAGGAGTTACTCAGGTGTTGTCAGGAGTTACTCAGGTGTTGTCAGGAGTTACTCAGGTGTTGTGAGGAGTTACTCAGGTGTTGTGAGGAGTTACTCAGGTGTTGTGAGGAGTTACTCAGGTGTTGTGAGGAGTTACTAAGGTGTTGTGAGGAGTTACTCAGGTGTTGTGAGGAATTACTCAGGTGTTGTGAGGAGTTACTCAGGTGTTGTGAGGAGTTACTCAGGTGTTGTGAGGAGTTACTCAGGTGTTGTGAGGAGTTACTCAGGTGTTGTGAGGAGTTACTCAGGTGTTGTGAGGAGTTACTCAGGTGTTGTGAGGAGTTACTCAGGTGTTGTGAGGAGTTACTCAGGTGTTGTGAGGAGTTACTCAGGTGTTGTGAGGAGTTACTCAGGTGTTGTGAGGAGTTACTAAGGTGTTGTGAGGAGTTACTCAGGTGTTGTGAGGAGTTACTCAGGTGTTGTGAGGAGTTACTCAGGTGTTGTGAGGAGTTACTCAGGTGTTGTCAGGAGTTACTCAGGTGTTGTCAGGAGTTACTCAGGTGTTGTCAGGAGTTACTCAGGTGTTGTGAGGAGTTACTCAGGTGTTGTGAGGAGTTACTCAGGTGTTGTCAGGAGTTACTCAGGTGTTGTGAGGAGTTACTCAGGTGTTGTCAGGAGTTACTCAGGTGTTGTCAGGAGTTACTCAGGTGTTGTGAGGAGTTACTCAGGTGTTGTCAGGAGTTACTCAGGTGTTGTCAGGAGTTACTCATGTGTTGTGAGGAGTTACTCAGGTGTTGTGAGGAGTTACTCAGGTGTTGTCAGGAGTTACTCAGGTGTTGTGAGGAGTTACTCAGGTGTTGTGAGGAGTTACTCAGGTGTTGTGAGGAGTTACTCAGGTGTTGTGAGGAGTTACTCAGGTGTTGTGAGGAGTTACTCAGGTGTTGTGAGGAGTTACTCAGGTGTTGTGAGGAGTTACTCAGGTGTTGTGAGGAGTTACTCAGGTGTTGTGAGGAGTTACTCAGGTGTTGTGAGAAGTTACTAAGGTGTTGTGAGGAGTTACTCAGGTGTTGTGAGGAGTTACTCAGGTGTTGTGAGGAGTTACTAAGGTGTTGTGAGGAGTTACTCAGGTGTTGTCAGGAGTTACTCAGGTGTTGTCAGGAGTTACTCAGGTGTTGTGAGGAGTTACTCAGGTGTTGTGAGGAGTTACTCAGGTGTTGTGAGGAGTTACTCAGGTGTTGTGAGGAGTTACTCAGGTGTTGTGAGGAGTTACTCAGTTGTTGTGAGGAGTTACTCAGGTGTTGTGAGGAGTTACTCAGGTGTTGTGAGGAGTTACTCAGGTGTTGTGAGGAGTTACTCAGGTGTTGTGAGGAGTTACTCAGGTGTTGTGAGGAGTTACTCAGGTGTTGTGAGGAGTTACTCAGGTGTTGTGAGGAGTTACTCAGGTGTTGTGAGGAGTTACTAAGGTGTTGTGAGGAGTTACTCAGGTGTTGTGAGGAGTTACTCAGGTGTTGTGAGGAGTTACTCAGGTGTTGGGAGGAGTTACTCAGGTGTTGTGAGGAATTACTCATGCGCTACTCAACACAGGCGGAGAAATTCATCATTTTGTCGTCAGAGACAATATGAAAGTCATTTTGTTCTGCGTTATATATTCCAATGGCTATATTCTGCCTCTGACTCCGAAGTAAAACCATAAAACAACAATCCGAGGTAAAACAATAGAATGACAATCCGAACCACAATAAGCAACAATCCGAACCACAAAAGCAACAGTCCGAACCACAATAAGCAACAATCCGAACCACAATAAGCAACAATCCGAACCACAATAAGCAACAATCCGAACCACAATAAGCAACAATCCGAACCACAATAAGCAACAATCCGAACCACAATAAGCAACAATTCGAACCACAATAAGCAACAATACGAACTACAATAAGCAACAATCCGAACCACAATAAGCAACAATCCGAACCACAATAAGCAACAATCCGAACCACAATAAGCAACAATCCGAACCACAATAAGCAACAATACGAACCACAATAAGCAACAATCCGAACCACAATAAGCAACAATCCGAACCACAATAAGCAACAATCCGAACCACAATAAGGAACAATCCGAACCACAATAAGCAACAATCCGAACCACAATAAGCAACAATCCGAACCACAATCAGCAACAATCCGAACCACAATGAGCAACAATCCGAACCACAATAAGCAACAATCCGAACCACAATAAGCAACAATCCGAACCACAATAAGCAACAATCCGAACCACAATAAGCAACAATCCGAACCACAATAAGCAACAATCCGAACCACAATAAGCAACAATCCGAACCACAATAAGCAACAATACGAACCACAATAAGCAACAATCCGAACCACAATAAGCAACAATCCGAACCACAATAAGCAACAATCCGAACCACAATAAGCAACAATCCGAACCACAATAAGCAACAATCCGAACCACAATAAGCAACAATCCGAACCACAATAAGCAACAATCCGAACCACAATCAGCAACAATCCGAACCACAATAAGCAACAATCTGAACCACAATAAGCAACAATCCGAACCACAATAAACAACAATCCAAACCACAATAAGCAACAATCCGAACCACAATAAACAACAATCCGAACCACAATAAGCAACAATCCGAACCACAATAAGCAACAATCCGAACCACAATAAGCAACAATCCGAACCACAATAAGCAACAATCCGAACCACAATAAGCAACAACCCGAACCACAATAAGCAACAATCCGAACCCCAATCAGCAACAATCCGAACCACAATAAGCAACAATCCGAACCACAATAAGCAACAATCCGAACCACAATCAGCAACAATCCGGACCACATACAGCAACAATCCGAACCACAATCAGCAACAATCCGAACCACAATCAGCAACAATCCGAACCACAATAAGCAACAATCAGAACCACAATCAGCAACAATCAGAACCACAATAAGCAACAATCCGAACCACAATAAGCAACAATCCGAACAACAATCAGCAACAATCAGAACCACAATAAGCAACAATTCGAACCACAATAAGCAACAATCCGAACCACAATAAGCAACAATCCGAACCACAATAAGCAACAATACGAACCACAATAAGCAACAATCCGAACCACAATAAGCAACAATCCGAACCACAATAAGCAACAATCCGAACCACAATAAGCAACAATCCGAACCACAATAAGCAACAATCCGAACCACAATAAGCAACAATCCGAACCACAATAAGCAACAATCCGAACCACAATAAGCAACAATCCGAACCACAATAAGCAACAATCCGAACCACAATAAGCAACAATCCGAACCACAATAAGCAACGATCCGAACCACAATAAGCAACAATCCGAACCACAATAAGCAACAATCCGAACCACAATAAGCAACAACCTGAACCACAATAAGCAACAATCCGAACCACAATAAGCAACAATCAGAACCACAATAAGCAACAATCAGAACCACAATAAGCAACAATCAGAACCACAATAAGCAACAATCAGAACTACAATAAGCAACAATCCGAACCACAATAAGCAATAATCCGAACCACAATAAGCAATAATCGGAACCACAATAAGCAACAATCCGAACCACAATAAGCAACAATACGAACCACAATCAGCAACAATCCGAACCACAATCAGCAACAATCCGAACCACAATAAGCAACAATACGAACCACAATCAGCAACAATCCGAACCACAATAAGCAACAATACGAACCACAATAAGCAACAATCCGAACCACAATCAGCAACAATCCGAACCACAATAAGCAACAATACGAACCACAATCAGCAACAATCCGAACCACAATCAGCAACAATCCGAACCACAATAAGCAACAATACGAACCACAATCAGCAACAATCCGAACCACAATAAGCAACAATACGAACCACAATAAGCAACAATCCGAACCACAATAAGCAACAATCCGAACCACAATAAGCAACAATACGAACCACAATCAGCAACAATCCGAACCACAATAAGCAACAATACGAACCACAATAAGCAACAATCCGAACCACAATAAGCAACAATCCGAACCACAATAAGCAACAATCCGAACCACAATAAGCAACAATCCGAACCACAATAAGCAACAATCCGAACCACAATCAGCAACAATCAGAACCACAATAAGCAACAATCCGAACCACAATAAGCAACGATCCGAACCACAATAAGCAACAATCAGAACCACAATAAGCAACAATCCGAACCACAATAAGCAACAACCTGAACCACAATAAGCAACAATCCGAACCACAATAAGCAACAATCAGAACCACAATAAGCAACAATCAGAACCACAATCAGCAACAATCCGAACCACAATAAGCAACAATCCGAACCACAATAAGCAACAATCCGAACCACAATAAGCAACAATCCGAACCACAATAAGCAACAATCCGAACCACAATCAGCAACAATCAGAACCACAATAAGCAACAATCCGAACCACAATAAGCAACAATCCGAACCACAATAAGCAACAATCCGAACCACAATCAGCAACAATCAGAACCACAATCAGCAACAATTAGAGGTAAAACAACAAATAATGAAGGCCCAACGCACGACCTGTACACGTGCTCCATTTAATGATAAGGAGCGTAATTTTCGCTTAGATTTGAGGTGCAATAAAATATTTAACATAGCCATGATACATAAAACATATTTCAGTGATCTATTGTTACCTAGAAAATTTACTCATCTATGGTTACCTGGAAGATTTACTCATCTATTGTTACCTAGAAAATTTACTCATCTATTGTTACCTAGAAGATTTACTCATCTATTGTTAACTAGAAAATTTACTCATCTATTGTTACCTAGAAGATTTACCCATCTATTGTTACCGAGAAAATTTACTCATCTATTGTTAACTAGAAAATTTACTCATCTATTGTTCCCTATGAAATTTACCCTTTGGGTTATGACCTGCCATGAAAACCAAATATTCTGTGACGTTAACGAAAACGGAAACGAGCGACAAAAATACGTGAGTTAAATTTTGACGTTCACGAAGGCTGAGATATTCTCGTGTCATGAAGCTTACCACATGCAAAAGTCACGATCATCTGTACTTTTGATGTGTTTAGTTTCAGTCAATAATGAGATAAAAAGAACTGTGTAAAAATATACATTTTTTCACTTTTAGCCAAGCGTTTCCGAAAACTATGATTCTTCTGAGGAATATTGATATTCATCTGAATATTATAATTCCTCTGGGAAATATTGATATTCATCTGAATATTATAATTCCTCTGGGAAATATTGATATTCATCTGAATATTATAATTCCTCTGGGAAATATTGATATTCATCTGAATATTATAATTCCTCTGGGAAATATTGATATTCATCTGAATATTATAATTCCCCTGTGAAATATTGATATTCATCTGAACATTATAATTCCTCTGTGAAATATTGATATTCATCTGAATATTATAATTCCTCTGGGAAATATTGATATTCATCTGAATATTATAATTCCTCTGGGAAATATTGATATGCATCTGAATATTATAATTCCTCTGTGAAACATTGATATTCATCTGAATATTATAATTCCTCTGGGAAATATTGATATGCATCTGAATATTATAATTCCTCTGAGAAACATTGATATTCATCTGAATATTATAATTCCTCTGGGAAATATTGATATGCATCTGAATATTATAATTCCTCTGAGAAACATTGATATTCATCTGAATATTATAATTCCTCTGTGAAATATTGATATTCATCTGAATATTATAATTCCTCTGGGAAATATTGATATTCATCTGAATATTATAATTTCTCTGGGAAATATTGATATTCATCTGAATATTATAATTTCTCTGGGAAATATTGATATTCATCTGAATATTATAATTTCTCTGGGAAATATTGATATTCATCTGAATATTATAATTCCTCTGTGAAATATTGATATTCATCTGAATATTATAATTCCTCTGTGAAATATTGATATGCATCTGAATATTATAATTTCTCTGGGAAATATTGATATTCATCTGAATATTATAATTCCTCTGGGAAATATTGATATTCATCTGAATATTATAATTCCTCTGGGAAATATTGATATGCATCTGAATATTATAATTCCTCTGGGAAATATTGATATTCATCTGAATATTATAATTTCTCTGGGAAATATTGATATTCATCTGAATATTATAATTCCTCTGGGAAATATTGATATTCATCTGAATATTATAATTCCTCTGTGAAATATTGATATTCATCTGAATATTATAATTCCTCTGGGAAACATTGATATTCATCTGAATATTATAATTCCTCTGGGAAATATTGATATTCATCTGAATATTATAATTCCTCTGTGAAATATTGATATTCATCTGAATATTATAATTCCTCTGGGAAGTATTGATATTCATCTGAACATTATAATTCCAGTGGGAAATATTGATATTCATCTGAATATTAACATTCTTCTGAAGAATATTGATATTCATATGAATATTATAATTCCTCTGGGAAACATTGATATTCATCTGAATATTATAATTCCTCTGAAGAATATTTATATTCATCTGAATATTATAATTCATCTGGGAAACATTGATATTCATCTGAATATTACAATTCCTCTGAAGAATATTTATATTCACCTGAATATTATAATCCAATCCTCCTTCAGGTACATCGGCACAATTGAACAAAAATATTCTGTTGTATCAATGGCCAAAATTTACGACAAAATGCTATCGATTCTGTTGTTAAAATTAACGAGAAATTCATGTATAATTTCAGGCAAATTTTACCACAGGATTCAGTCTCGCTTGTTTGGAAAATTTACAACAAAATTCTGTAAATCGCTTCAGCAGAACTTACGACAAAATTCTGTCCTGGCTGAATTCTGCTGAATTTTACTGCTGAATTCTGCCCCGCTTAATTAAAGGCAGAACTTACGACAATATTTCGTCAAAGTTTGTTGTGAAATTTCTGCCATAATTTATGTGAACTGAACGTTAAAAATTTATTGCTTTCGGTTTCAAATTGTATTGATGTTAAAAGTAAAATCGTATAGGTTTTTCCGGTGGAATTGTGTTGGTTTTAAGGGCAATATTGCAATGCTTCAAACAATATAATATCGCCGCTTAAAATAGTGAAATTTCGTAGCTATAAACGGTAAAATCTTGTGACTTTAATATGTAAATTTTCGTCGTTTTGAAGCTTAAAATTGTCTAGCTCTAACGGTAAAACTTCATCACTTCAAACGGTAAAACTTCATCGCTTCAAACGGTAAGACTTCATCGCTTCAAACGTTAAAACTTCATCGCTTCAAACGGTAAAACTTCATCGCTTCAAACGGTAAAACTTCATCACTTCAAACGGTAAAACTTCATCGCTTCAAACGGTAAAACTTCATCGCTTCAAACGGTAAAACTTCATCGCTTCAAACGGTAAAACTTCATCGCTTCAAACGGTAAAACTTCATCGCTTCAAACGGTAAAACTTCATCGCTTCAAACGGTAAAACTTCATCGCTTCAAACGGTAAAACTTCATCGCTTCAAACGGTAAAACTTCATCGCTTCAAACGGTAAAACTTCATCGCTTTAAACGGTAAAACTTCATCGCTTCAAACGGTAAAACTTCATCACTTCAAACGGTAAGACTTCATCGCTTCAAACGGTAAAACTTCATCACTTCAAACGGTAAGACTTCATCGCTTCAAACGTTAAAACTTCATCGCTTCAAACGGTAAAACTTCATCGCTTCAAACGATAAAACTTCATCGCTTCAAACGGTAAAACTTCATCACTTCAAACGTTAAAACTTCATCTCTTCAAACGGTAAAACTTCATCGCTTCAAACGGTAAAACTTCATCACTTCAAACGGTAAAACTTCATCGCTTCAAACGTTAAAACTTCATCACTTCAAACGGTAAAACTTCATCGCTTCTAACGGTAAAACTTCATCACTTCAAACGGTAAAACTTCATCGCTTCAAACGGTAAAACTTCATCGCTTCAAACGTTAAAACTTCATCACTTCAAACGTTAAAACTTCATCGCTTCAAACGGTAAAACTTCATCACTTCAAACGTTAAAACTTCATCGCTTCCAACGTTAAAACTTCATCGCTTCAAACGGTAAAACTTCATCACTTCAAACGGTAAAACTTCATCACTTCAAACGTTAAAACTTCATCGCTTCAAACGGTAAAACTTCATCGCTTCAAACGGTAAAACTTCATCACTTCAAACGTTAAAACTTCATCGCTTCAAACGGTAAAACTTCATCACTTCAAACGTTAAAACTTCATCGCTTCCAACGTTAAAACTTCATCGCTTCAAACGGTAAAACTTCATCACTTCAAACGTTAAAACTTCATCGCTTCAAACGGTAAAACTTCATCGCTTCAAACGGTAAAACTTCATCGCTTCAAACGTTAAAACTTCATCACTTCAAACGTTAAAACTTCATCGCTTCAAACGGTAAAACTTCATCACTTCAAACGTTAAAACTTCATCACTTCAAACGGTAAAACTTCATCACTTCAAACGTTAAAACTTCATCGCTTCAAACGGTAAAACTTCATCGCTTCAAACGGTAAAACTTCATCACTTCAAACGTTAAAACTTCATCGCTTCAAACGTTAAAACTTCATCGCTTCAAACGGTAAAACTTCATCGCTTCAAACGTTAAAACTTCATCGCTTCAAACAGTAAAACTTCATCGCTTCAAACGGTAAAACTTCATCGCTTCAAACGGTAAAACTTCATCGCTTCAAACGTTAAAAAATCATCGCTTCAAACGGTAAAACTTCATCGCTTCAAACGTTAAAACTTCATCACTTCAAACGTTAAAACTTCGTCGCTTCAAACGGTGAAACTTCATCATTTCAAACGTTAAAACTTCATCGCTTCAAACGGTAAAACTTCATCGCTTCAAACGGTAAAACTTCATCGCTTCAAACGGTAAAACTTCATCGCTTCAAACGGTAAAACTTCATCGCTTCAAACGGTAAAACTTCATCGCTTCAAACGTTAAAAAATCATCGCTTCAAACGGTAAAACTTCATCGCTTCAAACGGTAAAACTTCATCGCTTCAAACGGTAAAACTTCATCGCTTCAAACGGTAAAACTTCATCGCTTCAAACGGTAAAACTTCATCGCTTCAAACGGTAAAACTTCATCGCTTCAAACGTTAAAACTTCATCGCTTCAAACGGTAAAACTTCATCGCTTCAAACGTTAAAACTTCATCGCTTCAAACGTTAAAACTTCATCGCTTCAAACGTTAAAACTTCATCGCTTCAAACGGTAAAACTTCATCGCTTCAAACGTTAAAACTTCATCGCTTCAAACGGTAAAACTTCATCGCTTCAAACGTTAAAACTTCATCGCTTCAAACAGTAAAACTTCATCGCTTCAAACGGTAAAACTTCAACGCTTCAAACGGTAAAACTTCATCGCTTCAAACGTTAAAAAATCATCGCTTCAAACGGTAAAACTTCATCACTTCAAACGTTAAAACTTCATCACTTCAAACGTTAAAACTTCGTCGCTTCAAACGGTGAAACTTCATCACTTCAAACGGTAAAACTTCATCACTTCAAACGTTAAAACTTCATCGCTTCAAACGGTAAAACTTCATCACTTCAAACGTAAAAACTTCATCGCTTCAAACGGTAAAACTTCATTACTTCAAACGGTGAAACTTCATCGCTTCAAACGTTAAAACTTCATCGCTTCAAACGTTAAAACTTCATCGCTTCAAACGTTAAAACTTCATCGCTTCAAACGGTAAAACTTCATCACTTCAAACGTTAA
Source organism: Morinoia aosen (assembly GCA_030386875.1). Taxonomy (NCBI): domain Eukaryota; kingdom Metazoa; phylum Arthropoda; class Malacostraca; order Amphipoda; family Talitridae; genus Morinoia; species Morinoia aosen. The sequence continues at coordinate 28,822,172 of CM059570.1, read as the reverse complement.
AACTTCATCGCTTCAAACGGTAAAACTTCATCACTTCAAACGTTAAAACTTCATCGCTTCAAACGGTAAAACTTCATCGCTTCAAACGGTAAAACTTCATCACTTCAAACGTTAAAACTTCATCGCTTCAAACGGTAAAACTTCATCGCTTCAAACGTTAAAACTTCATCGCTTCAAACGGTAAAACTTCATCGCTTCAAACGTTAAAACTTCACCGCTTCAAACGTTAAAACTTCATCACTTCAAACGGTAAAACTTCATCACTTCGAACGTTAAAACTTCATCGCTTCAAACGTTAAAACTTCATCACTTCAAACGGTAAAACTTCATCGCTTCAAACGTTAAAACTTCATCGCTTCAAACGTTAAAACTTCATCGCTTCAAACGTTAAAACTTCATCGCTTCAAACGGTAAAACTTCATCACTTCAAACGTTAAAACTTCATCGCTTCAAACGGTAAAACTTCATCACTTCAAACGTTAAAACTTCATCGCTTCAAACGGTAAAACTTCATCGCTTCAAACGGTAAAACTTCATCACTTCAAACGTTAAAACTTCATCGCTTCAAACGGTAAAACTTCATCGCTCCAAACTTTAAAACTTCATCGCTTCAAACGGTAAAACTTCATCGCTTCAAACGTTAAAACTTCACCGCTTCAAACGTTAAAACTTCATCACTTCAAACGGTAAAACTTCATCACTTCAAACGTTAAAACTTCATCGCTTCAAACGTTAAAACTTCATCACTTCAAACGGTAAAACTTCATCACTTCAAACGGTAAAACTTCATCACTTCAAACGTTAAAACTTCATCACTTCAAACGGTAAAACTTCATCGCTTCAAACGTTAAAACTTCATCGCTTCAAACGGTAAAACTTCATCACTTCAAACGTTAAAACTTCATCGCTTCAAACGTTAAAACTTCATCACTTCAAACGGTAAAACTTCATCGCTTCAAACGTTAAAACTTCATCACTTCAAACGGTAAAACTTCATCACTTCAAACGTTAAAACTTCATCGCTTCGAACGGTAAAACTTCATCACTTCAAACGGTAAAACTTCATCGCTTCAAACGGTAAAACTTCATCACTTCAAACGTTAAAACTTCACCGCTTCAAACGTTAAAACTTCATCACTTCAAACGGTAAAACTTCATCACTTCAAACGTTAAAACTTCATCGCTTCAAACGGTAAAACTTCATCGCTTCAAACGTTAAAACTTCATCGCTTCAAACGGTAAAACTTCATCGCTTCAAACGTTAAAACTTCATCGCTTCAAACGGTAAAACTTCATCACTTCAAACGGTAAAACTTCATCGCTTCAAACGGTAAAACTTCATCACTTCAAACGTTAAAACTTCATCGCTTCAAACGGTAAAACTTCATCACTTCAAACGTTAAAACTTCATCGCTTCAAACGGTAAAACTTCATCACTTCAAACGGTAAAACTTCATCGCTTCAAACGTTAAAACTTCATCGCTTCAAACGTTAAAATTTCATCACTTCAAACGTTAAAACTTCATCGCTTCAAACGGTAAAACTTCATCACTTCAAACGGTAAAACTTCATCACTTCAAACGTTGAAACTTCATCACTTCAAACGTTAAAACTTCATCGCTTCAAACGGTAAAACTTCATCACTTCAAACGGTAAAACTTCATCACTTCAAACGTTAAAACTTCATCACTTCAAACGTTAAAACTTCATCGCTTCAAACGGTAAAACTTCATCACTTCAAACGGTAAAACTTCATCACTTCAAACGTTGAAACTTCATCACTTCAAACGGTAAAACTTCATCACTTCAAACGTTAAAACTTCATCACTTCAACCGTTAAAACTTCATCGCTTCAAACGGTAAAACTTCATCACTTCAAACGGTAAAACTTCATCACTTCAAACGGTAAAACTTCATCACTTCAAACGGTAAAACTTCATCACTTCAAACGGTAAAACTTCATCACTTCAAACGGTAAACCTTCACCGCTTCAAACGTTAAAACTTCATCGCTTCAAATGGTAAAACTTCATCGCTTCAAACGGTAAAACTTCATCGCTTCAAACGGTAAAACTTCATCACTTCAAACGGTAAAACTTCATCGCTTCAAACGTTAAAACTTCATCGCTTCAAACGTTAAAACTTCATCGCTTCAAACGTTAAAACTTCATCACTTCAAACGTTAAAACTTCATCACTTCAAACGTTAAAACTTCATCACTTCAAACGTTAAAACTTCATCGCTTCAAACGGTAAAACTTCATCGCTTCAAACGGTAAAACTTCATCACTTCAAACGTTAAAACTTCATCGCTTCAAACGGTAAAACTTCATCACTTCAAACGTTAAAACTTCATCACTTCAAACGTTAAAACTTCATCACTTCAAACGTTAAAACTTCATCGCTTCAAACGGTAAAACTTCATCGCTTCAAACGTTAAAACTTCATCGCTTCAAATGGTAAAACTTCATCGCTTCAAACGGTAAAACTTCATCGCTTCAAACGGTAAAACTTCATCACTTCAAACGGTAAAACTTCATCGCTTCAAACGTTAAAACTTCATCGCTTCAAACGTTAAAACTTCATCGCTTCAAACGTTAAAACTTCATCGCTTCAAACGGTAAAACTTCATCACTTCAAACGTTAAAACTTCATCGCTTCAAACGGTAAAACTTCATCACTTCAAACGTTAAAACTTCATCGCTTCAAACGGTAAAACTTCATCGCTTCAAACGTTAAAACTTCATCGCTTCAAACGGTAAAACTTCATCGCTTCAAACGTTAAAACTTCATCGCTTCAAACGTTAAAACTTCATCGCTCCAAACGTTAAAACTTCATCGCTTCAAACGGTAAAACTTCATCGCTTCAAACGTTAAAACTTCATCGCTTCAAACGTTAAAACTTCATCACTTCAAACGGTAAAACTTCATCACTTCAAACGTTAAAACTTCATCACTTCAAACGGTAAACCTTCACCGCTTCAAACGGTAAAACTTCATCGCTTCAAACGGTAAAACTTCATCGCTTCAAACGTTAAAACTTCATCACTTCAAACGGTAAAACTTCATCACTTCAAACGTTAAAACTTCATCACTTCAAACGGTAAACCTTCACCGCTTCAAACGGTAAAACTTCATCGCTTCAAACGGTAAAACTTCATCACTTCAAACGTTAAAACTTCATCACTTCAAACGGTAAACCTTCACCGCTTCAAACGGTAAAACTTCATCGCTTCAAACGTTAAAACTTCATCGCTTCAAACGTTAAAACTTCATCACTTCAAACGGTAAACCTTCACCGCTTCAAACGGTAAAACTTCATCACTTCAAACGGTAAAACTTCATCACTTCAAACGTTAAAACTTCATCACTTCAAACGGTAAACCTTCACCGCTTCAAACGGTAAAACTTCATCGCTTCAAACGTTAAAACTTCATCGCTTCAAACGTTAAAACTTCATCACTTCAAACGGTAAAACTTCATCACTTCAAACGTTAAAACTTCATCACTTCAAACGGTAAACCTTCACCGCTTCAAACGGTAAAACTTCATCGCTTCAAACGGTAAAACTTCATCACTTCAAACGGTAAAACTTCATCGCTTCAAACGGTAAAACTTCATCACTTCAAACGGTAAAACTTCATCACTTCAAACGTTAAAACTTCACCGCTTCAAACGTTAAAACTTCATCACTTCAAACGGTAAAACTTCATCACTTCAAACGTTAAAACTTCATCGCTTCAAACGGTAAAACTTCATCGCTTCAAACGTTAAAACTTCATCGCTTCAAACGGTAAAACTTCATCGCTTCAAACGTTAAAACTTCATCGCTTCAAACGGTAAAACTTCATCACTTCAAACGGTAAAACTTCATCGCTTCAAACGGTAAAACTTCATCACTTCAAACGTTAAAACTTCATCGCTTCAAACGGTAAAACTTCATCACTTCAAACGTTAAAACTTCATCGCTTCAAACGGTAAAACTTCATCACTTCAAACGGTAAAACTTCATCGCTTCAAACGTTAAAACTTCATCGCTTCAAACGTTAAAATTTCATCACTTCAAACGTTAAAACTTCATCGCTTCAAACGGAAAACTTCATCACTTCAAACGGTAAAACTTCATCACTTCAAACGTTGAAACTTCATCACTTCAAACGTTAAAACTTCATCGCTTCAAACGGTAAAACTTCATCACTTCAAACGGTAAAACTTCATCACTTCAAACGTTAAAACTTCATCACTTCAAACGTTAAAACTTCATCGCTTCAAACGGTAAAACTTCATCACTTCAAACGGTAAAACTTCATCACTTCAAACGTTGAAACTTCATCACTTCAAACGGTAAAACTTCATCACTTCAAACGTTAAAACTTCATCACTTCAACCGTTAAAACTTCATCGCTTCAAACGGTAAAACTTCATCACTTCAAACGGTAAAACTTCATCACTTCAAACGTTGAAACTTCATCACTTCAAACGTTAAAACTTCATCGCTTCAAACGGTAAAACTTCATCACTTCAAACGTTAAAACTTCATCACTTCAAACGTTAAAACTTCATCACTTCAAACGTTAAAACTTCATCGCTTCAAACGGTAAAACTTCATCGCTTCAAACGTTAAAACTTCATCGCTTCAAATGGTAAAACTTCATCGCTTCTAACGGTAAAACTTCATCGCTTCAAACGGTAAAACTTCATCACTTCAAACGGTAAAACTTCATCGCTTCAAACGTTAAAACTTCATCGCTTCAAACGTTAAAACTTCATCGCTTCAAACGTTAAAACTTCATCGCTTCAAACGGTAAAACTTCATCACTTCAAACGTTAAAACTTCATCGCTTCAAACGGTAAAACTTCATCACTTCAAACGTTAAAACTTCATCGCTTCAAACGGTAAAACTTCATCGCTTCAAACGTTAAAACTTCATCGCTTCAAACGGTAAAACTTCATCGCTTCAAACGTTAAAACTTCATCGCTTCAAACGTTAAAACTTCATCGCTCCAAACGTTAAAACTTCATCGCTTCAAACGGTAAAACTTCATCGCTTCAAACGTTAAAACTTCATCGCTTCAAACGTTAAAACTTCATCACTTCAAACGGTAAAACTTCATCACTTCAAACGTTAAAACTTCATCACTTCAAACGGTAAACCTTCACCGCTTCAAACGGTAAAACTTCATCGCTTCAAACGGTAAAACTTCATCGCTTCAAACGTTAAAACTTCATCACTTCAAACGGTAAAACTTCATCACTTCAAACGTTAAAACTTCATCACTTCAAACGGTAAACCTTCACCGCTTCAAACGGTAAAACTTCATCGCTTCAAACGGTAAAACTTCATCACTTCAAACGTTAAAACTTCATCACTTCAAACGGTAAACCTTCACCGCTTCAAACGGTAAAACTTCATCGCTTCAAACGTTAAAACTTCATCGCTTCAAACGTTAAAACTTCATCACTTCAAACGGTAAACCTTCACCGCTTCAAACGGTAAAACTTCATCACTTCAAACGGTAAAACTTCATCACTTCAAACGTTAAAACTTCATCACTTCAAACGGTAAACCTTCACCGCTTCAAACGGTAAAACTTCATCGCTTCAAACGTTAAAACTTCATCGCTTCAAACGTTAAAACTTCATCACTTCAAACGGTAAAACTTCATCACTTCAAACGTTAAAACTTCATCACTTCAAACGGTAAACCTTCACCGCTTCAAACGGTAAAACTTCATCGCTTCAAACGGTAAAACTTCATCACTTCAAACGGTAAAACTTCATCGCTTCAAACGGTAAAACTTCATCACTTCAAACGGTAAAACTTCATCACTTCAAACGTTAAAACTTCATCACTTCAAACGGTAAACCTTCACCGCTTCAAACGGTAAAACTTCATCGCTTCAAACGGTAAAACTTCATCGCTTCAAACGTTAAAACTTCATCACTTCAAACGTTAAAACTTCATCACTTCAAACGGTAAAACTTCATCACTTCAAACGTTAAAACTTCATCACTTCAAACGGTAAACCTTCACCGCTTCAAAAGTTAAAACTTCATCGCTTCAAACGGTAAAACTTCATCACTTCAAACGTTAAAACTTCATCGCTTCAAACGTTAAAACTTCATCACTTCAAACGGTAAAACGTCATCGCTTCAAACGTTAAAACTTCATCACTTCAAACGGTAAAACTTCATCACTTCAAACGTTAAAACTTCATCGCTTCAAACGGTAAAACTTTATCACTTCAAACGGTAAAACTTTATCGCTTCAAACGGTAAAACTTCATCACTTCAAACGTTAAAACTTCACCGCTTCAAACGTTAAAACTTCATCACTTCAAACGGTAAAACTTCATCACTTCAAACGTTAAAACTTCATCGCTTCAAACGGTAAAACTTCATCGCTTCAAACGTTAAAACTTCATCGCTTCAAACGGTAAAACTGCATCGCTTCAAACGTTAAAACTTCATCGCTTCAAACGGTAAAACTTCATCACTTCAAACGGTAAAACTTCATCGCTTCAAACGGTAAAACTTCATCACTTCAAACGTTAAAACTTCATCGCTTCAAACGGTAAAACTTCATCACTTCAAAAGTTAAAACTTCATCGCTTCAAACGGTAAAACTTCATCACTTCAAACGGTAAAACCTTATCGCTTCAAACGTTAAAACTTCATCGTTTCAAACGTTAAAACTTCATCGCTTCAAACGTTAAAACTTCATCGCTTCAAACGTTAAAACTTCATCACTTCAAACGTTAAAACTTCATCGCTTCAAACGGTAAAACTTCATCACTTCAAACGTTAAAACTTCATCGCTTCAAACGGTAAAACTTCATCGCTTCAAACGGTAAAACTTCATCACTTTAAACGTTAAAACTTCATCACTTCAAACGGTAAAACTTCATCGCTCCAAACGTTAAAACTTCATCGCTTAAAACGGTAAAACTTCATCACTTCAAACGTTAAAACTTCATCGCTGCAAACGTTAAAACTTCATCACTTCAAACGGTAAAACTTCATCACTTCAAACGTTAAAACTTCATCGCTTCAAACGTTAAAACTTCATCACTTCAAACGGTAAAACCTCATCACTTCAAACGGTAAAACTTCATCACTTCAAACGTTAAAACTTCATCACTTCAAACGTTAAAACTTCATCGCTTCAAACGTTAAAACTTCATCGCTTCAAACGGTAAAACTTCATCACTTAAAACGTTAAAACTTCATCGCTTCAAACGTTAAAACTTCATCACTTCAAACGGTAAAACTTCATCACTTCAAACGTTAAAACTTCATCGCTTCAAACGTTAAAACTTCATCACTTCAAACGGTAAAACTTCATCACTTCAAACGGTAAAACTTCATCACTTCAAACGTTAAAACTTCATCACTTCAAACGGTAAACCTTCACCGCTTCAAACGTTAAAACTTCATCGCTTCAAACGTTAAAACTTCATCGCTTCAAACGTTAAAACTTCATCACTTCAAACGTTAAAACTTCATCGCTTCAAACGTTAAAACTTCATCACTTCAAACGTTAAAACTTCATCGCTTCAAACGTTAAAACTTCATCACTTCAAACGGTAAAACTTCATCACTTCAAACGGTAAAACTTCATCACTTCAAACGTTAAAACTTCATCACTTCAAACGGTAAACCTTCACCGCTTCAAACGTTAAAACTTCATCGCTTCAAACGGTAAAACTTCATCACTTCAAACGTCAAAACTTCATCGCTTCAAACGTTAAAACTTCATCACTTCAAACGGTAAAACGTCATCGCTTCAAACGTTAAAACTTCATCACTTCAAACGGTAAAACTTCATCACTTCAAACGTTAAAACTTCATCGCTTCAAACGGTAAAACTTTATCACTTCAAACGGTAAAACTTTATCGCTTCAAACGGTAAAACTTCATCACTTCAAACGTTAAAACTTCACCGCTTCAAACGTTAAAACTTCATCACTTCAAACGGTAAAACTTCATCACTTCAAACGTTAAAACTTCATCGCTTCAAACGGTAAAACTTCATCGCTTCAAACGTTAAAACTTCATCGCTTCAAACGGTAAAACTGCATCGCTTCAAACGTTAAAACTTCATCGCTTCAAACGGTAAAACTTCATCACTTCAAACGGTAAAACTTCATCGCTTCAAACGGTAAAACTTCATCACTTCAAACGTTAAAACTTCATCGCTTCAAGCGGTAAAACTTCATCACTTCAAAAGTTAAAACTTCATCGCTTCAAACGGTAAAACTTCATCACTTCAAACGGTAAAACCTTATCGCTTCAAACGTTAAAACTTCATCGTTTCAAACGTTAAAACTTCATCGCTTCAAACGTTAAAACTTCATCGCTTCAAACGTTAAAACTTCATCACTTCAAACGTTAAAACTTCATCGCTTCAAACGGTAAAACTTCATCACTTCAAACGTTAAAACTTCATCGCTTCAAACGGTAAAACTTCATCGCTTCAAACGGTAAAACTTCATCACTTTTAACGTTAAAACTTCATCACTTCAAACGGTAAAACTTCATCGCTCCAAACGTTAAAACTTCATCGCTTAAAACGGTAAAACTTCATCACTTCAAACGTTAAAACTTCATCGCTGCAAACGTTAAAACTTCATCACTTCAAACGGTAAAACTTCATCACTTCAAACGTTAAAACTTCATCGCTTCAAACGTTAAAACTTCATCACTTCAAACGGTAAAACCTCATCACTTCAAACGGTAAAACTTCATCACTTCAAACGTTAAAACTTCATCACTTCAAACGTTAAAACTTCATCGCTTCAAACGTTAAAACTTCATCGCTTCAAACGGTAAAACTTCATCACTTAAAACGTTAAAACTTCATCGCTTCAAACGTTAAAACTTCATCACTTCAAACGGTAAAACTTCATCACTTCAAACGTTAAAACTTCATCGCTTCAAACGTTAAAACTTCATCACTTCAAACGGTAAAACTTCATCACTTCAAACGGTAAAACTTCATCACTTCAAACGTTAAAACTTCATCGCTTCAAACGGTAAAACTTCATCGCTTCAAACGGTAAAACTTCATCACTTCAAACGTTAAAACTTCATCGCTTCAAACGGTAAAACTTCATCGCTTCAAACGGTAAAACTTCATCGCTTCAAATGGTAAAACTTCATCGCTTCAAACGGTAAAACTTCATCACTTCAAACGTTAAAACTTCATCACTTCAAACGGTAAAACTTTATCGCTTCAGACGTTAAAACTTCATCGCTTCAAACGGTAAAACTTCATCACTTAAACCTTAAAACTTCATCACTTCAAACGGTAAAACTTCATCACTTCTAACGTTAAAACTTCATCGCTTCAAACGTTAAAACTTCATCACTTCAAACGGTAAAACCTCATCACTTCAAACGGGAAAACTTCATCACTTCAAACGTGCAAACTTCATCACTTCAAACGGTAAAACTTCATCGCTTCAAACGTTAAAACTTCATCGCTTCAAATGGTAAAACTTCATCACTTCAAACGTTAAAACTTCATCGCTTCAAACGTTAAAACTTCATCACTTCAAACGGTAAAACTTCATCACTTCAAACGTTAAAACTTCATCGCTCCAAACGTTAAAACTTCATCACTTCAATCGGTAAAACTTCATCACTTCAAACGGTAAAACTTCATCACTTCAAACGTTAAAACTTCATCACTTCAAACGGTAAAACTTCATCGCTTCAAACGTTAAAACTTCATCGCTTCAAACGGTAAAACTTCATCACTTCAAACGTTAAAACTTCATCGCTTCAAACGTTAAAACTTCATCACTTCAAACGGTAAAACTTCATCGCTTCAAACGTTAAAACTTCATCACTTCAAACGGTAAAACTTCATCACTTCAAACAATAAAACTTCATCGCTTCAAACGGTAAAACTTCATCACTTCAAACGGTAAAACTTCATCGCTTCAAACGGTAAAACTTCATCACTTCAAACGTTAAAACTTCACCGCTTCAAACGTTGAAACTTCATCACTTCAAACGGTAAAACTTCATCGCTTCAAACGTTAAAACTTCATCGCTTTAAACGGTAAAACATCATCGCTTCAAACGTTAAAACTTCATCGTTTCAAACGGTAAAACTTCATCGCTTCAAACGTTAAAACTTCATCGCTTCAAACGGTAAAACTTCATCACTTAAACGGTAAAACTTCATCGCTTCAAACGGTAAAACTTCATCACTTCAAACGTTAAAACTTCATCGCTTCAAACGGTAAAACTTCATCACTTCAAACGTCAAAACTTCATCGCTTCAAACGGTAAAACTTCATCACTTCAAAAGTTAAAACTTCATCGCTTCAAACGGTAAAACTTCATCACTTCAAACGGTAAAACTTCATCGCTTCAAACGTTAAAACTTCATCGTTTCGAACGTTAAAACTTCATCGCTTCAAACGTTAAAACTTCATCGCTTCAAACGTTAAAACTTCATCACTTCAAACGTTAAAACTTCATCGCTTCAAACGGTATAACTTCATCACTTCAAACGTTAAAACTTCATCGCTTCAAACGGTGAAACTTCATCGCTTCAAACGGTAAAACTTCATCACTTCAAACGTTAAAACTTCATCACTTCAAACGGTAAAACTTCATCGCTCCAAACGTTAAAACTTCATCGCTTAAAACGGTAAAAATTCATCGCTTCAAACGTTAAAACTTCATCGTTTCAAACGTTAAAACTTCATCTCTTCAAACGTTAAAACTTCATCGCTTCAAACGTTAAAACTTCATCACTTCAAACGTTAAAACTTCATCGCTTCAAACGGTAAAACTTCATCACTTCAAACGTTAAAACTTCATCGCTTCAAACGGTAAAACTTCATCGCTTCAAACGGTGAAACTTCATCACTTCAAACGTTAAAACTTCATCACTTCAAACGGTAAAACTTCATCGCTCCAAACGTTAAAACTTCATCGCTTAAAACGGTAAAACTTCATCACTTCAAACGTTAAAACTTCATCGCTGCAAACGTTAAAACTTCATCACTTCAAACGGTAAAACTTCATCACTTCAAACGTTAAAACTTCATCGCTTCAAACGTTAAAACTTCATCACTTCAAACAGTAAAACCTCATCACTTCAAACGGTAAAACTTCATCACTTCAAACGTTAAAACTTCATCGCTTCAAACGGTAAAACTTCATCACTTCAAACGTTAAAACTTCATCGCTTCAAAAGTTAAAACTTCATCACTTCAAACAGTAAAACCTCATCACTTCAAACGGTAAAACTTCATCGCTTCAAACGTTAAAACTTCATCGCTTCAAACGGTAAAACTTCATCACTTCAAACGTTAAAACTTCATCGCTTCAAAAGTTAAAACTTCATCACTTCAAACGGTAAAACTTCATCACTTCAAACGTTAAAACTTCATCGCTTCAAACGGTAAAACTTCATCACTTCAAACGGTAAAACTTCATCACTTCAAACGTTAAAACTTCATCGCTTCAAACGGTAAAACTTCATCGCTTCAAACGGTAAAACTTCATCGCTTCAAATGGTAAAACTTCATCGCTTCAAACGGTAAAACTTCATCACTTCAAACGTTAAAACTTCATCACTTCAAACGGTAAAACTTTATCGCTTCAGACGTTAAAACTTCATCGCTTCAAACGGTAAAACTTCATCACTTAAACCTTAAAACTTCATCACTTCAAACGGTAAAACTTCATCACTTCTAACGTTAAAACTTCATCGCTTCAAACGTTAAAACTTCATCACTTCAAACGGTAAAACCTCATCACTTCAAACGGGAAAACTTCATCACTTCAAACGTGCAAACTTCATCACTTCAAACGGTAAAACTTCATCGCTTCAAACGTTAAAACTTCATCGCTTCAAATGGTAAAACTTCATCACTTCAAACGTTAAAACTTCATCGCTTCAAACGTTAAAACTTCATCACTTCAAACGGTAAAACTTCATCACTTCAAACGTTAAAACTTCATCGCTTCAAACGTTAAAACTTCATCACTTCAATCGGTAAAACTTCATCACTTCAAACGGTAAAACTTCATCACTTCAAACGTTAAAACTTCATCACTTCAAACGGTAAAACTTCATCGCTTCAAACGTTAAAACTTCATCGCTTCAAACGGTAAAACTTCATCACTTCAAACGTTAAAACTTCATCGCTTCAAACGTTAAAACTTCATCACTTCAAACGGTAAAACTTCATCGCTTCAAACGTTAAAACTTCATCACTTCAAACGGTAAAACTTCATCACTTCAAACAATAAAACTTCATCGCTTCAAACGGTAAAACTTCATCACTTCAAACGGTAAAACTTCATCGCTTCAAACGGTAAAACTTCATCACTTCAAACGTTAAAACTTCACCGCTTCAAACGTTGAAACTTCATCACTTCAAACGGTAAAACTTCATCGCTTCAAACGTTAAAACTTCATCGCTTTAAACGGTAAAACTTCATCGCTTCAAACGTTAAAACTTCATCGTTTCAAACGGTAAAACTTCATCGCTTCAAACGTTAAAACTTCATCGCTTCAAACGGTAAAACTTCATCACTTAAACGGTAAAACTTCATCGCTTCAAACGGTAAAACTTCATCACTTCAAACGTTAAAACTTCATCGCTTCAAACGGTAAAACTTCATCACTTCAAACGTCAAAACTTCATCGCTTCAAACGGTAAAACTTCATCACTTCAAAAGTTAAAACTTCATCGCTTCAAACGGTAAAACTTCATCACTTCAAACGGTAAAACTTCATCGCTTCAAACGTTAAAACTTCATCGTTTCGAACGTTAAAACTTCATCGCTTCAAACGTTAAAACTTCATCGCTTCAAACGTTAAAACTTCATCACTTCAAACGTTAAAACTTCATCGCTTCAAACGGTAAAACTTCATCACTTCAAACGTTAAAACTTCATCGCTTCAAACGGTGAAACTTCATCGCTTCAAACGGTAAAACTTCATCACTTCAAACGTTAAAACTTCATCACTTCAAACGGTAAAACTTCATCGCTCCAAACGTTAAAACTTCATCGCTTAAAACGGTAAAAATTCATCGCTTCAAACGTTAAAACTTCATCGTTTCAAACGTTAAAACTTCATCTCTTCAAACGTTAAAACTTCATCGCTTCAAACGTTAAAACTTCATCACTTCAAACGTTAAAACTTCATCGCTTCAAACGGTAAAACTTCATCACTTCAAACGTTAAAACTTCATCGCTTCAAACGGTAAAACTTCATCGCTTCAAACGGTGAAACTTCATCACTTCAAACGTTAAAACTTCATCACTTCAAACGGTAAAACTTCATCGCTCCAAACGTTAAAACTTCATCGCTTAAAACGGTAAAACTTCATCACTTCAAACGTTAAAACTTCATCGCTGCAAACGTTAAAACTTCATCACTTCAAACGGTAAAACTTCATCACTTCAAACGTTAAAACTTCATCGCTTCAAACGTTAAAACTTCATCACTTCAAACAGTAAAACCTCATCACTTCAAACGGTAAAACTTCATCACTTCAAACGTTAAAACTTCATCACTTCAAACGGCAAAACTTCATCGCTTCAAACGTTAAAACTTCATCGCTTCAAACGGTAAAACTTCATCACTTCAAACGTTAAAACTTCATCGCTTCAAAAGTTAAAACTTCATCACTTCAAACGGTAAAACTTCATCACTTCAAACGTTAAAACTTCATCGCTTCAAACGTTAAAACTTCATCACTTCAAACGGTAAAACTTCATCACTTCAAACGGTAAAACTTCATCACTTCAAACGTTAAAGTTTCATCGCTTCAAACGGTAAAACTTCATCGCTTCAAACGGTAAAACTTCATCACTTCAAACGTTAAAACTTCATCGCTTCAAACGGTAAAACTTCATCGCTTCAAACGGTAAAACTTCATCGCTTCAAACGGTAAAACTTCATCGCTTCAAACGGTAAAACTTCATCACTTCAAACGTTAAAACTTCATCACTTCAAACGGTAAAACTTCATCGCTTCAAACGTTAAAACTTCATCGCTTCAAACGGTAAAACTTCATCACTTAAACCTTAAAACTTCATCACTTCAAACGGTAAAACTTCATCACTTCAAACGTTAAAACTTCATCGCTTCAAACGTTAAAACTTCATCACTTCAAACGGTAAAACCTCATCACTTCAAACGGTAAAACTTCATCACTTCAAACGTTAAAACTTCATCACTTCAAACGGTAAAACTTCATCGCTTCAAACGTTAAAACTTCATCGCTTCAAATGGTAAAACTTCATCACTTCAAACGTTAAAACTTCATCGCTTCAAACGTTAAAACTTCATCACTTCAAACGGTAAAACTTCATCACTTCAAACGTTAAAACTTCATCGCTTCAAACGTTAAAACTTCATCACTTCAATCGGTAAAACTTCATCACTTCAAACGGTAAAACTTCATCACTTCAAACGTTAAAACTTCATCACTTCAAACGGTAAAACTTCATCGCTTCAAACGTTAAAACTTCATCGCTTCAAACGGTAAAACTTCATCACTTCAAACGTTAAAACTTCATCGCTTCAAACGTTAAAACTTCATCGCTTCAAACGGTAAAACTTCATCACTTCAAACGGTAAAACTTCATCGCTTCAAACGTTAAAACTTCATCACTTCAAACGGTAAAACTTCATCGCTTCAAACGTTAAAACTTCATCACTTCAAACGGTAAAACTTCATCACTTCAAACATTAAAACTTCATCGCTTCAAACGGTAAAACTTCATCACTTCAAACGGTAAAACTTCATCGCTTCAAACGGTAAAACTTCATCACTTCAAACGTTAAAACTTCACCGCTTCAAACGTTGAAACTTCATCACTTCAAACGGTAAAACTTCATCGCTTCAAACGTTAAAACTTCATCGCTTCAAACGGTAAAACTTCATCGTTTCAAACGTTGAAACTTCATCGCTTCAAACGGTAAAACTTCATCGCTTCAAACGTTAAAACTTCATCGCTTCAAACGGTAAAACTTCATCGCTTCAAACGGTGAAACTTCATCACTTCAAACGTTAAAACTTCATCGCTTCAAACGGTAAAACTTCATCACTTCAAACGTTAAAACTTCATCGCTTCAAACGGTAAAACTTCATCACTTCAAACGGTAAAACTTCACCGCTTCAAACGTTAAAACTTCATCGCTTCAAACGTTAAAACTTCATCACTTCAAACGTTAAAACTTCATCGCTTCCAACGTTAAAACTTCATCGCTTCAAACGGTAAAACTTCATCACTTCAAACGGTAAAACTTCATCACTTCAAACGTTGAAACTTCATCACTTCAAACGGTAAAACTTCATCGCTTCAAACGGTAAAACTTCATCACTTCAAACGTTAAAACTTCATCGCTTCAAACGTTAAAACTTCATCACTTCAAACGATAAACTTCATCGCTTCAAACGTCAAAACTTCATCACTTCAAACGGTAAAACTTCATCACTTCAAACGTTAAAACTTCATCGCTTCGAACGGTAAAACTTCATCACTTCAAACGGTAAAACTTCATCGCTTCAAACGGTAAAACTTCATCACTTCAAACGTTAAAACTTCACCGCTTCAAACGTTAAAACTTCATCACTTCAAACGGTAAAACTTCATCACTTCAAACGTTAAAACTTCATCGCTTCAAACGGTAAAACTTCATCGCTTCAAACGTTAAAACTTCATCGCTTCAAACGGTAAAACTTCATCGCTTCAAACGTTAAAACTTCATCGCTTCAAACGGTAAAACTTCATCACTTCAAACGGTAAAACTTCATCGCTTCAAACGGTAAAACTTCATCACTTCAAACGTTAAAACTTCATCGCTTCAAACGGTAAAACTTCATCACTTCAAACGTTAAAACTTCATCGCTTCAAACGGTAAAACTTCATCACTTCAAACGGTAAAACTTCATCGCTTCAAACGTTAAAACTTCATCGCTTCAAACGTTAAAATTTCATCACTTCAAACGTTAAAACTTCATCGCTTCCAACGTTAAAACTTCATCGCTTCAAACGGTAAAACTTCATCACTTCAAACGGTAAAACTTCATCACTTCAAACGTTAAAACTTCATCACTTCAAACGTTAAAACTTCATCGCTTCAAACGGTAAAACTTCATCACTTCAAACGTTAAAACTTCATCACCTCAAACGTTAAAACTTCATCACTTCAAACGTTAAAACTTCATCGCTTCAAACGGTAAAACGTCATCACTTCAAACGTTAAAACTTCATCGCTTCAAACGTTAAAACTTCATCTTCAAACGGTAAAACTTCATCGCTTCAAACGTTAAAACTTCATCGCTTCAAATGGTAAAACTTCATCGCTTCAAACGGTAAAACTTCATCGCTTCAAACGGTAAAACTTCATCACTTCAAACGGTAAAACTTCATCGCTTGAAACGTTAAAACTTCATCGCTTCAAACGTTAAAACTTCATCGCTTCAAACGTTAAAACTTCATCGCTTCAAACGGTAAAACTTCATCACTTCAAACGTTAAAACTTCATCGCTTCAAACGGTAAAACTTCACCACTTCAAACGTTAAAACTTCATCGCTTCAAACGGTAAAACTTCATCGCTTCAAACGTTAAAACTTCATCGCTTCAAACGGTAAAACTTCATCGCTTCAAACGGTAAAACTTCATCGCTTCAAACGTTAAAACTTCATCGCTTCAAACGTTAAAACTTCATCGCTTCAAACGTTAAAACTTCATCGCTTCAAACGTTAAAACTTCATCGCTTCCAACGTTAAAACTTCATCGCTTCAAACGGTAAAACTTCATCACTTCAAACGGTAAAACTTCATCACTTCAAACGTTAAAACTTCATCACTTCAAACGTTAAAACTTCATCGCTTCAAACGGTAAAACTTCATCACTTCAAACGTTAAAACTTCATCACCTCAAACGTTAAAACTTCATCACTTCAAACGTTAAAACTTCATCGCTTCAAACGGTAAAACGTCATCACTTCAAACGTTAAAACTTCATCGCTTCAAACGTTAAAACTTCATCGCTTCAAACGGTAAAACTTCATCGCTTCAAACGTTAAAACTTCATCGCTTCAAATGGTAAAACTTCATCGCTTCAAACGGTAAAACTTCATCGCTTCAAACGGTAAAACTTCATCACTTCAAACGGTAAAACTTCATCGCTTGAAACGTTAAAACTTCATCGCTTCAAACGTTAAAACTTCATCGCTTCAAACGTTAAAACTTCATCGCTTCAAACGGTAAAACTTCATCACTTCAAACGTTAAAACTTCATCGCTTCAAACGGTAAAACTTCACCACTTCAAACGTTAAAACTTCATCGCTTCAAACGGTAAAACTTCATCGCTTCAAACGTTAAAACTTCATCGCTTCAAACGGTAAAACTTCATCGCTTCAAACGGTAAAACTTCATCGCTTCAAACGTTAAAACTTCATCGCTTCAAACGTTAAAACTTCATCGCTTCAAACGTTAAAACTTCATCGCTTCAAACGTTAAAACTTCATCACTTCAAACGTTAAAACTTCATCGCTTCAAACGGTAAAACTTCATCGCTTCAAACGTTAAAACTTCATCACTTCAAACGTTAAAACTTCATCACTTCAAACGGTAAAACTTCATCACTTCAAACGTTAAAACTTCATCACTTCAAACGGTAAACCTTCACCGCTTCAAACGGTAAAACTTCATCGCTTCAAACGGTAAAACTTCATCGCTTCAAACGTTAAAACTTCATCACTTCAAACGTGAAAACTTCATCACTTCAAACGGTAAAACTTCATCACTTCAAACGTTAAAACTTCATCACTTCAAACGTTAAAACTTCATCACTTCAAACGGTAAAACTTCATCACTTCAAACGGTAAACCTTCACCGCTTCAAACGTTAAAACTTCATCGCTTCAAACGGTAAAACTTCATCACTTCAATTGTTAAAACTTCATCGCTTCAAACGTTGAAACTTCATCACTTCAAACGGTAAAACTTCATCGCTTCAAACGTTAAAACTTCATCACTTCAAACGGTAAAACTTCATCACTTCAAACGGTAAAACTTCATCGCTTCAAACGGTAAAACTTCATCACTTCAAACGGTAAAACTTCATCACTTCAAACGGTAAAACTTCATCGCTTCAAACGGTAAAACTTCATCACTTCAAACGGTAAAACTTCATCACTTCAAACGGTAAAACTTCATCGCTTCAAACGGTAAAACTTCATCGCTTCAAACGTTGAAACTTCATCGCTTCAAACGGTAAAACTTTATCACTTCAAACGGTAAAACTTTATCGCTTCAAACGGTAAAACTTCCATCACTTCAAACGTTAAAACTTCACCGCTTCAAACGTTAAAACTTCATCACTTCAAACGTTAAAACTTCATCACTTCAAACGGTAAAACTTCATCACTTCAAACGTTAAAACTTCATCACTTCAAACGTTAAAACTTCATCACTTCAAACGGTAAAACTTCATCACTTCAAACGTTAAAACTTCATCACTTCAAACGGTAAAACTTCATCACTTCAAACGTTAAAACTTCATCACTTCAAACGTTAAAACTTCATCACTTCAAACGGTAAAACTTCATCACTTCAAACGTTAAAACTTCATCGCTTCAAACGGTAAAACTTTATCACTTCAAACGGTAAAACTTTATCGCTTCAAACGGTAAAACTTCATCACTTCAAACGGTAAAACTTCATCACTTCAAACGTTAAAACTTCATCGCTTCAAACGGTAAAACTTTATCACTTCAAACGGTAAAACTTTATCGCTTCAAACGGTAAAACTTCCATCACTTCAAACGTTAAAACTTCACCGCTTCAAACGTTAAAACTTCATCACTTCAAACGGTAAAACTTCATCACTTCAAACGTTAAAACTTCATCGCTTCAAACGTTGAAACTTCATCGCTTCAAACGGTAAAACTGCATCGCTTCAAACGTTAAAACTTCATCGCTTCAAACGGTAAAACTTCGTCACTTCAAACGGTAAAACTTCATCGCTTCAAACGGTAAAACTTCATCACTTCAAACGTTAAAACTTCATCGCTTCAAACGGTAAAACTTCACCACTTCAAACGTTAAAACTTCATCGCTTCAAACGTTAAAACTTCATCACTTCAAACGGTAAAACTTCATCACTTCAAACGGTAAAACTTCATCACTTCAAACGTTAAAACTTCATCGCTTCAAACGGTAAAACTTCATCGCTTCAAACGGTAAAACTTCATCACTTCAAACGTTAAAACTTCATCGCTTCAAACGGTAAAACTTCATCGCTTCAAACGGTAAAATTTCATCGCTTCAAACGGTAAAACTTCATCGCTTCAAACGGTAAAACTTCATCACTTCAAACGTTAAAACTTCATCACTTCAAACGGTAAAACTTCATCGCTTCAAACGTTAAAACTTCATCGCTTCAAACGGTAAAACTTCATCACTTAAACCTTAAAACTTCATCACTTCAAACGGTAAAACTTCATCACTTCAAACGTTAAAACTTCATCGCTTCAAACGTTAAAACTTCATCACTTCAAACGGTAAAACCTCATCACTTCAAACGGTAAAACTTCATCACTTCAAACGTTAAAACTTCATCACTTCAAACGGTAAAACTTCATCACTTCAAACGTTAAAACTTCATCGCTTCAAACGTTAAAACTTCATCACTTCAATCGGTAAAACTTCATCACTTCAAACGGTAAAACTTCATCACTTCAAACGTTAAAACTTCATCACTTCAAACGGTAAAACTTCATCGCTTCAAACGTTAAAACTTCATCGCTTCAAACGGTAAAACTTCATCACTTCAAACGTTAAAACTTCATCGCTTCAAACGTTAAAACTTCATCACTTCAAACGGTAAAACTTCATCGCTTCAAACGTTAAAACTTCATCACTTCAAACGGTAAAACTTCATCACTTCAAACATTAAAACTTCATCGCTTCAAACGGTAAAACTTCATCACTTCAAACGGTAAAACTTCATCGCTTCAAACGGTAAAACTTCATCACTTCAGACGTTAAAACTTCACCGCTTCAAACGTTGAAACTTCATCACTTCAAACGGTAAAACTTCATCGCTTCAAACGTTAAAACTTCATCGCTTCAAACGGTAAAACTTTATCGTTTCAAACGTTGAAACTTCATCGCTTCAAACGGTAAAACTTCATCGCTTCAAACGTTAAAACTTCATCGCTTCAAACGGTAAAACTTCATCACTTCAAACGGTAAAACTTCATCGCTTCAAACGGTAAAACTTCATCACTTCAAACGTTAAAACTTCATCGCTTCAAACGGTAAAACTTCATCACTTCAAACGTTAAAACTTCATCGCTTCAAACGGTAAAACTTCATCACTTCAAACGGTAAAACTTCACCGCTTCAAACGTTAAAACTTCATCGCTTCAAACGTTAAAACTTCATCACTTCAAACGTTAAAACTTCATCGCTTCCAACGTTAAAACTTCATCGCTTCAAACGGTAAAACTTCATCACTTCAAACGGTAAAACTTCATCACTTCAAACGTTGAAACTTCATCACTTCAAACGGTAAAACTTCATCGCTTCAAACGGTAAAACTTCATCACTTCAAACGTTAAAACTTCATCGCTTCAAACGTTAAAACTTCATCACTTCAAACGGTAAAACTTCATCGCTTCAAACGTTAAAACTTCATCACTTCAAACGGTAAAACTTCATCACTTCAAACGTTAAAACTTCATCGCTTCGAACGGTAAAACTTCATCACTTCAAACGGTAAAACTTCATCGCTTCAAACGGTAAAACTTCATCACTTCAAACGTTAAAACTTCACCGCTTCAAACGTTAAAACTTCATCACTTCAAACGGTAAAACTTCATCACTTCAAACGTTAAAACTTCATCGCTTCAAACGGTAAAACTTCATCGCTTCAAACGTTAAAACTTCATCGCTTCAAACGGTAAAACTTCATCGCTTCAAACGTTAAAACTTCATCGCTTCAAACGGTAAAACTTCATCACTTCAAACGGTAAAACTTCATCGCTTCAAACAGAAAAACTTCATCACTTCAAACGTTAAAACTTCATCGCTTCAAACGGTAAAACTTCATCACTTCAAACGTTAAAACTTCATCGCTTCAAACGGTAAAACTTCATCACTTCAAACGGTAAAACTTCATCGCTTCAAACGTTAAAACTTCATCGCTTCAAACGTTAAAATTCCATCACTTCAAACGTTAAAACTTCATCGCTTCCAACGTTAAAACTTCATCGCTTCAAACGGTAAAACTTCATCACTTCAAACGGTAAAACTTCATCACTTCAAACGTTAAAACTTCATCACTTCAAACGTTAAAACTTCATCGCTTCAAACGGTAAAACTTCATCACTTCAAACGTTAAAACTTCATCGCTTCAAACGTTAAAACTTCATCGCTTCAAACGGTAAAACTTCATCGCTTCAAACGTTAAAACTTCATCGCTTCAAATGGTAAAACTTCATCGCTTCAAACGGTAAAACTTCATCGCTTCAAACGGTAAAACTTCATCGCTTCAAACGGTAAAACTTCATCGCTTCAAACGTTAAAACTTCATCGCTTCAAACGTTAAAACTTCATCGCTTCAAACGGTAAAACTTCATCGCTTCAAACGTTAAAACTTCATCGCTTCAAATGGTAAAACTTCATCGCTTCAAACGGTAAAACTTTATCGCTTCAAACGGTAAAACTTCATCACTTCAAACGGTAAAACTTCATCGCTTCAAACGGTAAAACTTCATCACTTCAAACGTTAAAACTTCATCGCTTCAAACGGTAAAACTTCATCACTTCAAACGTTAAAACTTCATTACGAAAGATTTTAGAAAGGATTGAGAAATTAAATGCCGATATAGCCGGGAGCACTTCGTTTTACTGAGAAAGTGGTGACATAGAAAATACCGTTGCGGATGAATTTAAACGTTAACAAAGTACTCCGAGAACTTCCGGAGTTTCGAAGGATGACAAGGCGCTCATCCTCCGCCAATCCCTTCATCTCCCGTTGCCTGGTTGGAACAGAGGAAAAGGCGAGTTTAGTTTTCGTTATTAGGAATAAGTAATTAAGATTGACAGTTGTTATAAGGGTGCGTTTAGACACGATTAGTTAGATAAGGGTGCGCTTAGGCACGATTAGTTATTTAAGGATGCGCTTAGGCACGATTAGTTATTTAAGGGTGCGCTTAGGCACGATTAGTTATTTAAGGGTGCGCTTAGGCACGATTAGTTGTTCAAGGGTGCGCTTAGGCACGATTAGTTGTTCAAGGGTGCGCTTAGGCACGATTAGTTGTTCAAGGGTGCGCTTAGGCACGATTAGTTGTTCAAGGGTGCGCTTAGGCACGATTAGTTGTTCAAGGGTGCGCTTAGGCACGATTAGTTGTTCAAGGGTGCGCTTAGGCACGATTAGTTGTTCAAGGGTGCGCTTAGGCACGATTAGTTGTTCAAGGGTGCGCTTAGGCACGATTAGTTGTTCAAGGGTGCGCTTAGGCACGATTAGTTGTTCAAGGGTGCGCTTAGGCACGATTAGTTGTTCAAGGGTGCGCTTAGGCACGATTTGTTGTTCAAGGGTGCGCTTAGGCACGATTTGTTGTTCAAGGGTGCGCTTAGGCACGATTAGTTATACAAGGGTGCGCTTAGGCACGATTTGTTGTTCAAGGGTGCGCTTAGGCACGATTAGTTGTTCAAGGGTGCGCTTAGGCACGATTAGTTGTTCAAGGGTGCGCTTAGGCACGATTAGTTGTTCAAGGGTGCGCTTAGGCACGATTAGTTGTTCAAGGGTGCGCTTAGGCACGATTAGTTGTTCAAGGGTGCGCTTAGGCACGATTAGTTGTTCAAGGGTGCGCTTAGGCACGATTAGTTGTTCAAGGGTGCGCTTAGGCACGATTTGTTGTTCAAGGGTGCGCTTAGGCACGATTAGTTATACAAGGGTGCGCTTAGGCACGATTAGTTATACAAGGGTGCGCTTAGGCACGATTAGTTGTTCAAGGGTGCGCTTAGGCACGATTAGTTGTTCAAGGGTGCGCTTAGGCACGATTAGTTGTTCAAGGGTGCGCTTAGGCACGATTAGTTGTTCAAGGGTGCGCTTAGGCACGATTAGTTGTTCAAGGGTGCGCTTAGGCACGATTTGTTGTTCAAGGGTGCGCTTAGGCACGATTAGTTATACAAGGGTGCGCTTAGGCACGATTAGTTATACAAGGGTGCGCTTAGGCACGATTAGTTATAAGTAACAAGTTATAAGTTATGAGCTATAAATGATAAATTTTTGGGTATATACCAGGCAATTAGGTTCGGTAGTTGTGCTCAATTGACATCAGAATCCCCCATAAGCTAGCGCCAAGCTTACCAGCAACTAACCTCTGAATGTCAATTGGTAAGGCGTGCTATCGCTGCAGACGCTGAATATTCCCACGATGCACAGGTGCAGGGTAGGCGTGTGGGCGGAAGATGGTCCTGCTCCCGAGCGTCTAGAAGGCGTGCCAGAGAAGCAGACGCGACGAGCTGGACGGAGGCTGGCACTTGTTTAGGATTTTAGTCCATCATCCTTATGCCACTGATGACGAAGTGACAAGAGTGATGCATGTGGTGATCTTAGAGTGCGGCGAAGAAGCGAGAGTCCAGTTGGTTAATTCGTCAGTGCTCATAGGTATCTGCTGAAACTGTTGAAAACTCTCCAGAGGAAAAGGTATAAGTTGCGTTCAGAGGGCATTAGCTCATGGTTGTATTCAAGGAAGTTGCAAGAAAGAATGGCAAAAGCTATGGGAGACATTGAGCACACATACCCCTATATTTGATATCTTCGACATTCATCGCTTCAAACGGTAAAACTTCATCACTTCAAACGGTAAAACTTCACCGCTTCAAACGTTAAAACTTCATCGCTTCAAACGTTGAAACTTCATCACTTCAAACGTTAAAACTTCATCGCTTCCAACGTTAAAACTTCATCGCTTCAAACGGTAAAACTTCATCACTTCAAACGTTAAAACTTCATCGCTTCAAACGGTAAAACTTCATCACTTCAAACGGTAAAACTTCATCGCTTCAAACGTTAAAACTTCATCGCTTCAAACGGTAAAACTTCATCGCTTCAAACGTTAAAACTTCATCGCTTCAAACGGTAAAACTTCATCGCTTCAAACGTTAAAACTTCATCGCTTCAAACGGTAAAACTTCATCACTTCAAACGTTAAAACTTCATCGCTTCAAACGGTAAAACTTCATCACTTCAAACGTTAAAACTTCATCGCTTCAAACGGTAAAACTTCATCGCTTCAAACGTTAAAACTTCATCGCTTCAAACGTTAAAACTTCATCGCTTCAAACGGTAAAACTTCATCGCTTCAAACGTTAAAACTTCATCGCTTCAAACGTTAAAACTTCATCGCTTCAAACGGTAAAACTTCATCGCTTCAAACGTTAAAACTTCATCGCTTCAAACGTTAAAACTTCATCGCTTCAAACGGTAAAACTTCATCGCTTTAAACGTTAAAACTTCATCACTTTAAACAGTAAATCATCCCTCCCTTACGTCAATAACTACCACAAAACTACGGCACTTTTAAGGGCAGCGTGGGCAGCGAAGAAGGAGACGTCAGAAGACCACCTTGCCCTTGACCCAGAATAGGACAGGTTCGCAGCCACGGGGCAAGGAGCCGCGGGACAAAAAGCCTTGGCGCACTTGCCCCCGGGCGCATCCGTCGCGCATCCAAAGTTCGCGAGCCAGCACCGGCCTGATGCTGGGAGTACTGCCGGCTTTAGGGTTGTATGGTGTACTCTGTACTTGAATTTACTTTGTAATTAAATGTATTCTGTACTGAAATGTACTCTGTATTGTAATGTACTTTGTTTTACTTCCCGTCATCAGTGTGGGGATGGGAGCACTGGCGGCTTTAGGGTTGTGTGATGTACTCTGTATTATAGTGTACTCTGAATTTGAATTTACTTTGTAATTTAATGTACTCTGTATTGTAATGTACTTTGCATTACTCGCAGTCACTATTGCGCAACTGGAGTGCTGGCGGCCTCAGGGTTTTAAAGGGTGTCCTAATATGATGTACTTTATAATAAAATGTACTCTGTATTAGAAAGTAATCTGCTTTAGAATTTACTCTTAGTCGAAATGTATTCTGAAATAAAATATACTCTGTGTTAAAATGTTTTCTGTATTAAAATATTCTTTGTATTTAAATGAACTCTGTATTAAAATGTATTTTGTATTTAAAAATACTCTGCATCCTAATATACTCTGTAATAAAATTTTCCTGAATTAAAATGTAATCTGTATTCAAATGTACTAGGTACTAAAATTTAATTTGTATTAAAATTTATTCAGTATTTTTCTGTACTAAAATTCCCTTTATCATAAAATGAACTCTACAACTTATACGTAGTTGAGGTTTGTATAAGATGTATAAATCAAAGGTGAATGTGATGTGTAGGCGTTACTCCAGTGACGGTATTTCCTATGACTTTGGTTACTTTCGTGTCCAGGTACCATCGCCGTGGTGCGTTAAATGTGGCTTTAAAAGGGGAAGGCTTACAAGACGAAAAGAGCAACGGTAATCCCGTGAAAATATTATTTCTGGGAAAAGCATTGCTACTTATTAGAAGATTGACGCCGATATTTAGAGAGCCCATGTCATTTTCCAAGGGAGACTCATTAGTTTTTACAACAGACAGTTTTTTTAGAACAGAAATGCAGTGTTATCCGAAGAACACTTGAGCGGCTAACTACAAAATTAGAGAGGCTTCATTTATAAGTCTCTTAAACTCATTAGACTCAGAACTTGCGTAAGCCTAAGACTCGTAGACCCAAAATTAACATAGCCCAAACAAGCTAAAAAATAATAACTGTAGAGTTATTATTCCTAACTCTAAAAAATATAACTTAGCATAAAAAATATAACTAGGCATAAAAAATATAACTAGGCATTAAAAATATAACTTAGCATAAAAATATAACTAGGCATAAAAAATAAACTTAGCATAAAAAATATAACTAGGCACAAAAAATATCACTTAGTATAAAAAATATAACTAAGCATAAAAATATAACTTAGCATAAAAAATATAACTAGGCATAAAAAATATAACTTAGCATAAAAAATAAAACTATGCATAAAAATATAACAGCATAAAAATATAACTAGGCATACAAAATATAACTCAGCATAAAAAATATAACTAGGCATAAAAATATAACTTAGCATAAAAAATATAACTAGGCATAAAAAATATAACTTGGCATAAAAAATATAACTAGGCATAAAAATATAACTAGGCATAAAAAATATAACTTGGCGAGAAAAATATAACTTAGCATAAAAAATATAACGAGGCATAAGGAATATAACAGCATAAAAAGAATAACCTAGCCTAAAAATATAAATTTCCCCCACCAAAAAGACACAGATTCTCTAGATTTGCTTGCGGCCTGACGCGTCTTCTTGGGATTTTTTCACCTTTTTTTATTCGTTCAAACCCAATTGCGTTCGATAATTGATCACCAGTGCAAACCTACTCGTTTTGTAATTTCTGCTGATTTTCTAGGGTGGTAATAAAAATATCTTCATTCCGCACAGTGATTTTAGCAGAAACGGATGGAATATTTTGAGCATCTAAGATCATTTTCCCGGCACAGTTTAAGGAAGAGAAATAGATGCTCAATTTTATGTGTTTGAAATTATGACAATTCTTGAGAAATTGAACGAAAGCAGAGAAGGTCAACAGGATAAGTTCAGAAGACTCACTAATTCCGTATACGTGAACATTAAATTTGGAACAAAACCAAAAATAAAGTAATTTGATAAGAAAATAAATAGAAAACAAATTAATTGCTAACAGAAGAAAATAGAAGCAGAAAGAAAAAATTCTCGTACTCGACGAGATATTTGACCAAACAAAAAAATTCGCGCCGTATTCCGACATACGAACGTAACAAAATTGTGTTCCCTTATTTTAAAAGGGACGCATCATGCTCGAAACCAAGGACAGACTTCTTCTTTATAAAAAGGAGGCATTTATAAATGGAACATAATAAAGGCCAAATTCTTCTCAATGAAATAAGACGCACACTTTAGGAACAGAATGACTGCGCCGAATTCTTCTGAACGAAGTAAGGCAATATGAAAAAATCACAATAAATGAGCCGAATTCTTCTCGAAAGAAATCAGGCTTGTATAAAAGACTAAAAATAGGCGCCCATTTCTTCTCTCATTGAAACCTGGCATATATAAAAGGAAAAAAAAGAAAGCTCCAAATTGTTCTCTTTGAAACAAGAAAGATTGAAAAGATAAAATGAAAGCACCGTATTCTTCTCAGTGAAATAAGGCATATTTGTAAAGACCCCGTATTATTGTCTGTGAAATAAGACATATTCGTAAAAAACCCGTATTATTGTCTGTGAAATAAGACATATTCGTAAAAAACCCCGTATTATTGTTTAGTGAAATAAGGCATATTCGTAAAAAACCCGTATTATTGTCTGTGAAATAAGACATATTCGTAAAAAACCCGTATTATTGTCAGTGAAATAAGACATATTCGTAAAAAACCCGTATTATTGTCAGTGAAATAAGGCATATTCGTAAAAACCCCGTATTATTGTTTAGTGAAATAAGGCATATTCGTAAAAACCCCGTATTATTGTTTAGTGAAATAAGGCATATTCGTAAAAAACCCGTATTATTGTCAGTGAAATAAGGCATATTCGTAAAAACCCCGTATTATTGTTTAGTGAAATAAGGCATATTCGTAAAAACCCCGTACTATTGTTTAGTGAAATAAGGCATATTCGTAAAAACCCCGTACTATTGTTTAGTGAAATAAGGCATATTCGTAAAAACCCCGTATTATTGTCAGTGAAATAAGGCATGTTCGTAAAAACCCCGTATTATTGTTTAGTGAAATAAGGCATATTCGTAAAAACCCCGTATTATTGTCAGTGAAATAAGGGATACTTGGAAGGAACAAACAAAACGCCGGATTCTTCTCAATGAAAGGAGACAAATGTATGGCATTAGCAATCGAGAGCAGTGTAGATGGGGGGGGGGGGGAGTGTGGGGAAGCAGGTGGAAGAGAGTGGTGTGTGTGACGCACATACATTCCTGAGGAGAAAGTTCGGGGGAGAATTGGTGGGTGAGAGGGAGAGGCGGACGGGTGAGAGGGAGAGGCGGACGGGTGAGAGGGAGAGGCGGACGGGTGAGAGGGAGAGACACGGACGGGTGAGAGGGAGAGACACGGATGGGTGAGAGAGGGAGACACGGACAGGTGAGAGGGAGAGACACGGACGGGTGAGAGAGAGAGACACGGACGGGTGAGAGGGAGAGGCGGACGGGTGAGAGGGAGAGACACGGACGGGTGAGAGGGAGAGACACGGACGGGTGAGAGCATAGATTTTGGAGGCATTGATACACGACAGGAGATAAAAAAAGCATAGCATTTCATTGTGTTTGCAATTAAGGGATTTATGTCAGCTTCGACAACGCCGTTTTAAAAGTGTTTAGATTTGAAGACACTGCTGATCTTTCGATGATATTTTAAAAGAGACAATATCAAAATCGATCAATTTTAACACGAGACACGGCTCTCACTGGAAGCCTTCGTTACGTGTTATCCCCTTTGAGGAGCGCATTGGTGGAATTATAGCTCTCCGTGGCACAGCGGTTAAGGGATCGGACTTGTATGCTGGAAGTCGCGGGTTCGTTCCCAGCGCTGGCGCGGAGATTTTCCCCGTTGGGTATAAGGGAAAGCTCAAGCACAATACCCCACTCAACCCAGGTATCGGAAATGGGTACCGGCATTACGGGGGAACCGTCATGGTGTCCTATATATAGGCTTAGTTATAAGACATTTGAAAAACCAATGCTAAGATCATATGTATCAGGCTTGATTGGAAATAAAGCATCCCAAAGATGCCGATGTTAACCTTATAATACTTATTTTGGGGACATAATGCTCCTCTGGAAACCTGTAATATTCCTGATTTGCACTCATGAACTATGCTTATATATAATGTCTGCCCTCGTCACTGTACCTTGGGCAACTATCGCTCCTATTGTATTTTTTTCTCAACTTGTACGCAACGAGGGAATCAATTTTCCAAACTATTCCCTCAATCATCTGTTATTGACAGATGGGGCAAACCAAACTATTCCCTCAATCATCTGTTATTGACAGATGGGGCAAACCAAACTATTCCCTCAATCATCTGTTATTGACAGATGGGGCAAACCAAACTATTCCCTCAATCATCTGTTATTGACAGATGGGGCAAACCAAACTATTCCCTCAATCATCTGTTATTGACAGATGGGGCAAACCAAACTATTCCCTCAATCATCTGTTATTGACAGATGGAGCAAACCAAACTATTCCCTCAATCATCTGTTATTGACAGATGGGGCAAACCAAACTATTCCCTCAATCATCTGTTATTGGCAGATGGGGCAAACCAAACTATTCCCTCAATCATCTGTTATTGACAGATGGGGCAAACCAAACTATTCCCTCAATCATCTGTTATTGACAGATGGAGCAAACCAAACTATTCCCTCAATCATCTGTTATTGACAGATGGGGCAAACCAAACTATTCCCTCAATCATCTGTTATTGACAGATGGAGCAAACCAAACTATTCCCTCAATCATCTGTTATTGACAGATGGGGCAAACCAAACTATTCCCTCAATCATCTGTTATTGACAGATGGAGCAAACCAAACTATTCCCTCAACCATCTGTTATTGACAGATGGGCAAACCAAACTATTCCCTCAATCATCTGTTATTGACAGATGGAGCAAACCAAACTATTCCCTCACTCATCTGTTATTGACAGATGGGGCAAACCAAACTATTCCCTCAATCATCTGTTATTGACAGATGGGGCAAACCAAACTATTCCCTCAATCATCTGTTATTGACAGATGGGGCAAACCAAACTATTCCCTCAATCATCTGTTATTGACAGATGGGACAAACCAAACTATTCCCTCAATCATCTGTTATTGACAGATGGGGCAAACCAAACTATTCCCTCAATCATCTGTTATTGACAGATGGGGCAAACCAAACTATTCCCTCAATCATCTGTTATTGACAGATGGAGCAAACCAAACTATTCCCTCAATCATCTGTTATTGACAGATGGGGCAAACCAAACTATTCCCTCAATCATCTGTTATTGGCAGATGGGGCAAACCAAACTATTCCCTCAATCATCTGTTATTGACAGATGGGGCAAACCAAACTATTCCCTCAATCATCTGTTATTGACAGATGGAGCAAACCAAACTATTCCCTCAATCATCTGTTATTGACAGATGGAGCAAACCAAACTATTCCCTCAATCATCTGTTATTGACAGATGGGGCAAACCAAACTATTCCCTCAATCATCTGTTATTGGCAGATGGGGCAAACCAAACTATTCCCTCAATCATCTGTTATTGACAGATGGGGCAAACCAAACTATTCCCTCAATCATCTGTTATTGACAGATGGAGCAAACCAAACTATTCCCTCAATCATCTGTTATTGACAGATGGGGCAAACCAAACTATTCCCTCAATCATCTGTTATTGACAGATGGAGCAAACCAAACTATTCCCTCAATCATCTGTTATTGACAGATGGGGCAAACCAAACTATTCCCTCAATCATCTGTTATTGACAGATGGAGCAAATAAAACTATTCCCTCAACCATCTGTTATTGACAGATGGGCAAACCAAACTATTCCCTCAATCATCTGTTATTGACAGATGGAGCAAACCAAACTATTCCCTCACTCATCTGTTATTGACAGATGGGGCAAACCAAACTATTCCCTCAATCATCTGTTATTGACAGATGGGGCAAACCAAACTATTCCCTCAATCATCTGTTATTGACAGATGGGACAAACCAAACTATTCCCTCAATCATCTGTTATTGACAGATGGGGCAAACCAAACTATTCCCTCAATCATCTGTTATTGACAGATGGGGCAAACCAAACTATTCCCTCAATCATCTGTTATTGACAGATGGGGCAAACCAAACTATTCCCTCAATCATCTGTTATTGACAGATGGGGCAAACCAAACTATTCCCTCAATCATCTGTTATTGACAGATGGGGCAAACAAAACTATTCCCTCCATCATCTGTTATTGACAGATGGGGCAAACCAAACTATTCCCTCAATCATCTGTTATTGACAGATGGGACAAGCCAAACTATTCCCTCAATCATCTGTTATTGACAGATGGGGCAAACCAAACTATTCTCTCAATCATCTGTTATTGACAGATGGGGCAAACCAAACTATTCCCTCAATCATCTGTTATTGGCAGATGGGGCAAACCAAACTATTCCCTCAATCATCTGTTATTGGCAGATGGGGCAAACCAAACTATTCCCTCAATCATCTGTTATTGACAGATGGGGCAAACCAAACTATTCTCTCAATCATCTGTTATTGACAGATGGGGCAAACCAAACTATTCCCTCAATCATCTGTTATTGACAGATGGGGCAAACCAAACTATTCTCTCAATCATCTGTTATTGACAGATGGGGCAAACCAAACTATTCCCTCAATCATCTGTTATTGGCAGATGGGGCAAACCAAACTATTCCCTCAATCATCTGTTATTGACAGATGGGGCAAACCAAACTATTCCAAACCATTGACATGGGTATTACGATACCCATGTGAGTATATCAACTAGGAATCCTTACGTTCAGATATTTTAAAACCCAATGATGTTTTTTGTAACAACTTTATTGGAAACAACTTTTTCTTTATCTTTCTAAATTTCACTGATAACTTTAACGACAAACCACAAAATCAGCAACACTTGTTGCAGGAGTCTGTATGGAGTTTGTACGCTCAGAGATATGTTGCCGCACTTGTGTGTGTCATGAAGTTATTCAGGAGCATCTTAGTACATCTGGGCCTATCACCTTTGAACTCGTGTTCAAGCGATTGAGGTAGTTACACCACGCGGCCAAGCTTCATACGATGAAAAGAAAGAAAGAAAGAAAAAGAAAAACACTTTATTTCCAATATAGATGGTACAAAGGTACCATCATCGGTTTTCAAAATATCTTAAAATGAAAACATTTTCATTATAAAAGTCTGCAGTCTTTTAGGTTTTTGAAAGGAATATACTGTGATTCTTCTTAAATCATTCGATATTTTCCATTTTGTCCTTTAAATTCTTAAATATTGTCAGTCATTCTGAGTTTTCACAGGGTCGGGTGAGATAGTGAAGTGAAATATCTACTTGAAACATTGCTGACTAAAGGGCCGTTTACACTAGGGGACATTTCGGCCGTGAGGCGCGACACGTGTGCACGAGGCTCATCGGCTCACCGCTGAGTTCATTTTTGTGTGTGTTTATACGAAGTTCCCTATTTGCCCTGGTAGTTACGAGGCTCTTGAGTGCCGCGGATTACGAATTCAATCAGAGCGAATAGGAAACTTCGTATAAACACACACAAATATGAGCCTGAGTGGTGAGCCTCGTCTACACGTGCCGCGCCTCACGCCCGAAATGTCCCCTAGTGTAAACGGCCCTTAAAGGCTGTCATGGCTGGCACACTTGGGTGCGTCGTATCAGCCCCACAAAACACACAAAAGAGTGGCGTGCCAAAAACCTCGATAAGAATAGAAAGAAAAAAAAACAGTTTATTTCCATGATAACATGAAATGTCGAGACATTGGTTTTTAAAACACCTTAACATTAACATCCTTAACTGAAAATTACACATTGATATCGAATCCCCTTGCAAAATTTTGAAACAAAAAATGATCCACAGAAAAGCGCAACAAAAATGAGTTCCCTTCGTTGTGTAATCTGATTTTGACAGTGCATGCATTTAATAAGTGCTGTATATTGGTGACTATAGACCGACCGGGGTTGAAAATTTGGCCGGGGCCGGGGTCAACAAATTTGTCATGGCCGGGGCCGGGCCGGGGCCGGGGCTACCAAATTTACCACGGCCGGGGCCGGGGCCCGGGCTGGGGCCGGGGTTCAGACCGTGTCAGGAGGTATCACGATGACGTAATGCATAACGCCGGTTTGTGGCTCAATGCATGTTGAATTACGGTTGCGGTTGGGTGTGTATTTATGTCAAGTCATTAAATTTTGTAGACTTGCAGCTGCAGTGCTTGTTGAATTAATTAATATAGAAACAATTATAGTAATTGAATGTATAGGGGTGTTCCACAAAAATGTCTCCGACTTTTCAATTGATTCTATCTCCACTTCAAATTAACATATTTGAATTGTCTTTTTTTTCACAATGTAGTAAATCTCGTTTCCTTTTCGATTAATTTAATAGAATTAAAAGGGCGATTTTTAGGGAAATCTAATACGTAAAATGAAAAGAAGAACCCAGATAAAAGGGAACAGTCTTTTAATGGCAAACGTTACGGAATCTCTGATTCCATCATCAGTGCTGTAAAACAAGGAATAAAAAATGATAATGAATTAATTGCGAAAAAGCTATAAGAAATTAATATCGCTATACCTACGTCGAAAAATAGCATTGCCTAACCATTAAAAATGAAAACACAATTTCTCTTACACTTTCGAAGCCATACGTACACATACACCTAAATTCTAGCAATCAAACCAACACACAATAACATCCACACAAAGTAACATTACTGCATAAACACACGCACACAAAACACACACACATTCCAACACACTCTTATTTACACAGTTGGGGCAATATTTAATTTCATCGCCCTTTGACCATTATTTAGCTGAGGTTTATGGGTAAAAATGAACAATGATTCCAAAATTCTAAGGTCAAATTCCTCTGCAGTTCTACAAAGTATGGAGAAATTGGAACTTTTGAAAGGGTGGTTTGAACTATGGCAATGATCTCTGATGGCTGACTGGGAGGGAGATGAGTATGGACGGCCGATTCTATGGGAGATACCAGAGTGTTGGCTGTGACGAATCAATTGCTGGAGTGTGGTACTTCCAACATAAGACTGCAGGCAGCAATCACATTTATGCAAGTAGACAGAACCATTTCTCAGGCACTCTTCCAAACGCTATTTCCTATTGAAAAATAAACTTATTTTAAAAAAATGTCTATATAATGGTAACACGTCAATGAAAGGAAAATGAGAGTGTATCAGAGATAAAAGATCCTTTCTTATCTCCTTGAAAGATAGCCCGAAAAAGAGAGCTCGACGACAACTTTTTGCTTTGGTGCAGTCAGAATTGTACACGGAGGGGAAAGTTTTTTGTCTAAAAAATTTTTTAACCAGATTGTTAATTAAAGATACAGGGTATTTATTTTGTACTAGTAACTTTGTGATATATTTCACTTCGTCATGAAATATTTTATATGAATTTGAAATGCGGTATGCTCTATGCAATAATGTAGTGACACTTGTTTTAATATAACCCATGTAAATGCAACTGAGGAAATTGGTACATAATCTCGTAAATGTAGGTTTTCTACAAACAGAGGTGGTGAACGTTGAATTAGTTTTCTTTACGAGAAAGTCTAGAAATGGCAATTTATCATTCTGCTCAGTTTTTATTGAGAAATTTATCTTGGCGTGATATCCATTTGTGTAGTCAAAGAATT
This sequence comes from Morinoia aosen, assembly GCA_030386875.1. Lineage (NCBI taxonomy): Eukaryota > Metazoa > Arthropoda > Malacostraca > Amphipoda > Talitridae > Morinoia > Morinoia aosen. Next base: position 28,787,537 of record CM059570.1, on the reverse strand, counting down.
TTGGGGCCTCTTCCTGTGAACGATACATTCACAGTAGGTATTTCACAAGGTATTTCACAGTAGGTATTTTATTCCTTGTTTTACATCACTGATGACGGGATCAGAGATTTCGAAACGTTTGCCATTTAAAGAATTTCCATTAATTATTTGTTCAAAGGAAAAGTGTTTAAAAACAACAGTGGTGATCTTCTTCATTTCTCATTACGTACTGTGAAGGAACGCGTTTTCAAAACATCACCTCCATCATTAATAATTCTTCGACAACAAGTTGAAGTGTTTCAAGAACTAAAAGAAAACGGTGAAATGATCCGCACAACTCTTCGTTTAATGGTGGCTAGAAGTAATGCTTGCCTTGAGAGAAATGGTGGGTATGTCGAAGGATACTAAATTACTTTTTTATTTAAACTTTATTTAATGTATTGATTTGTTACTCTTTTAAGTTTTTGTTTGTTCGGTTTTTTGGAAAGTGCAAAATAAGGAAGAATATCAATATTGTTTTGAAATGTTTTCCTTCGAAAATTAGTTTTTCTATCCGTTTCAGTTAATCGATCAATGTAAAGAGGTTATTGAAAAATTTTCAAAAACATAAATTATTCGAAAATAAAATAAAATTTACTACATTGTGAAAAAATAAAAATTAAACTATGTAAATTTAAAGCGCAAATATAATCAATTAAAACTCAGTGACATTTTTGTGGGACACCCGATATAATGACTAAAAGTAGTGCGTCAGCAGTATGGAATTACTTTTATATATCGGTGAAGAGTGTAGAAATTGAAGTGTGCACCATTTGAGAAGTAAATATACGGCGAGGAGCGGCTGGTGCATCTTAGATAACTTTCTCAACTAAATATTTATGGGGCCATCTAAAATCGACACAAAATGATCAATTCCTGGAAGCTGAAGAAAAACCAATCAAAGAAAAAGAATTGAAAAATAGAAACAAAACGAACAAGAAGAAAAACCAAATGTCTATGTATTGAAAACAAACAAAGACAGTTTAGGCTGCAGCAGTGGCAAAACTGCCGATTGTAGCAAGTCGTCTTCGTCTACTGGCAAACAGCTGACTTCAAAAGAAACATTCACTCAGTCTAAAAACTGAGAGCCAAATAATACTGACCAAATACATAGAGAGAAATTGTTAATTTACTGGCTTTGTGACTCACTCAATCCTTACGACCCTATGGAATTGGAAACTTTATTAATTTTGTAAGGTTTTTGAATAAGAAGTTTCACGTTCCATCAGAGAAGGTAATTACAACAAGACTAATTCCGGACCTCAGTATCCAAATTCAGTTTGCTGTTTCAGAGGAAATATAAAAGCAAGTTAACAAAAATAGCGTCTTCTCAATCACTGCTGATATTAGGACCTCTCCAAGTCGAGATTCTTTCATGTCAACAACTGCGCACTGGATTATAATTCCACTGGATGGTAGCATAGATACTGCTTTTTCTTCTCAGTGACTGCATGTTCTTCAGGATTGCAATGAAATCGCAAATCTCTTGAGAACTCGTTTTAAATCTATTTAAAAGACACGTGAATTTTTCACGTGCGGGTGAAAATCGGGCAGACTACGCTTTATTCACTTCAAACTATTAGTCCAAGTCAAGTTCAAATTAATCCAATTCAAGTTCAAATTAAACCAAATCAAATTAATATCAATCCAAGTCAAGTTCAAATTAGTCCAAGTCCAGTTCAAATTAATCCAAGTCAAGTTTAAATTAATCCAAATCAAGTTCAAATTAATCCAGCTCCAAGTTGAGTTAAGAATCGACATAAATCTCTCGTTAATTTGAGTGTTTTTTGTATTAAAAATGTATCTGTTGGATGTGATGAGCAAGAAAAACGTTTTTCCTTTCAGCAAAGAATACTTAAAATTTCTGCAATGTTAAAACAAGCTCTCGTAAAATGTACTAAGTGTCCAGCATCAGGAAACAGAGTGTGATTCAGATCTTTGAGCGGAGTAACAGTTTGCAGTCAATTATAAAAACTTGGTATTATATTACACATTAAAGTTGTTTTATAATTCTAAATTAATGGCAGTATGCATCCATGGAAATAATTATGTTCAAATGTACTTTTATGTTACAGATACACATAGTATCGAGGATTTATTCACACTCATTTGAAGATTTACATGCCTGAAATTCCACTTTATCACATTTATGAAATCATATGTGCATGTAATTACAAATGATTGCCACTGGACGATGTGTAGATTTAACCTTTAAAAGAAATGAGCAAATGCGATTCACTGAGCACTTATGTACGATACCATTTGATTACAATTTATATGAGTACATTAATACACAGATACAATCCTGCAATAGCAATAAAAATTGTGCCATTCCTTCAAATGAATAGGCCTAGGCAAATATATCATCTCGATCGATGAAAAAATTGAAACTTGTTTAACAAAAATCGTTTGAACAAGCAAAAACAGACTTGGTTGCTATATTTCTTTTAAAGGTCAAATCTACATATCATCCAATGGTAATATTTCGTAGTTGCATGCATATATGACTTTATATAAGTTATAAAACGGAATTTCACGCATATAAATCTCTATATGAGTAATTAAATCCTCGATACTACTATGTGTATAGCATGTGTTACACAAAATTGTCTTTGAACATAAGTATTTGATTGGATGCACACTGTCATTAATGTAGAATTGAAAAACAACTGTAATGTATAGTTAATACGAAGTTTTTATAATTGATTTCTAGGTATATGTTACTCCGTTCAAAGATATGCATCACACTCTGCCTCCTGATGCTGGATACTCAGCACGTTTAATTTGAATTTAACTTGCATTAATTTGAACATGACTCGGATTAAATTGAACTTATCTTGGATTAAATTGACCTCGACTAAGATTAATTTGAAGTGAAAAAGGTGTAGTAAAAAACTAAAAACCCCGGCCAAAACCCCGGTTTAGGGCACTATTTTGCCGGGGCCGGGGTTTGCAAAAATTTTCGGGACTTGCCGGGGCCGGGGCCGGGGTCAGCCAAAATGGCCGGGGTTGGCCGGGGCCGGGGCCGGGGCCCCAGTCGGTCTATATTGGTGACACACTTTTTCGGGACGGTTTTGCAGCAAGTGGGCCCAGAAAAATGTTTCGATTTTGAAACCAAATTTTTTTCAGTGTAGAAATAAAAGTTTTTTTCTCTCATTTTTATCTTATTATTCTCATTCGTCAGAGAGATGGGCTAGCGTGCCGTGCAACCAACTTCCTGTCTTCATATTTTATTTCCTCATTATTCCATCTTCTCGCCTCATCGAGATGATCAGGTAATTACTTACCCGATTCCCTCGATAATTACAATTTGTCACGATAGTTTAGATTTTCAGCAGCTGTTAGAATTCATAGCCATAAAATTACGATAATAAAATCACAGTTAAGCTCTCAATGCACTGCCGCGGCTGCTCGATCAGAAGTAAGCAACTACCTCAGTAAATATTAAAAAATGTAGGATTGAAGACAATTGAACTTAGTTGTAAGGAGACGGAATATAACGCTCCTAAATAGAAAAACTCTAAAGCCACAGTATATTATATATGAAAATAAATATTCATTCTTACCGAGGTCAAGTACTTCAAGTTTCGGCGGCGCTGCCATATCGCAATTGATCCAACCACAAATATACGGTCACGAGGTGAAGAAGTGCCAAAATTACTCAAAAACAATATCATTACAGCGAGAATATCAAATTAGTTTTGCTTTTTACCTGAAATTAAATGTTTAACTGAAAATTAAGTAGAAAGTAACATCTATGGAAACCATTGGCGCCGTAACGCAAGTTGAGGTAAGGAAAACAATTTTAGCACAATATCACCAGACCTCACGTCGCGATCACAACTGCGATATTCTTTGTGTTAAACTTTTATATTATGCAAGTGCTTTAATAGCGTTATGATCTCATTCTCCGTTTTTTGTTTATGCTATCATCACCATTGTAACCTTATTCTTCGTTTTACATTCATCTTATTATCAGCATTGCAATCACATTCTTTGTATCATATTTATGCTATCATCAGCATTCTAATCTTATTCTTAGTTTTATATTCATGCTATTATCAGCATGGTAATTAAATTCTTTATTTTTTTATTGATGCAACTATCAGCATTGTAATCTTATGAAGAAATTAAAGGCGACCTTTCCCGTGAATCATTTACGTCAGGTCGCATGATTCACTCTCCCATCACTTTACGTACGGAGGTAAAATACATGAATGGCTTACTAAAAACTCATTCACAAAAACAAACAAAAATCGATAAATTAGATCTCGAGTGTCGCTTCAGTAAAATAAAATCACCGAGGTGTTGTTCTTTTTTTTAGTAATTCAGCGATCATCATAGCGTTCAGCAATCATCAGGGGATTCAGCAATTATCAGGGGATTCAGCGATCATCATAGCGTTCAGCAATTATCAGGTTCAGAAATCATCAGGTGCTCAGGACCAGTGGAATTACTTTGCACCTCTTACAGGGACAGTAACTCTCCATTCCCTCACTGTTCCATAGCGTCCCACAAATGCAGGAACGGAACCAGAATTTTCAAACTATTTAAGACTTCTTAAGTTCTTCGGGTTGACTTACGATGTCGTCTGCACCGCTACAAGAACCGATTTCAAGGCTCTATTATACCATGGTTTTTGTACACAGAAGTTATCGTACAAATCAGTTTTTTTAACTGACTTTGAAAGAGTTGTCACGAAAATTAGGTTCAATATGAAAGTATTTTCAGTTTTCATGAAATAACATTAGAAAATTTCCATAAAACCTAATTTTGCAAGGCCTAAAGCATCCGAAAATAGCTTTAACTGAACAATGCTAGGCAAGTAAGAGCGATTAACGATCCAGAGTGTTGTTTATAAATTTTTCCCAGCCGCCTAGAAGCTTAAAATTATTTTGAACTTTTTGCTTCATTATTTTGAGATTACCTAGCCCCCTTAAGGAAGCGGAGGTAAGAGACCATTTTGGGGCCCCGTAGAAAACGAGGAATAAGCGCACAAGTGAATCCCTCACAGGATACCCTGCGCATTTAAACAGTTGGGAAAGAAAAAGAAGAAAAAACAAAGAAACGATGGTATGAGCAGTGAAAGAAGCGAAGTGGGCAGGAAAGATCCTAAAAGACTTTCTTCATTTGAAAACTTTCTATCTTTGAGGTGTCTCTCGTAGATCAACTTTAACTACGCATCACACTAATGTCGCCCCCCTCAGGTCGCAGCAAATTCATTAATTCTTTTGTCGCTCAAATATTACACAGAAATAGCTAGTAACTAGATCCACCGACAGTATTGAGACGTTCCCTTCAAATTTTGTGTAGCTGACAGCAATAAAAAACCTTTGTGATTACCGTAACGCCTTTGTGTAGCCAGAAGTGTCTGGTTAATAGCAGTATTCATATTGCATCGTAAGACGAACTCTCTAAATTGTTTCGCTCGGCGATGTTTTTGCTGTTTCGTGAAAAAATGAACGACCTAAGCATTCCCTGGGTAGAATTACATATGTAATATATTATGTATGCAGAAGTTGAGTTACTCTACGAATCCTTGAAGGCTACACCTCTCGTAACGTAATAGCATCGCTATAATATACGCCACTAAACATAGATGAGGATTGAATAAACGAGATATTAAAATCGTTACAATGTAATTTGTAAATTTACATCACACTTATAAACTATTTGTACACTTGTGTAAAAACATGAAGAATATTTGCAAAGGAAAAAGTGATGCATAAATTGACTATCATTCAGCTGTTTTCCTGCAGTACCAAGAGGGAAACTCTAAGTTTTGGTCTTCACGATCATCAGGCAGCTGAACTTCGCAGACAAGGCCCACCAAGGGAAAGTAGACAAGGCCCACCAAGGGAAAGTAGACAAGGCCCACCAAGGGAAAGTAGACAAGGCCCACCAAGGGAAAGTAGACAAGGCCCACCAAGGGAAAGTACTCGTAGACAAGGCCCACCAAGGGAAAGTAGACAAGGCCCACCAAGGGAAAGTAGACAAGGCCCACCAAGGGAAAGTAGACAAGGCCCACCAAGGGAAAGTAGACAAGGCCCACCAAGGGAAAGTAGACAAGGCCCACCAAGGGAAAGTAGACAAGGCCCACCAAGGGAAAGTAGACAAGGCCCACCAAAGGAAAACAGGCAAGGCCCACCAAAGGGAAGCAGACAAGGCCCACCAAAGGAAAGTAGACAAGGCCTATTAGAAGAAAGTAGATAATGCCTACCAAAGGAAATCCGATAAGGCGTATCAAAGATATAGGATCGAGACCCAAGAAGTAATTTAAAAACGCGCAAAAACACTAGTTCCATAAAAAACAGGCAGCAAGAAGAGAAAAACAAAACTCAAAAGGCAGAAGCACAGCGACCTCCGCAAGGGCGTTGCAGAGAACACTTCACGTGTTCTGGAAAGGGAGAGACAAAACTTGAAAAGATGAATTGAACACTTCCCAGAAGAAGCGAACACTTCACAGAAGAAGTGAAAACTTCACATGTGAAGTGAACACTCCACATGTGAAGTGAACACTCCACATGTGAAGTGAACACTCCACATGTGAAGTGAACACTCCACATGTGAAGTGAACACTCCACATGTGAAGTGAACACTCCACTAAAGAAGTAAACACTCCACAAAAGAAGTAAACACTCCACTAAAGAAGTAAACACTCCACAAAAGAAGTGAACACTCCATAAAAGAAGTGAACACTCCATAAAAGAAGTGAACACTCCACAGAAGAAGTGAACACTCCACAGAAGAAGTGAACACTCAACAGAAGAAGTGAACACTCCACAGAAGAAGTGAACACTCCACAGAAGAAGTGAACACTCCACAGAAGAAGTGAACACTTCAGATGTTCTGGAAAGGGAAAGACAAAACTTGAAAGGAAGAAGAGAACACTTCACAGCAGAAGTGAACACTTCACAAAAGAAGAGAACACTTCACGGCAGAAGTGAACACTTCACAAAAGACGAGGAAAACACTCCACAGACGAAGAAGAGAACACTTCACATGTTCTGGAACTTGTCGAGCCAGTCGAGGACCCTGTGCTGCTCCTCAGACAGCTCGTCGTCAGCGTTGCTGATGCCGCCACTGTCGCCCAGGTTGCTCACGTACTCTGCACACAGAGGGCATTTGTATTACTTTCGCTCATATGCTGCTGCTTGATAATTACTTTGATCGCGACGTGCGCCACCGGTGGTGCACAGAGGTAATTTTCATAATGTTGCTGACCGACCAGTAGTCGCTAACTCAATTTTCATAAATATTTAATCAAAGCTAAATGAAGGCACGATCCAGTTCATGTTTTGTGTTTTCCAATAGCTAATTGACACTAAATTTGAGTTTGGTGTTGAACTTAACATTTAGTAGTCGCAGTAAAAGTGTTAATAAACTAGTTTAGGACTTCTGAGTCATGCTAGAGAAGAATAGTATATTACTTACTATGTTACTTTAATAAGTTCAGGTTAGTTTGGGGACTTCTGAGATATGCTATATTATTATAGTAAGTTCGTTATTATATTAGTTATTCTATTAGGTTAGGACACTTCACACTCATTTAAAGTCATTTGTAGTAATCAATTTAGTAAAATAGCAAACATGAACTGGATCATACCTTCATTTAGCTTTAATTAAGTACGAGTATTTATGAAAATTTATTTATTTATAAGTCCGGTATATGTATGTATTTATGAAAATTCAGTCTGTGATCACTGGTTGGTCAGCAGCATTATGGAAATTGCCTCCGTGAACCACCGGTGACGCACGTTGCGGTCAGAGTGACGTGAGAGTGGAAATCTAAGAAACCTGCTGTTTCTTTACTTCCCAGTTAGGTTTCATGAAAGGTTTTGTCTAACGGGAGTTCTCGTGATTTATTTGTTAGTAATTTTATGTTTGATATTAACAGGACTGAACCTGTAGCAAAATGAGTGATTCAACACAATTAGGAAGATATTATAAAAATATTAGGCCGTTAGGCTTAATGTTAAAACATACAAGACTTCAAAATATAAAACACACACTCAAATACGAAGTTTAAGTTGTACTATCGTACAATGAAGACTTACGAGTAGCCTCTTCTTTCATTAATCGAAAAAAGTACCCCACATGTTTAAGCCAAAAAACCAACACTATAGCCGGACCAAAATAACTCCTAAGAAGTACATTCACCTCGGAACAATCTAAAATCCTCTCCCATACAAAAACGAAGCAAAAGATTAGATTAGATTAGATTATAAGTTAGTTTAAGCCTCCCTAACCGCTGCAAAAACAGAGCGTATCGAAGAGAGGAAGGAGGAAGGCACCATTTAGTATGGAGATAAGAAAATGAGGAATCTATGCAGAAAGGGCATAGAAACAGTAAGATGGGAAAGAAGTTCATGAAATAAGATAAAAGTTGAAGAAGAAAGTCAGAGGTGCTGAAAAACAGGACAGTAGTGAACCGAAAAAAGGTGGTCCTTAACATAACAAAAAACATTTTATTTTAACAAAAAGAAGGCCTACCTAACTCAGCTCGGGCCCTCACATTTTTCCCCTGGGAGCGCTAATTCCCATAGATACAATACTTGTATCCCCCTGAGGGGAAACGAAGCAAAAGATGCAGTAGAATAGATGCTCAGAAATGTGCCCCTCTCGGATAAATTTAAAAATCCCACAGAAAAACAAACAAACCAAAAGCTAAATCAGTGACTGAAAAGGCTCAGAAATTAACACTTTGACTGTGACATGAGCCACCGGTGGTACACGGAGGGGATTTTCATAATGCTGCTTACCGACCAATTGTCCTAAAATTTTCTTAGATACCTAATCAAAGCTAAATTTAAACAATTTAAACAATTTATTTACCACAGGTGATACAGAGGTAGAATGTTTCTTAAGTCTAGTACAATGGTTAAGTTTGAGTATAGCTACCTGTGGGCCCGAACAAGTTCAGCGACTTCTAGGGCATCCTATCATCACGTTATTCTAAGGTGTACAATAATGTTTAACCTAGTTTACTTAACCTAGTTTCGCATTAGACTGATAATTGAGATAATTTACTCGATATTTTATGCTGTATTTTACAATATAGGTCAAATCGGCTATATTTAACAGTATGTTCGATAAAACGATTCAAGAGCAGACTGAAGATCGGTTATGTTACCCAAAGCAAGTTACATTATTACATTATCATTAGTTACATGTAGGAGGCAAGATTTGACATGGTGATCTTACACGACTAGTATTCTGATAGGAAGTGAGACTCAAGATGTCTTTTGAATACTTTGTACGAATTACATTTACGGATCTCCGCAGGTATTGAGTTCCAAGTTTTGGTTCCAACGAAGAGGATACTGTGTTGCGACCGGGCCTTCGAATAATAAGGAAGCATGAATTTACTTCTATTTCGGGTTAAATGGTTGTGATGACCAGTTTGCGCATTCAATAATTGTCTTAGGCTATTGTCGCCATCATTTCTTAGTGTTTTGTAAATGAAATTACAGATGGAGATTTTGTAGAGATCCGAAAGTTTAGGTATTTGTAAATTTTTGAAAGAATCATTTGTGTGAGCATTATATTCTAGGTTCTTTACCGCTCTGACAGCTCTTTTCTGCAGAGTAAATATATTGTTGGTTTTATTTTTATCAGTTCCGTGCCACGCTTCTATTCCGTATTGCAAGTATGGAGAAATAAGCGTTCGGTAGAGCATTTGTAAAGCTGTTTCAGGCAGAAAATTTTCAACTTTATTCAGGATTCCGATGGATTTTGATAATTTAGAACTAATATGAGTGATGTGCTCTTTGAAGGTCAGATGTTTATCTACTATGATGCCCAGAAACTTACATGAGTTGGTTTCTTCGATTTCACCTTCGCCAATTTTAATGCATGGAAGAGATACATCTTTCTTGTATGAGAATGTAATATAATTTGTTTTATCAATATTGAGGCTTATTTTATTAGCTTTGAGCCACGATGAAACCTTATGAAGTTCATTATTTATACTCTCCACAATCATAGCGGGATTTTGGTTCGGAAGGACCGCAGAAAGCGTACTGTCATCGGCAAAAAGTATGAATTTGAAGAATGATGTAGATTTTACAATATCATTGATAAAAATCAGAAACAGGAGAGGCCCAAGAACAGATCCTTGTGGAACTCCCTGGCTAATTGTCTGTGGGTCTGATTTTGCATCGTCAATGACAACGTATTGCTTCCGATTTGTTAGGTATGATCTGAACCAATCATGGGCAATCCCTCGAATGCCATAACAGTGTAGTTTCGAGAGTAGTATTTTATGGCCCACACAATCGAATGCTTTTCGAAAGTCAAGAAATACAGAGAAGACAGGCTTTCCTTCATCTATATTAGAATAGAGGAATTGTAAATGATTTAATATAGCCTGTGTTGTTGATTTTTTAGAGCGAAAGCCGTATTGTTTATCGTAAAGAAATGATTTTTGTTCAAAATAAGAGTACACTTTTTTATACACAATCTTTTCGAATACTTTGCTAATAATTGGTAGTACGGAGATAGGTCGATAATTGTTTACACAGGTTTTTTCACCACTTTTAAAGATAGGGGTTACTCTAGCAACTTTGAGGGAGTTTGGGAAAGTGCCTAGTGAGAGAGACTGGTTAATAATATTTGATATCAGCTGGGCTACAATGTCAGCAATAACTTTAAGTACTTTAGTCGGAAACGTTTGTAGCCCACTCGATTTATTTTTCATGTTGTTTATGCACGTAATTACATCGGAGGAGTTTGTAGGCGTAAAGTAAAAGGAGTTGGGTTCTCGAATATGATCCATAAATTCCAGGTGATCAGTAGGTTCACTTGGAATACCATCAGCTATAGTTTTCCCTACGTTTACGAAGAAGTTGTTAAAGAGATTAGCAATTTCTTTCTTCTCATGGTATTTCACATTATCTTGTGAGACATATTCAATTTTCTTTTTATCGGCATTATTCGGTTTACAGCAAGAGTTAAGGAGATGCCAAGTCTTTTTAACGTCAGTTTTGAATTGAGTAAACTTGAGCGTAAAGTAGTTCTTTTTTGATGTTCTTATCTGGTTTGTTACATAGTTTCTGATAATAATAATTTTACGGAAACGTTTCTACCGGGGTCGCCAGCGCAACGCCAATGTGGACCCCCCCGGCGATGGCCGGGAAAACTCAGATATTCTGATTAAGGCAGACAACAGCAAGATACAAGAGATTCACGCATTATGATACGTCGCACTGGACATACAAGAAAGACAATTAGCGAGTAAATTTTGATGATGCACGGTTTGGGTTAGTGAAGGGTCGTAATTTTTAGGAGTTTGAGCAGTAGTGGTAGTGGTAGTAGTAACATGGGTTTGCTAGCGCTTCAGTTACTTAAACTATATTGCACCGAAGGTCACACATTTTAATTCGTATCTGACTCTTCCAGATAAGCACACAAGATAAATATTGCTATTATTTGAAACATCAGAATTATCTGAGCATCATGGTCATAATTACAACTCAAGATTACAAGTGTCTCCCCAATAAAGTTTGTACACAACACATCTCATTCGAACGCACTGAGCAGCCAAACCCCGTAGGGGGTTTCAGCTGCCCACCCATTTATGGCCGGACGCCTTACCCACGCTGAAACCCCCGAGGTATCAACGCAGCGCGCCCGGCCATATTACAGTTTCTTCATCTTCAAACTTCCAAAACGATATCACGTCTGGCTATAAAGCCCTACGGCGCGGCTTCCCGTTAAATCTCTTCAAGTAATACAACATGAAGAGCCACAAGTTAGGAGCCCGAACATTTCCCCGTATCAGATCATGTCGTAAGCATTTATTTTTTGAAGAAAGGTAACCAGCTGATCTACGTACGCATTGTGACCAAGTATATTGCTTACTGAAGGTAGCCGGCTATTGTCAGAGAAGACATCAAAGCACTGTCTTCGCGTGTTGCGCAGCGCAGTCGATGAGTAGGTGGCGCACCGTGAGGCGCGCCTCCAGGCACAGAGGGCAGCCAGGTGGGGGCTCCTGTACCTCACTGTTCATGAGGTAGCTGTGGGTGAGGTAGGTGTGGCCGCTTCTGAGTCGATTTAATATGACTTCCACTCGGCGTGGCAGTTTTCTTCTGGGCCATGATCCCGGTTCCAAATGGGCCTCGTGCATGAGGCTCCTCCGCTGGTGCCAGTCTTCTCTCCACTTGCCGTCGATCCTCCTCTCAAGTACCGAGAACCTGTCCCTATAAAAGGTTGGGACTCGCTCGGGTGGGCGAAGTGCAGCTGCTTTTGCTAGGCTATCGGCGGTCTCGTTACCTCGAATCCCCACATGGCTGGGGATCCAGCAAAATTTGGTGGTTTTATGGTTCTGGGCAAGGTCGCGAATCTGATGTTGGAGAAGGCGGGCTTGAGGATGGTCCGTTCGTTTGTCAAGGAGAACTCGCAACACACTCAGAGAATCGCAAAAAATAATAAATTGGTTTTCAGAATGATCACGAATGATATGTAGTGCTAAATCAATAGCATACAGTTCTGCAGTGAATATACTGGCTGTATGGGGAAGTGAAATCTGCTTCTGACTGCTGCTACAGAATGCAGCCGCGCCAACGCCGTCGCCGCTTTTGGATCCATCTGTGAAGATTGCACTGAAGCCTTGGTAGTTTTCGGTTTTTAGTCGGCGGTATTCTTGGATGTATGTGGTTGGATGGGTAGTTTCCTTTTTTAGGGCTGTTAGTTCCAGGTTTATGTCGACAGTGCCCGTGTTCCATGTTGGGACGTCAATGTTCAGTAGGCGGTAAGAAAAAAAGGGTTTAATATAAGGGGGTTCAAGATCTAGAGGTTCCATGATATTGAGGGTGCGAATGGCAAATGAAGGCATAACTTTCTTATTTATGAACAATCTTCTGTCAGTAGGTGGGATAACAGAGTTAAATGCTGGGTTGCCCAAGTGGCTCTTCATTTTAAAATAATATTTTAAGGAAAGCAACTGCCTTCGCAGGTTCAGTGGCATTTCGCCAGTTAGAACTTGGAGGCTTGCGACAGGTGTGGACTTGAAGGCTCCGGTAGCGAGACGTAGACAGTCGTTAGCGACGGGATCCAAGCGCTTGAGGGTGGTGTTGGCAGCCGATGCGTAGACAATGCATCCGTAGTCCATTATTGACCGAACAAAAAGTTTATACATGTGGAGGAGAATGTGCTGGTCCCCTCCCCAATCGTGAGAAGATATGGATTTGAGCATAGCACATCCTTTCTTGCATTTGGCTATAATTTCATCAATGTGTTTCTTCCATGAGAGTTTTGCGTCCCAGGTAAGTCCAAGAAATTTGATTTCCTCTACAAACTCGATCTCTTGATTTTCTATTTTTAGAGGTATGGGCATTTGAATACCGGGCAACGTGGTGAAGTGTACGGCTTTGGATTTTTCTGTTGAGAAAGTGAAACCGTTCATCTGCGTCCATCGTACGGCACGATTGATACATTCCTGGAGTTTGGTTTTTATAACATTTAGGTCACTATGCCGATAGCCGAGCTGGAAGTCGTCGACAAAAAGTGAGGCATGAAATCGCGGATCCTGAGGGATCAGAGAGGCGATACCATTGATTTTAATGGCGAAACGGGTGACCGAGAGCACTGAGCCCTGCGGGACGCCTTCTTCTTGCGGGAAGGGGTCAGACAAATAATTATTTATTCGGACCCTAAAGGTCCGATCGCGCAGGAATTCTTGGATGAACGAGGGGAGTCTTCCTCGTAGTTTCATATGGTGAAGGTCCCGCATTATTCCGAATTTCCATGTTGTGTCATACGCTTTTGTAAGGTCAAAGAACACACTCACAAAGTGTTCATTGTGTACGAAAGCTCTCCTGATCGTAGTTTCAAGGCGCACTAGGTGGTCGGTTGTAGATCTGCTTCGCCTACCGCCGCACTGGATGTTCGTGAGGCAGCCATGCATGTCACAGAAGTCCACGAGTCTATTGCTGACAAGACGTTCCATTGTTTTGCAGAGGCAACTGGTTAGTGCGATGGGTCTGTAATTTTGGGGCGACTGTGGAGATTTGTGCGGTTTTGGAAAGGGGATTATAATGACTTCCCGCCAGCTTGGAGGGAAATAGCCGTTTAGCCAAAGTTTGTTCATCATCGATAGTAGGTGCTGCTTGCCGGCTTCGGGTAGGTGCTTTAGCATTTGGTAGGAGATTTGGTCGGCTCCAGGAGAGGTGTCTTTGGTGTTATATAAAGCAGTCTCTAATTCTGCGGCCGAGAACGGTAGGTTGTACACTTCAGAGTTGGTGGATGAAAAATTCAAACCTTCGTTTTGGACCTTTTCTCTTTCTCGTTGGAATTCGACAGGGTAGTTGGTGGCTCTGCTTGTATTGCTGAATGTCATCGCTAGCTTGTTTGCTATTTGGGGTACGGTGGCAAAGGTAGTATTGTAAGATAGATATTCTTGTAAGATAGATATTCTTCGTTGGGGTTGGCCTTTTATTTTGCGGATATTTGCATAAACTGTTGTTAGAGGTGTATTTATGGTGAACGTATTTGCGAAACTTATCCACGCTTTCCGCTTTTCTTCACGTAGGAGGTTTCTGTGGATCGCTCGTGCTCTTTTCCAACGAAGAGCATTTTGTACCGATCTAGTCTGGCGGTACTTTTGGTATAGGCGTTCGCGGTTTCGTCGTGTTTCGGTCAGTTTTGCGCTCCAGTAGGGCTTTGGAAAAAAGGTTTTAATTTCAATAGTGGGTATGCATTCTGCAGCTACTGCTTGTATGGCATTAATGATGGCTTGGAGGTGCTCTTCACAGTTGGTTTCAGGCGCGATTTCAAGCTCGTTCCACTTTGGGTGGTTTTCATATGAGAGCCAATCTGCTCTTTTCAGGCACCACACTTTTCTGCCAGGCTCGCATTGTTGAGCGTTCATTAGCTGGATTAGGATCGGGCAGTGATCGCTGTCCTCAGGAGAGAGACAGGTGGACCACTCCAAATCTGCGTTCAGGCGGGGAGAGGCTAATGTTAGGTCTATGGCGGATTCGGAGTTATACGAGATTCTGGTTGGGGATCCCGTATTCAGTAGGATGAAATTTGACTGTTCTATGTACTGTTCAAGAATGCGCCCCCGAGTGTCCGTGGTTCTGCATCCCCAAATTGTGTTATGACTGTTGAAGTCCCCCATAATAATGCTTGGAGTAGGGAGTTGATTTTCTAGGTCACGAAGTGCTTCTAGGGTAAGGCTATGGTTTCTTGACGTGTATATGGAGGCGACTGTGATCGGCCGACTGAGTTGGATGGTGGCTGCGATGACTTGAAGCTGAGACGTCAAAACGTGTTCTCTGAATGGGACCGAGTTATGAATAAGCAAACCCACCCCTCCATGGGGGGTGAAGTTAAAGTGGCCATGCTTGATGAGAAGGGAGTATTGGGGTATAGAGAATGTGCAATTGTGCCATAGCTTGGTTTCCTGTAGTGCTACGACTGCTGGTCGGTGCTGGTGTATCAATTCCAGCAGATCGTCTTTATTGGCTCGAACTCCTTGGCAGTTCCATTGTAGAATTGAGGTTGGGTTATTCATTGCTCAGGTCTGGATGGATTTGTTGTATATTCGTAGAAAATTTCCTCGGTTTCTTTTCTGACTGCAGGGTTGTTTTCGCTGGTTATTTCACAATCGCTGAGAGCGGAATCGTAAGTTGGGGTCATTTGTATTGATGTGGTATACAGTTCGCCGGTATCAGGATTCATACACACTGCCTCTGTTAGTTGTTTCTTTTCCGTTGGACGTTCCTGATGTTCGGAGTTTTTCCGCTTTCTTCGCGTGCTACAGTCCGCCGGCTTGGCGGGATTGTCTGCAGCAGACCTCGGAGATTCCACTTCCCTTGGTGGGATTTGACTTGACGCTGCATTGGGGGCGGTCGTCTGCACTGCACTGACAAAGGAGCGCCGATACTGCGGGCATTCTGAATCCAATTTAGCTTTGGCTTGGGCTCTACTGAGTCTAAATTTGTGTTGTATTGTTACTATTTCTTGTTGGTATTTGAATTCAATGCATTTAATGGATCCAGTGAGATGGTTTTGGCCACAGTGGTGACATTCTATTTTTGGGCTGGTACATTCTGTGGCACTGTGATTGGCGTTGTCACACCGAGCACAGATTGTGGTGTTGCTTGAGCACCACTTTTGTGTATGCCCGTATTCCAGGCATATTTTGCAAAGCATTGGACGTGGTACGTAGGCGTATACTTTGCTTTTTGATTGTTCGCCTGGCACTGTTAGATATTCTGGAAGGTCTCCACGGAAAGTTAGTAGCAATGGTTGGGCGAGTGGGTTCTTGGGTCGAATCCATGTTGCCTTGGTCACATCGTAGAGGTCATGGTCCTCTTTGAGTCCCTTGCGGAAGTTCTCAAAATCGGACAGGTCATACTCGTATATGTAAACGAGTCCTTTGGCGGCGTTGGGGTGGCAATATTCTGAAATGGTGACAGGTATGTTATTGATTGACTTTATGCTGCGGACTGAATCGCTCTGGCGTGAGTTGTCGATTTCAATTATAAACGAATCGTTCCCCTTAGAGGAAATGCGTTTGGGTTTAGTCCCAAGTTCTAGTTGTATGCTTTTCTCCAGAATCCACGGTGAGAGCTTGCGTTTTTCTGTTGCATCCATTTTGCAGAGAAAGTGCTTGGTGAAAGATTTTGATGTTTTTTCTGAGTATTCGTCTGAGTCGTGGTAAAGCTGTCTTGCGCGACGGATGCCCACTTTGTGCTTTGCTTGAATTTCCACTATTTTCTGTTCTTCAATATGCTTAGGACACATTTTGCTTTTCACTGGGTGGGGGCCGCGGCAATGGAGACATTTGGCTTGTGCTTCTAGGCACTGATCGCTTGAGTGTCCCGCAGTGCCGCACTTTGCGCAGGTTGGTGGCCTGTTGCAGCGTTTTTTGGTGTGACCGTACAGTTGGCAGTTGGAGCAGTGCATGGGTTTATCAATGTATGGATAAACTGGCGTGTCCGTACGTTCGCCTGGAATATATATATAGCTGGGGGGTGTTTCGGAGTTGAATTCGAGAATAAGGGCGCTGGTTTGTTCACGTCTGGTTTTAATGAAGGTAGCGTCAATGACGTTGCTGATGTTGTAAGCTTCCTTCAGTCCCGCTGCAAACTCGTCGAAGTCGCTCATGTTGTACTCATTGATATAGATGAGTCCTTTGGATTTGTTCAGTCTTGGGTGGAGCATGACTTTGCAGGGCACGCTATTCACACTAGTGATGGTCAGCATGGCTTGTCCTTGTTTGTTGTCCCTTGCTTCGACTGTGAAGCTATCTTTGCCGCTGGTGGTAATTGACTTGGGAGGAAGTCCCGTAGCATTTATGACGCTGGCCTTTATTGCATACGGATTGAGGTTGCGTTTAGTTTCTGGTTTGAATTTCATGCAGTAAAAGCGCATGAATGTCTCTGTGCTTGGAAATTCCATGAGGTCCAGGGGGACATATTTTCGCTTCCTGGTAGGTCTAGGGGGACTGACAGGTTTTTGTTTTCCTTCTGGAGGGTTTGTTATTTTACCAATGATGTCCGACAGTTGGCTCACAGCCAGTTCCACTTTTTTGATTCTCTCCTCCGTAGATGTTTCCACTGTTGCTGGGTCGCCACTCTGTACGTCCCGAACGTCGCCGCCCCGTCCCATCTCATTCAGACTCTGCATCAGCCCGCTCACTCTCCTCTCCACCTCGCTCACCCGCTCAGACGTGGTTTGCAGGGCCGCTGCGCCCACGGCCGTAGCCCCACGACGCTCCACCAGGACTCCTCCATCATTACCGCTTGTAGACTCGAGAGTTTCCCTGTTGATTGGTGTCCTGATTGACTTGATGGGGTTTGGCAAAGTTTCTCGTTTTCCTGGATTTCCCAAGTCCGGCTTGCGCTCGCTGCCTGCGCGCTTACCTCCGGACCGCGAGCCTCTCGCTCCTCTGGGCATGATGCCCGACCCCAGAGGCCGTCGGCCTCCGGGATCAGGGTTGGCGTTTTTACTCTTAATTTTAGGCTTAAGAACAAAACTACAAATTTAACACAAAATTGGAACAATACACGATTTAGTAGGTTATGCAACCTAGTTTTTCACCTTACACTAACGAACGCGTAGTAAACCAAAATGAAAAAGAAATTCAAAACCTAGAGCACCGAGGTGCCCCCCGCGTTGGTTCCACCCACAATAATTCTGATTGGCGATAAACTATTACAATAATCAAGCCGCTATCCCAGTACAACAGGTTGTACGGATGACAGTAGTCGTAGTGGGTGTACTAACGGCACCACCACGAGAAGGTGCGGGTGGGCTGGATACCCGCACCTGAGCACGGGTAACCTATATAAAATCCTTGTCTGTTTTTCTTATTTGTTCCCTAAACCACAAAAAGAAAGTTGCACATCAAATAACCGTAAGAAAATACTTCGAGTTCGATGCCAGTAAAATTGGTAAAGGGAACAGTGATATTTCCATTTCTGAATCGGTTATACGTTTCTCTAGATATTCGCCCTTCGCAAAGGAGGGCTAGGTACGCTTGACGTTTCTTTATATTTATTCATAATTGAAGTCACCGCATATTATTATGTCATTGTATAAGGGCCTGTTTAACTGAGAAATAATACGATTCAGCTCATTCAGGAAGGATATAGGGCAGGCTGTAGGAGGCCTATACACCGTTCCAAGCACAATGCGTTTACCATCTCTAGACAGTTCCACGAAGAGTGATTCTATATGATCCTGATTCATTGTTGCACTTGCTATGGTTCTCGAGTCGATGTGGTTAGATATATATGTGCTGATGCCTCCGCCCCGCTGGTTTTTTCTTAGCGAATGGTAACTATGATAATTTTCAAATCGAATCATGTTTTTAGTCGAGTCATCTAGCCAGCTTTCGGTGAAGCTAATCACGTCTAGGTTATATTTAAGTTCAGTAATAGTACATTGTACCTCTTCCAATTTTGGATAGAGTGACCTACAGTTCCAACACAATTGGATGTTCACTCAACACACTTGGATGGTTCCAACACACTAAATGAAGGCATGATCCAGTTCATGTTCGCCACTTTCACCATTGCTTACTACAATTAACTTCAAATATGAGTTGAATACCGAACTTCAGTTTAATCAACCCGCCGCACTTGAGGTCCCGTACCTCTGATGATGTTCTTGATGGTCTTGACGGAGGCGTTCCTGAGGTTGAGCATCTTGACGACCCTGCGCTTGATGCTGGGCGGCCCCACGGCGCACACGCACAGCATCACGTAGTCCAGCAGCTGCAGCGTGAACAGCCCCCCGTCCAGCCGCCGCGAGTACATGTCGTCCTCAGACAGCTTCTCGTCCTGAGCAGAAGTAGTATTAGCATAAATTTTATAGCGCTTCAGTAATTCGTACTATATCGCGCCGCTTCTCACCCTGCCACGCACACATGTCACGCTCATATTTAGACAGCTGAGGCTAGTATTCCCACGGCTTTTTTTGTGATAACAGGAAGAAATGAGGCTTATATTTAGACAGTTGCTTCTTATATTCTGATGGCTTTTTTCGTGATAAAAAAAGTGAGGCTAATATTTAGACAGCTGCTTCAGAGCTACTGTGATGATACTGCAAAGCTAAAGCTTCTTTTGTGATAACAGGAAAAAGTGAGGCCAATATTTAGACTTGAGGCTTCTCGATTCTCAAAGTTTTTTATGGGAAAGAATGAGGCTAATATTTAGATAGCTGTTTTCATGCCTTGGCGTCTCTTTCCTTCAAATAGTTGAAGAACAAATGTTCATCTACGCAAAAGAGACAACCAAAGATCACTTTTGAAATAAAGAAAGCATTCTGGAGCAACTACGCTACAGTAAAATTTTCCCTGTATAACACACACATACGCAAATAATGAACTATCTCTACACAGGATTTAACAGCATAACCAAAACATGAGCCAAGATAAATAAATTCAATGAACCTTAGGCTGTCAAATAATTTACAGACTTGACCAACCCTGTCAAGTTTTCAAAGGCAAGTGGCCGAAACATGAAGATTTCCCCTCACAATAAATAAACAGTAAACTACGTCCACATGTAAATTAAAAACATGCCCCAAAAAAGCCTAACAAGTACAAACTCATTGCAAATAATAATTTCCAGACCTTTGTTGTGGCAGCCAAGTATTTCCCTTCACTTACTTAAGTCCCCAAATAATTTCTAAGTAATTCCTTTTACTTGCCGCAGTCGCCAAACAATTCTCAAACATTCCCTTGACTTGCCTGTTTGTCCTGCAACTTCTCGAGCTGGCGGTCGGTGGCCATGACCCTCTCCAGGTAGGAGAAGTGTAGCTCCATGAGCCTGTCCACCTTCTCATGATCATTCTCCAGAAACTTGGCCATGAGTCGCTGCTTTTGATTGGTACGGCAGTTGCGGAGCAGCCAGTAGATGATGCTGACCACATGACCCTCGTGCTCCGTTTTACTAAGGCCCTTCTTACCGTGCTTGCTGGGCGTCTTGATGAACAGCGGGAAGATGGTGCGCAGCCCGAGGATGTCCACGAATTTATTGCAGCAGTCAGCGCCCTCGGGCCCTGTGAGAGCGTGGTCCAGTACTCGAAGGGCCCCGTTCCGAGACAGCTTCTTCTCCCTGAGCATCAGGTTCATGAGCTGCAGACCCTCGCCTTTCAAGAAGAGTTCTCTGTTGGATGCATGCAGTAGGCACGAGCACAGGACGTCGAAAAGGTTCTCCATGAGCTCTTGTTCCTCCGCCGTGGTCGGGTCGTGGCGTTTGTACACCGCCAGTTGCTGCAGCAGCACATCAATGCCTTCTATCTCCCCCAGCTGCTGCCTGTTTGCTTCAGAGCCCTGGAAGTGGGCAGTTTACAATGAAGCTACAGCTTCTTTCGTCAGAATCTGGCTCATCAATAACGAAAGAGGCGTGTTGAGCTGAAGAAGCCAACTGACTAAAAAATCATTTCTACATGATGATCGCTGAAAGTTGGGTTATTTTTTACTCATCGATTTTGTAGAGCAATTTTTAATTTGGAATTAGATAGATTTTTTCAAAACTGCGCTTCTTGTATGTATTTACATCAACTTTGTCACACATTGCACTACGTAAACATTTAGAGATAAAAATTAATTTCTAGATGTATTTTTTCCTGTAGGGATAAAGTGTCAGAGAGAAAGACTAAACCTCTGTAAGTGTCAACTCAGAAACGTTGACAATGGTAAGTTCTTCACCTCCAATTTTACGTAAATCAACAGAACACAGGCGTTGTGACAGATTTCTTTACAAAAGATTTAGCCTTACCACAAATAACTCAATCACATTGACCAGCATGTAATCGAGACACGCTTCAAAACATGAAGAAACAAACCGACATCTAGGATACAATATAAAACATGAACAAGCCAGCATCCTAGATACAAATAGAAGAACAAGCCCGCATCTTGGATACACACATGACGAAACATGAACAAGCCAGCCTCCTGGATACAAAACATGAAGAAAAAGCCAGCATCTTGGCTACATCACGAAGTATAAAGACCATCGCCTCACCTGAACACAGATAGCGAGGATCTCGGAAGCATAGAGCTTGTTGGGGTCGAACACAAGCTTGGCTCGCAGCCTCTTCAGCAGCCAGGCCAGCAGCCCTGAGGAGGCCGCCACGGAGCACAGCGACGGTCGGCACTCCAGTAAATTCTCCAGGAGACCTGCACACATCAAAATATGATTAGATCATCAGCTGGTTTAAGCCTTCCTAAGCAAAACTGACCATAAGTTGGTTCAACCCTTCCTAATTGAAACTAACCATTAGTTGGTTTAAGCCTCACTAATCGAAACTATCCATAAGTTAGTTTTAGCCTCCCTAACCACAGCTGACCATAATTTAGAACAAGCCTCCATGACCGCAACTAACCATAAGTTCATCGATTGAAGCCTCCCTAACCACACCCACCCATTAGTTCTTTGATTTAAGTTTCTTTAACCAAAACTGACCATAAGTTAGTTTAAGCCTCCCAAACCACAACTAACCATAAGTAAGCTCAAGCCTCCCTAAGTTCTACGAACCATAATTTAATTTAAGCCTCCCTGAGCACAAGTAATAATAAATCGATTTAAGCCTCCCTAACCACAACCCCCCCCCCATAAGTTAATTTAAGCTTTCCTAACCACACAAGAGATGTTCTAAAGATAAGAATGATAAGATTGATATGTTACTTTCAGCCTGCCTGACCACAACAAAGGTGTTTCAAAGAAGGGAAGGAGGAAGACACCATTTAGTATAGAGTTGAGGAGACAGGGAATTTGTGCACAAGGTGTGTTCCCACACAAGATCTCCTGCGCTTAGAAACAGCAAGTCTGGTAGGAAGTCTTTGACACAAGATTAAAGTTGAAAAAGGAAGTAATAGGTCGGTTCACAGCAGTGAACTGAAAAAAAGATGGTGTGTCACAAAACAATAACCTATTCTGTTTTATCAAAAAGAAGGCCGACCAAACCTCCAGCTCGGGATCTCACATTCCACACAACACATAAACCGCCAAAGTAAGGTAACAAGCTACGTTGCCTTTCAGAAATAGGGTCATTAACTAACTAAGAATTCACAGAACTGTGTTGCTAACTCAACGTCATGTGGCTAACAGTAAAAAAATCTACAATTCGAAACAGATTTACACGGACGGTACTATGTATTGTTAATGTAAGGAAAACGGCAAGCGTGTATTGTTAACTGGAGGCAAGCATTTCAAGCACATAAAGTCCCACGATGTAATAGAAATCAAGTATTTTCAGCAATCCAAGACTCCAGGGCAGAAAAAAAGAACTTTAAGCAATCCAAGACCCCAAGGCATAACAGAAAACAAGAATTGGCAATCCAACACCTCAGCTCGTAACAGAAACCAAGTAGGTTGAGCAACCCAAGCCCCCACCGAGCGTGTTGTGCGTTGCCTGCGCCTCAGGAGTGGTGGAGGAGGCCGAGAGCGTGTTCACGCCAGCAATGCCCTGGTCGTCGAGGCGGTGGAGGTTCTGCACGAGGATGGCAACCACGTCTTCTGATATGAGGCCCTCCACCAGCATCTCCAGTCCCTCCTCTTCCTCTTCTGACACATCCACTCCTTCCAGCGTCGTCATTTCCTGGCAAAAGCGGCATCGTCACAGACGGAAATACGAGGTTACAACGCTTGGGATGTGTGAGTGAAAGGGATCAGTGTTTAATTGCGTTTTGGTTGTGTCAACACGAAGTCGCAATGCCTGGGTTACTTGAGTAGAAGGGATCAGTATTCCTTTCTAGTTTGGTAATGTCAGCAAGAGGTCACAATACCTAGGTTTCAACTGATAAATCAATATTGTGTTTTAGTAATCTCAACACAATGTGACAAAGGATGGCAATACAAGGTCACAATGCCTGGCTTCAAGAGTGGATGAGATCAATATTTACTTAGCGTTTCAGCTGGTCAACATAAAGTCCGAATGCATGGCTCTGTTTGAGGAAAAAATCAGCATTTACTTGCGTTTTGATTACCTTCATTTTTCCCTTCTCTCAGGTTTGGTCATCTACTGAAAGAGCATTGGCAACACATCAGTGGACCAATATTAAAATTATTGTCTCTTTATTAACAGACTAGGGAGTTGTGCACAAATCCGTCTTAGCCTAACTCACTTAACCTGAGAGGAAATGGATGGTGAGGTCTGAAATAACACCTCACAACAAAGTGGTGAGGTCAATGATGCCACCTCGCAACACAAAATTGCATTTTTCGGAGGTGGTCACCCCAATTTAACATGTGAGCGGTAAGAAAAACATTTACTACATTGCACACTAAAGAGAAAATCATTTCTACACTGCACACTAAAGAGAAAATCACTTTCTACACTGCACACTAAAGAGAAAATCACTTTCTACACTGCACACTAAAGAGAAAATCCCTTTCTACACTGCACACTAAAGAGAAAATCATTTTCTACACTGCACAATACACAGAAAATCACCTTCTATACTGCATACCAAAAAGAAAATAACTTTCTATACTGCACACTGAAGAGAAAATCACTTTCTACATTGCACACTGAAGAGAAAATCACTTTCTACACTGCACACTGAAGAGAAAATCATTTTCTACACTGCACACTAAAAAGAACAACAATTTTTAAACTATGCACAAAAGAGCAAAACACACACTACACCGCACACTCATGAGTCCACACCTGAAGTAAGTCAAGCACGGCTGCGGCGATGTCTGTGTTTTCGTGGCCCACGAGGGAGAGGAGGCTGTGCGGCACCGCCAGCGGCATGAGGGACGGGTACAGCTGTGGGGCCACACTCAGGGCATGGAGCTCTTCTATGGCGTCGTGCAGCTCCAGCTCTGACTCCATGAACCTGGAGGTGATGGGGAGGTTACTGGACAGGTTCATGAACCTGGAGGTGACGCACGGTAGAGGAAACAAGGTAGGGTCATTTCTATGGGAGAAAATACACATCCTCTTGTTTGGCCAGCCAATAGAAAGGCTTTATTTCAAACAAACTTTATGACGTCACCAAAACGCCATGTCGTTGAGCCAATAGTGGAGCCAGATTTGGGGGTAGCAGTGCTACCAGATGCAATATGAGCGCTGCTATTGGTTCGTTGCCGTGACATCAGCAAAACCATCCCGTCAACGAAAAAAAAGACTGGTTTGAACCTACCTTGTTTCCTCTACCGTGGGTGATGGGGAGGTTAGTGAACAG
This sequence comes from Morinoia aosen, assembly GCA_030386875.1. Classification (NCBI taxonomy): domain Eukaryota; kingdom Metazoa; phylum Arthropoda; class Malacostraca; order Amphipoda; family Talitridae; genus Morinoia; species Morinoia aosen. Next base: position 28,762,864 of record CM059570.1, on the reverse strand, counting down.
GTCCACACTCCTTGAACCTGGAGTTAATGTCTAGGCATGTAAATGACATGCAACTCTCTGAATAAAACAAAAATGGAACACAGCAAAACAAAAAACATCTAAAAAGGTAAAGAGCCACAATAGTAAATGGACAGCATCAATAAGATTAACAGGCAGTGGGAACAAAAGAATAACATCAACAAGACAATAATACGAAGTAGCAACTACTACGAAAGAATTGAGATAATACGTGTTGAGAACAGTAACATCAGACGGATCGCACCAATATGAGTAAAGAATGGCAAAATGAGAAGATCATCAATCTACACAACACAAGGGGCATCCGTCTGTCACACTGGAAGAGTAATAAGATCAGACTCGTATCACAGATACCCTACAACTACTCAGTACTCTTTCACAGGTACAAGGGTTCCTCATTTCAAGGCTACAAGGGTACTCTTTTCATTTCAAGGGTACTCTTTTCATTTCAAGGGTACTCTTTCAAGCGGACTCTGTACTGATTAGGGTAAACTAGGGTTAAGGGTAAACTAGGATGCATCATATGTGATACTTTCGATCATTTAAAAAATGGCTCACACTTATGAATTGTATCTTTAAAATAAAAACGCTATCATTTCTGCCAGCGCAGATACACTACTATAGCAGAGTAAAACGCAGGAAGATGTCAGCAGCAGAGCACTCACTTCCTTGGATCATCAGGGAACTTGATACGGAGCTCCTGGTTCTTGAGCATCTTCTTGTCAAAGCTGAGGATAAGTTTCTTGAGGCGGGCCTCATCCATTGGCCCTTCGTCCTGCACAAACAAAATAAATTCTTATAGTCTTATTTACCCTTCACCCTGCAGGCGAAAAATGTATTTTATCATCAGTTTAGCCCCTCACCTTTCAGGTAAATAATGTATTTTTAACATCGTATTACTTTAGGTCTATTAAGCAATAATAATGAAGGCATCTACGGATGCTTTATTTCCAATTCAAGCCTGATGCACATCACCTTGTACATTGGATTTTCAAATGCCTTATAACTAACACTACGACGCCATGACGCTTTCCCCCGGTCAAGACCGGTACCCATTTCAGACACCTGGGTAGAGTGGGGTATTGAGCTTGGAATTTTTCCCCTATACCCAACAGAGAAAATCGCCACCAGCGCCGGGACTCTAACCCTCGTTTGCCCGCACGGAGACGGGTCCGAAAGCCTTACGGCTATGACGAGCACTAAATAACACCAAAGGCAATCTCAAGAGCGCAAAGAGAGCAATACCAATTGGTAGGGACATATCCTGTACATAGAAACAGAAAGTTAGGAAGGAAAAAAGAAAAAAAAGTAAAGAAGGAATGGAAACTAGAAGGAGCCAAGTGTGTACAGAATATAGACGTCCCAAACCTAAATAGAAGGCCTGTTTGAACGGCCAATGTCCAAGAAAACAGAAACAAATTCATCACCACGAACATTCAATTTCGACACAAGTATTAATAGGGCAACAGATAGGAAAAATTTTAATAAGGAATTGTAATTATAATGACATAGCGCAATTGTAATATGATTAGATTTAATAAGAATAGAATAATAGATGTATTAAGAATACATGTAAATGTGATCTAACGTAAGTATAATATGAAATAGAATTGAAGAATATTATGAAAAGTATCTTCTTTACACTAAATATGCCTTAGTACCACAACATGGTTTAAATATGCACTAGTACCAGAACACGGATTGGAAAATGTGCACATTTCTATCTGATGACCAAAAGAAAGCTTAGCAAAACGCTGGAGCTAATACTCATTTGGTTCCATTGCCTCCAACAAAATGATCAGCAAACTGAAAGAGAAATGTTGTACATGGTTACCTGGTCAGGAGTCTGGTTACCTGGTCAGGAGTCTGGTTACCTGGTCAGGAGTCTGGTTACCTGGTCAGGAGTCTGGTTACCTGGTCAGGAGTCTGGTTACCTGGTCAGGAGTCTGGTTACCTGGTCAGGAGTCTGGTTACCTGGTCAGGAGTCAGGTTACCTGGTCAGGAGTCTGGTTACCTGGTCAGGAGTCTGGTTACCTGGTCAGGAGTCTGGTTACCTGGTCAGGAGTCTGGTTACCTGGTCAGGAGTCTGGTTACCTGGTCAGGAGTCTGGTTACCTGGTCAGGAGTCTGGTTACCTGGTCAGGAGTCTGGTTACCTGGTCAGGAGTCTGGTTACCTGGTCAGGAGTCTGGTTACCTGGTCAGGAGTCTGGTTACCTGGTCAGGAGTCTGGTTACCTGGTCAGGAGTCTGGTTACCTGGTCAGGAGTCTGGTTACCTGGTCAGGAGTCTGGTTACCTGGTCAGGAGTCTGGTTACCTGGTCAGGAGTCTGGTTACCTGGTCAGGAGTCTGGTTACCTGGTCAGGAGTCTGGTTACCTGGTCAGGAGTCTGGTTACCTGGTCAGGAGTCTGGTTACCTGGTCAGGAGTCTGGTTACCTGGTCAGGAGTCTGGTTACCTGGTCAGGAGTCTGGTTACCTGGTCAGGAGTCTGGTTACCTGGTCAGGAGTCTGGTTACCTGGTCAGGAGTCTGGTTACCTGGTCAGGAGTCTGGTTACCTGGTCAGGAGTCTGGTTACCTGGTCAGGAGTCTGGTTACCTGGTCAGGAGTCTGGTTACCTGGTCAGGAGTCTGGTTACCTGGTCAGGAGTCTGGTTACCTGGTCAGGAGTCTGGTTACCTGGTCAGGAGTCTGGTTACCTGGTCAGGAGTCTGGTTACCTGGTCAGGAGTCTGGTTACCTGGTCAGGAGTCTGGTTACCTGGTCAGGAGTCTGGTTACCTGGTCAGGAGTCTGGTTACCTGGTCAGGAGTCTGGTTACCTGGTCAGGAGTCTGGTTACCTGGTCAGGAGTCTGGTTACCTGGTCAGGAGTCTGGTTACCTGGTCAGGAGTCTGGTTACCTGGTCAGGAGTCTGGTTACCTGGTCAGGAGTCTGGTTACCTGGTCAGGAGTCTGGTTACCTGGTCAGGAGTCTGGTTACCTGGTCAGGAGTCTGGTTACCTGGTCAGGTGTCTGGTTACCTGGTCAGGAGTCTTGTTACCTGGTCAGGAGTCTGGTTACCTGGTCAGGAGTCTGGTTACCTGGTCAGGAGTCTGGTTACCTGGTCAGGAGTCTGGTTACCTGGTCAGGAGTCTGGTTACCTGGTCAGGAGTCTGGTTACCTGGTCAGGAGTCTGGTTACCTGGTCAGGAGTCTGGTTACCTGGTCAGGAGTCTGGTTACCTGGTCAGGAGTCTGGTTACCTGGTCAGGAGTCTGGTTACCTGGTCAGGAGTCTGGTTACCTGGTCAGGAGTCTGGTTACCTGGTCAGGAGTCTGGTTACCTGGTCAGGAGTCTGGTTACCTGGTCAGGAGTCTGGTTACCTGGTCAGGAGTCTGGTTACCTGGTCAGGAGTCTGGTTACCTGGTCAGGAGTCTGGTTACCTGGTCAGGAGTCTGGTTACCTGGTCAGGAGTCTGGTTACCTGGTCAGGAGTCTGGTTACCTGGTCAGGAGTCTGGTTACCTGGTCAGGAGTCTGGTTACCTGGTCAGGAGTCTGGTTACCTGGTCAGGAGTCTGGTTACCTGGTCAGGAGTCTGGTTACCTGGTCAGGAGTCTGGTTACCTGGTCAGGAGTCTGGTTACCTGGTCAGGAGTCTGGTTACCTGGTCAGGAGTCTGGTTACCTGGTCAGGAGTCTGGTTACCTGGTCAGGAGTCTGGTTACCTGGTCAGGAGTCTTGTTACCTGGTCAGGAGTCTGGTTACCTGGTCAGGAGTCTGGTTACCTGGTCAGGAGTCTGGTTACCTGGTCAGGAGTCTGGTTACCTGGTCAGGAGTCTGGTTACCTGGTCAGGAGTCTGGTTACCTGGTCAGGAGTCTGGTTACCTGGTCAGGAGTCTGGTTACCTGGTCAGGAGTCTGGTTACCTGGTCAGGAGTCTGGTTACCTGGTCAGGAGTCTGGTTACCTGGTCAGGAGTCTGGTTACCTGGTCAGGAGTCTGGTTACCTGGTCAGGAGTCTGGTTACCTGGTCAGGAGTCTGGTTACCTGGTTAGGAGTCTGGTTACCTGGTCAGGAGTCTGGTTACCTGGTCAGGAGTCTGGTTACCTGGTCAGGAGTCTTGTTACCTGGTCAAGAGTCTGATTACCTGGTCAGGAGTCTGATTACCTGGTCAGGAGTCTGATTACCTGGTCAGGAGTCTGATTACCTGGTCAGGAGTCTGATTACCTGGTCAGGAGTCTGATTACCTGGTCAGGAGTCTGATTACCTGGTCAGGAGTCTGATTACCTGGTCAGGAGTCTGATTACCTGGTCAGGAGTCTTGTTACCTGGTCTGGAGTCTGGTTACCTGGTCAGGAGTCTGATTACCTGGTCAGGAGTCTGATTACCTGGTCAGGAGTCTGGTTACCTGGTCAGGAGTCTGATTACCTGGTCAGGAGTCTGATTACCTGGTCGGGAGTCTGCTCCTCCAAAGCACGCAGAGCAGAGTCAGCATCAGCGGCCGTGTCTGCAACTGGAGGTTCCCGAACTGTCTCCTCAGGTCTGGTCTTTATCTGTGAAGGCTGAAAAACGAATTCTGGACTAAACAAAGCATATTTCCTTATTAAAAATGCAATAAAAGTTCTCATTAGATAAGGTAAGGGCTGTTGATGAGATATATGTATGGGATTTCAGGGCTGAACTATTGCTAAGATTTTTGCCAATTGCACGGCTGAACTATTGTTTGAAGTTTTTACAATCATTTAAAATAAATTTAGCTCCACAGTATCACAGATAAAAGACCTCTCATAAACACCGCTAAAATATTAAGATTACTGCAAATGTATAGATGCAATAAATGTCCAGCATTACCCAGAAGTTTAGGAACCAGCATAAATAAATTATAGCAAAACAAAATCAAGGCATTGAGAAAAAAGCAGACATTTCTGCTTCACAGAAATTCTGGGGTTTGAGAATCAGCTGCAGTAACAGAAGAACTGGACACTCATGATCATATTCACTGGTCCATTAACACAGAGTAAAACAATGTAGCATGTAATTCATTCAACTCCAGTGTATTAGCTGAAATTGTACACAGGCAATACGTTAAAATTGAAGCTACCAACTTTAATGAAAAACTTTAAAGCTTGATATACACTCATCAATAAGAAACTTTCAACTTAATTGAGAAAAACATAATGGCTCACAGGTTGAGGGTATGGATGAGACAGTCCCCTAGGAGGAGTGGGGGGAGGGATGTAGCGAGGGGGAGTGGGAGGAGGGATGCGGCTGCGGGGCGGTGTGGGAGGCACCATGGCACTCCTGCTGGTGGTTACAGACGGCCGTTGAAGCCCTGCACAGCAATTATTTCCATTACAAACACTACTAGTTTTTCTTCCCCCACCACTATTTAATTTGCTAGGGCAGTTCAAAGTTGTTGTTATGTTATTAACCCTTTAACGCCCCAGAGGACACCAGTGTCCTCTTTCAAAATTCCCCTTCAATATATTTTATTTCTTATTCAATTAGTTCCCTAATGTGTTCTTTGAAGTTCTCTGCCGAGTGGCAGTTCTTATCCCATCCTGATATCGGTGACTGCCAGATGCCAGCGCCAGTTTAGTGACGGTGGTTGTGTTAACGGTAATATGAGTACAAAAATTCGGACGTTAAAGGGTTAAAACAAACTTAATTTTAATAACCCACACTATTTAATTTGCTAGGGCAGTTCAAGGTTGTAATGTTTTTAAAAATTCATAAATTTAGTTTTAATAATAGTACTATTACTGTCCCTATAACCAAAATCATGACTCCTAATACAATTACAATCACTATCATCACTATTTATTCTAGTCCTATTATTTCAATTACTATCAATAATCTTTCAACAATAATACTCACAATATCAGATTCAAAATCAAATTTTTTTTACATATAGAAACAAATTTTTTATATGTGTTTTCTTTCTTATAATTTTAATGGCAATAAAAAAATAGTAGGTACCTACATCAGCAGTGTCTTGTTGTTGCAAATCAGTGCCTTTTAACTACCATGTAATGCAGCTCTTTTATTGCTAAAATATGAATATTGTGGTCAAAAACTCATCAACTTATAATTTACTTCTTGTGGCTTCAACTGCATCCTACCAACAGAAATATCATTTCCTTGCTGCATTAGGTTCCCATCAGTCAAAACATAATTGGGTCAATTTGAAGTTTAATGCAATCACGGAAAATAATAATTATATTCCAAAGAAATCACTAAAGGAACCCATTTAAGAACGTTTTACATGAATGCGTTTCTGCTCGCTGATGCGTTATTTTCGAATAATTTAACTTTGAAGTTGGCCTTCGTGCGCCATAGGAAATGAGCATGCGAAACGAAATTTAATTAATAAAGGAAGCTAACCCCCTATTACAAACGTAAAGAGATTGGGTCGTGAGGGGTAGGCACAGTTCTTCTAGTGAAAATTATCAATAAAGCTTCTAACCCACCCATAAGGGTGATGACCGCAATCTTGATTACATCGGCTCCAAGATGGCGGCGCCCATGGTGGTCGCCATCTTAGAGCCGATGTAAACAAGATTGCGGTCGTCACACTAATGGGTGGGTTAGAAGCTTTATTGATAATTTTCACCAGAAGAACTGTGCCTTCCCCTCACGACCCAACCTCTTTACGTTTGTAATAGCTTCCGTTATTAATTAAATTCCGTTTCACGCGTTCGCATCCTTTGGCGCGAAAGCCAACTTCAAAGTTCAATTATTCGAAAATAAAGCATCAGCGAGCAGAATGTTATTCTTGTAAAACGTTCTTAAATGAGTTCTTTTAGTGATTTCTCGGATTGCAATTATTATTTTCTGTGATTGCATTAAACTTCACATTGATCCATAATTGCATCTGTGTAGTAGGTTTCTGAGGTTTTCTATACAATATTCCCTCCATTTAAAATACATACAAGTTCATATAACTTATGTATTTACTTCTACAATTAGAATCTGTAAATGCCTTTTTCTTTACATCTTTGAAAATTTAAAGAGTAATTTTACCTGTTAATCTACTCTTCTTGCGTGCATTGCCAGAGCTGCTGGAGCTGAGGAGGATGTTCTTGCGGTTGTCTTTATCCTCTTCTTCATCATCAAGGCCATGTTTCATGCCCATCTGAGGCTGAAATAAAAATTTTGTTTACAATAACATATCATTCAATATTTAGACATGCAGCATTTATATATGTGCTCTCATCAAACAAGAAAGATATTTATTTAATGACTTTTATACATGTTATTAAACAAAAATATTAATTATTATTAGGTAAAAATATTTCAAAATCTTAACTAGGGTAATTCATCAAATATCGAACAGAAACCACGTGTGTCTAGAAACAACCTTCATAAATCGGTAACTTTTGCTATGAATAACTGTTGCGGGCCTCAAGATTATTCTTGAACAGTTGCTTTCTTGTTCTGTGATGTCGCTTTAAAGACAACGTAGATTGTTGGAATTTATTTATTGTTCTAAAAATTGAATTCTTCAATAACATAATTTCATCAATATCGAACATGAATCGAACAAGAATTTTGATTCGAACAGGATGGTTTGTCAATTAGTTCTCCTCGTATGGAACATTTGTTAGACTATTAGCACGCCACGTATGGTTTGTCTATTAGTACGCCTCGTATATTTTGTCCATTAATATGCCTCGTATGGTCTATCTATTTGTACACCTCCGATGGTTTGTCTATAAGTACACCTCGTATAGTTTGTCAATTATTATGCCTCATATGGCTTTTCTATTTGAACACCTCTGATGGTTTGTCAATTAGTACTCCTCGTATGGAACTTTTGTTTTAGGACGTCCTATATTAAGAAACGTTTTAAAACCCAATATGTTGACATGTATCTCATGTGGCCACTTGGAAAATAAACGTTTTTCTTTCATTCTTTTTTTTCTTTGGTGCACTGGCTTTTCTTGGAAATGCTCGCGGTGGCACAGCGGTTAAGGGATCGGACTTGTATGTTAGAGTTGCGGGTTCGTATCCCGGCGCTGGCGCTGCGATTTTCCCGTTGGGTATAAGGGAAAGCTCAAGCACAATACCCCACTCGACCCAGGTGTCGGAAATGGGTACCGGCTTTGCGGGGGAACCGTCATGGTGTCCTATATATAGTGTTAGTTATAAGACATTTGAAAAAACAATGCTTAAGATCATTTGTATCAGGCTTGATTGGAAATAAAGCATCCCAAAGATGCCGATGTTTGTTTTGTTTGTTTGTTTGAAATAACTGTCTCATTACTTATTTTCAAGATGCATTTGAATGGAGAGTTATCAAAATTTGAATATGATGTCGATGTTTCATTTGCAGTGTTTGTTGAACCATCATTGTGATCATCAACCTGTGTGACCTTTTTTGGAGTAGAGTGTAAAGCACTCGTCAATGAATTATTATTGATGCTTGCAGCAATTTTCTTGGCAAGGGATTGATCATCAGTAAATGTAGCCAGACGAATCATTGATGATCTTGAGGGCCTTGGAACACCAGCAGCTGATTGGTAGCCCCTCACCAGAATTCCCATCTTCAACTATTCAATGTTATTATCAAGCGTTAATACAATATTTTAATGAAATAAAACAGGCGTTCAATAGATCGATTCAGTTATTTAAAAGAATTAAGAATCGAAAAGCCTTGTTCGAGGCATAAATTCATGATTTTTAAGGAATTTTGATTCGAACACCTTTGTTCAGTATTTAATACTGACATGAAAAAGGAACTGAATGTCGAACATGGAATAATTATCAAGTTTTTGGCGGAAAAGAAAAAAATACAGCAACAGAACATCATATGACAACACTACTCTCTAGTTATGACGGGAGATTGACGGTGACCCAACAACAATTAAACCGTCGCAATTTTCCCGAGGTGCGTAAGATTTTTCGAGTGAAAAAATTCGACCAATTTGTAAGGGTCGTACAGAAAATGCGTTCGCAACCGCTGGTAGCAGTTTGCAGTTCACAGAAATGAGTTTTTATCACTAAAATAGGAGTTTTAGATGTAAGATCATTGGCACTGAGCAAGTTTGGATGCTTACTAAATTTATTACGCGCATATTTCCAAAGTTGTTCGATAATCAGTTCAGTTCGATATTTGATGAATTACCCTATATTTCTCAAAGTGTAAAGCAAAGCTTAAACTTGAAGATAAAATTTGAATCATTATCAATTTACATCATAGTTTAGAGCTATTTATCACAAATGCAAAATTGGCAAATTTGAACCAAAAAAAGACATACAAAATAAAATTGTTATTTTATTGGCACATTTTTCAGCATTCTACAATGTCGGGTGATCAAACAATAATGTGATGAGCCTATGAGCAATTTATAAAATTTGTAATGCAATTAGAATGTAACTTTAACATTTAAATAAGCAATTTTATGGCTCAATATAAATTACCTGAGTTCAAAGAATAGAAAAAATTACAAATACTAGTGAAAAAGAATAATAATACATGACAAAATACAACTGAATAAATTTAGGCTGCTAGACTAGTTTTGGTCAATGTGAAGTTTAATGCAATCACAGAAAATAATTATTTGATTCCAAAGAATCACTAAAGGAACCCATTTAAGAACGTTTTACATGAATGACATTCTGCTTGCTGATGCATTATTTTTGAATTATTGAACTTTGAAGTTGGCCTTGCGCCCAAAGGAAACGAGCGCGCGAAACGGAATTTAATTAATAACGGAAGCTATTACAAACGTAAAGAGATTAGGTCGTAAGGAGGAGGCACAGTTCTTCTAGTGAAAATTATGGTAAATGTTGAGGACTTGACCATAATCGATTTTGCACTTTTTGATCAACAAAGATTGTTGATGAGACCAAAATAAACAAGTTTTCTTCAATGCACTTTCCGGCGGAAATGAGTATTTTAAAAGTTATGGCGTTAAATGAGTTACCGGAACTCCAGTGTGCATCACCCTATTACAAACGTAAAGAGGTTGGGTCGTGAGGGGTAGCCACAGTTCTTTTAGTTTTATAATTTTCACTAAAAGAACTGTTGCTACCCCTCACGACCCAACCTCTTTACGTTTGTAATAGGGGGTTTGCTCTTCGTCGGCTTGGTTGGCGCGTGGGAACGCCTGTTTACTTTCACGTCGGACCGCGCGGTATATTTTTCCCCGCCTCAAACACTGGAGTTACGGTAACTCATTTAATGTCATAACTTTTAAAATACTTATTTCCGCCGGAAAGTGCATTGAAGAAAACTTGTTTATTTTGGTCTCATCAACTATCTTTATTGATCCAAGAGTGGAAAATTGATTATGGTCAAGTCCTCAACATTTACCAAAATTATAAATAAAGCTTCTAACCCACCCATCAGGGTGACGACCGCAATCTTGTTTACTTCGGCTCCAAGATGGCGGCGCCCATGGTGGTCGCCATCTTGGAGCCGATGTAAACAAGATTGCGGTCGTCATCCTAATGGGTGGGTTAGAAGCTTTATTTATAATTTTCATTAGAAGAACTGTGCCTCCCCCCTCACGACCCAACCTCTTTACGTTTGTAATAGGGGGTTGGCTTCCGTTATTAATTAAACTCCGTTGCTTCCTTTCGCGCGTAAAGGCCAACGTCAAAGTTCAATAATTCGAAAATAACGCATCAGCGAGCAGAATGTCATTCTCGTAAAACGTTCTTAAATGGGTTCCTTTAGTGATTTCTGGGATTGGAATTATTATTTTCCTTGGTTGCATTAAACTTCACATTGACCCTAGTTTTAATACCTTATATGAAAGAAGTTCTCCAACATCCATACTGATAATTTAATTTGAACTTTCGATAAAATAACACTTTTCAGCAGGAGTGAGCGTCAATTGATATTTTCAGAAGGTTTCTGGCAAATAATTTTCATACTAAGCCTACAAGCCTGTTTACTAAAACACTCCACTAGTTACAAATCCACGCTACACAAGTATGAGAATGATACTCGCACGCAGCTATAGTACGGTTAGCACGAGTTGAATGCTGGATTTATTTGTACTTACGTTAACAAAATACTAAATATTTGTTATGTCATTAGTTGAATAATAATCATTATGCGAACACTCATCAGGTACATGTATATGTTAAATTTCGGCATGTTATTATAACATGTCGAGCAAAACCGAGTGTCATTTTTGCCTGACACCCGCATCTAATACCATGAATTATACCGTTCCAGCTCGGTTTCTTGTATCGTCAACAACTTCAATGAGAGTTACACCACAACAATACATTTACAGCTATGAAAAAAAAAGGCTTCAGCAAACAGTGAGGTATCTAAGAAGACTAAAAGTATATCAGGCAAAATCTCATGTGTTGGCTGCAATGAGCGCCGATGCATTCCAGAACAGAGAGACGAGGTTATCTTCAATTATTATGGAATTTTTTTTGAAGAGGACAAAGTGAATTTTCCGCGCCTTGTGACTACTTAAAAGGCGTAGCGAAAATTTTCTAGAGCTACCCCAGCAAAAGCGCTTGTCAAAAAATAGGTCACCAATTACCGGCAGTTACCAATTGAACTTTGACTGACAGACACTAACTGAGATTACCTCGAGCAATTAACAACTAACCTAAGTTATGAACGACTTCTGTTCTGTTCTTCAGTTCGTTAACATGAACTCTTTCTGTCATAACCAGCATTATAGTGGTAATAAAACCAAGGACAGCGTCCCCCATATGAAACTTTTTCTTTATTATTGAACCTAGAGCAATGAAATTTGGCATACTGATAGTAAATGCAATTGAAAATCGATTATCTTCTATGAAAAAGTGCGATTTTCCTGAAAAAAAAACGTGAAATCAAAGAAAACGATCATTTAGGGGGTGGGGTTTTCAAAATGCTTCTTGTCTGACAGTTTTTGAGCTACAGCTGTAGTGAACGCCTTCTGCCGCTCTTCAGCCTAAATTTCATAAATTAATAAAACTACCTTTTAAAATTAAATAAAGCTAACGCAATTATTATTACCATTTTAGATCACTATTCTCATTCAACATGACCCCGAAATCTATTAAAAGTTGACCCAAAATATTTCAACATTTTTCGAGCATCAACTTCCAGCGCGTTCTCACATAGAACCATTTCGCAAGCTCTCGATAGTCAGCCATCCAGGCAGACTGGTCACTCATGTTGTGTGTTCATCCGATTTAGTTCTTGGGCCCCAGAGCGGGCATTTGAAGCTACGAGACACTTTACATTCCACTGCCACGTCACCTACCTTGCCCGATCATATCAAAAGGGTAAAATAACCCGGTAGCCAGACTTGGCAAAAGAAATGCCTCCTTCCTTGGTTTCTTTTTTTACTTTCAACTAAACGCTCAATTACTGGACGGCAAGCGCAAGTACCGCATTCCTCCTCCACCTCACTCAGAATTGAGACCTTTTTGGTTACAGCTAACCCAAATGCTGCTTAACCTGCAAGTCTATATTCAACCAAAAAAATTGGAGGAATAGCACCTTACCGTCCTCACTTATCAGTGACGCTATTTGCCGTTTCTAACCATTGGGGTACCATTGCACACGACCTTCTCCACAATTACACTCCCCACATACCGACGCAGCTGTGAGCCTGTTGCAGTTCCTACTCAAGATCGGACCTCAACATCGGCGCACCTTGAAGAGAACAATCTGCAGCCACCCAAATAAAAAGGCCAGAAATAAATAACCATATCTACTTTCTTATCCTTCTGATGGTCTAGTCCGAGGTAAAAACTATAGGTTTTGATTCTGATTAAAGACGCCTGAAAGATTGCGTCCGAACCCCTTACACTTAACTCCTTCTGAGTCTTACAAACCCAAAGAAATCAATGCGCACTCCACGTGCGCTGGTGACCCGCCTTTGCATAGAATTCAAACCCGTCCAAAGTAAAACTTGAGTTAAGCCACCAAACTTGAAGTTTACAGTGGTAATACCCAGAGTAGTTTAATCAGAAATAAATGCTTGCAAATACTTACCCGGACCACCATCGGAAGGATTAGGAGCGCATGTCTAGTGCTGTCAACTTCTGTGCATGGCTGACCTTGAAGGAGGTAGTTTCTTTCCCTACTCTCAGTAGTTAAACATAGTATTTCCTCTCCAAACTCTTCCCTAATAATAAGTTATTGCTACTGCAGCCTATTCTAACAAATTTTTCATGTTTATCCATTGCTACTGAAGCCACCTTTTACAAAACTCTTCATGCATTTCCATTGCTACTGAAGCAACCATAGGAGACCTTCTAGGATTATTTTTCCATTGCGACTGAAGCCCCTTACTAATAACCTTCGCAATTTCCATTGCTACTGCAGCACCATTGCTACTGAAGCACCAAATTAAATAACGTGTACGAAACACCAACTTGTCATTCTGAGCAATTGACTTATTTTTTTTTTTCAAATATATTCCCCAACCATAAATTCCAACGCTGCGATCGTTGCAAGGGACTGCCGGGTGTGCACCGTTGGTCTTTTGTAAGTTCCTCCGTATCCCAAATACCAAGCTCTTACCCGATCTCCCAATTTTTGTATCGCCGTCTGGTCGGTGTGCTTGTAGCCTTGGGGACGCCTGAGGAGCACGCACGTTGCCTAGGGAGGCTGTACAAACGACTTACGTCGCACATTTGCTGTACTTAACCGGCATATGTGTTTTGGGAAAGTAAGGAACTGATCTTTCATATTCTTTTGAGGGCATAATGTCACAAACCCAGACTGCGATTTCGCCTCAGGTCAACACCTGTCGAGCCAACGAATTCGTATAGTTCGCTTTGAGTTTCCAAAGTCGTGGAAGTCGGCCAATTCTAGATTCCCCGGTATACCGTTCAAAGAACGCAGTAGGAATCTAGTAAGTCGGGCGCCTCCACTTCGGCGGATACTTCTAGCACGATTGTGCTCAGTGATGCTAACCTCACAGATTCTTTTATGGTCCCAGTTGGGGATCCGAGCTGAAACTTTCATAGTTCCAGAGTTAATCTTCCACTATTTTCATCTATTTTCCTCTGTCAAGCTTTCTTTTGGGAACTTCCCTTTGTAACTCCCTAAAGCATCTTACAAGTAACAGCTTCACTGTTACCAGACCTTTCGGTCTACATGCGTTGGGGGGTAGCTGTAGTGAACGCCTTCTGCCGCTCTTCAGCCTAAATTTCATAAATTAATAAAACTACCTTTTAAAAATTAAATAAAGCTAACGCAATTATTATTACCATTTTAGATCACTATTCTCATTCAACATGACCCCGAAATCTATTAAAAGTTGACCCAAAATATTTCAACATTTTTCGAGCATCAACTTCCAGCGCGTTCTCACATAGAACCATTTCGCAAGCTCTCGATAGTCAGCCATCCAGGCAGACTGGTCACTCATGTTGTGTGTTCATCCGATTTAGTTCTTGGGCCCCAGAACGGGCATTTGAAGCTACGAGACACTTTACATTCCACTGCCACGTCACCTACCTTGCCCGATCATATCAAAAGGGTAAAATAACCCGGTAGCCAGACTTGGCAAAAGAACTGCCTCCTTCCTTGGTTTCTTTTTTTACTTTCAACTAAACGCTCAATTACTGGACGGCAAGCGCAAGTACCGCATTCCTCCTCCACCTCACTCAGAATTGAGACCTTTTTGGTTACAGCTAACCCAAATGCTGCTTAACCTGCAAGTCTATATTCAACCAAAAAAATTGGAGGAATAGCACCTTACCGTCCTCACTTATCAGTGACGCTATTTGCCGTTTCTAACCATTGGGGTACCATTGCACACGACCTTCTCCACAATTACACTCCCCACATACCGACGCAGCTGTGAGCCTGTTGCAGTTCCTACTCAAGATCGGACCTCAACATCGGCGCACCTTGAAGAGACCAATCTGCAGCCACCCAAATAAAAAGGCCAGAAATAAATAACCATATCTACTTTCTTATCCTTCTGATGGTCTAGTCCGAGGTAAAAACTATAGGTTTTGATTCTGATTAAAGACGCCTGAAAGATTGCGTCCGAACCCCTTACACTTAACTCCTTCTGAGTCTTACAAACCCAAAGAAATCAATGCGCACTCCACGTGCGCTGGTGACCCGCCTTAGCATAGAATTCAAACCCGTCTAAAGTAAAACTTGAGTTAAGCCACCAAACTTGAAGTTTACACAGTGATGATTTTGGTATTATTGGATGCGGACACACGCGGAAATTATAAAACTCAAATGGTTTTTCCCAATTTTTCAGTTTAAAAACAAAAAAATTGAAAAATTCAAAAAAATCTGTCATCGAAAAAATAGGGATTTATGACGTCATAACTTTTGAACATGAATTTATTGTTTTTGAAAAGCCCATGTTTTTTTGCATCCAATGATGCCAAAATCATCACTGTAGCTCGAAAATTGTAATAGAAGACGCATTTGAAAACCAAATGTGGGGTTGTCGTACTCTGCGGTAGTTGTCGTACCATGCCGGAACCGCCTTGGCTCGCTGCCAGTGTTGCCAATTGTAATATAGCGAGTAGTGTAAGTTCTAGTTAGAGAGACCATAAGTTGGCAACGCTCGAGAGAGCAACACTCGCAAGTCAGTCTGCTATTGGCCTCGGGTTCAACAACAAGTACATGTTGACCGAGTGTGTGTATATAAGTACATACTGTGGTTGGTATCTAACTTCTTAAGTTCTAAACTAATGTACTAATTCTATACTATCCTATTCTATATATTTCCGTCTATCTCCGCTCTACTCTCACTAGCCACAGTACCACCATTTGAGTATAAAGTTAAGGTATCCAAGAGGTGAGTGAACTATTTACCTAACTTGCTGTAACATTGCATTGTCTATTTTGTTCAGTACTATAACTATGTTCGGTCTATGTGGAACCTATGCTGTGCTCTAGTGTAGGGCTATCCACTCCATAATACTGGCGACGAGGATTATTTTTTTTGTAGATCTATTGGGAGAGGCTAGACTAATGAAGGAACTCAGAATTTATGTTATTATTCAGTGACTAGAGTATTGATGCTGTAAATTTCTGATTTTTTTTTAACAAGGTGTATTATTACAGTCTCTTAAATTGGCTACTCTTGCAACTGATATTGTTGCTACTACTATTTCAGGTAGATATCTGACAATTAGCTGTAAAGCTGGGTAAAAATGCCAATGCTAGGCTCAGTGGGAGAATTCAATCTTTTAGAGGAAGAATTTCCAGAATATGAAGTCAGGCTGAACTGCTTCCTGAGTATTAATAAAGTGGAAGATTCAAATAAAGCTAAAACATTTATTGCTCTGGTGGGTCCTAAAATTGTTAGGTTAGCCAAAGACCAACTCTCACCTAAAAGACTTTTAGACGCTACCTATGAGGAGATCATGGAAGCGTTAAGACGGCATTTTAAGCCGACACGCAACCAGATCTTTGAAAGGTTTAGGTTCCATAAGCGGAACCAGAAACAAGGGGAGAGCATTGCTGATTTTGTGGCTAGCTTAAAGGCCCTTTCAGACACCTGTAATTTCAAACAGGAAGTTCTGGAAGAGACGCTTCTTGATAGGTTCATACTGGGTGTGGCCAGTAATGATGTTCAAAACTGTTTGCTTAATGAAGCAGACCTCACATGGAAAAAAGCCGTGGATCTGGCAACTGCCAAAGAAACTCAACTGAGGGAGACGGTTGTGTTAAGGCAACCTAATTCCATACTAAATGTGGGCCAGCATAGAGTAAAGCAAACTGCAGTAAAGCCTCAGGGCAAAACTCAGGCTCAAGCTAGCCCCAAATCAGCATGCAGCGGCTGTGGTAATCTGCACTGGCGTAGAGATTGCCCCTATAAAGACAGTGTTTGTCATGGTTGTGGCCAAAAAGGCCATCTTAAGAAATGTTGCTTTAAAGTGAAAAATCAAAATTCTCCTAGAGGCAACAAAAATAATTTTGTGCATGCTATGCATGAGAAAAGGGGGAGGGAACACCACCCTAACCCTAAAAGAACTAACAATGCAACCTGTGCAGACTATCCAGTTGCTAATCTAGGCTGTTATGGGGAGATTTTCTCAATAGCCGAGGAAATGAAACCCCCAATCAAAATAAAATTGTTACTAAATGGTGTGCCATTAGAGATGGAGGTAGATACAGGTGCTGCCAGGTCTATCCTTTCAATGGCCACCTACTCTAAAATACCAGCTAAGTCAAGACCCGAGCTGAGACCTTCTGATGTTAAGCTTAGGACTTATGGGGGAACACCCCTAGTGATTTGTGGGGAGATTAGGGCTAACATCCAGCGTGAACCTGGTAATATGGTTCCTCAACTAGCAACTTTTGTGATTGTAGACAGGGAGGGGCCAGCTTTGCTGGGTAGGGACCTGATTGATTCCCTCGGGCTAACTATAGTATCAAATAATGTCAACAAATTGACTACCTGCCCTGAAGAGTTAGCAAATAAATTCCCCGACCTTTTTCAACCAGGTCTAGGTTGCTTTAAGGGAAGGAATTTCAAAATAGAAGTGGATCCAGCCGTACCACCAAAGTTTTGTAAGGCCAGGAACGTGCCTTACACACTGAGACCAAAGGTGGAGGCAGAACTTGATAGACTGGTGCAGGAAGGTATCCTCACCCCTGTACAATACTCGAGATGGGCAGCGGCGATCGTCCCTGTGCTCAAGGCTGATCAAAGCATCCGCATCTGTGTGGACTACAAATTAACAGTCAACAGAGCCACTAGGCTTGATACCTACCCTATACCCAGAGTGGAAGATCTATTTAGCGGGTTAGCAGGAGGAGTTATATACTCCAAGCTAGATATGTCTCAGGCATACGCTCAACTACCCTTGGATGAAGACTCCAAGGAACTCACGGTAATAAACACCCACAGAGGGTTATTTGCCTACAACCGTCTCAGTTTTGGAATTGCGTCCGCACCTGGAATCTTTCAGCGTGCCATGGAAGGACTATTGCAGGGCCTCCCAGGAGTGTTCTGCTACCTGGATGACGTCCTGGTGAGTGCCACTAATGAGCAAGAGCACAACAAGCGTCTCTATCAAGTCTTATCTAAACTACAGGAGGCAAGACTAAAACTGAAAATGGATAAATGCCAAATTGGAGTGCCACAGGTATCCTACCTTGGATACCAAATTGACAAGGATGGATTGCACCCCACTGCAGAGAAGGTAGCAGCAATCCAGAATGCACCAGCTCCTACTAATGTAACTCAACTGAGAGCCTACCTTGGGCTGCTAAATTTCTATAGGAAATTTCTAAAATCATCTGCAACTATGCTGGAGCCCCTAAATACCTTACTGAGAGACAAAACCCCTTGGAAATGGGATGCAAGTCAGGAGAGAGCCTTCCAGAAATCTAAACAAGCCCTCCTGGACTCTCAGACTCTAGTCCACTTTGACCCTCATAAACCCATAGTGGTAGTGGCTGACAGTAGTGCGAATGGTGTGGGAGCGGTGCTGTGTCACCTTATTGATGGGATTGAACGCCCCGCCTATTTTGCCTCCCGAACTCTAACAGCAACAGAACGCAACTACTCTCAAACTGAGAAAGAAGCCCTAGCTATGGTGTTCGCACTTCGAAAATTTCATTGCTACCTGTGGGGACAGGATTTCACTGTGGTTACGGACCACAAACCTTTGTTAGGACTATTTGATCCGGGTAGAAGCATTCCTCCGATGGCATCCGGGCGCATTCAAAGGTGGGCTTTACTACTGCAGTCCTACAAATTCACCTTGCGTCACCGGTCCGGCGTGCTGTTGGGCACAGCTGATGCTCTCAGTCGTCTACCTATGACAACTCCCGAGGAAACCACACCTATTCCTGCGGAATAGACGTCCTTAGTAAATTTCCTCGAGTCAGCTCCAGTCACCAGCACCCACATCCGCGACGGCACCCTAAGGGACCCAGTACTTTCAAAGGTATACAAATACTGCCAAGTAGGCTGGCCTTCGACGGTAATTGGTGACCCTGATCTCGCTCCGATACTAGGAGGCGAGACGAATTGTCCACACAAAATGGCTGTGTGCTCTGGGGAGCAAGAATTATTGTACCCCAAGCTCTCAGACAAGCCATTGTGGACGAACTGCACTCTGGCCATGCTGGATCATCCAGGATGAAGGAGTTAGCTCGCAGCTATGTATGGTGGCCGCTGCTGGACAAAGATCTAGAAGAAACGACTAAGTCATGCAGCGAGTGCCTGAGCACTCGAGCTGCACCAACGAAAGCTGAACTCCATCCGTGGGAATGGCCTGCGAAGCCTTGGCATCGCATACACATTGACTACGCGGGCCCAATGGATGGAAAATACTATCTAGTGATCGTGGATGCACACTCTAAGTGGGTTGAAATTTTTCCCACATCTACTACAACCTCTAGCGAAACGATCTCGTGCCTGAAACACACTTTTGCGACATTTGGATTTCCAGTAACAATTGTTTCTGACAATGCAACGTGTTTCACATCGGCTGAATTCCAAGAATTTGTGAAGGCATGTGGTATGCGACATATTACGAGCGCACCATACCACCCTTCAACTAATGGACTGGCAGAGCGCATGGTACAAACTTTCAAGAAGAATATACGAAAGTCAACGGAACCCCTACGCCTAGCACTAGACAGGTTTCTGTTCAACTATCGGCTGACACCCCACACGACAACAGGTGTTACGCCCGCCGAACTGATGTTAGGCAGAAAAGTTCGCTCTCGTCTTGATCTGCTTTGGCCGTCAGAAGCAATCGCGTCCAAAGTTGCTCAACGCCAGGACGCTCAGAAAAGATACTACCCAGGGTCTCGCGCGGTTGATATTCCGCCGGAGTCTCCTGTGATGGTCCGTCAATACACGCCGGGTTCCCCAAAATGGACCCCTGCTACCACCATTGAGAAAACAGGCCCGGTATCCTACAAGTGCCAACTGAAGGGGGGAGAGGTCGTTCGTCGACACCAGGACCAAGTTATTACCTGCTCGAACACCATCCCTGAACCCTTGGAACAACCTACGGAGGAAACCATCGTGTTTCCACAACCTGCTCAAAATTCATACCCACCACCTCCGACCAATGAACCTGACACCGGAACACCTGATTACCCGACTCCCACCCAGGAGGCTAGGATGCACGAGCCTCCAAGTGCTAACATCTCACGCAGGTCTACCCGGGCTCGGAAGCCTGTGGTGAGAATGGACCTTTAGGATTGACTATATGGAATAAGGGGACTGGGGATACAGGGGGAGGGTTTCTAATTAAGGAGGGAGGGGTGTAATATAGCGAGTAGTGTAAGTTCTAGTTAGAGAGACCATAAGTTGGCAACGCTCGAGAGAGCAACACTCGCAAGTCAGTCTGCTATTGGCCTCGGGTTCAACAACAAGTACATGTTGACCAAGTGTGTGTATATAAGTACATACTGTGGTTGGTATCTAACTTCTTAAGTTCTAAACTAATGTACTAATTCTATACTATCCTATTCTATATATTTCCGTCTATCTCCGCTCTACTCTCACTAGCCACAGTACCACCATTTGAGTATAAAGTTAAGGTATCCAAGAGGTGAGTGAACTATTTACCTAACTTGCTGTAACATTGCATTGTCTATTGTGTTCAGTACTATAACTATGTTCGGTCTATGTGGAACCTATGCTGTGCTCTAGTGTAGGGCTATCCACTCCATAATACAATCTAGCGGTTTTCCCGCTAGATCTAGCGGTTTTATGACGCACCTAGTGGTATGAAAGTGGCATCTAGCGGCTAGCGAGAAATTTAGCGAATTATTTTAGTTTCTAGCTTTTTTCTGGCCTTATTTTTATTGAAGCTTTTATTTGTTATATAAAATGTAATTGTGTTATAAACTACGTAGAGCTTTCCCATTTAGTTTGGCTGAGCCCGCTCGTTTAATCCAGATTTTTTCTCGTTTGATATGCGTTCGATGTTGAGTAACTGCTCGGAGCTAGTGCTAGCCGGCACCGCATTAGTCACGCTACCACGTCGACCACGGGCAACCGTTCGAGTGTCGATACGTTGTGTTGCCCGTTCGTAACAAAGACACGGACAAATATGTTAGATAAGTGAATAGTGATTTCTCAACGGCACACTGTAGCCTGTGAAAAATAAATTTAAATGCCAAATATAGTGACCTAATTAGCCACAGTAAAACTAAGAAATATGTTAATAAGAGTGGTGCTCCAGGGACAGATATACCTCGGTTATATTATCCAGAAATGTAATGGAACTACAGTACTGGAATCCAATCTTGCATTGATTTAATTTACCTTTCCGTCATTGTAGATTGTGATCATCTGACAGATATGTCGAAGTCCACAATCAATGGCAGTAAGGTAACGTCCCAATTATAGATGCGCAAAATAAGATGCTCAGAGATTATCAAAAAAAGTTTAAAGTCCTCATTTTCAGAATGATCTGCTGGCTGATGTTGGTGAGGGTAAGTACAGTCTACTCCCAGGAGAGTCAAATGACGCAACAATGCATAAAATGCTTTGTATTAAGTTCTTTCAACTCATCTAAATCTTGTTAAATTGAAAACTTGTAATGCACAGTCTAATGTGGATTCACTAAATTGGGAGTTGAGAAGTAAAATTTAAAGGAAAAGTAGAAGTAATTGGCAAACTTGTAGCAATAGATACTGACACTGCCAGTGGCATGGTTTGTGTAACCAATGAAACGTATCAAAAGCTGGAAAAAGAAGTTCCTTCTCTGATACAATTTAGATGTGTGTATGTCATTCTTAGTAACTTGCTGCCTCTCATGCAGCATCTGAATTTCTACCTCGAAATTTGGAATTTCTTTTATCTGAAACATACAAGTGGTTGTCTGTGTCACCATCAAAATAAATATCCTACCAAAAACTGTAAGTGAAAAATATTGATGAAAATTCTTACATTAGAATACCAGCAAACGGTCAGAAAAAGTAGCTCTCGATCGAAAGTGCAGGTCGTAAAATTTTCGCACTGTAGATTAAGTTGAAATCACATTTCCAATAAACAAAATCAAAGTAGAAATACTCCGTGGTGTATTTATTTTCTTATCAAATAAGTAGCTCTGCTTATCAAATACCAAGAAATGTTCTTCAAAAAATTTGAACTTCGGAAGCATATCCAAGTTCAACCGACCAAACCCCGAGCTTCAGTATTGACTTGGAACCTGAACCTGATGAATGAAAACGGTTAGTTTAATGGTCATAAATCATTCAATATATAATAACAATGATATGCTCACGTATAACAATGTATATTAACTTCGTTCTTCTTAAGAAAATGTCTAAAGTCGGTTAGCGGGAATTTTAGCGGAATGTATCTATATATCTAGCGGTTTCTAGCGTTTTTTTAAGAAGTTTCTGGCGGTTTTTGGTCACTGGAGTTGGCAACACTGCTCGCTGCCGCGCTGCATCTGTAGTGTGCTTATGGAAACGGTGGAGTGCAGACGCGCGTGCCTTCGTTCTTCGTTGGTCTTCTCTTCGCTTCAATCGGTACCTGTGTAAGGGAGGCAGTGCCTTGCTTCCGTGTCTTTGGGAGAACGCGGAAGGTGAAACAGCTGAGGCAGCTCTTTTGCGGTTACTGTCGGTGTCGGCCCCAGCAACGGTATAGATAAGCCAACAAGCTATCTAGGCTTTTGACGGTGGTAGCCATCTTGTGGGTAGCAAGATGGCGGCGGTTGGACAGGATGCGTCACTAAGGTAGCTGACGCAGCTGAGAAGGCTGCGGCAGCCGGAGCTGGCGTTGCGGGATCGCCAGTGCCACCGGCGGGGAGCACGTCGGGAGTGCTTGTGGATGTTAGCCGGTTGGCTAACATCCTGACTCAGGCGCGTGGCCTGATCCTCGGCCGGTTGTCTAGGCAGCTGCCGCCTAAGTTGACTGGCGATGGATCGGTCGACGCGCTGGAGTGGCTGGAGAACCTCGAGAGGCTCTGCCAGCTGGAGCGCGTAGCTCCGACCGACGTCATCGGGTTAACTCATGCTCGACGGCAACGCCGCTCGAGTGTTTCGTTCCATGACTGTCGGTGAGGCTGCTCAGTGGCAGGTAGTTCGGTCTACGCTGACCTCGCAATTTGCGTTGCCTATGCAGGAGGCGTATAGGCGGTTCACCGACCGTCGGCTTGCAGCCGGGGAGTCGGTGGACGTGTATCTGGGTGACTTGGCACGTCTGGGTGGGAGAGTGGGGTCGACTAAGAAGGATTTGATTTTTAGGGTCAAGTTCTACGAGGGTCTCCCCACTACTCTGTATACATGGGCAGTTTCGCGTGAGGACGCGTATACGGCACCGTTCGATGCTGTGGTGTCGAAAGTGCGGGAGAGAATGGCCGCACAAAGGGCTGTAGCCGGGTGAGGCCAGGGGGCCAGACTCGGGGCAGACCTTGCTGCTTCGGGGAAGTAGGGCAGTGGTGGCAAGGGTGCTTGCTACAGGCCCCGATACACTGGCGTTCATGACTCGAGAAATTGCGGTAGTGGATCCGTCCGCCAGTTGAAGTGAGAACTGGCGACATGATACACTCAGCACGCAAGATGAAGCACCGCGGAATGCAATGCAAGGCGTCAGTCTGCCTCAGCGTGTCGTACGGGTAGGTGCACGATTGCGACCAGCCATATGGAGCGCAGGATTAAACCAAAGCGCACGTTGCGCTGTGCTTTAGCCTTTTGTAAGCGCTGCTTATCACATTCTGCAGGCAGTCGAATTTTTTAAATGCGTCTATAGAATTCAGCGCTCGAGTTTTGTCTACTCAATTGCGGAGCAAGACATGGCTGTGCACCTCTCCTGTCAACGTTCAAAACGGTACTGCTCGTCGCAGTGACGACCGTCCTAATCCAGACATGCTCGGATCGCTGAAAGCTCGGTGGCCACTCTGCCAACTGGTTGGTGTTCAGGGATGAGAGGCACATTGAGAGGCAGGCTGGCGGTTATCACCGCGATTTTTGCCCAGTGTATCGGGGCCTTAACGATGTGGCGGTGCACACCGCGTGCGGGCTTGCCCGCAGAAGCAAGGCGCTGCGGCGCCTGCTGGCGGGGGGGGGGGCTGTGAAGGCTTCCGCCAAAAGAAAGTTCGCATGCTTTGCGTGTGGAGAGGTCGGGCATTTCGCTTGCGACTGTCCGGCGGTAGGTAGGCCTACGGTTGGTGGGTCGGGTTTCACTGCGGACGACGCCAGTCGGGGCGACGCGTCCTCCTCAATGGAAACCATGTAAGCCGAGCTTACCGGAGGTCTCCTCTCCCCGAGGGAGGTGACGGCGCCCCCTCGGAGAGAAGGACCTTGAGCGGCACGAGTGTGTCGCTGGGGCGGGGCGATCTAGAATCGCTCGGAGCGACTGGCGTTACGACGGGGCGTCGGTTGCCAGTCGTTCGTGCCATCTTGAATGGGCATTGTTTTGGTTTCACTGCGCTCGTCATGCCGGAGTTGGGGAATCTTGGTGTGGACTGTCTCCTAGGGAGTGATTTTATTGATCACATGGGGGCGTCACCGTCAGGAGAGGTCCTGACTCGAAGTATGCAGTTGACTGGGGGAGAGCTGGGTCAGCTGGATGCTGTAGGGGGTCCAGCAATGGATTCGCCAGTGCCAAGCTGGGAGCCGGCATGGTGGCAGGGGCGGGGTCGGTGGAGTCGAGAGGTGCGCCAGCGCCGATCGAGATTGTCGACCCTGACTTTGTTGCTAGGTTCGCTGACGGTCGGTGGACCGTCAGTTGGCGGTGGTCCGAGAAGCCGCCCGAGGGGTTGCAGACTCGGATCGCGGAGTACGGATGTACTCGGGCACCTCACGTGCGTGAGCGCTATGGTGCGGAGATTCAGAGTTGGATCTCGAAGGGTTGGTTGAGGCGATTGCATGGCCCCATTCAGGGCGTCATTCCGTTGCTGGCCGTCGTGCAACCAACGAAGGACAAAGTCCGCCTGGTCATGGATTATCGTGAGTTGAACGGCTTTGTGGAGTGTCATACTGGTGGTGACATGGTCGCTGTGTGTGGCGACAAGATTCGGAAATGGTGGCAGCTGCGGGGCGAGATTAAGGTCGTCGACCTTAAGTCTGCGTACCTGCAGATTCACGTTTCCGAGGATCTGTGGCGGTACCAGATCTTGAAGTTTAAGGGTGTGCCTTACGCTTTGACGCGATTAGGCTTCGGCTTCTCGTGTGTGCCTCGAATCATGACGGTGATTCTCGGCAAGGTTCTGTCGTTGATTGACCGCATTCGTCTAGGGATGGACCACTATATCGATGATATAGTGGTTTGTGAGTCCATTCTCAGCGCGAAGGAGCTCCGGGAGCATCTGGCGCGGTACGGACTTGCGGCGAAGGAGCCTGAGAGCCTGGATGGAGGCCGGCTGTTGGGAATTTCTTTACGGAAAGATTCCAACGGACATCTTCGGATGTCGAGGAGGACTGCTCTCTCCGAGTTTGGTTCGGTGAATGTCGGCTTAACGAAGAGAGGGCTGTTTTCCTTGTGCGGTCGGTTAGTCGGCCATTACCCCGTGGCGGAGTGGCTGCGTCCTTGTTGTAGTTTTTTGAAACGGCTGGGGTGCAGTGGCTCTTGGGACGACTCGGTTGACGGTTCTGTCAGCTCGTTGGCTGCGGAGCTGTTGGCACGGGCTCGTCGGGAAGACCCTGTTGGGGCGTGTGGGGTGTCGACCCGCATGGTATGGTTACCGTGTGGGCTGATGCCAGCTCCCTCGGAGTCGGTGTGGCCCTTAAGGTCGATGGCCGCATTGTGGAGGATGCGTCTTGGCTCCGAAAAGAGTCAGACCACCTGCATATCAATGTGGCCGAGTTGGAGGCGGTGGCGTGGGGTATCAATTTGGCGATCGCGTGAGGTTTTAAGACCTTCATGGTTGCCAGTGATTCCCGGACAGTCGTCACATGGATGGACAACACTGTCGACGGCCGCAATCGTGTTTGCACGAAGGGCGCGGTGGAGATGCTCGTGAAGCGACGTCTTGGGGTGATCCGTGAGACGATCGCTGAGCATGGTCTGGTCGTGTCTGTTCGCTTCGTCTCGACGATCGAGAACAAGGCCGACCAGCTGATCAGGGTACCTAAGAGGTGGCTTGGTTACCGCGATGGTGGTGGAGCCGTCGCAGAGGTGTCTGCCGTGATTGCCACTGGGAAGAGTCTCGAGGATGCCATTTGGTCGGCTCATCTGCTACATCATTTGGGCATCGATCGGACGTTCTACTTGGCGCGTCAGATCCGTAGTGATCTGTCTCGCGAATAGGTGAAGCATGAGCTGGCTGGATGCGAGGCCTGCCAGTGGATCGATCCTGCGCTGCGGGAGGAAAATCTCGTGGAGCGAGGGGATCTATCTGTGGAGGAGAGTTGGCGCCGGGTTGCGGTTGACGTAACCCATTATGGCAACAAGCTCTACTTGTACATGGTTGACTGTGAACTCTCGCGGTTCGCCATCTGGCGACGACTGCTGGATGAGTCTGCAGTGAGCATCGTCGCTCATTTGCGGGAGGTCGTTGTAGTATCTCAATATAGGCCTTTCAGGCATGATGTCCTTATCACACTTGGTTTGGGATATCGCGGCACCGGCGGAAGCGTCTTAACCGCAAGACGGAGCCGACGGAAGCGCTTGTTGCGGATTGCCCTATGTCTATATCGTACTTGGGTTCAAATGGGTCGGAAGCGCCCTGACCGCACGCGCCGGAAACCGTGCCTTGGGAGCGCATCGCATTGGTATGCACCGGAAGAGCATTGTTTAACTTCCGAGCGCTATAGCTTATAAGCAGTGTCGGTGTTTGGATGATTCAGTACAAGAATAGGAACCTAGCTAAGAGTTTCCTTTTCCTACTCCTGAAGCTAACGCTTCAGTTACGGTAGTTACTGTTACCGATACTGTAGTTTGCAGCTACAATTACTAATCCTAATATCGTGATGAAAAACCACGATATAACAAATATTTCCCTCCCTTTAGATGAATATTTAACACAAGGAAGGAAGACTCAGCAACCTATTCGCATTACAGGTTTAGTTATTCTACTTGATTTACGAGGTTCATTTTGTACAGGTGAACTGCTAACAGGTTGCAAAGCAGGAGTCTCTGTTTCCCCACTACGGATAGATCCCAAACTACTGTGCAACAACTGATTTGAATGTCTCTTCAAGATTACATTTAATGCTAATATTAGAACATGAAAGACATTAACAGCTACTTTACTAACAATAATTCCCTTCAGCCACTTGGGACCATTTCTTAACTTCAGAGCAAGAACATGATCACCGACATCAAATTGAGTTACATACATAGGCTTAGACCTGTACACAGAACATTTAGGATGACTCTATCTCTAGAAGTAACAATTTTACGATTGTTGAGCGCAACAGAGGGAGTAAGTTTTGTGACACTTTGAGGAATACAATGTGACTGAAATAACGCGTAATTAGTTTGTACATCAGAGAAATTATGAACATAGTTACCGACACAAGTATCGTTCCTAGGCTTTTGTAGAATAACTTCGTTCTTCCGCTGTGGAGGCGTACTTGAACTCTTCATTGACACATCTTCTCTTCTGACGTTGCACTGAGTACCGCTCCTTTCCAGCTGCACTATGTAAGT
Source organism: Morinoia aosen (assembly GCA_030386875.1). NCBI lineage: Eukaryota > Metazoa > Arthropoda > Malacostraca > Amphipoda > Talitridae > Morinoia > Morinoia aosen. The sequence continues at coordinate 28,735,404 of CM059570.1, read as the reverse complement.
GCGAGCTGCGTCAAATTCTTCTCGTGTAGGTCCCCTTCGTGTAGGCTTAACAGGAGGAGGTCGTGCTGCAGTCGTAAATTGCAAACTTTAGAAATGTGGCCTATTTTCCACATTTTTTGCATTTTATTAATTTAATTTTAGGGCATAGCAATTCTTTGTAAGGTGCTTCTGCCTAGTTCTGCAGCGAATGCATATGTAATTCGGCTGTAGTTTTTCTGTAGTGAAAAACGATGAAGGTGAATCCTCACGAATAATATCTGGAGCGTCGAAGCTTTACTGTTCACTGAGTTTTGCATGTTCAACGCATTCGTTGAAGGACTTGCTGTCACACTTCTGTAGAACCGCGCTGAGAATTTGCGCTGAATGTAGACCGGCCACAAACGCACCTCTCAAGAGACGATCGCGACCGCACTTTTCGTAGTTGCACGAAGATGCTAAGTCATTTAACGTTTTAGCATAAATTTGTATGGATTCATTAACACTTTGCTCTCTGTTTAGAAATGTAACAGATGCGCCAACAGTGGATTTCTTGATTTTAAATTGTTGTCTGAACTTTCCTTCAAGTTCCTCATATGTAGCGTAGGTTAAATTCTTCGTTGTAGATCAGTAATGATGTTTACAGGCGAAGCTTCAACTATAACACTAGCTTTGTTACCACCATTGTTTCCCGCCTTCTGAAGAACGTCTGCACACTGTACTTGAATCGTTGTAGATATTACTCACTGTTTCCACTACAACGTCGAATTGAAGACAGCAAACTGTAGAATGCGCCATCTTAATTTCGGAGCCCTTGTAACGTTCAAATTTACTTTGGAGATTCGAAGAGTCGTCGCCATTTGTTATATCGTGGTTTTTCATCACGATATTAGGATTAGTAATTGTAGCTGCAAACTACAGTATCGGTAACAGTAACTACCGTAACTGAAGCGTTAGCTTCAGGAGTAGGAAAAGGAAACTCTTAGCTAGGTTCCTATTCTTGTACTGAATCATCCAAACACCGACACTGCTTATAAGCTATAGCGCTCGGAAGTTAAACAATGCTCTTCCGGTGCATACCAATGCGATGCGCTCCCAAGGCACGGTTTCCGGCGCGTGCGGTCAGGGCGCTTCCGACCCATTTGAACCCAAGTACGATATAGACATAGGGCAATCCGCAACAAGCGCTTCCGTCGGCTCCGTCTTGCGGTTAAGACGCTTCCGCCGGTGCCGCGATATCCCAAACCAAGTGTGATAAGGACATCATGCCTGAAAGGCCTATATTGAGATACTACAGTCGTAATTGCGCGAGGGCCGTGTGACGAGTTGTTACTGAACAATTCTACGGCGTTCCGATCAGCGACTGTGGAGCAGTTCGCTGATGCATGGGGGATTTCACTGTGTGTGATTCCGTGCCGCCTACGCCCCGAGCGGCAACGGGATCGTTGAGAGAAATCACCGGACGACCAAGAGGATAACCGCCAGGGGAGGTATCACTCCTGAAGAGGCTACATTTTGGTACAATGTGACGCCCCGGAAGGACACTGAGGCTGGCTCAGTCCGATATCGCTGGCGAGTGCCATTCGATATCAATCGTCGGGTGAGTGACGGCTGCGCACACAACAGCTTTGCTGTTGGTGATGAGGTGTGGGTGAAACCCCCACTGCCTTCATGCACGAAGCAGTGGACGTCTGGTGAGGTCACCAGCGTCGTGTCAAAGTATGTAGTCTGCGTAGACGGCATGCCTAGGCAAGTGCGCGACGTCAGGAGACGGCGGATTAGTGTTGAACGGGGCCGTGTTCCCGAGAACCATAGGGGCGTTGATGGCGCTGCGGAGCCCGAAGCAGTTAGCTTCGGTGGAGGTGGTGGCGGCGGTGCAGCTCCTCTTGCGTTGCCCGAGCGAGTGTTTGTTGACGCACTAAACGCGGCGCCAGTGGTGCCGGCGGCAGATAACGCGTCGAGTGAAGGCTCCCCTGAAGAAGAGGGCGAAGAGCCTGCCGCTATCGAAAGAGAGGCGGAGCAGCACCAGGAGGAGCCGGCGCCATTGAGGCGGTCCCGCCGTGAGCGACGGCGTCCCTCGTACCTAGACGAGTACGAGTGCTAGGCACCCCGCCACGCTAGTTTCCTGAGAAACTGGGGGAGATGTGAGGTTGTCGTACTCTGCCGCAGTTGTTGTACCATGCCAGAACCGCCTCGGCTCGCTGCCGCGCTGCATCCGTAGTGTGCTTATGGAAACGGTGGAGTGCAGACGCGCGTGCTTTCGTTCTTCGTTGGTCTTCTCTTCGCTTCAATCGGTACCTGTGTAAGGGAGGCAGTGCCTTGCTTCCGTGTCTTTGGGAGAACGCGGAAGGTGAAACAGCTAAGGCAGCTGTTTTGCGGTTGCTGTCGGCGTCGGCCCCCAGCAACGGTAAAGGTAAGCCAATACCAAAAGTACATTGGTTACATTATAAGCAAAACAAAAAGACAAGTCTAATTAAATTTTTTTTAAATTTATGATTCACGTTAGAGCCCTAAAATCATTATAGAGTAATACAGAGACATAAGAGATGATATTGCAACTTCAAGCCGTAAAGAAAGTGCCATGGGGGATGTGTAACATGATAAAATACCCCTTCCCCCTACCCTCCCCACCATTTTTCAAACATCCGTAGCGGGCGAACAAGTGAACGTACTAGTCTCATTTTTTCACAGGATGTGTAGTGAACCCCTATCCCGCAACCCAGTCGAAATTTCGAAATTCTCAGAATGATCACCTAAAAATTCAGTAAAATAAATTCAACCATTAGCTCATAAAATCACATTACGAAATTCACTAATCTCTATCCTCAATTTTATTAAAATTGTGTAACGAAAAATTCAAAAACTAAGAATTCACTTTTGCGTCTTAACGGAACTTCCCAGGGACGCGCGACAGCAACATCGTATTCGAACTAGCGCCCATTGTCTAATATCATTCAGAGCGTGCATAGCTCGGGGTTTTCTGGCTGGTGAGATTAAAAATACAGGTTTTTGTGTGTGATAATCTACGGGTAACTATATATATACATTATATGTCAATTGTCAACACTATTAGTGTGTAAATAGTAAGCTGAATTGCCTCAACTTACCAGTGTCTTAAATGTTAGGATTTCTTGCCCAGAACTTGTGGTTCCCACAGGGTATTTTCCCTTGGGTATTGATGTTATTTTTATTCAAGCTAAAATTTCCCCTTTTTGTTTTAAAATAATTTTTATGTCAACATTTCAATATGATGTTATTTTTTATCAAGATTAAAATTTCCCCTTTTTGTTTTAAAATAATTTTTATGTCAACATTTCAATGTGATGTTATTTTTTATCAAGATTAAAATTTCCCCTTTTGTTTTAAAATAATTTTTATGTCAACATTTCAATGTGATGTTATTTTTTATCAAGATTAGGATTTCCCCTTTTGTATCAAAAATAATTTTTGTATGCCAATATTCAATATGGTGTTATTTTGTGATCAAGTTAGACTTGCAACAAATTATCATTTTTATTCTTTAATGCTGTTTTTCAAATCAAAGCAATCAAATTATCATTCTCATTCTTTACAGCTGTATTTTGTCACAGCTGTATTTTCAATTAAGTAGGGTTTTGATATAATTACATTGTTTGTAGTTTTTTTTACAGTCAACATTAAAAACCATTCTTAACCAATTTTGTAGTGAATCTTTGTCGTGATGGTAATCAGAACTACCCTTGTAAATACCAATAAATAAATACCTGTTTTTCCTAATAGAATCAGTAGTTATACATTAAATATTAGTGATGTTTTTTTAGGGTTAGTTAGATGGTAATTTTATAATTCGTAGTCATTGTACATTGATTCCTAGCGTGAATAACACTTAAGTTAGGCACGTAAAAATCAAAAGAGTTTATTACTTCAGTTATGAAACTGGGGAAACATTTTTCCTGGTGCTAAGCTGAGATAGTTGTAACCTTACTCCGGAACTTCTTATATAGAGGTTTTCCTCCTGCGCTTGTATTGATTTAGAAATTCCGTATTAATTTGCATTAACAGATGTTGTAGATATTTTTACCATTAGCTATTAATTAAGTGAGACAGTATACTCAGTTCACTGCTTATGCCCTCTTAGTTTCGCCAGGCAAAGTTTTGCCTGTGTGAATTACTAGTGTAGAATTTTTAGCTTCATGCCGTTAGAAAGATTAAGCTTAATATCTGGCCCCGAGCAAATTGTCAGTGCTCCGAAGTTGATCCCCGCTTGCACTCCGGCGCCAGAGTGCTGGTGGGGGTCGTTTTCGAAGAGACTCCTCGCTTTGAGGCGGCATGTTAATGCCAGATTGTTGCAGCTTAGCATGTGTTGATATGTGGTTTCCCAAGATACCGTGTGCATTTTCACCCAGTGTATTATTCCCGTACAGGAAGCTACGAGACACTTTACATTCCACTGCCACGTCACCTACCTTGCCCGATCATATCAAAAGGGTAAAATAACCCGGTAGCCAGACTTGGCAAAAGAACTGCCTCCTTCCTTGGTTTCTTTTTACTTTCTACTAAACACTCAATTACTGGACGGCAAGCGCAAGTACCGCATTCCTCCTCCACCTCACTCAGAATTGAGACCTTTTTGGTTACAGCTAACCCAACTGCTGCTTAACCTGCAAGTCTATATTCAACCTAAACTGGAGGAATAGCACCTTACCGTCCTCACTTATCAGTGACGCTATTTGCCGTCTCTAACCATTGGGTACCATTGCACACGACCTTCTCCACAATTACACTCCCCACATACCGACGCAGCTGTGAGCCTGTTGCAGTTCCTACTCAAGATCGGACCTCAACATCGGCGGACCTTGATGAGACCAATCTGCAGCCACCCAAATAAAAAGGCCAGAAATAAATAACCATATCTACTTTCTTATCCTTCTGATGGTCTAGTCCGAGGTAAAAACTATAGTGTTTTGATTCTGATTAAAGACGCCTGAAATATTGCGTCCGAACCCCCTACACTTAACTCCTTCTGAGTCTTACAAACCCAAAGAAATCAATGCGCACTCCCCGTGCGCTGGTGACCCGCCTTAGCATAGAATTCAAACCCGTCTAAAGTAAAACTTGAGTTAAGCCACCAAACTTGAAGTTTACAGTGGTAATACCCAGAGTAGTTTAATCAGAAATAAATGCTTGCAAATACTTACCCGGACCACCATCGGAAGGATTAGGAGCGCATGTCTAGTGCTGTCAACTTCTGTGCATGGCTGACCTTGAAGGAGGTAGTTTCTTTCCCTACTCTCAGTAGTTAAACATAGTATTTCCTCTCCAAACTCTTCCCTAATAATAAGTTATTGCTACTGCAGCCTATTCTAACAAATTCTTCATGTTTATCCATTGCTACTGAAGCCACCTTTTACAAAACTCTTCATGCATTTCCATTGCTACTGAAGCAAACCATAGGAGACCTTCTAGGATTATTTCCATTGCTACTGAAGCCCTTACTAATAACCTTTGCAATTTCCATTGCTACTGCAGCACCATTGCTACTGAAGCACAAAAGTAACATAAAAACTGATACGAAACAAAAAGCTATTGCAACGCGCGTTATCATTAATTCTTGGGGAACATTAGAAGCATTATGGCGCCAAACGATGGTAACGAGAGTAACGACAGTCAGGTGGTGTCCGTAAAATTAACACCGTTCGCGATTCAAAGTCTGGACTCATGGTTCTTCCAAACCGAAGAACACTTCGAAAGCCTATCCATCACGTGTGAAAAGACTAAATACTATTCTTTACTAAGGGCCCTGCCCACTACTTGCCTAGACGACCTCTCTGGGGTTTGTAACGCTAACTCAACCGAACCTTATTCCACCCTCAAAGAGCATGTTTTAAAACGTTACAGCAAGGATAGAGCCCAAAGAATCCAGGCTTTGACGAGTAATCTCACCACCTACAATAGCCAAACACCTCTAGCGCTACTTAAAGAGATGAGGAAATTGGCGAAGGGGGTGATGGATGACGATACCCTTAAGACATTGTACATCCAACGCTTGCCCTTACGCCTTCAACCATTCCTCCATACACAAGATTCCTCTGTGAACCTGGACGTTCTCGCAGAATTAGCCGAGAAAATTCTTGCCTGTGAAAACAGACACCGAATAGCTCTGCCGCTACTCCAGTGGTCAATCAAACCAGCCCAAACGAAACGGAAAGATTATTGCGCGAGTTAGTTCAGCGAGTTGGAGCACTAGAAGTTGCTACCCAGCAAGCCGAACACGCGGATAGAGTTCATGGGGTTGCACACCAAACTGCGGCGTATCAGCAAGCCGATAATTCCACACACACCGTTCCGTTTGACAGGCACAAAAATGTGAATCGTTCATTTAAACATCAGAGGGCCGGTAGTTCAAATACCGTTCAGGGCCAGGGTTCACGAGACAATCTGGAAGAGGAATGGTGCTGGTATCACAGAAAGTACTTGCACAAGGCTCGTAAATGTGAGTCGCCGATGTGCCCGCTTTATGTACTACTTTACCCAAAAAACGGGAACAGCGCGGCGTAAATGCGAGTCGGACGCCAGCGCATAAGAAAACAAACGCTACTCGCTGCTTATTCCTAAGTGATCCGGCTACCGGTATTCGATTTCTGATCGATACCGGGAGTTCGGTAAGCCTAATCCCGGCAACTGACAGAGACAAAAGTACCACGGGTATTCCAAACTTGCGTGCTGCTAATGGCACTCCTATACTCTGTTACGGCACGCGAACGCTGTCGTGTTCCCTAAATCTCAAACGTACCTTGACCTTCGAATTCATAGTGGCTGATGTGGACACACCCATCATTGGTGCCGATTTTCTTCAGAAGTTTGCATTGGTGGTGGATGTGAGAAACGGATGCCTGTATGATAGCGAAACCAGAGTGCAAAGACCCCTTAGCGCCGTCGATATGGTGAACGTTACGTCAAGCGTCTCCCCTAACCTAGAGAGTACATGTCCCTACCAACGGGTGTTGCTCGAATTCCCCTCACTCTTTCAACCTAATGTAACGTTGCAAAATAACACGCTGACGCAACACCACATATCGACGAGCGGCCCTCCGGTTTACGCGAAAGTAAGACGTTTGCCCCATGATCGTTTGCAGGAAGTAAAAGCGGAGTTCTCTAAAATGGTCCAAGAAGGGACAGTTCGCATCTCGAAAAGTCCCTGGGCCAGTCCCTTGTTGATTGTGCCAAAGAGTAACGGCGAGTTGCGTATTTGCGGCGATTATCGCCAACTCAACTCCGTAACTGTACCCGACAGATTTCCCATCCCACACTTGCATGATTTTACTGCAAATCTTTCAGGGGCAAAGATCTTTTCTACCATTGACCTGAAGAGAGCTTTCCATCAGATTCCAATGGAGGAAAGCTCTATTCAGAAGACCGCTGTCTGTACGCCGTTTGGCTTGTACGAGTATCTTCGTATGCCGTATGGCTTGCGAAATGCTCCGCAAACCTTTCAGCGGCACATGACTGAAGTCCTTTCCGACCTCCCGTTTTTGTATTGTTACCTCGATGATGTGCTTGTGGCTTCGGGGACGCCTGAGGAGCACGTGCATCATTTGAGAGAGCTGTGCAAACGACTAGCGTCGCACGCTCTGCTGATCAATCCAGCAAAGTGTGTACTGGGAAAGAAGGAACTGACTTTTCTAGGTCACTACATCTCAGATAAAGGCATTAGGCCACTTCCCGACAAGGTAGAGGCTATCCGAAATTTCCCAAAACCCTCTACACAGAGAGAGTTGCGCAGGTTCTTGGGATCGGTGAATTTTTACCACCGATTCCTAAGGAACTGTGCGGCGACTCTGGCACCACTCTCCTCACTCATTAGAGCGAAGAAACGAGGGAAGTCTGTACTGATCGAGTGGAACAGTGAGGCTGAGGAGGCATTCACAGCAATTAAAGAGGAACTTGCGAATGCGACGGAGTTGGCTTACCCACACCCGAACGCAAAACTTAATCTCGTAGTAGATGCGTCAGACCTTGCTGTCGGCGCGGTACTACAGCAAACCGTGGACAACAACACGTCCCCTTTGGCGTTCTTTAGTCGGAAACTTTCTCCCACCGAACAGCGTTATAGCACGTTCGGGAGAGAGCTCCTTGCGATATATCTCGCCATTAAACACTTCCGATATACCCTGGAAGCACGTCAGTTCACGGTATTCACCGACCATAAGCCCCTGATCAACGCAATAACAATGCCTCCTGACCGCCATTCCCCTCGAGAAAGTCGGCACCTGAGTTACATAGCACAGTTCACTAACGATCTCAGGCACATTAAGGGGGACGAGAACACGGTCGCCGACTGCTTATCGCGTGTGCACAACGTGGTATTAAACCCGTTGGCGCCCGAGTTCCGACCTCCTGTGCACATGATTTCGTTGGCTGATATCATAACCGAACAAAAAAACGACACGGAGATCCAATCTTTGATTGAGTCCCCTAGCTCGTCTCTAAAGCTGTCACTCAGAGAAGGCGTTTACTGTGACGCTGATCGGCCTAACCGATATTACTTGCCTAACAATTTGCGCTCGCCCACCATTAAGCATTACCATGAATTGTCTCATCCTGGGACGGATAGAACTTTCCGCCTAATCGCAGATCGTTTTGTCTGGCCCGGGATGCGTAGGGCCATAAGAGAGTACGTTCGCAACTGCCCAGATTGCCAAGCTAGCAAAGTCACTCGACACAACAAAGCCGCAATTCAACCTTGTGTTTTCTCTGGCGGTAAATTTGACGCGGTCAACATAGATATAGTAGGCCCGCTTCCAAACTCTCGCGGGTTCTCGTATTTACTTACTATGATAGACCGTTTCTCTAGGTGGGTCGAGGCTGTTCCCATTGCTAACATAAATGCAGAAACTGTAGCACGCACTTTTGTCGAAACGTGGATCTCCCGGTTTGGGGTCCCTCTGAGCATCACGCATGATCGTGGGGCTCAATTTACTTCCACCTTGTGGTTAGAGATCTCCAAAATCCTAGGTAGCGAAAATATCTCTACTACTGCCTACCACCCCCAATCAAACGGACTCATCGAGAGAGTCCATCGCGACCTGAAAGCATCCCTTCGTTGTTTGCGTTGTCACGACGACTGGGTGGATCGCCTCCCTATTGTATTACTTACCCTGAGGAACCTGTTCAGGCAGGACCAGAAGTGCACGTCCTCCGAATTGCTGTACGGGAAAGCCTTACGATTGCCTGGTGATGTTATTGATCCCACGTACCAAACCGATGAGTCCCCCTGCCAAATCGCTGATTACGCATCGCGCCTCAAGCGCGCTATGGGCGAAGTAGTTTACAAACCGCCTCGCCTACCTTCACCTTCTGAAAACATAGACCCTTGTTTGCAGAGTTGTGAACATGTTTACGTGCGGGTGGATGGCTTAAAAACCCCACTTCGACGCCCTTACGATGGCCCCTACAGGGTTCTAAAGAGGACGCCAAAATATTTCATAATCGAAAGGGGTACTAAGAGCGACAGTGTTAGCATAGATAGACTGAAGGCAGCATATGTGTCCTTTCCTGAAGATCATTCCACCAACACTCATGAGCCGCTACACAGGTTGCAAATTACCCCCAGGTCAACACCTGTCGAGGCCACCGGGTTGCACTTGTCTGTTTTGGCTAGGAACCTTCCTCCCACAATGGAGTGTAATGAGTTCGTTGTTCCCTTGAAGACCGTTCAAAGAACGCTGTCGGGACCTCGTAATTCGGGTGCCTCCAATTCGGCTGATTTTTCTGTTGCTGTTGTTCCCCATCACGAAAAAGCCTCAGAGACCCGTTCGTTGTCCCACTTGGGAATCCGAACGTCAAATTTCACAGCTCCACAGCCTAACCCTTCTATTGCACCCGAGCGCTGTAGCAGTTTTGGCAGACCTAGTCGTCCGCCAGCTCGTTACGCGCAGACTTAGGGTGGTGACTTCTGATCTGTCAATATTTTTTTCTTCTATTTTCCCCTGTCAAGCCTTCTGTTGGGATTTTCCTTCGATGATCATTTTGGGCATCTACAGGTACAGCTTCACTGTTACCAGACCTTTCGGTCCACATGCGTTGAGGGGTAGCTGTAGTGAACCCCTATCCCGCAACCCAGTCGAAATTTTGAAATTCTCAGAATGATCACCTAAAAATTCAGTAAAATAAATTCAACCATTAGCATAAAATCACATTACGAAATTCACTAATCTCTATCCTCAATTTTATTAAAATTGTGTAACGAAAAATTCAAAAACTAAGAATTCACTTTTGCGTCTTAACGGAACTTCCCAGGGACGCGCGACAGCAACATCGTATTCGAACTAGCGCCCATTGTCTAATATCATTCAGAGCGTGCATAGCTCGGGGTTTTCTGGCTGGTGAGATTAAAAATACAGGTTTTTGTGTGTGATAATCTACGGGTAACTATATATATACATTATATGTCAATTGGCAACACTATTAGTGTGTAAATAGTAAGCTGAATTGCCTCAACTTACCAGTGTCTTAAATGTTAGGATTTTTTGCCCAGAACTTGTGGTTCCCACAGGGTATTTTCCCTTGGGTATTGATGTTATTTTTATTCAAGCTAAAATTTCCCCTTTTTGTTTTAAAATAATTTTTATGTCAACATTTCAATATGATGTTATTTTTTATCAAGATTAAAATTTCCCCTTTTTGTTTTAAAATAATTTTTATGTCAACATTTCAATATGATGTTATTTTTTATCAAGATTAAAATTTCCCCTTTTGTTTTAAAATAATTTTTATGTCAACATTTCAATGTGATGTTATTTTTTATCACGATTAGGATTTCCCCTTTTGTATCAAAAATAATTTTTGTATGCCAATATTCAATATGGTGTTATTTTGTGATCAAGTTAGACTTGCAACAAATTATCATTTTTATTCTTTAATGCTGTTTTTCAAATCAAAGCAATCAAATTATCATTCTCATTCTTTACAGCTGTATTTTGTCACAGCTGTATTTTCAATTAAGTAGGGTTCTGATATAATTACATTGTTTGTAGTTTTTTTTACAGTCAACATTAAAAACCATTCTTAACCAATTTTGTAGTGAATCTTTGTCGTGATGGTAATCAGAACTACCCTTGTAAATACCAATAAATAAATACCTGTTTTTCCTAATAGAATCAGTAGTTATACATTAAATATTAGTGATGTTTTTTTAGGGTTAGTTAGATGGTAATTTTATAATTCGTAGTCATTGTACATTGATTCCTAGCGTGAATAACACTTAAGTTATGCACGTAAAAATCAAAAGAGTTTATTACCTCAGTTATGAAACTGGGGAAACATTTTTCCTGGTGCTAAGCTGAGATAGTTGTAACCTTACTCCGGAACTTCTTATATAGAGGTTTTCCTCCTGCGCTTGTATTGATTTAGAAATTCCGTATTAATTTGCATTAACAGATGTTGTAGATATTTTTACCATTAGCTATTAATTAAGTGAGACAGTATACTCAGTTCACTGCTTATGCCCTCTTAGTTTCGCCAGGCAAAGTTTTGCCTGTGTGAATTACTAGTGTAGAATTTTTAGCTTCATGCCGTTAGAAAGATTAAGCTTAATATCTGGCCCCGAGCAAATTGTCAGTGCTCCGAAGTTGATCCCCGCTTGCACTCCGGCGCCAGAGTGCTGGTGGGGGTCGTTTTCGAAGAGACTCCTCGCTTTGAGGCGGCATGTTAATGCCAGATTGTTGCAGCTTAGCATGTGTTGATATGTAGTTTCCCAAGATACCGTGTGCATTTTCACCCAGTGTATTATTCCCGTACAGGAAGCTACGAGACACTTTACATTCCACTGCCACGTCACCTACCTTGCCCGATCATATCAAAAGGGTAAAATAACCCGGTAGCCAGACTTGGCAAAAGAACTGCCTCCTTCCTTGGTTTCTTTTTACTTTCTACTAAACACTCAATTACTGGACGGCAAGCGCAAGTACCGCATTCCTCCTCCACCTCACTCAGAATTGAGACCTTTTTGGTTACATCTAACCCAACTGCTGCTTAACCTGCAAGTCTATATTCAACCTAAACTGGAGGAATAGCACCTTACCATCCTCACTTATCAGTGACGCTATTTGCCGTCTCTAACCATTGGGTACCATTGCACACGACCTTCTCCACAATTACACTCCCCACATACCGACGCAGCTGTGAGCCTGTTGCAGTTCCTACTCAAGATCGGACCTCAACATCGGCGGACCTTGATGAGACCAATCTGCAGCCACCCAAATAAAAAGGCCAGAAATAAATAACCATATCTACTTTCTTATCCTTCTGATGGTCTAGTCCGAGGTAAAAACTATAGTGTTTTGATTCTGATTAAAGACGCCTGAAATATTGCGTCCGAACCCCCTACACTTAACTCCTTCTGAGTCTTACAAACCCAAAGAAATCAATGCGCACTCCCCGTGCGCTGGTGACCCGCCTTAGCATAGAATTCAAACCCGTCTAAAGTAAAACTTGAGTTAAGCCACCAAACTTGAAGTTTACAGATGTGTAAAGTTCAATGTTTGTGAACTTCAAGTTTGGTGGCTTTACTCAAGTTTTACTTTAGAGCGGTTTGAATTCTATGCTTATCTAGATTTTTGAAGGATAAAGTTGAATATTGAGGAATTTAACTATTTCACAAGATGTTCATTTAATAATGGCGAGGTCACCAGTGTTTTACCAAACACACTTACTGGCTAATTGAATGATTTACGGCATCTGACATCTGAGAAGTTAAGAGTGAGGGGTTCGGACGCGATCTTTCCGGCGTCTTTAATCAAAAACAAAATACTATAATTTTCACCTCGGAACTGGACCATCGAAAGGATAAGTAAGTAGATATGGTTATTTAATTCTGGCCTGGTTTTTATTGGAGGCTGTCAGATTGGGTCTTCCAGGTGCGCTGATGTTGACGTCCGATCTTGAGTAGGGACTGCAACAGGCTCACAGCTGCGTCGGTATGCGGAAGTGTAATTGTGGAGAAGGTCGTGTGCAATGGTATCTAGTGGTTAGAGACGGCAATAACGTCTCTGATAAGTGAGGACGGTAAGGTGCAATTCCTCCAGTGGTGTTTGAATATAGACTTGCAGGTTATGCAGCAGTTGGGTTAGCTGTAACCAATGATGTCTCAATTCTGAGTGAGGTGGAGGAGGAATTGGATACTTGCTCTTGCCGTCCAGTAATGGTGGGTTTATTAGAAGTGAAAAAGGCAACAATGAAGGAGGCAGTTATTTTGCCAAGTCGGGCTACCGGGTTATTTTACCCTTTTGATATGATCGGGCAAGGTAAAGGTAGGTGACGTGGCAGTGGAATGTAAAGTGTCTCGTAGCTTCCTGTACGGAATAAGACGCTGGGTGAAATTGCACACGGTATTAAAACACATATCAACACATGCTGTGCTGCAAACAATCTGGCATTAACATGCCGCCTCAAAGCGAGGAGTCTCTTCGAAAAACGACCCCCACCAGCACTCTGGCGCCGGAGTGCAAGTGGGGAGCAACTTCGGAGCACTGACAATTTGCTCGGAGCCAGATTTTAATTCTAATATTTCTAACGGCATGAAGCTAAAAATTCTACACTAGTAATTCACACAGGCAAAACTTTGCCTGGCGAAACTAAGATGGCATAAGCAGTGAACTGAGTATCCTGCCTCACTTAATTAATAGCTAATGGTAAAAATTTACAGCATCTGCTAAATGCCATTGAACTAGAAAACACATGTTCCCAGTTCTTCCTAACTGAAATAATCAATATACAATGACTAAGAATTATACAATTACCATCTAACTAAACCTAAAAAAACATCAATAATATTTAATGTATAAATACTGATTCTATGAGGAAAATCAGGTATTTAGTTATTGGTATTCACCTAACATTTAAGACAATGGTAAGTTGAGGCAATTCAGCTTAATAATTACCATCTAACTAGCCTAAAAAAACATCAATAATATTTAATGTATAAATACTGATTCTATGAGGAAAATCAGGTATTTAGTTATTGGTATTTACAAGGTTTGTTCTGATTATCATCACAAAAAAGGTTGACTATAAAATTTGTTAAGAATGATTTTTAATGTTGACTGTACATAAAAACTACAACCACGTGATTATATCAAAACCCTACTTAATTGAAAATACAGCTGTGACAACATACAGCTGTCAAAAAATTGAGAATGATAATTTGATTGCTTTGATTAAAAAAAACATTAAAGAAATAAATTGATAATTTGATGCAAGTCTAACTTGATCACACAAATAACACCATATTGAATATTGGCTAAAGAAGTTATTTTTGATACAAAAGGGAAAATCCTAATCTTGATACAAATAACACCATATTGAGTATTGGCTTATGAAAAATATTAAAAATAAAAAGGGGAAATTTATAATTTGATAAGAATAACACCATCTTAAATATTGGCTTATGAAAAATATGAAGCATCAAAAGGGAAAATTTCCCTTAAAAATGGCTTTACATGAAATAGTGAATTGACAATTTCATTATCTGAAAATAGTGACAGTAACTAGGTAGCTGCTACTCATGCTGAAGAGAATAATTCTCCTGGTTAGTCCAACCAGTTGCTTCTAATTAAGCTCCTAAGCATTTCGCAAACTGGAAAATTTAGTCAATTTTCTCACTACGTGCACAACACAAGAAAGTTTAGACATAATACCACTTAACATAAACACTTGATACTTACAATTGCCCCATCTGGGGCCCAAACACTAACACAGGAGCATCGAATACCAGAATGACGCCTCTGCCTGAAAATGTCTATCGGAACTTGCCAAATGGTTCTGCGTGAAAACGCGATGCGAGCTGACGCTCGAAAAATGTTTAAATATTTTTGGTCAAATTTTAATAGATTTCGGGGTAATGTTGAATGACAATAGTGATCTAAAATTGTAATAATGATTGCGTTAGCTTTATTTAATTTTTAGAAGGTAGTTTTATTAATTTATGAAATTTAGACTGAAGTGCGGCAGAAGGCGTTCACTACAGCTACCCCCCAATGTTCCGGCCCTTTTTCTGTATTAGGCCGTAACCAAACGCGGATGAGGTTCGGGAGTGAAATAGTTGCAGCAACGTCGTATTCTTTATTGTTACTTCAGGATTGACACAGGCTTCGTAATTGGTAGGAAGTCTTTAGATTGGAAGGTAATCTCGTAACTCTGTAGCGCATCTGTGATCTCTGCAGATGTTTTTTCTCGGCAGCCGAGCTTCAGCTACTGACAGCGGTGCTTCTGTTTGTAGAAGCGACCTCTACGGCAGACCACCTCAAATGAACGTCGGTGTTGCTTGACGATCCTATTTATGTACTTCGACGGGCGCACATTTGCTCCCCTCAAACAATAAAAATTTTTAATACAATAAAAAATTTTTAAAACGTTATTCAATGAACTTTGATTTTCCTTTGACTGTCAATTAATCTTACAATCCGTCTAATTAATTCGCAATATAATACTTCGTCACAATATTCTTAGACCTCCGATTACCTTTAAGAAAAAATTGTTCTCCACACAGTAAAATTTTCTACATGCAGTTGATAATATTCTACACACATTTAAAGAAAGTATTTTACACACAATAAAATGATACTCACAATTCCCGTGGACTTAGAACAGGCTAATTGCTAATTACTAATTACGTGAAGGCTGGCACCACTCTGAATGGAGGTAAGCTGCTCCAGCTTACTTTTATATGCTAAAGACAATGGGCGCCAGAGGACAATGGGTGCTAGAGACGAGACAATGGTTACAACTTCCTTTAACTGTTTCAGAGAACAATGGTTCCGCGCGCACGCTTACTGCGCTTTCGCAATGCATATGCTGCTCGCTCTCTGGCTACCAAGAATCAGCTTCCGCGTTAAAGCTCTCCTACTTACTAAGAAACTGCATGCTCACTGCGCTTGCACTGCTGAGTGATTACTGCTTAACTCCTACTCATTAATTTTATAATGATCATTAATTTGAGCTCATGCTTATTTAATTCGCAAGCAACATTATCGGCGAACACTTAACTTAATATTTTGGCGATGAGTAGATCCCGTAGCTCTTCTCGTTGCAGATGACGATGGGTAGATGCGTAGATCGTAGATGTGGACCCTCACTTCTTCTTCTTTGAGTAGCGATGAGTAGACTGGTGAAGACTGCGTAGCGTGTAAATTTTCGATTATTTTTCTCTCCTTTCTTTCTCGAAGTGTTTCTTGAAAGAACTTCGATTTTCTGCGCTGACGTCTTTCTTCCTTTTCTCGATGCTCTGAAGTAATGTGAGAACTACGCGACGTTACTCCACAGGTTGACACTCTTCACACTTAAAAGCAGAACTGAAGATCAATTCTTGATGTCTTCTTCTTCAATGGGGCAATGTGGCAATGTGGCAACGTGGATATCTTTAATGTGGCTTCTTGATGTGGTATCCCCATACATGGGTCACCAAAATGTTCCGGCCCTTTTTCTGTATTAGGCCGTAACCAAACGCGGATGAGGTTCGGGAGTGAAATAGTTGCAGCAACGTCGTATTCTTTATTGTTACTTCAGGATTGACACAGGCTTCGTAATTGGTAGGAAGTCTTTAGATTGGAAGGTAATCTCGTAACTCTGTAGCGCATCTGTGATCTCTGCAGATGTTTTTTCTCGGCAGCCGAGCTTCAGCTACTGACAGCGGTGCTTCTGTTTGTAGAAGCGACCTCTACGGCAGACCACCTCAAATGAACGTCGGTGTTGCTTGACGATCCTATTTATGTACTTCGACGGGCGCACACCAACGCATGTAGACCGAAAGGTCTGGTAACAGTGGAGCTGTTACTTGTAAGATGCTCGAGGGAGTTAAAAAGGGAAGTTCCCAAAAGAAAGCTTGACAGAGGGAAAATAGATGAAAATAGTGGAAGGTTAACTCTGGAACTATGAAAGTTTCAGGTCGGGTCCCCAACTGGGACCATAAAAGAATCTGTGAGGTTAGCATCACTGAGCACAATCGTGCTAGAAGTGTCCGCCGAAATGGAGGCACCCGGATCACCAAACTCCGACTGCGTTCTTTGAACGGTATACCGGGGAATCTAGGATTGGTCGCTTTCCACGTCTTTAGGAACCTCAATCAACTAAGACAAGTACGAATTCGTTGGCTCGACAGGTGTTGACCTGGGGCGAATCGCAGTCTAAGTTTGTGACATTATGCCCTCAAAAAAAATATAAAAGATCAGTTCCTTACTTTCCCAAAACACATATGCCGGTTAAATACAGCAAATGTGCGACGTAAGTCGTTTGTACAGCCTCCCTAGGCAACGTGCGTGCTCCTCAGGCGTCCCCAAGGCTACAAGCACACCGACCAGGCGGCGATACAAAAATTGGGAGGTCGGGTAAGAGCTTGGTATTTGGGATACGGAGGAACTTACAAAAGACCAACAGTGCACACCCGGCAGTCCCTTGCAACGATCACAGCGTTGAAATTTATGGTTGGGGAACATATTTGAAGAAAAAAAAAATAAGTCAATTGCTCAGAATGACAAGTTGGTGTTTCGTACACATTATTTAATTTGGTGCTTCAGTAGCAATGGTGCTGCAGTAGCAATGGAAATTACGAAGGTTATTAGTAAGGAGCTTCAGTAGCAATGGAAATGCATGAAGAGTTTTGGAAAAAGGTGGCTTCAGTAGCAATGGATAAACATGAAGAATTTGTTAGGATAGGCTGCAGTAGCAATAGCTTATTATTAGGGAAGAGTTTGGAGAGGAATTACTCTGTTTAGCTACTGAGAGTAAGGGAAGAAACTACCTCCTTCAAGGTCAGCCATGCACAGAAGTTGACAGCACTAGACATGCGCTCCTAATCCTTCCGATGGTGGTCCGGGTGAGTATTTATATCTGATTACACTACTCTGGGTTATCACCAGTGTAAAGTTCAATGTTTGTGAACTTCAAGTTTGGTGGCTTTACTCAAGTTTTACTTTAGAGCGGTTTGAATTCTATGCTTATCTAGATTTTTGAAGGATAAAGTTGAATATTGAGGAATTTAACTATTTCACAAGATGTTCATTTAATAATGGCGAGGTCACCAGTGTTTTACCAAACACACTTACTGGCTAATTGAATGATTTACGGCATCTGACATCTGAGAAGTTAAGAGTGAGGGGTTCGGACGCGATCTTTCCGGCGTCTTTAATCAAAAACAAAATACTATAATTTTCACCTCGGAACTGGACCATCGAAAGGATAAGAAAGTAGATATGGTTATTTAATTCTGGCCTGGTTTTTATTGGAGGCTGTCAGATTGGGTCTTCCAGGTGCGCTGATGTTGACGTCCGATCTTGAGTAGGGACTGCAACAGGCTCACAGCTGCGTCGGTATGCGGAAGTGTAATTGTGGAGAAGGTCGTGTGCAATGGTATCTAGTGGTTAGAGACGGCAATAACGTCTCTGATAAGTGAGGACGGTAAGGTGCAATTCCTCCAGTGGTGTTTGAATATAGACTTGCAGGTTATGCAGCAGTTGGGTTAGCTGTAACCAATGATGTCTCAATTCTGAGTGAGGTGGAGGAGGAATTGGATACTTGCTCTTGCCGTCCAGTAATGGTGGGTTTATTAGAAGTGAAAAAGGCAACAATGAAGGAGGCAGTTATTTTGCCAAGTCGGGCTACCGGGTTATTTTACCCTTTTGATATGATCGGGCAAGGTAAAGGTAGGTGACGTGGCAGTGGAATGTAAAGTGTCTCGTAGCTTCCTGTACGGAATAAGACGCTGGGTGAAATTGCACACGGTATTAAAACACATATCAACACATGCTGTGCTGCAAACAATCTGGCATTAACATGCCGCCTCAAAGCGAGGAGTCTCTTCGAAAAACGACCCCCACCAGCACTCTGACGCCGGAGTGCAAGTGGGGAGCAACTTCGGAGCACTGACAATTTGCTCGGAGCCAGATTTTAATTCTAATATTTCTAACGGCATGAAGCTAAAAATTCTACACTAGTAATTCACACAGGCAAAACTTTGCCTGGCGAAACTAAGATGGCATAAGCAGTGAACTGAGTATCCTGCCTCACTTAATTAATAGCTAATGGTAAAAATTTACAGCATCTGCTAAATGCCATTGAACTAGAAAACACATGTTCCCAGTTCTTCCTAACTGAAATAATCAATATACAATGACTAAGAATTATACAATTACCATCTAACTAAACCTAAAAAAACATCAATAATATTTAATGTATAAATACTGATTCTATGAGGAAAATCAGGTATTTAGTTATTGGTATTCACCTAACATTTAAGACAATGGTAAGTTGAGGCAATTCAGCTTAATAATTACCATCTAACTAGCCTAAAAAAACATCAATAATATTTAATGTACAAATACTGATTCTATGAGGAAAATCAGGTATTTAGTTATTGGTATTTACAAGGTTTGTTCTGATTATCATCACAACAAAGGTTGACTATAAAATTTGTTAAGAATGATTTTTAATGTTGACTGTACATAAAAACTACAACCACGTGATTATATCAAAACCCTACTTAATTGAAAATACAGCTGTGACAACATACAGCTGTCAAAAAATTGAGAATGATAATTTGATTGCTTTGATTAAAAAAAACATTAAAGAAATAAATTGATAATTTGATGCAAGTCTAACTTGATCACACAAATAACACCATATTGAATATTGGCTAAAGAAGTTATTTTTGATACAAAAGGGAGAATCCTAATCTTGATACAAATAACACCATATTGAGTATTGGCTTATGAAAAATATTAAAAATAAAAAGGGGAAATTTATAATTTGATAAGAATAACACCATCTTAAATATTGGCTTATGAAAAATATGAAGCATCAAAAGGGAAAATTTCCCTTAAAAATGGCTTTACATGAAATAGTGAATTGACAATTTCATTATCTGAAAATAGTGACAGTAACTAGGTAGCTGCTACTCATGCTGAAGAGAATAATTCTCCTGGTTAGTCCAACCAGTTGCTTCTAATTAAGCTCCTAAGCATTTCGCAAACTGGAAAATTTAGTCAATTTTCTCACTACGTGCACAACACAGGAAAGTTTAGACATAATACCACTTAACATAAACACTTGATACTTACAATTGCCCCATCTGGGGCCCAAACACTAACACAGGAGCATCGAATACCAGAATGACGCCTCTGCCTGAAAATGTCTATCGGAACTTGCCAAATGGTTCTGCGTGAAAACGCGATGCGAGCTGACGCTCGAAAAATGTTTAAATATTTTTGGTCAAATTTTAATAGATTTCGGGGTAATGTTGAATGACAATAGTGATCTAAAATTGTAATAATGATTGCGTTAGCTTTATTTAATTTTTAGAAGGTAGTTTTATTAATTTATGAAATTTAGACTGAAGTGCGGCACAAGGCGTTCACTACAGATGTGTAGCATACCGCTACATAAGCGTAAAAATTAGAAATTTGCCATTCGAACTTAAATAAATTAATTAGTAGCATTAAAAATCTTACTTTAATTTATTAATAATTATTTTCTACTTTTAATTCGTAATCATTGAAGTTTTTGTGTAAATACATGAGACGATAAAATAACAATTTACATTTTTCGAGAGAGAAGCCCTCTGGTGGCAATACTGCGCAATGCGCGTCTCTGTTTCAAATAGAGCACTCTTACTTTGGCGGTTGACTAGCCCGCTCACAGCATTTTTCTCGTGAGTAATCAGTGTTAGAAAATAATCGTGTTCTTTCTTCGTTCTCGTGAGTAATCAGTGTTAGAAAATAATTGTGTTCTTTCTTCGTGTTCAGTGAGTATTAATAGTTGACAGGCAGTGTTATTTGGATACGTAGTTATGCGTAGGAATTGTGATGTAGCATGTTTTCATTCAGTGCTTTGTTTTGTTTTTTCTCAACGTGACTTAGCGTAAAAATATTGCGTCAGATGTGCATTGCATTTCCGTGTCATGATTTTATTATCAAAACATAATCATGTTTCGTTCCTTTCTTCACTACAATAGTAGATACCTGCAGTTTTCATTCATGATTCGATACTCGGAACGAACGCGGCGAAATTTGCCGGCGTTCGCTGTCGATAGCGTCTTTGTGTAATGGCGGAACCTCACACCTTCGTCTCTTGTCACTACTCTGTGACTATAAATACTATAGGCATGTGTTATAGTAGCATTTATTCTTTTTTTTACAAACCGACTTGCAGTAGTTTAAATTACGAAAAGTATTCATGTCTATGCTTGCTAAGTTTTGGAATTTCATTTCTTAATTCCATACTCTTTGAAACCTTTACGTAACCGCACTTATTTCAATATAAAACATTTCAATAAAATTTAATTTAACTCATCGCATTCTTGTGACAAACAACCCACTACCATCTGCCTATCTTGAGTGTGTGCAAATTGCTGGCGGCTTGGCTGAGGCCGACGTGTAAAGCCGCCCGGCTGCACTGGGTCCAAGCTCGCAGGATTTCTACACCGCCCACCCCTCTCCCTCCACCTCCGAGCAGCTACTGAGGTTGCCATTCGCGCCAATTCCATCTCGCGCAAAACAGGCATTTTTTAACTTTTTTAAGTTAACCTTAAACTAACTGAACTTGGCCTAACCTTACCCAACCTAACCTAACTTAACCTAACCTCTTAACCTAACTTAACTTAACTTAACCTAACCTAAATTAATTTAACCTAACATTTCTGTGGCTGCTTGGAGGTGGTGCTGTAGCTGGTTGGAGGTGGAGGGAGAGGGCTAGGCGGTGTAGAAATCCTGCGAGATTAGACCCTGTGCCGCCCGGCTAAATCGCCACACGGAACTTTCATGCTTTCGTTTTTCTTTCTTCGCGTATTTTCCGTCTGTGAAATCAACGCTTAGGTTTTCCTTTTCCTTCTATCATTGGGGATATATATTATTCCTTAATTCCTTTATTATTGCAAATGATATCTACCAGGATTTTTCAGTAGGATTTATATCCATGAACTTTAGGATTTTTATGTTTTTTTTTCTTACTGCTTTCAAAAGTGCAGTCACTTGATATTTTCACGATATTCCGTAGATCTCGTGTTTACTTGCCCGTAGTCTCTGTAAGGAATCACGATCTTTATTACCGGAAGTTCTTAAACCTAATACTCAGATTTTTTAAAGCCAGAGGCATTAGTGAACAGTTTTGACAGCTAAACAGTTTAAACAATTTATTTATTGTTAAAACCTGTCAACCAAAATCTGTCCTATCTCCTTGAGTTTGCCAAAAGTGAGAATCCTTAGAGTAGCTGGTGTCAAACCTGTAGGAGTTTCTCGGAGTTCTCCGTGTGGGAAGAGTTGTCATTATATGTTGGATTGCCAGTGGTGGAATGTCTTGATGTCTCTCCTGGAACGTTTCATCCAGCGCCTCTGCCCTTACAGGACCTCAACGTCATCACACACACCATTTACAACATTCTCCCTGGGCCGCTTTTGGTTTTTCTACTTGGATTGGATTTGGCTATGCTCTGGGGCCTTTAGCCGGATATATTCTCTAATTACGGGACTTAATTCTCAACTGCCTAAAAGTACGGGCACCATTGAATTAGCTTTGCATTCGCTGAATTCCGCGTGCCTGGATCTTAAGTACTATTCAAACCAAGAGTCCTCATCGCCATCCGGCTCGGCACCTTGATCAAACTCACCTGCTCCAAAATTAAGCATGCTTTGCCCACACAAATAGCTACGCACCGATTGTTGTGCTTGTTTAAAAATTGCCCACAGTAAATTGAATATTCTGAACTCGATACACTTAAAATTCTCATCCACCGGCCGGAGCGATGCCAGCGCTCACCGAAGCTCACCACCGGCACTCCGGACCTCACTGGGATTTCCAGTCAAGCTCATCGAAGTCCTCCTGATTCCTCTTCAAATAAAAACCACCTGAAATAAGCTGAGTCCAAATCCGTTTTTCATTATCCCTCTTGTAATTTCCCACAACACTATCGAGAGTTGTTCGAGTTTTTGGCCGTCAAGAACTAACATTTAAGTTCAAACTACCCCAACGGTCACGAAAACCCGACACTGGTGCATTGGCCGGGAACTCGTAAAAATAAAAACTCAACTCGAAGTGTTTGAGAGATTGTGAGAGGATAATGTTGGCGTATCATTGTAGTGATAAATTTTCCCATGTCGTAGTAGTTTGAGAGATTCCTGTGGATTTTGACCGTGCTAATTGTTCTCTGAGCAGCTCTAACAAAATTTTTTTTTTCAGCGCTATCCTGTCCTTATTTGTTTGTTTCATGTGCCACAGTAGGTAGGAAAAATATTTTTTTTTCTATTTCCGTGCTTACGTTTATTCTGACTACCGTAAAATTCGCGTTTCCATTCTCCATTTTCCCTCCGTTTTCTTCAACGTTATTGATTGATTGAGTAGGTAGAAAAATAATTTTTTCCTCACCTGCTTTATTTTTGTGCCTACGCAAATTGCCGCATACCGCAGAAATTTTTCTCGTTTCCAATTTCATATTTCCTTCCTTCTGTTTCAACTTAACCTGAATGATTGAGTAGGTAAAGAATTAACGCAAACCCTTGCCACTTAATCCCAAGTCTTAGGCACTGATATCATTAATTGTGCATCCCCAAAAGTGATCGCTAGCATGACTGAATCAGATAATGAAGATCGAGCCCCCTCAAAACCCATTAGGCTCCCGCCTTTTATTCCGGAGGACGCTCACACCTGGTTTCAACAGTGTGAAGCCGTGTTTAGGTATCATAAAATAATAAATGACATAGACAAATTCTATGCTCTTGTGTCCGCCGCGCCCACAAAACTATTGAATGACTCAAACCAAATATTAGAAAACCCTCCAGCTCTCAATCCTTACGGAATCTTGAAAGGCAAAATTTTGGCAAGGCTTCAGATGTCCGATGCGGACAAATTCCGAAGTCTTGTAGACGCCTCAGCAATTCCATCTGACTCTGTCTCTTTCTCTCCCACTTCGCTAGTGAAAGAACTGCGGAAACTCGCTACGGGTGTTGCCGTAGCTGAGGGATTTCTGAAGGAAGTTTTCATGACTAAGCTTCCTCCGAATGTGCGTCCATTTCTATCGTTAGCAGGGCCCGAGCAAACGTTAGAAAAATTAGCGGAGTCCGCAGAGACGGTGATTCGAAATATTAATTTGTCACGAGAACCACAAGTTGCTTCCCTGAATGTAGCAGCCACAAATTTTAGCCCGTCAAATACGGCGCAAAATCAATCCTCAGCCACAATAGATAAGATGCAGCAGGACATCGCTGAAATAAAGCAAGCTCTCCAAAATTTTCAAATAGGTCAAAGTGTAGCTCACATTCAGCAAGGCCCAGGGAGATTCCACAGCCACCAAAATGCCTACGACTATCCCTATGACTATCACTCAAACTATCCTTCTCCTCCTCCTCAACGCTTCGATAGAGGTAGATCTTATGATAGGTCAAATCAAGACCGCCCCTTCAGGTCGCGCTCTCGTGATGCTAGTAGCAATTTATGCTGGTATCACATGAAATTTGGTGACCAAGCTCGCAAATGTGCCTCTAGATACTGTCCTCGTTATACCGAAATGACTTCGGGAAACGCCAACAGCGACGCATAGTAGCGAGTACTGCGTTGCCTCATTCCCAGACTACTCGCCTCTTGACCATTCACGATCCCGTCACCAAGTATCGATTTTTAATAGACACTGGCTCCAGTGTGTCAATTATCCCAGCCACGGTGAAAGACAAAAACAATCCATTGTTGGCGACATTACGCGCCGCAAACGGCACGCCAATTCCTTGTTACGGTGAAAGAATTTTAGAGTGGGGTCTGGGATTGAGGAGAAAATTCACATTTACCTTCTTGGTAGCTGAAGTCCAAGAGCCCATAATAGGTGCTGATTTTCTAGCCAAGTTTGGCATAATTGTAGATATTAAGAACCGTAGAATTAGGGACGAGGAGACACAGATCTCAATTCCCGCTTGTAGCATAACTAGAGCAAATGTCTTGCATTCCTTCTCGATTGCTTTCAAGGAGGAGTGCATGTTTGAACAAGAACTTAAAAATTTCCCAGCATTAACAAACCCTAACTTAGCTTCTAATGACATGCAAACATGCACAAAGCACTTCATAGAGACGCAAGGTCCGCCAGTTTTCTCCCGTGCTAGGCGACTGCCGCCTGATCGATTGGCGTTAGCTAAAAAAGAATTCGCTAGGATGCTCGAAAGTGGCATCATTCGCACTTCCAAAAGCCCTTGGGCTAGCCCTCTTTTGCTAGTACCCAAGGCTAACGGTGAATTCAGACCGTGCGGGGATTTCCGCAGGTTGAACGCCGTCACTTTACCTGATCGATACCCTATTCCTTACCTTCATGATTTCAGTCCAAATTTAGAGGGAGCACAAATTTTCTCTAAGATAGACCTGCAGTCTGCCTTCCATCAAATTCCCTTGGATGAGTCTGCGATTCCTAAGACCGCGGTAATCACTCCGTTTGGTCTCTTTGAGTTCCTCAAGATGCCATATGGCTTGAGGAATGCTCCTCAAACGTTCCAAAGGCACATGGCTGAAATTTTCTCTGATCTCACTTTCGCTTATGTCTATTTAGACGACATCCTAGTGGCATCCACAACCCCGGAGTTGCACAAAGACCATCTTAGGGTCGTTTTTCAAAGATTGTCCGACAATGGACTCCTCGTAAATCCTGCAAAATGTGAGCTCGGAAAGCCATCA
The DNA here is from genome assembly GCA_030386875.1 of Morinoia aosen. Taxonomy (NCBI): domain Eukaryota; kingdom Metazoa; phylum Arthropoda; class Malacostraca; order Amphipoda; family Talitridae; genus Morinoia; species Morinoia aosen. Next base: position 28,709,760 of record CM059570.1, on the reverse strand, counting down.
CTGATTTACTTAGGTCATGAAATCTCTAGCCTAGGTCTAAAACCTTTGCCTTCCAAAGTAGAAGTGATCAAAAACTTTCCTCTTCCACAGACCCAGAAGGAACTAAGAAGGTTCCTAGGTTCTGTTAACTTCTACCATCGTTTCATACGCAACTGTGCTCAAACTTTAGCGCCCTTGTCTGACCTCCTCGAACCGAAACGAAAAGGCAAATCTATTGAGGTAAAATGGACAGAAGAAGCGCGCAAAGCTTTTGAGACAATCAAGCACAAGTTAGCTTCCGCGACTGAATTATCCTACCCTATTGCTAATGCTGATTTTAGTCTCGTTGTTGACGCATCCAGTACCGCCGTAGGTGCTGTGTTGCAACAACAAGTAGGTACTAATATCTCTCCTCTTGCTTTCTTTTCCAAAAAGCTGTCGCCCACTGAGCGTGGTTATAGCGCGTTCGGTAGGGAACTTCTTGCTATCTACTTGTCTGTGAGACACTTCCGCTATGCTCTAGAGGCGAGGGAGTTTGTGATCTACACAGATCACAAACCTCTGACCTCAGCGATCAAAATGCCTTCTGAAAGACATTCCCCTAGGGAAGCTCGACACTTGTCGTTTATAAGTCAGTTTACCACTGACATCCGTTTCATAAAAGGGTTGGACAATACTGTCGCTGATTGTCTTTCCAGAATCAACACTGTCCAAACCAGTGGTGAAATCACTTTTGGTAATATTTCCAAAACTCAGAAGGAGGATCCTGAACTTCAGGACCTTCTCAAACCTTCTAACACTTCCCCTCCAAAACTAACCTTGGTTGACGGCGTGTACCGTGATGCCGAGCGACCTTCTCGTTTGTATCTTCCTGCGACGCTCCGCAGAGTAGCTGTCCTCCACTACCATTCCCTCTCTCATCCAGGTATTAACCGTACAGTGCGTTTGATTTCTGATCGTTTCGTCTGGCCAGCGATGCGCAAGGAGGTCAAGCAAATTGTGCAAAATTGCCATGCGTGTCAGAGTAGTAAGGTGGTGAAACATAATCGTGCGGCGCTGCAGAGTTGTGCATTCACAGGTCACAAGTTCGACTCTGTACACCTAGATTTGGTGGGTCCTTTGCCTTTATCGCGCGGGCATTCTTATTTGTTGACCATCATCGATAGGTTCACGCGTTGGGTTGAGGCTGTCCCTCTTCCTGATACCCAAACTGATACTGTAGCGCGCGCTTTCTTGTCAAACTGGATCTCTAGATTTGGGGTTCCCTTAAGTGTCACACATGACCGGGGATCACAATTCACCTCCAAATTCTGGAGTGAGCTTAGCACCGCTTTAGGGTGTGCAAATACATCAACTACAGCGTATCATCCGCAGTCAAATGGACTTATTGAGAGAGTCCACAGAAACCTCAAGGTTGCATTGCGCTGCCTTAATTGCAGTCACGATTGGACTGATAGACTTCCAGTAGTACTACTTAGCATCCGAAATTTACACAGACAGGATCAGCAATGCACAGCGGCTGAAATGTTGTACGGGAAAACGCTTCGTCTCCCCGGCGACATTGTTGACCCAAAACCTTTGCCTGAATTTTCATCCGCTGACCGTTCCGCTTATGTAACCTGTCTCAAAGATTGCATGCGTAAGATCAAGTATGTGGCTCCACGAATGCCTCAGACTCAGGACAAACTGGATTCTGCCCTGCAAGACTGCACACATGTGTATGTCCGCAATGATGCTATAAAACCTACACTCACGCGCCCTTATGATGGCCCATTCAAAGTACTTAAACGCAAGCAAAAATATTTCATCCTCGAAAGATTCGGTTCACACGACCCTGTGAGCATTGATCGATTAAAAGTCGCATACACTTCTGATCATAGTGTAACTTATAACTCATCATCCTCTCCGCAGATTTCCCTTCCCACTGAGACTCGATCAAATCTACCATCTCAGCGTCCTCAGTTGGCTGCCTTGTTGCCTAGTCAACTTGAGTGTAACCCTTTCTACGTGTCTGTACATTCAAACCCTATCCCTAAGCCTATCGTAGACTCTAATTCTAGCCCTCTTACTGACACAGCGACAAGTCTGGAGAGACCAGACGAGCCCGCTGCAGTAACTCCTGTTCCTAGGACTCTTGCCGATCTAAACTTGCAGACCCGTTTGGTGAAACTTCCCCGCTCAGTATCATTTGCCAATTGCCGAACTCGGCAGGGTCGTGTAGTTCGCCCTCCTTCCCGCTACAGATGATTGCAGCGGGTGGACCTTTCGGTCTGCGCCTTGGGGGGTAATGTAGCATACCGCTACATAAGCGTAAAAATTAGAACTTTGCCATTCGTACTTAAATAAATTAATTAGTAGCATTAAAAATCTTACTCTAATTTATTATTAATTATTTTCTACTTCTAATTCGTAATCATTGAAGTTTTTGTGTAAATACATGAGACGATAAAATAACAATTTACATTTTTCGAGAGAGAAGCCCTCTGGTGGCAATACTGCGCAATGCGCGTCTCTGTTTCAAATAGAGCACTCTTACTTTGGCGGTTGACTAGCCCGCTCACAGCATTTTTCTCGTGAGTAATCAGTGTTAGAAAATAATCGTGTTCTTTCTTCGTTCTCGTGAGTAATCAGTGTTAGAAAATAATCGTGTTCTTTCTTCGTGTTCAGTGAGTATTAATAGTTGACAGGCAGTGTTATTTGGATACGTAGTTATGCGTAGGAATTGTGATGTAGCATGTTTTCATTCAGTGCTTTGTTTTGTTTTTTTCTCAACGTGACTTAGCGTAAAAATATTGCGTCAGATGTGCATTGCATTTCCGTGTCATGATTTCATTATCAAAACATAATCAGGTTTCGTTCCTTTCTTCACTACAATAGTAGATACCTGCAGTTTTCATTCATGATTCGATACTCGGAACGAACGCGGCGAAATTTGCCGGCGTTCGTTGTCGATAGCGTCTTTGTGTAATGGCGGAACCTCACACCGTCGTCTCTTGTCACTACTCTGTGACTATAAATACTATAGGCATGTGTTATAGTAGCATTTATTCTTTTTTTTTACAAACCGACTTGCAGTAGTTTTAAATTACGAAAAGTATTCATGTCTATGCTTGCTAAGTTTTGGAATTTCATTTCTTAATTCCATACTCTTTGAAACCTTTACGTAACCGCACTTATTTCAATATAAAACATTTCAATAAAATTTAATTTAACTCATCGCATTCTTGTGACAAACAACCCACTACCATCTGCCTATCTTGAGTGTGTGCAAATTGCTGGCGGCTTGGCTGAGGCCGACGTGTAAAGCCGCCCGGCTAAATCGCCACACGGAACTTTCATGCTTTCGTTTTTCTTTCTTCGCGTATTTTCCGTCTGTGAAATCAACGCTTAGGTTTTCCTTTTCCTTTTATCATTGGGGATATACATTATTCCTTAATTCCTTTATTATTGCAAATGATATCTACCAGGATTTTTCAGTAGGATTTATATCCATGAACTTTAGGATTTTTATGTTTTTTTTCTTACTGCTTTAAAAAGTGCAGTCACTTGATATTTTCACGATATTCCGTAGATCCCGTGTTTACTTGCCCGTAGTCTCTGTAAGGAATCACGATCTTTATTACCGGAAGTTCTTAAACCTAATGCTCAGATTTTTTAAAGCCAGAGGCATTAGTGAACAGTTTTGACAGCTAAACAGTTTAAACAATTTATTTATTGTTAAAACCTGTCAACCAAAATCTGTCCTATCTCCTTGAGTTTGCCAAAAGTGAGAATCCTTAAAGTAGCTGGTGTCAAACCTGTAGGAGTTTCTCAGAGTTCTCCGTGTGGGAAGAGTTGTCATTATATGTTGGATTGCCAGTTGTGGAATGTCTTGATGTCTCTCCTGGAACGTTTCATCCAGCGCCTCTGCCCTTACAGGACCTCAACGTCATCACACACACCATTTACAACATTCTCCCTGGGCCGCTTTTGGTTTTTCTACTTGGATTGGATTTGGCTATGCTCTGGGGCCTTTAGCCGGATATATTCTCTAATTACGGGCCTTAATTCTCAACTGCCTAAAAGTACGGGCACCATTGAATTAGCTTTGCATTCGCTGAATTCCGCGTGCCTGGATCTTAAGTACTATTCAAACCAAGAGTCCTCATCGCCATCCGGCTCGGCACCTTGATCAAACTCACCTGCTCCAAAATTAAGCATGCTTTGCCCACACAAATAGCTACGCACCGATTGTTGTGCTTGTTTAAAAATTGCCCACAGTAAATTGAATATTCTGAACTCGATACACTTAAAATTCTCATCCACCGGCCGGAGCGACGCCAGCGCTCACCGAAGCTCACCACCGGCACTCCGGACCTCACTGGGATTTCCAGTCAAGCTCATCGAAGTCCTCCTGGTTCCTCTTCAAATAAAAACCACCTGAAATAAGCTGAGTCCAAATCCGTTTTTCATTATCCCTCTTGTAATTTCCCACAACACTATCGAGAGTTGTTCGAGTTTTTGGCCGTCAAGAACTAACATTTAAGTTCAAACTACCCCAACGGTCACGAAAACCCGACAGATGTACCTGACCTCCTACATTTCCTTTTGCAGCAATAATCCCAATATCACCCATTATCTCATAATATGGGGGAAGATGTCCTTAAGATCGATTTGATAGGGCAGTTTAAAGTTGTTGTTTGTTGTTAAATGTAATAAATTTAGTTTTAAACTTAAAGTTAGTTTCATTGGTCTTTATCTTTACAAGAAAGAAAGCGGAAGAAAAAACGTTTATTTCCAAAAAAGTTGACACATGAGAAGCATGCCAGCACATTGGCTTTTAAAAATTTCTTAATATAAGATATCAGACAAACGTACCATACGAGGTGTACTAATAGACAAACTATACGTCGTCTACAAATAGACCAACCACACGAGGTGTACTAATAGACAAATTATACGAGGCGTACTATTAGATAAACCATTCATCGCGTGCCAATTGATCAACTCTGTCAAGGGTTAGTTTAATAAAATTTTAATTTCTTCAATATTTTGGATAGAAGGGCTCTAAAATGTTGACAATCTGTGAGTGTGTGGATGTGGACAATTTAAAAAAATTATTCTGTCATTTCCAGCGACATACCCAAATAAATATTATGGAATCTTGGTGATACATGAGGATCTACCTTAACTTATGCGTAATTCTTTTCCGGACTACATATCGTCAGTCGACCATTGGAGAGTGAAGCACCGTTCCACTCACTCCTATTAAGGTTAAATAGAAAAATATTATTCGCGTAACTCAACTGTGGTAATGAAGGAAAAAGTATGCTTGGCTTGTAGGGAGAATCGAGGCTCCAATATTTAGTTGCCGTTTTTTCAATAGAAATCTCAATATACGATGCTCTGGGGTGAGACAACACCAACATATACCGCCCGGGTGGTTGTGCCTGCACTGCCACCCAACCCATAACATAACACAATCCCCCACGCCTGCCCCCCAGTCGCCTGGGTGTCTCCCTCCTGCCCCTCACCCTCTCCCTGACCCCAACGACAACCCACCCCAAGACAGTTCCCCCGACGCAGCTTCCAACACCCGGACTCCTCCCCGTCCCCGCCTTCGGGCACGTCCTCCCCGCAGAGACTCCCCCCCCAGACGAGACGACACCCCCCCTAGCCCTCCTCCCCCCCCTCTTGACTCTCCGCCCCCCACGCCTCCTCCCGCACAAACAATTGACTTAATGCCACCCTCCCATCAACTTAACATACTACAATTAAACATAGACGGCATCACAAACAAACAGATGGAACTTAAACACACACTCACTACCCACAACATACACATAGCCGCTATCCAGGAAACTAAACTTAGGAACACTTCACTTACACCAAAGTTTCCTGGTTACACGACTCTTAGACTCGACAGACAAAGAGACGGCGGCGGCGGCGGCCTTATCACCCTCATACACAAGGCAATCCCATTCACAAACACAACAGCCCACACACTCGCAAACATGCCCCAAGACAACACTCTAGAAATACAGACTGTAAGAATTAGGGTACACAAACACGACATCAACATCGCAAACATTTACATCCCTCCGACCTCCTCATGCCCCCCAGGATACTCCCCAAACACATCATACGTAGAAACACTACCTGACATCTACGTCCTGGGGGACCTCAACGCTCACCACACTACATGGCTCACCTCCCAAACAAACGATACCCGCGGACACCTCATCCTTCAACAACTAGACTCCCTGGTAATCCTCAATGACCCCGACACACCCACCCGCAAGCCCTATAACATTAACACCGCCCCCACCTCCCCGGACATATCCCTGGCTTCACCATCACTTGCCCTCAGATGCTCGTGGCATGCGCTCCACGAACTCCCCTCCGATCACCTCCCTCTTCTCATTACACTCTCATTTCACAGACCACTCCCCTCACTACACTCACGCTCATTCACAAATTACAAACACGCAGATTGGCACTCCTTCACCGCATCAATCGAAGACTCTTTACACAATTTCACTTTGAACAACTACACCAGCATTGATGCGGCAGTACAACACTTTAACACAGCCATCACGAACGCAAACAAACACCATATCCCAACAGGACACAGAAGACACTTTAATCCAACATTCAACCGCGATACAAAACTCAAACTTCAAACTAGGAACCATCTTCGCTCACTTCCCCTCACACCCAACACCCTGGCTCGAATACAAGAACTCAATGTAGAAATAGACAACAACATCAAAGACGAACAACGAGCCAGGTGGAAACAAACACTAGACACGATCACTTTTGACACCGACCCAAGTAGACTATGGAAACTTCTGAGGGGCCTCAATAACAAATACACCGACAACACTACCACGCACGAGGCCATCCTCTCTCACCACACAAACATCCCCACAGACAAGCAGCAGGCGGACACACTCATTAAACACTACTCAAACATTAGCCGACTCCCACACAAACACGAGAATAGGATCATACTGCGCCGCCTGCATGCTCTACAGATCGACAACACGTACACGCCCTTTACACCTCACATGACGGCGGTGGCCGTCTCCAACACTAAACATACAGGCAGCCCCGGACCTGATGGCATCTCACACATTCACCTCAAACACTTAGGACCACAAGCCATCAGGGCCCTCACAGACATCTTCAACCACGCAGTCGCAAACAACAGCATACCCAACATCTGGAAGACAGCCAAGATCCTACCCATCCTGAAGCCCAACAAATCACCCACAGATCCAGCCTCTTACAGACCTATATCACTTCTGTGCAACCCTTCAAAGATACTAGAGAGGCTGGTTCTTCACAACATCTCACCACACGTCCCACTCTCACCCTCACAACACGGCTTCAGGCAACAACACTCCACTAACACACTCCTCACGCACATGACACAAACAATTCTCGAAGGCCTTAACTCTCCCAAACCTGCTCCACGCACACTGTTAGCTGCCATCGACATAAGCAAGGCCTTCGACACAGTTCCACGTCACTTACTTATTAACAAAATACTCAACACACACATCCACCATAACCTTCAGAAATGGCTCGCCAATTTTCTTTCGGGCCGCCATGGCTACACAACATACAACGGCAAGTCCTCCATAACAAAACACTTCACCAACGGAGTACCGCAGGGCTCCGTGCTCTCACCTACACTATTCAACTTATTCCTCCATGACATACCGGCCCCTACACACCCACAAACACACCTCCTCACATACGCAGACGACCTAACCATCTTCTCCCTACACCCTAAACACGAGACCGCCGCCACTCAACTACAAGACTACATCCACATAATAGAGAACTGGCTAGAAACAAACAGACTCAAGGTCTCCGCAAACAAATCCTCACTCACACTCATCACACCTTATAATAGAGAATACAACATCCATCCCCACGTCACATTAAACAACACCCCCATCCCCTACACAGACACACCCAAAATCCTTGGAGTTACATATGACCGAGGTCTTACGTTCAGCCCACACACTAACAATATCAACACTAAATGCATCACTAGGCTGAACGTCCTCCGAGCACTAACACACACTACATACGGCCACTCCAAGGAAGACATAACAACAGTATACAAACAGTTCATCAGACCCATCCTCACTTACGCACACACATCTTGGTACGCAGACACTGCCCGCACACACTTACAGAAACTACAGTCCACACAAAACACAGCGTTGCGCATTGCCACGGGCTGTACACGATCGACCCCTATAGCACACCTACACGAAGAAGCCCTTGTCCTCCCCCTCCTTGACCACATGAACACGCTAGGGACAAACTTCTACACCTCCACACAAGACCCTGCCCACCCGCTACACTACATGCAACAACCCCGGCCAACCCAACGAACATTACACACCACCCCGGCCACACACCTCAGAACACTATATGACTCCCTCCCTCCCTGCCCCCCTGACACCTCACTACGCACACACATACACACACAGTTCACCTCACGCGCCCTCGCTGCCCTACCCCCTAACTCCCTCCTCGGAGTGAGACCCCCCCCCGTCCCCTCGACGGAGCGATCCCTCCCCCGGCAGGATCGAGTCCACCTGGCGCGGCTGCGGTGCGGGCACCACACTTCACTCCCCTCATACATGCACAGAATAGGACTTGCGGAGGACGACAGCTGCGTCTGGTGCCATGCCAACGTGGGCGATCTTCCGCATGTCCTCCTACACTGTCCCGCCCTACACGCACACCGACACACACACCAGATACATGCACTGGAGCACCTCTGGACTCGCCCCGCGGACGTAGTGAGGTTTCTGCACGACGCGGGCGTCTTCCAGAGGCCCATATAACCACACCCCTCTTCGCCTCGAGCCGGGCCCGGTCTGGGGCGGCCCTGGCCGCGGCGGACCCCTTCGAGCGGCCGTCGGGGCAAAACAACAACAACAACAACTTCGAGAGAAAAGCGCTATATATGAAAACGACTGATATCTTAAAGAAAAAAAATACTAGCCTTAGTACGTTTAATTAAAATCTTTTAGGCTAAAAATTTTATTGCTTTATCAATTCGTATGCAATCTTTCAACTTAATTGATAAATAAATATATACCTATATGGGAGAAGGTAGGTAAAATAATTTTTCCTGACGTTAAAAAATCAATTTATGAGCTCTTAAAAGTTGCATCAAGTGATTCAAAGTAATACATGTGAGCCAGAATGCCATAATTGAACTAATTGTTGTTCGATCATTCTATGAATTTTCCGTTATTTTTTATATTTTTGATGAAACTGGAACGTTGTGTTTGCAAACAAACGAATGCGGGAGTCAGATTGACAGCCGGTCTTATTACAAAACACAAATAGCCTTCTGAGATCACAACGAACGCAATTGATGCTAGAGTGCCAGCAAGATTGTCACTAATAGAAGGCCTCTAGAAACCATATGTAAGCGCTGCGGTATACCGTGGTCAGCGCCCTAGCGATTTGAAAAGTCGTAAAGGCGAGTTTCACTGTTGCACAGCATGTGGAAGTAGGCACTCTCAGTTGGACGGCACTGCGAAGCATGGTTGAGAAGATGTATCACGCGTGGTTATACGCAGTGCCTATATCTGTTAACGATTTCAGTAATCAGGAATATTACCTACCCTAGAAAACTCGCAGTACAATTTTCTTGGTTTTCATCAATTCAACAATATTTGGTGATTCACAGTTTAGTCGTGAAGTTAACTATACCAAATGTTGGGGTGCTGAAGTAATTCTTCAGCACCCTGATATTGATCAAATTTTTATGTAGGCCTATAGGCCTAATTGAGAAATAAAATGATTACATTAGAGTATTGCTTTTCTCATGTGTAAATAACGTAATGAGAGAATAATTTTAACTTGAAAACTACCTTGCATAAATTGTAGTGTTAAAGCTCATTTTCATCAAAATGTATGACTCAAGAAAAGAGCTTTTACAGTATAAGTCATGAAGTTTATCAAGTTATTTGCTAGGTTTCAAGCACTCTCTTGCTATCAAAATTAATGGCAAAATATTATGAAGTAAGCTTAGTGAAAGAAGCATGTATTTTAATTAGTTAGCACACAGAAGTAAATTAGCTATAGGTCTAACTTACCACATGTTTTTCATAGCTTTAATAGATTTTGCTACTTTTATTTTCAAGTGTGTCTGGATTTGTGAATTTCTTTAAATTTTCCAAATTAATCCTGGTAGCAAAATATTTGTATTTATGAAGATTAATGAATTTAGAGAAGATGAAATTTAATATAATGACTTAGCCAAACCTTTCTCCATTTTTTAAGCAATGATTTATTGATGTTAAAATACTTGAAACTTGGAAGGAGAATTTTGGTGCAACAGGTTTCTGTTCTGGAATTTTATTATATTAAACCTTTATTGTGTTACTAACTAAAATAGCGGTAAATGTGTAGCGTTGGTCAGTAACCAATTTCCCACTTTTTGGTGTCTAATTGTAGTTAACTAGATCAAAATAAACAAGTTTTCTTCTATGCACTTTCCGTCGTAAATAAATATTTTGCAAGTTATAGTCATTCGGGGCAAATGACGATCGTTTTCAGTAACATCTAACCAGCGCGTATATTAATGACAATCAAAAAACATTCTATGTGCCACACAGTGTGTTGATACATTATGCTTCTATGATCCCCGTATTGAAATCTTTTGAAAATGTTGTTGTTTTAAATATAAGTCCGATTTAGTGGTGCGATCGCCATTTATCCCACTGGGGTAAATGGCGATTTTCATGGGGCAATTGATGATCGGTCTGTGATTCGATTACTTAAAGGTAGTATGTCATACCAAAGGATAGATAAAGACTGAAATCATCAACTAAATATATTCAAACAAAATTAAAATGATATAACTCACATTACAAGCCGCTGTGGTCTTCCATTTCTTTTTCTGGGTTGCGGACAGAGTTAAGGCTCAGTTAGTCTTGTCAGTAAAGCAGTTAGGCAGTCTGTCAGTCAGGTATTCTCTGAGTCTAGTCATTGTAGTACTGTCTAATACCTTAACCATCCCTCTCATGAAATTTGCGAAGAGAGATCATGGCCTGAACATCTGGAAAGCGAAATATGTTTTTCCTAACGTCAGGGAGCAGAGGCCCAAACACTATGAATTTGGTGTCAATGATTAGGACCTCTTTAACAGTCTTCTCAGCCCAGGTCCATGCTGCAGGGTCACTGAAGATCGTTTTCTTCTGCAAAAAATTGACCTCCACCTGCGTCACGTCAGTTTCTTCATCACTTGAGAAGACTTTTACAACTTTTCCCCAGAAGTACTGAGGCTTTGGGTGTGAGAAGTACACTGCAACATATTTATTGATGTCTGCGTCTTCAATGGCACCACTCTCTGACGTGACGACCTGTGTTCTATCATCTGTGGTCCCATCATGCCTACCAACTCTGTCCTTGTCTTTTCTGTCATCTGTCTCTTCTCTTCCTTGTGTCACCTCCATTCTCTCTTCTGTAGCCTCCTCAAAGTTATCTTGCACTTCTTCAAGGTCATCTTTGAGAGATAAATCACTTGAGGTGTTTGCTTCGGTCATTGCAACACTGGAAACGTCTTTTGAGTCCAAGTCCTCGTCCTCCTCCTCCAACTTTCTCTTCTTCCCGGTTGCTTTTTTCTTTGGTGCTTCCTTCTTTGACTTCTCGGTTTGAGTAGGGGCTCCCTTCTTCCGAGGTTTTACCTTAGGCTCGTTCATTTCTACAATCTTTTGGCGGAACTTTTCATCAGTTATTATCGAGCTGCTCATGGGAATGACTCTCCTCTTTTTTGTGAGGGGGGTAGCACCACGTCCTCTAGAGTGTAGGACAGCCTCTATAGAAGCTGGAAGAGAGCTCTTACCACGCTGAGAGATGCTTGAGGAGAGACATTTGAAGAGGAGACTCAATGCAGCCTCATCCCTGCTCAGTAGCTCATCCACCAGCTGTTGGTCCGTGCACTTCTTTAATTCCTGTGAGAGAGCTGGTTCAGTACTGGCAGGTGATTGCCAAAAGCTGCAACTAGGAGTTTGAGAATCTGTAGACGTAGAAGCAGTGGCTGGTCGCTTAGGTGTTGAAGCAGTAGGTGCAGACGCTCCTTTCTTCAATGTGAGCCCATGGCGCTTTAAGAAGTTGTTCACCCAGTCCCTTCCTGGCCGATTGTCAAGGAAAGGAGTGATGCATTGGTTACATTCTAGGTAGTCATGTATGAGAGACTGAAATTCGGCAATGGTAGGAGGCATTCCCATTTTCTCCATAATCTTCACGCATCTCAATATTTCTGCCTCCATTTCATCGGACAGTGCAACCTTCCTTCCCTGCAAACAAAGAATAGATATATATTGGAATCAATGTAGCTAAGTAATACAAGATATATATATATATATATAAATAATATTAAACAAGAATGTTATTGCACATCAACATCAACTCACAATTATTGCCAAGGTAAATGTATCTACAGTATTATAGAACCCATACATATTTCTTTTTATATTCAAACCTATTTTCTTAGGCTTTATTGTAATTAGTTATATTTGCACTCACTCTTTTGCCTGTGTATGTTGCAGCTTGGTAGTCCTCAGATTCCTGGTGCTTCTTATGTTCAATCCACAGCTTTCCATACCCGATGTTGTGCTTCCTTGCTGCCTCCTTAATTGCAACACCACTTGCAATTTCTTCCAGGGCGAGTTTAAGGGTCTCATCGTTGTATGGCTTAGCCTTCTTAACATAATTCCGTACCATTTTCTCAAAAATTAAAAGCACAATTAATTGCACATGGTTTCTGTAACTTCTGAAACATATAAAAAAAGGTTAAGTAACGTGGGGCAATTGGCGATCGCTATGGGGTAAATCGCGATTGGGGATGGGGCATTTCACGATCGGTGTGGGGGCAAATGACGATCGGGTTAGCGATCGCCAATTGCCCCCACACCGATCGGAAAATACCCCACTTTTAAAATGCTGTGGTGTCACTAATACTCGACTAGAAATGCTATGAAAGTGAGGGCGATCGCCAATTGCCCCAAATGCATCAATCGATTGCCAAATGCCCCCAAAATTTATCTGTGTGGCGAATTATAACAAATTTTCCGAAACATTGCAAATGTTTTGAAAAACATTTTTTATATGGTTTTGGGAGAAATTGTGTCACACATTAATTTTTTACCATAGAAAAACTATAGAAGCCCTGAAATGACCGCAAATGAATGCTTTAAGAGTTTATGCACTCATTTCTTGTCCATAGTGATTCTAACTCTCCTGAGCCTAAAATCATTTTTTGCCCCCAAAATGACGGAATCGCCATTTGCCCCAAACGACTATATAGCGGTAAATTACTGACCGCAACTCCAGTGTTTGAAGCGGGAACTAATTCAAACAGCACGTCGGATGGCAATACTGCAATGCCGTCTCTCTATTAGTTCGATCGTCATCAAAGACGAAACCAAACCTACCGCTATACCTTGTTAAATACTCACTTGACAAAAAAAGTGTATAGAAGAAAATTTGTTTATTTCGATGTTATTACCATGATTCAAGCAACAAAAATTTGAAAATCGATGAGTAGCTGTTTATTCGAGCGCATTCGTCATCAAAGACGAAACTAAACTTACCGCCATAACTCGTTAAATACTCATTTACGACGGAAAGTGCATAGGAGAAAGCTTGTTTATTTCGATCTAATTAACTACGTTTAGGCACTGAAAACTCAAAAATTGATTACTGACCAATGCTACATATTTACCAAAATATCCTTGAAGTGGGTTCAGGCTCCGCGGGGTTGGCAAATAATAAATTAAAAAGTACCCAAACATACGCAAACAGCTCTCGCTCAAGAGTAAACTTACTGGAACTACTACCTATGGTAAACAAAAATTTCAAATAGTAAATCTGAAATATATGTCAGTTATTGATTTTCCACTTATTGGTGCCTGAATCTAATTAATTGAATCAAAATAAACAAGTTTTCTTCTATGCACTTTCCGTCTCAAATGAGTATTTTACCATTTATAGCAGTAAGTTTAGTTTTGTCTTTGATGACAAATGCGCTCGAATAAACAGCTATTCATCAATTTTTGAATTTATGTTGCTTGAATCATAATAATATCAAAATAAACAACTTTTCTTCTATACACTTTTTTCGTCAAATGAGTATTCAACGAGGTATAGCGGTAGGTTTGGTTTCGTCTTTGATGACGATCGCGCTGGAAGCGAGTGCGCATTGCAGTGTTGCTGTCCGACGTGCTCCTTGAATTACTTGCCGCTTCAAACACTGGAGTTGCGGTAAGTCATTTACCGCCATAACTAATAAAATACTCATTTGAGATGGAAAGTGCATAGAAGAAAACTTGTTTATTTTGATCTAATTAACTATGCTTAGGCATCAAAATTTACAAAATTGATTACTGTCATATCCTTCAGATTTACCTTTCAAAGTTGAATAACTCAAAATTAATGTATCAGCAAGCACAATGTCATTCATGTAAAACATTTGTAAATATGTTTCTTTAGTGATTCTTTGGAACGTAATTTTTGATTTCCATGGACCGGTTAAAATCAATATTGACCATTTTTAGTTACGGAGTTACCTAACATATATCTGATATTGAAATGACATATTTGAATTTTTTTAGTTAACATGAAGTAAGTATATAAATAATTGAGGTAAATGTGTAGTATATGTTAATAATTGATTTTCCAGTTTTTGAGTCATTAACCTAGTTAATTAGGTTAAAATAAACAAGTTTTCTTCTATGCACTTTCCATCTCAAATGAGTATTTAATGATTTATAGCGGTAAATTACTGCCCGCAACTCGTGTGTTCGAAGCGGCAAGTAATTCAAGCAGAACGTCGGACAGCATCACTACAATGCCGTCTCACTTCCAGCCCATTCGTCATCAAAGACAAAACCAAACCTACCACTATACCTTGTTAACCCTTTAATGGTTTGCTCAACAAAATTGTCGAGGTATTTTTAGGCCTGATAAAATATACGTAATTTTAGTTACCTATTGTTTTTTCTTGTTCTGGCAGCTCAATAGAACTGTTGCACAAAAAGTAGGCAATAGATGGCGCTGAGGCAGTGGCAAGCCTCAATGTCCACAACCTTTTGATCTCTGTGTACGCGTCGCCAAACATCTCTTCTTTCTTATTTCAATTTCAGGGTGTAACAAGTATATAATCTATGTCTATTTTACATTTTATATTTAATTTGTTCTTGTAGACGTGTTTTGAGCATATTTTTTGCAGGTAATTATATTATTATGGCACCGTGTAAGGTACTTGAATATATGTCCACAATTTTGTTGAGCTGCCCATTCATGGTAAAAATTATGAGTAGAGAATCAGCTCAACAAAATTGTTGAACTATGTTATTTCCAACGGTTATTGATAGCATTTCACCTTCACAGGCCCCAAAATGGATGTGTCAGGTTTCTATGATACCAGAAATAGATATCTGCAAGGTGTGGCTCCAAATTATGCCGATGATTCTGATGATGGCATTGACACGGACGACGGTGTTGCTGATCCTGATTTCATTCCTAACAGAAGTGGTGCAATAGCAAATGACATTGATGAAGGCGATGATACATGTGATGAAGGCACAACTATATTGCATGCCAATGAGGGTAGCTCAAACCAACAGCTAGAGGGAACAAGCACTACAAAACACAGAACACGCTAACAAAATACTGATGTAATTCAGTCGAATGATGAACTTCCAGACGAGCCTCTCTCGCGGAAACGACAGTGGAGGAAAAGAGACATCGATAATATTTATCCACCAGAGATTAAATTTACTGGGCCAGATGAAATGCTAACACCTTACCAGTATTTCTCTCAGTTCTTCACAAATGACTAACCTTATCTCGTATCACACAAACTTATACTCAGTTGAACAGTGTACCAAGAGTGTTGGTATAGATGACAATGAAATATAACAATTTCTAGCAATAATGCTCCATATGGGGGTGTATACAAGCTGCCAGCAGTGTACGATTACTGGAGTACGCTTCTGAGGGATGACGCATTAGATGCTATAATGAGAATGGTTTGATGAGTTAGAGGTAAAATTCTCTGAAAGTGTATATACATTTTACTGACAACAATAGTGAACACAATGACGATATATGTTGGAAGCTTAGGCAGCTGTTTGAAATGTTTCATGATCACTGTAAGAAGGTTGAAGGCAACTCATACAATTAAGAGTGTAGATGAAGAAATGGAAGGAAAATGGAAGTGGAAGAAAATGGTAGAAAAGGCAGGAAAGCAATGCCAATACATCAGAAATAAACCCAATAAGTGGGGCTTCAAAACTTTTGTAGATCAAGCTGTAGTGGAATCATTCATGATTTACCATCATATCAAGGAAAAACATTTATCACAGAAACCCTGGAAGAAAATGAGAAAGACCTGTCGAGTAGTTAAAATGTGTCAATGGTAATGACAAGATATACCCCTAACCCTGAATCAGCTGTGGTTTTTTGTGATAACTTTTTCACAATCTCATAAAGTGTGATTTATTCTTGGGCCTAAAAATAAGCAAACTTGCTTCGTTGATTGTCCCAAGAAGTGAACAAGCACCATGACGGTGACTGGAAGCGACTCTAGTCGCATCTTCCAGTTACACTGGAACCCATTCAAAATTTTTTCTATTTATTCGATACAGAACAACCCAAAGATTTCCAGCTGATACGGCAACAAAATGTTGTTTTCCATTTTACCCATCATTCTTTGTATTTTATATTAGCATTAGAAGAAAGTAAGTTTGTTACGCAGGTTATTTTTTGTGAAAAATATATTGATATAATGAGTCAATGTGCATGTCTAACTTACTACCATAATGTGGCAGCTCGACAAAATTGTAGGTACCGTAATGTGGCAACTCAACAATATTGTTGAGGTTCGTAACTTGAGAAATATGTTAGATACCAAAAATTTTCTTAAACAAAAGTTGTTACTCTACTTCAAAGATAAAGGAATTTGACATGAAGAAATTTTTTTTTACCCAAATTCTACAAGTGACCATTAAAGGGTTAAATACTCATTTGACAAAAAAAGTATAGAAAAAAGTTTATTTCAAAAAGTGCATAGAAGGAAACTTGCTTATTTCAATCTAATCGACTATGTTTCAGCACCAAAGATTCAAAAATCGATTATTAACAAACGCTACACATATACCATAATTAATTACATAACTTACAATTTTTATTTATACATGTATATACAAACTTGATTACTTGAAAAAATCTTTTATATTTTTGTATCAAGAATAAACCTCTAAAAGATATCATTTATTTTTGTGATAAATGTATATATAAAACTCTAAGAAAAACAAAAACAGGCTGTAGTTGTAAATTTCTCTATTAAATAATCCCCATTGAATAAGCTTGACAGAATTTAAGAATTGTGAATGACCTCTAGAAATTTACTACATATTTATTAGAGTTTCTTCTTATTTGTATTTTCAGAAAGCCTGCTTTAACTTAACTGTTAGTAATAAATTTTCAGGTACTTTTGTATAGATCAAAAGTTTAATTTGCTTGAGTTAGCATTTTTAGCGTGGCATGGCAGACTTCCTTATTTGCGGTGGAACCAGCTACGTGCCTGAAGACGGTATGACGGGAGCCCAGATGTTCGCCTGTGGTGAAGGATTGACTTATCAGTAAGTGTTCTAGTGATGTACCGATGTATCGGTATCGGTATCGGTATCGGCAGTATCGGCCATTTTTAGTGGTATCGGTATCGGCAAAATCCGGCCGATACTTTACCGATACTTTCCAAAAATACGTATTTTATCATTCAAATGAAGGTCATAAATCATGAAAGTAAAAGTATTTAACCTTATAATACCCGTTGTGTGTTTATTTATATATTTATTTGGTGTCCGCGTTGTGTGAGTTTGCGGTATCATGGATACCGAATTCCTCAGTGTAACATTAAAAGATGGCGTTTCCATGCATTTAAATATTTGACATTTTATCAGGATAGGTTTTGTTAGGATAGGATAGGTTAGCTTAGATTAGGATAGGCTAGGTTAGCACAGGTTAGGTAATACTGTCAGAATTTTTTCTCGGGTCCGCCTAGCTTAACGATGACATTGTCCATGGAATCTCCGCGGGTCCTGCTACTATCTAATAATACCCTTGGTTTATATGGAGTCCGCTTCTTCCATTTTCTTTGCCACGCTCATGAGGAGAGTTATAGTGACCGTATCTGTGATACGAGTTTCACCAGTGCGTAAGAACAAGAATATTTTTCATCACGAGCGCTGTTAGGATGAATACATTCGTTGGGCATCACATTTGGAAAATTTTTTCAAGAAAGTTAGTGAGTCCCGTAATTTTTGACGGGCTGTGCATACTTGTAATCAAATAAAGAGCCTATTCATACCTAGTAAATTAGATGCTAACTGTTGAATTATAGCGTTCAATCAGGCCCGCTAACTGAATTCACTACTTTGAATTCCCGATGAGTCAGGGTCATAACTGAAAGCTATGTAAAATGACTAGTTAAACCCTGTAGCTACATAAAATTATTATACTTTTACGACTAAACCTTTATAGTTTGACCTAATGTCCATATCTTAAAAGTATGTGACAGGCTAACAAAAACCAAACCAATTTAATAAAGTTGAAGGTGCATTTGAAAGTTTTTGTGAATTTAATATAGAAATTGCCGAAAATTCTATTTTAATTTAGCTTGTAAACCGCCAAATATTACGAAGCTAATAATTTATTTTAACTTAGCATGCATATCACCGTTCATTACGAATCTTGCATTTTTCTTCTATGTTAAGATGTTTGAACAATTCACGAACAATCTTATAGTTCAATACATCTGAACGGGTCAGTTGATTGCTTTCATCGCAACTTGATGAATTTAAAAACGAGGAAAATTCCAATGAACTTAATCATATTTACTAGGAATACGTTTCAGAGTCCAGCTCCATCATCAGTTCGTAAAATTAGAATTCATTACGACTACAATAAAAGAAAAAAAAATAATGTTGGATACAGTCATTAAAGAAAATCACGAAAACAAAAAAAAACAATCAAAACATGTCCCAGAGAAAGTAAAATCGACATGATCTACTTCCAATTTACGATGGGTAGGAACTGTCAGAACTGTTGAGGGCCAGTTTTCGTTTAAAAATATGTAGCGACTCTGAAATTCTGAGGTCACATGTAGTTGAAGCCGAATCTAAGATTTTGAAGTCCGCAGAGGATATCGGTTCGTTGCATTTTACTACGTGATTACGTACGAATTGTGCGAATTCATTCCCCGTGCGGAAGCTTCAACCCCGATGTTCGGCCATTCTGATATAAAAATTTTGTGCCGTAATGCCGACGTACGATGATGTGCACTGCACACAACTGTAAGAATAAATCAGAAAGGCTCTTTCTCCATCAAAAGCGTATCCTTGTACCGGAATTGTATAATTTTATGGTTGCTTCATTTTTCCGGTACATGGATACGCTTCCGATGGAGATGCGAACCTCGATCTCTGATTTATTTTTAACAGTTATACAGTTGTGTGCAGTGCACATCATCGTACGTCGGCATGACGTCACGAAATTTTTATAACAGAATGGTCGAACATTGGGGTCGAAGCTTCCGCGCGGGGAACTAATTAGCTTACTTCTCACACTCCGCAGTACGTAATCACGCAGTAAAATGCAACTAAATCTTAGATTCGGCTTCAACTGCATGTGACCTCGGAATTTTAGAGTCGTTACATATTTTTAAACGAAAACCGGCCCTCCACAATTCTGATAGTTCCTACCCATAACAAATTGTAACTAAATAGTAATCTTGTCGATTTTAGTTTTTCTGGGACATGTTTTAATTTTATTTTTATTTTCTTGATTTCCTTTAATGACTGTATCCAACATTTTGCTTTATCTTTTATTGCAGACATAATGATTTGTAAATTTACGAACTGATGATGGATCTGGACTCCGAAACGTATTCCTAATAAATATGATCAAGTTCCTTGAAATTGTCGTTTTTCAATTCTTCATCTTATAGATGGTTGCGTGTTTGCGGATATTTTCGGTTTCGCGGCTTACCGAATTCTAATATTTTCTTTCGCCAGAGTATGTAATCGTATTTGGTGTGAATAACACGAAAATGACAATCCTTTTTTGGAGAAACTAATGTTTTGGTCCACTTTTGGAGCCAGTTGCTATTATTGCTAGTCTACATTACGTTGCAATACGATTAGAAACACGTATCTATTGAATGGATTTTATTTGTTGTTTTTCTCAACAATACAGTTAACATAGCAAGAGAATTTTTTTTTCACAATCGGAAACTTTTTTGTCAAATTTTTGTATTATTAGATACATAAGGAAATAATTTTATTATAACTCCCATGTAGGAGTTATAATGGTTTTATTTTAATACAAGTGTGCACGGCCCGCCAAAAATGGGATTCAAGACTTTTCATGAACGAATTTTCAAGATGTAGATGATAAACAAAACAGTATATCCATCCTAACAGTACCCGTGATGAAAAATATTTTTCGCACCGTTGAAACTCGTATCCCAGATACGGCCATTATAACTATCCTTATGAGCGTGAGTGGCAAAAAAATGGAAGAAGCAGACACCAAACAAACAAAACAAGGGCAAGGGTATTATTAGGTAGCAGCATGACCCATGGAAATGCCGAGGACAATGTCATCGTTAAGCTAGATGGACCCATGGAAAAATTCCGTCAACATTATCTAACTTATGCTATCCTAATTCTATGTCGTGACTCGCACCGCCGCAAAGCACGTTCACGACGCGAAGGCCTAGCGATCGTCGTTATATGGTAGCAACTGCGGTTCTTGTAGACCCTACACCACTAATGCGTTTTCCACTGTTGCCAATACGTAGAACGGAAAGTCGGGTAGGTTTAAAATGTTTATGCCGAACACATATGCACAAGAACACACAAAGCTCTCTTGACTCGGAGTTCCCCTCCGGTGACAAATCACCATTACTCAAAAATGATAACTTCGGGCACAGCTATTCACCAAATTACTATATTTAATTTAATGTCTTTTAATTATTCAAAATGGCCTGAAAGCTGCACAAAAGCGACATGGTTAGGAAATTGCGCAAATTACGCTGATCACAACAACCTATCCAATACTACTAACCTATCCTGATAAAATTTCAAACATATCATTGCATGTAAAGACGATCTTTCAATGTTACACTGAGGAATTCGGTCTCGATGATACCGCAAACTCAGACATCCTATGTTTTTTAAGAAGCGGACACCAAACTAATACATAAACTAACATACAACGGGTATTATTAGGTTAGATGATTGTAAAAGTATCGGTATCGGTAGTAGTATCGGTGAAAGTATCGGTATTTTCAAGTATCGGAGTATCGGTATCGGTATCGGCCAAAAAATGGGTATCGGTATCGGTATCGGCCAAAAAAATGGTATCGGTACATCACTAAAGTGTTCTGTTGGTGATGATGTAGGTCAGAGGTTCCCAACCTGAAATGCTTGTGCTCTCTAGGGGTGCAAGGCAATATTTCAAGTGATGCAAGAATAATATAGGTAAATAATTGAATATTGGCTACATATTGGCATTTTTTTCAGGAAGTGCTAGGTTTCAATGAAATTTTTTTCAGGATGCAGAGTAAAAAATATTGAAAACCTCTGGTCTAGTTAAATTTGTAAAGGTTTTTGCAGGCTTATGAAATAAGATTAAATTGTACTTACAGACTTCAAACGCATTTCTTATTTATATAATATTGTTCAGATTTGTGAAGGTTTTAGCTATCTTTTGAATTGAGATGTCCCTATGTTGAAATACAAAGTAATTCCATTAGATATTTAATATATTACTGTACATCCAAGTGTTAAACAGTGCCATAAGGAAAACAGTCTTTCACGGAAAAGCAAACTGTTTCCTTTAAGGACAAACTGCTTAAGGACAACATCTGGGTAAAAAAAGTCTGTTATTTACGGATGGATTTCTCTGAAATTGTCACAGTAGGTGTGAAATGATGCAAAGATCATTTGTTACCTGGACAAAATTTTTGTATCTGCTCTGGATTATTTTTTATTTTCAAAAAATATGATAAAATAGGGTTTTTTTTTAAATCTATCTTCTACAATTTTGAAGTTACAGAACCAGTAGTTCGTTTTTAGATTGCTTATATGTCTATATAACCATACGCAATAGGGAATTTCGATAACTTCTTATTGTGGATTTTGTGAACTTTTTAAAAAAAAAGGTGACCTTTTTTTCAATTTTTTTTTGTCGTTTAATTTTCTAAATAATAGATGTATCAAAAAGTTCTATTGCGTATGGATACACCTTGCTAAGCCCTATCAAATGGTATATAAACCATTCTTGTAGCTCTAAAATTGTGGAAGAAGATACATTTGAGAAACTAAAAATCAAGTTTCCCTAAAAACGTGTTTTTTCACAAAAAAAATTGTTTTTCTTCTTATCTTTTAAACTACCAAGTTTTCTACAACGAATTCTTGAGCCTTTGTAGCTCTTTTTAAGCCCTTTCGATTGTTATAATTTACATTGCTGTAGCTTTGGAACTCTGGGAAAAAATCTGCATCAAAAGACAATACGTGTAATTCTTCAAAACAACCACTTTTTTGAAAAAATGAAAAATTTATGGACCAAAATACGTTTTTTTTTTTCAAGTCAACTCCTTTGTTTTGTAGCTCTTTCTAAGCCCTTTGGATTGGTGTGTTTGCCATAGCTGTAGCTATGATACTGCAGCTGTCATCGAGCTATGAATGAAAGCTGCGGTATCATAGATACGGCAAAACAGCTAAATTCTGAAATTGTCAAAACTTATAAAAAATATTTATTCAGCGTTAGAATATTTTGTTTGAATAATGAAAGCACTTTGACGAGCCCATGAACAAACTATATTGCCATTGCCGCAGAGTAACACGCTCAATTGACTCCCAATAATGAGGGGGGAGGGGTCAAGGTCATGCCACCCCCATCCCTTTCTCCCCTTTGGTGGGCGCACTATTCGGAGTAGACCTAAACGAAAAGTACCAATGGAAGCGCAAGAAAATCCTCTATAAGATGCATATAAAAACAGAACATAAACACATATCTAAATTTCTATCAAGACAGCCTCCTTAAATTTTCATTTTTACTGAATTAGATTTAGGTAAATACAATTAAATTCATATAGAATTTAATTTCCATGTTTAATTAAAATTGGTTTGGGGCACATTACGCTTCATTTGTGCTCTATGAAGTTGAAAATAGCGTGTGAGGAATGGTAAAGGGAAAGTTAACTTAGACTCAGTGTTAAATATTTGAAATTAGCCTTGAATAATATTGTAAAATTAATGAAAGCCTTTGCTAAATGGTAAATGTTTGAAACTAATTTAAGGTCAATAGCACATATTTAGGCTGTCTCTTTGATATTAAATTTTAATTAGGAATCATTCTATTATGTTATTTTCTCACCTTCATATGATTAACCTCTGCCTAAACTTTTTGATTTCATAAAGCAATTTTATATTTTGAAGTGGGGTAGAAACTACAGTTTTTCCCTTTATTTTTCAGTGACTTTATCATCCTGCCAGGCTTCATTGACTTCACTGCTGAGGAAGTTGACCTCAGTTCTGCCATCACCAAAAAGATCTCCCTAAAGGCCCCCCTTGTTTCCTCTCCCATGGACACGGTCACAGAGTCTGAAATGGCTATTGCAATGGCTGTGAGTTGTGGGCTATTGTTACAGCTATTCTTTCTTCACTATTTTTGTTCATATTCTTATGTTAATGTAGCCAAGCTCCCGCTGAATTGTTTCCTTGATAATAGTAATGGTGGCTGGATGTGGAAAGTTGATTTGACAGAGAATGACAATCAAATCATTCTGCATGGTCTGGATTAGTGATGTACCGATGTAATGGTATCGGCAGTATCGGCCATTTTTAGTGGTATCGGTATCGGCAAAATCCGGCCGATACTTTACCGATACTTTCCAAAAATACGTATTTTATCATTCAAATGAAGGTCATAAATCATGAAAGTAAAAGTATTTAACCTAATAATACCCGTTGTGTGTTTATTTATATATTCATTTGGTGTCCGCGTTGTGTGAGTTTGCGGTATCATGGATACCGAATTCCTCAGTGTAACATTAAAAGATGGCGTTTCTATGCATTAATATATTTGACATTTTATCAGGATAGGTTTAGTTAGGATAGGATAGGTTAGCTTAGATTAGGATAGGCTAGGTTAGCACAGGTTAGGTAATACTGTCAGAATTTTTTCTCGGGTCCGCCTAGCTTAACGATGACATTGTCCATGGAATCTCCGCGGGTCCTGCCACTATCTAATAATACCCTTGGTTTATTTGGAGTCCGCTTCTTCCATTTTCTTTGTCACGCTCATGAGGAGAGTTATAGTGACCGTATCTGTGATACGAGTTTCACCAGTGCGTAAGAACAAGAATATTTTTCATCACGAGCGCTGTTAGGATGAATACATTCGTTGGGCATCACATTTGGAAAATTTGTTCAAGAAAGTTAGTGAGTCCCGTAATTTTTGATGGGCTGTGCGTACTTGTTATCAAATAAAGAGCCTATTCATACCTAGTAAATTAGATAGCTAACTGTCGAATTATAGCGTTCAATCAGGCCCGCTAACTGAATTCACTACTTTGAATTCCCGATGAGTCACGGTCTTAACTGAAAGCTATGTAAAATGAATAGTTAAACCCTGTAGCTACATAAAATTTGTATACTCTTACGACTAAACCTTTATAGTTTGACCTAATGTCCATGTCTCAAAGTATGTGACAGGCTAACAAAAACCAAACCAATTTAATAAAGTTGAAAGTGCATTTGGAAGTTTTTGTAAATTTAATATAGAAATTGCCGAAAATTCTGTTTTAATTTAGCTTGTAAATCGCCAAATATTACGAAGCTAATAATTTATTTTAACTTAGCATGCATATCACCGTTCATTACGAAACTTGCATTTTTCTTCTATGTTAAGATGTTTGAGCAATTCACGAACAATCTTATAGTTCAATACATCTGAACGGGTCAGTTGATTGCTTTCATCGCAACTTGATGAATTTAAAAACGAGGAAAATTCCAATGAACTTAATCATATTTACTAGGAATACGTTTCGGAGTCCAGCTCCATCATCAGTTCGTAAAATTAAAATTCATTACGATTACAATAAAAGAAAAAATAAAATGTTGGATACAGTCATTAAAGAAAATCCCAAAAAAAAAAAATCAAAACATGTCCCAGAGAAAGTGAAATCGACATGATCTACTTCCAATTTACGATGGGTAGGAACTGTCAAAATTGTTGAGGGCCAGTTTTTGTTTAAAAATATGTAGCGACTCTGAAATTCTGAGGTCACATGTAGTTGAAGCCGAATCTAAGATTTTGAAGTCCGCAGAGGATATCGGTTCGTTGCATTTTACTGCGTGATTACGGACGAATTGTGCAAATTCATTCCCCGTGCGGACGCTTCAACCCCGATGTTTGGCTATTCTGATATAAAAATTTTGTGCCGTAATGCCGACGTACCATGATGTGCACTGCACACAACTGTAAGAATAAATCAGAAAGGCTCTTTCTCCATCAAAAGCGTATCCTTGTACCGGAATTGTATAATTTTATGGTTGCTTCATTTTTCCGGTACAAGGATACGCTTCCGATGGAGATGCGAACCTCAATCTCTGATTTATTTTTAACAGTTATACAATTGTGTGCAGTGCACATCATCGTACGTCGGCATGACGTCACGGAATTTTTATAACAGAATGGTCGAACATTGGGGTCGAAGCTTCCGCGCGGGGAACTAATTAGCTTACTCCTCACACTCCGCAGTACGTAATAACGCAGTAAAAATGCATATGCAACTAAATCTTAGATTCGGGTTCAACTGCATGTGACCTCAGAATTTTAGAGTCGCTACATATTTTTAAACGAAAACCGGCCATCAAACAATTCTGATAGTTCCTACCCATAAAAAATTGTAACTAAATAGTAATCTTGTCGATTTTAGTTTTTCTGGGACATGTTTCAATTTTATTTTTATTTTCTTGATTTCCTTTAATGACTGTATCCAACATTTTGCTTTATCTTTTATTGCAGACATAATGATTTGTAAATTTACGAACTGATGATGGATCTGGACTCCGAAACGTCTTCCTAATAAATATGATCAAGTTCCTTGAAATTGTCGTTTTTAAATTCTTCATCTTATAGATGGTTGCGTGTTTGCGGATATTTTCGGTTTCGGGGCTTACCGAATTTTAATATTTTCTTTCGCCAAAGTATGTACTCGTATTTGGTGTGAATAACACGTAAATGACAATCCTTTTTTGGAGAAACTGTTGTTTTGGTCCACTTTTGGAGCCAGTTGCTATTATAGCTAGTCTACATTACGTTGCAATACGATTAGAAACACATATCTATTGAATGGATTTCATTTTGTTGTTTTTCTCAACTATATAGTTAACATAGCAAGAGCATTTTATTTTTCACAATCGGAAACTTTTTTGTCAATATTTTTGTATTATTAGATATATAAGGAAATAATTTTATTATAACTCCCATGTAGGAGTTATAATGGTTTTATTTTAATACAAGTGTGCGCGGCCCGCCAAGAATGGGATTCAATACTTTTCATGAACGAATTTTCAAGATGTAGATGATAAACAAATACAGTATATCCATCCTAACAGTACCCATGATCAAAAATATTTTTCGCACCGTTGAAACTCGTATCACAGATAAGGCCATTATAACTATCCTTATGAGCGTGAGTGACAGAGAAATGGAAGAAACAGACACCAAACAAATAAACCAAGGGCTAGGGTATTATTAGGTAGCAGTATGACCCATGGAAATGCCGAGGACAATGTCATCGTTAAGCTAGATGGACCCATGGAAAAATTCCGTCAACATTATCTAACTTATGCTATCGTAATTCTTTGTCGTGACTCGCACCGCCGCAAAGCACGTTCACGACGCGAAGGCCTAGCGATCGTCATTACATGGTAGCAACTGCGGTTCTTGTAGACCCTACACCACTAATGCGTTTTCCACTGTTGCCAATACGTAGAACGGAAAGTCGGGTAGGTTTAAAATATTTATTCCGAACACATATGCACAAGAACACACAAAGTTCTCTTGACTCGGAGTTCCCCTCCGGTGACAAATCACCATTACTCAAAAATGATTACTTCGGGCCCAGCTATTCACCAAATTACTATATTTAATTTAATGTCTTTTAATTATTCAATATGGCCTGAAAGCTGCACAAAAGCGACATGGTTAGGAAAATGCGTAAATTACGGCGATCACAACAACCTATCCAATACTACTAACCTATCCTGATAAAATTTCAAACATATCATTGCATGTACAGACAATCTTTCAATTTTACACTGAGGAATTCGGTCTCCGTGATACCGCAAACTCAGACATCCTATGTTTCTTAAGAAGCGGTTACCGAACTAATACATAAACTAACATACAACGGGTATTATTAGGGTAGATGATTGTTAAAGTATCGGTATCGGTAGTAGTATCGGTCAAAGTATCGGTATTTTCAAGTATCGGAGTATCGGTATCGGTCAAAAAATGGGTATCGGTATCGGTATCGGCCAAAAAAATGGTATCGGTACATCACTAGTCTGGATTGGTTCGATGTAGAATGTTGAAGTGATTTAGTGTGACAGTCAAACCATTTTTCTTGCTCTGGATTGATGGTTGGATGTGGACAGTACCAATAATGTGCTAGGTGGCTCAGCCTCATGACACATCATCATCATATATATTATGTCCTCCTGATTTCAGCAGTGGTATTATTTATGAAGGCTTCTTTCTGAATGGCATGTGTCTCTGTTTTTGGCCTACTGTTCAGCCGGATGGCTCTTTACATGGCTGCAAGCCAAGTGTTTACTGCCAATTAAGTTTCATATGTAGCTTATGGAAGTAACTTCCATGCTATTTGAATGGGAGATTGTTTCATTCCTGAAGGTGAAGCGGCAGTAACTGACTGAATCTTTTATACTTTGGGGATCAAACAAAAATAATGAAGTTAGAATGTATTTCTGCTTACTGCCGTCGACTAAGGCTTAGCAGAGCTTACCCTTTATGTTAAGGCCTTGTTAGTTTGAAACACTTCATAGCAAAGTGTTGTCTCCTGCCATTGTTCTCTTCCCAACCAAAGTATTTAAAATTGATTGATATCACTAATAAACTCACTGTATTTTGGAATTAGTTATCAGGTATTTGAAATGGGTCCCCTCCGAGATATACAATTATGGTATGTAAGGAAATAAACACTATTGGGAGAAGATGTGAGGTCTTGAGCTGTAAGGCATTTTTGTTTAAATAGATCTTTTGTTTGCTTTAGTTTTTTTTGCCCACTGCCATCTTATATTCATCCCCTTCTACATAGTTCTTTAACTTAAGGGAACCGTTCTCCCAAAAAAAAAAATCCTAAACTATTCGACCGATTTTCATGAAACTTGGTATAGGTATGTGAAGTTGAACAAGGATTAAGATTGGACTCGTGTGTTTTTCCAGTTTTCCCCATAGAAAACGTCAAAATAAGGGGTCTGGGGAAAATCTATGGACGTAATCAGATTTTGAGATACAAAGATAATATTGGTATCAAAAGAAGCAGAAATGTATTCTCTACAATGTGACGTGGAGTTATGTTGAATTTTCGAAATACTTTATGAAAAAAATGAAAAATACAAAAATTTTACCCTTTTTCACACTTCTGACAAAAGAAAATGTAGCTAATTTTCTATTCCAAAAATAAATAAAAGCCCACGTCATCTTATAGAGGATTAAATTCTGGTTCTTTTGTTACTAAAATCATCACTGTAGCTCAAAAACTGTAGAAGACGCTATATTTTGAAGCCCCACATTCCGGTCCTCCAAAATAAGGCAAAACAGGTAAACAAAGATATATAAACAATTTCAATTTTTCTTTATTATTTTTTTTTGGGTCAGCTAGGACCCTTGAAATCATTATACAGTAATAAAGAGACATAGAAGAAGGCATAGCAACGTCAAGCCGTGAAGAAAGTGCCAATGGGGAGGTGTAACATGATAAAATATCACTTCCCCCTCCCCTCCCCCCCATACTTCAAACCCCCGTAGCGGGCGAAACAATGAACGTACGAACTGCATTTTTTCCCAGGATGTACCTGACATCTCACCCTTCCTATGGCAGCTAAAACCCAATATCTCAAGAAAATTCGATTTTCTGGGAGTATGCTTCCCTTGAATCATGTTTCCTTGCCTACCGTTTCTATGTGCAGGGATCTTGTCTAGCCTGAACTTGCCTTATCATGCATATATTTCTCAACCTTTAACTCCACACAAAATGGAGCCTTCCACTTTAAAGGAATACTTTTTTAAGGACTAGGAAAAATTAATCAAAATTATAGTAAAATCTAGATTTATTTGTTTATCCATTGTACAATGTTTCATTCGATTAAAAAGGCACTGTTTGAATACAAACTTGATGACTTTCTTACTCTGAGAAAGCTCTGCTGCCATTTGTTTGCAGAGAACAAGCGACTGTACTGCTGTTATGCGACCAGACTGACTTTGTTGCAAGATTTATAAACTCCTTAATAACCATTCCACTTGAAGTTTCCAACTTTTGTCACCTAAATATATTTAGCATTTCAATGTTTGTTTTTAAATCTTCAATAACCCTTCCATTTGAGAATTGTAACTCTGTTAAACCAGATGTATTTTGTACTCCATTGCTTGTTTTAGAACCCTTTGAGAATCATTTTACTTGAGGCCTCGACTTGATTTGCATAAATGTAGTTTGCCTTTTATTGTTTGTTTCAAAGCTTCTTATTAATACTTCTATTTCCATTCAACTCGATTCACCTACATTAGTGTGTACGGTACATTGTTGGCCATTGAAGGCCTCAAGCTTCATTTATTAAGATCCATTCACCATCATTTGGGTACTTAGTGAGGGGCCATTGATGCCTACAAATTGGTTTATTTAGGTCCATTTACCATCATTATTGTCCAGATTGATAGTCTATTTAATTCCTCTAACTTCATATGTGAAGATTTATCCCTCTCTGTGTACATATTGATGGGCTATTGAATGTTTTTTACGTTATTTATTTGAAATTATTCACTTTAGCATATGATGAGCACTTCCCCTTGCAGTTGTGCAGCCCTTCAAGGGGACACAACTTTTGTGTCTATGGGAATTAGCACTCCCAGGGGGACTATGTAAGGGCCTGATTCAAAGGTTAGGTAGGCTTTCTTCTTGTTAAAATAGAATAGGTTTTTGTTTTGTTATGGACCATCATTTTTTGGTTCACTGCTGTCCTGTTTTTCAGCACCTACTACTTTCTTTTTTAACTTTTTCTTGTTTCATGACCTTTCTTAGCTTTCTGTTTCTGTGCCCTTTCTGCACAGATTCCACGATCCCTTAACTCCATACTAAATGGTGCCGTCTTCCTTCCTCTCTTTGGGCAGCCTTTGTTGCGGATAGGGAGGCTTAAACTAACTAATAATCTAATCTAATCTGCAGTTGTGTGGCGGCATAGGCATCATCCACCACAACTGCAGCGCGGAGGTGCAGGCGCAGGAGGTCATGAAGGTCAAGAAGTACAAGCACGGCTTCATCAGGGACCCTGTCTGTCTCACGGAGGAGCACAGGGTGATCATCTTGATAATCCTTTAAATGTCCTCACGATTGTAAGGGTTCACTAGTTGGTGTCTGTGTGAGGATGTGAGGGACTACCAGTTAGGCTTCATGTGAGGTCCGCTAGTTAAGTGTTCATCTGAGACTGTGAGGGACACTGCATTTCATTGAATTTATTGAACTTCAAACTTTGTTTAGCCCATTATGGCCGAAAGTTTAAAAGTGATGCTAGGGCAATGAAAATTGCTGAAAATTATATTTATTACTTACTGATAATTAACAAAAATTTTGAAAAAAAATTGCATGAGAATTATGTGAAATATTGGCACGTATATTTACATACGCTCAGGCCTTCCTGACATTAAAAAAAAATATAAAAATTCCAAAAAATATAATAAACGCTTTCCATTAATAAAAAGACTCATCCTTATATAAAAAAAGACTTATCAACATCTTTATTACATCAACATAATATAATTATAAGGAATATCATCTAAATGCCATGAAAAAATGTAACAGTTATAAAAAAAATTTGGACAAAATATATTGATTTTTTTACTGTGGTTAATGCTATGTTTCAAAACAATTAGGGTGGAGTCCAACATCACATTTCTTGCACATATACGATGTTCTGTGCTTACACTGTCTGCATACCCTAGACTGATTACATTGCAAAATCCAGTGACTCTTCTCATCATAACGAACAATGTCTGTCAGCTTGGAGGACACTTTTCTTCCTTGTTTACTAGGATTACCGTATGACTTGCAATAAAATATTTCAAGGGCTTCAACAAATTCATAGTGCGAAACTGTAGGTCTCTTCTTTTTCATTAGCTGATAAGCATTGTTTACCGTCACAGAGAGCATGTACGAAAAAATTGGCCACCACCATTTTCTTTGGCGCATTCGAATCCTATAAGTGCTAACAGCCTGATCCATTACGTCCACGTAACCCATGTGAGCATTGTACTTTTGAATGCTCTCTGGTTGAGGAATTGTCACAAATTTCTTGGCATTTCGATCATAGCGTTTGGCTTTTGACATTTTGGTTGAGTCAAAATTAGATACAACGGTTACCTCTTTATTGTCTTTCCATTTCTTCACCACGGTATCATCACACATCCTGTAGTCGACAGCACCACGTTGTTTATTTTTCAGAAAATTCTTTTCAGATACAGGGCATTTGTCTGTTCTGTTGTCTCTACAAGTTCCAGTAGCAAGATATTCACGCGAAGCCAACTCTTCCATGAGAGGAATACTTGTGAAATAATTATAAAAAAAATGTTATGCCCATGTTTTGGCAGAAGGTTTCCATTTGTAATCAGATGTAGGACAACATTACCGCCAACTCCAATAATTGGAATAGCCTCTGGTCCTCGAGTCTCATTCTTCCCCATGTAAAGGTCAAATGAGTGCAGGTACCCACCTTCCGAACACATTGCCCACATTTTGAAACCGAAGCGAATCGGTTTACCATGAGTGAATTGTTTGGCATAATGTTTCCCGAAATATGGGATCATACTTTCATCAATTGAATAATGTTCTGTGGAACCACCGTGTTCAATAAATTTATTTTGAAGGTGATCTAGTAATGGCTTCAATTTGGCAGCGCGATCATTAGCCACAGATTGTTGTTGTTGTTGTTTTGCCCCGACGGCCGCTCGAAGGGGTCCGCCGCGGCCAGGGCCGTCCCAGACCGGGCCCGGCTCGAGGCGAAGAGGGGTGTGGTTATATGGGCCTCTGGAAGACGCCCGCGTCGTGCAGAAACCTCACTACGTCCGCGGGGCGAGTCCAGAGGTGCTCCAGTGCATGTATCTGGTGTGTGTGTCGGTGTGCGTGTAGGGCGGGACAGTGTAGGAGGACATGCGGAAGATCGCCCACGTTGGCATGGCACCAGACGCAGCTGTCGTCCTCCGCAAGTCCTATTCTGTGCATGTATGAGGGGAGTGAAGTGTGGTGCCCGCACCGCAGCCGCGCCAGGTGGACTCGATCCTGCCGGGGGAGGGATCGCTCCGTCGAGGGGACGGGGGGGGGTCTCACTCCGAGGAGGGAGTTAGGGGGTAGGGCAGCGAGGGCGCGTGAGGTGAACTGTGTGTGTATGTGTGAGTGCGTAGTGAGGTGTCAGGGGGGCAGGGAGGGAGGGAGTCATATAGTGTTCTGAGGTGTGTGGCCGGGGTGGTGTGTAATGTTCGTTGGGTTGGCCGGGGTTGTTGCATGTAGTGTAGCGGGTGGGCAGGGTTTTGTGTGGAGGTGTAGAAGTTTGTCCCTAGCGTGTTCATGTGGTCAAGGAGGGGGAGGACAAGGGCTTCTTCGTGTAGGTGTGCTATAGGGGTCAATCGTGTACAGCCCGTGGCAATGCGCAACGCTGTGTTTTGTGTGGACTGTAGTTTCTGTAAGTGTGTGCGGGCAGTGTCTGCGTACCAAGATGTGTGTGCGTAAGTGAGGATGGGTCTGATGAACTGTTTGTATACTGTTGTTATGTCTTCCTTGGAGTGGCCGTATGTAGTGTGTGTTAGTGCTCGGAGGACGTTCAGCCTAGTGATGCATTTAGTGTTGATATTGTTAGTGTGTGTGCTGAACGTAAGACCTCTGTCATATGTAACTCCAAGGATTTTGGGTGTGTCTGTGTAGGGGATGGGGGTGTTGTTTAATGTGACGTGGGGATGGATGTTGTATTCTCTATTATAAGGTGTGATGAGTGTGAGTGAGGATTTGTTTGCGGAGACCTTGAGTCTGTTTGTTTCTAGCCAGTTCTCTATTATGTGGATGTACCTATTAGCCACAGGTAGTGTGTTGTCACGAAAGTGTAGATTGTGCATTATATCTAGGAAGCGATCTCGTCTCATGTTGTTTGCAAGAAGTTTTGGAACGTGTTCTCCTGAACTCCAATATTTTTTCTTGTTAGGCAGTGGGCATATTGCACCGAAGAAGACCTTTAGTTCATCTACAGTTATAGCAAGAGTTTTATTATTTTGACCAGCATATAAATTAGTTTGCTCTGTAATTAGCTCAAGTAGTTGCTCATCGAAGAACAGTTGAAAATAATCTTGAGGATTCTCTGCTATTTTAGCCTCATCAGACGGCGGTGATAAAACGATAGGTTGTTCAATTGGGTTTTCTCTGCTCATTGTTGTCCATTTCCTACGTTGTTTTCTTTTACTAGGTATGACATTTGTTTCCATTTCGTGTTGACCTTCACTTCCAGCAAGATGGGCTGGGGCCTGAAGAAGTCTGCTCAAACGATCAACTTTTGCTTCTGCTTCATCGTCGGAATTGTCGCTGTCACCTTCAGATTTATCATTTTCATCAACGTCAGGGAGTCCCAAAATAATATCACCATCGTGTTCAAATTCTTCTAGCATGCTTGCTATCTCCTCTGCATTCATTCTGAGGATACAAATTTTGATATCAAATTTGACATAAAAATATCTCAAAGTCACTATATACAACATAATTATAATTAAAAATGCCAGAGAAGTTATTGAGAGCGTAAACAAAAATTTTTGTTCAATGCAATATAAATGCCTGTATTGCCGGAGCGTATGATTACACACGTTCATAAATCAATGCTATATAAAACGAATAATAAATGAGAATTTTAACAATAAACATATATAAACCTGTAGAGGCAATTGAGAACAACATGTTCACTAAAAAATTTCAAACTAATAAGAGCTATTCACAAAAATATGAACAAAAGAATACTAACGTGCGAGGTCTCCGTGTGCGTGCCGATGAACTGCTTCTAAACATAAAAAAATGTCGATCATACCAGTTCCATACGCATATCGAATGGAAGTTGGACTTGTAAGTACACGCTGGTTCAAAGAAAAGCAAGTTTACCATCATGTTTTAAACATTATAAACAATTTTTTGTTACGTATATTTATATACGCAGTGGCCCTAATGGGTTAAGCGAATGTTACGGAAATTCTCAAGTGTTATGTTAGATCTCACAACTATGCTCATCCTCTTTTCTAAAGCTGTGATGACTGGTGAGCGACTTGTATGGGCATTGTTTTAGGATTTCCACCAAATATGTTGATGTTAAATGTTACTTCTGTTGAGATTGTTTGCAGTTATTGAGTTTGGTAAGTGAATTGAGTGTAGAATGGGATTGCAATTGCCACCAAGGATATATTGATGTTCTGTATCACTCATGAATTTTATCAAGGTTCTGACAATTATTGATCCTATTGGGTAAACGATGTCCTCTATTGTCTAGAGATTTTGCCCTTTCATTTATTGCATTGGGTGATCCTCAAAAACAAATGCCGTGTTCAGTTGTGTAGAGATTTCCTTCACTGCTCACCGAACCAAACCATAGATTAGCATGGCAATCATATCAGCTGCTGTGGCTGGTAATCCAAACCTCTGATTAGCAAGGTGTTGTGTGGCAGGTGTGTGACGTGTTCGAGGTGAAGAAGCAGCACGGGTTTGGCGGCATCCCCATCACGGAGACCGGCAAGATGGGGTCGCGGCTGCTGGGCATCGTCACCTCCAGAGACATCGACTTCCTGGAGCACGACTCCACCGTGCTGCTCAGGGAGATCATGACGCCCTTGAAGGACCTCGTCACCATGCCTGCTGGCGTCAGTCTTGAGAAGGCCAACGAGACACTTCAGAGGAGCAAGAAAGGTATCTAATGATGTCCTGAAATACCCGTATTTAGTTAGTTTTCTAACTAAAGTTATCAAGTAATTCTTCTCAGTGCCTGACTTGTGTTCGTTTGAGCTATTCTTGTCAGTTTCTAACTTGTGTTTGTTAAATTTCTGGTTAGATGTGAATCCTCTGGAGGCATAGGATAGGCAAAAGGTTGAGCTAAGTTAGGTTTTTCTATCCTTAGCAATGGGGACTCGCGCCTCCTGGGTGTTACTGTTAGGTCCCCTAAGCTATAAATAGGTCTTAGGAACTGCTGTCTTTTGTTTCCACATTCAATTTTTTTTTGTTTTCACGCCTTTGTTGCTATCTTTTCTTCTACTTGTCTTCTTCTTCTTTCTAACTTGATGTTTCAATGTGCACGATAATGAATTTAATACTGTCAACATGATTCAATTCATATCCTATAATTACTCTCATCCTCTTAAGATTTCCACCTTACTTAAGTTTCCTGTGTTAGGACCACTGCCGCCCACTTTCGGGATGAGGCACTCTGCTCAGAGGATAACTTTAAACTCAACTCAGAAATTTATCTCTCAGGAAATCTGTGATTTTTTGTGGTGAGGTAAAGGTTTAAACATGATGGATAATTGCGGGTCGCGTCAGGGTAGAACAGGATGGGTTCAGTTAGGTTTTGCTTTATTCAAGAGTAAAGTAAAGATTATGAGCTGATAATCCAGGAGCAACAACTGGAATTTATTATTGTTATGATTATTATGACTTGCGTCTTAATGACCAGTCATTTTGAACAAAAAGCAACGTCACATCCTCGTCATCATGAGCAGCATCAGCTCTCCTTGTCCCCAGGCAAGCTGCCTATCACTTGTCCCCAGGCAAGCTGCCTATCACTTGTCCCCAGGCAAGCTGCCTATCACTTATACCCAGGCAAGCTGCCTATCACTTATACCCAGGCAAGCTGCCTATCACTTGTCCCCAGGCAAGCTGCCTATCACTTGTCCCCAGGCAAGCTGCCTATCACTTGTTCCCAGGCAAGCTGCCTATCACTTGTTCCCAGGCAAGCTGCCTACCACTTGTTCCCAGGCAAGCTGCCTATCACTTGTTCCCAGGCAAGCTGCTCGTCCCTTGTCCCTATCCTCCTGCCCTCAGGCAAGCTGCAAGTCCCTTGTCCCTATCCTCCTGCCCTCAGGCAAGCTGCCCGTCCCTTGTCCCTATCCTCCTGCCCTCAGGCAAGCTGCCCGTCCCTTGACCCTATCCTCCTGCCCTCAGGCAAGCTGCCCGTCTCTTGTCCCTATCCTCCTGCCCTCAGGCAAGCTGCCCGTCCCTTGTCCCTATCCTCCTGCCCTCAGGCAAGCTGCCCGTCCCTTGACCCTATCCTCCTGCCCTCAGGCAAGCTGCCTGTCCCTTGTCCCTATCCTCCTGCCCTCAGGCAAGCTGCCCGTCCCTTGACCCTATCCTCCTGCCCTCAGGCAAGCTGCCCGTCTCTTGTCCCTATCCTCCTGCCCTCAGGCAAGCTGCCCGTCCCTTGTCCCTATCCTCCTGCCCTCAGGCAAGCTGCCCATCACTTGTTCCTATCCTCCTGCCCTCAGGCAAGCTGCCCGTCTCTTGTCCCTATCCTCCTGCCCTCAGGCAAGCTGCAAGTCCCTTGTCCCTATCCTCCTGCCCTCAGGCAAGCTGCCCATCACTTGTTCCTATCCTCCTGCCCTCAGGCAAGCTGCCCGTCCCTTGTCCCTATCCTCCTGCCCTCAGGCAAGCTGCCCGTCCCTTGTCCCTATCCTCCTGCCCTCAGGCAAGCTGCCCGTCCCTTGTCCCTATCCTCCTGCCCTCAGGCAAGCTGCCCGTCCCTTGTCCCTATCCTCCTGCCCTCAGGCAAGCTGCCCGTCCCTTGTCCCTATCCTCCTGCCCTCAGGCAAGCTGCCCGTCCCTTGTCCCTATCCTCCTGCCCCAGGCAAGCTGCAAGTCCCTTGTCCTTATCATCCTGCCTCCATTCAAGCTGCCCATCTCTTGTCCTCACTCCTTGCCCTCATCCCATGTCCCCCTGTCTCCAGGCAAGCTTTTTTTGGTCCCCTTATCCCCTTGCCCCCATCAAATGTGCGCCCCTGTCCCCAGGCAAGCTGCCCATCATCAATGACAACGAGGAGCTGGTGGCCCTCATCGCCCGGACTGACCTGAAAAAGTCGCGCAACTTCCCGAACGCCTCGTACGACGCCAACGACCAGCTGCTGGTGGGCGCCGCCGTCGGCACCAGGGACTCAGATAAGGCCAGGCTCGAGCTCCTCGTCAGCGCCGGCGTCGACCTCGTCGTGCTCGTGAGTCCTGGCTGCGTGGTGCTGGGCCTGGTCGGTGATGGCTGATTTTGTGTTGTTGGTGGTGTTTTTGTTGTTAGTGATGTTTTTGTTGTTAGTGGTGTTTTTTGTTGTTTGTGATGTTGTTTTTTGTTGTTAGGGGTATTTTTGTTGTTAGTGGTGTTTTTTTGTTCGTGGTGTTTCTGTTGTTAGTGGTATTTTTTTTGTTTGTGGTGTTTTTGTTGTTAGTGATGTTATTTTTTGTTGTTAGTAATGTTTGTTGTTAGTAATGTTTGTTGTTAGTGGTGTTTTTGTTGTTAGTGGTGGTTTTGTTGCTGTCTGTATGTTTTTTGTTGTCAGTAACTTTTTCTGTTCCCGTCGGTGATGTTTTTGTTGTTGTCAGTAACGTTGCTGTTGTTCTCAGAAACATTAATGTAATGTTGTTGTCAGTAACGTTTTTGTTGGTGGCGTTTTTGTGCTATCAGGAATGTTTTTATTGCTCCTAGCAATAATTCTGGTCACTGCCAGTAATTTTCTGTTGCTCTCAGTTCCCCTCAGGGGGATACAACTATTGTGTCTATGGGAATTAGCGCTCCTAGGGGGACTATGTGAGGGCCCGAGCTAAAGGTTAGGTAGGCTATCTTTTTGTTGAAATAGAATAGGTTTTTGTTTTGTTACGGACCATCTTTTTTGGGTTCACAGCTGTCCTGTTTTTCAGCACTTACTACTTTCTTCTTCAACTTTTTTCTTGTTTCATGATCTTCTTTCTTAGCTTTCTGTTTCTGCGCACTTTGTGCATAGATTCCACGTTCCCTCAACTTTGTACTAAATGGTGCCTTCCTCCTTCCTCTCTCAGAACATCTTTGTCGTGGTTAAGGGAGGCTAAAACTTTCTTTAATAATAATAATAATAAAAATAATAATTATGTTGCTGTCAGTGACGTCTTTGTTGCTGTCAGCAACATCTTTGCTGCTGTCAGGTACATCTTTGTTGCGGTCAGGTACGTCTTTGTTGCGGTCAGGTACGTCTTTGTTGCTGTCAGGTACGTCTTTGTTGCAGTCAGGTACGTCTTTGTTGCTGTCAGGTACGTCTTTGTTGCAGTCAGGTACGTCTTTGTTGCAGTCAGGTACGTCTTTGTTGCAGTCAGCTACGTCTTTGTTGCTGTCAGCTACGTCTTTGTTGCTGTCAGCTACATCTTTTTTGCTGTCAGCTACGTCTTTGTTGCTGTCAGCTACGTCTTTGTTGCTGTCAGCTACGTCTTTGTTGCTGTCCGCTACGTCTTTGTTGCTGTCCGCTACGTCTTTGTTGCTGTCCGCTACGTCTTTGTTGCTGTCCGCTACGTCTTTGTTGCTGTCCGCTACGTCTTTGTTGCTGTCCGCTACGTCTTTGTTGCTGTCAGCTACGTCTTTGTTGCAGTCAGGTACGTCTTTGTTGCTGTCAGGTACGTCTTTGTTGCAGTCAGGTACGTCTTTGTTGCAGTCAGGTACGTCTTTGTTGCAGTCAGCTACGTCTTTGTTGCTGTCAGCTACATCTTTTTTGCTGTCAGCTACGTCTTTGTTGCTGTCAGCTACGTCTTTGTTGCTGTCAGCTACGTCTTTGTTGCTGTCCGCTACGTCTTTGTTGCTGTCCGCTACGTCTTTGTTGCTGTCCGCTACGTCTTTTTTGCTGTCCGCTACGTCTTTGTTGCTGTCCGCTACGTCTTTGTTGCTGTCCGCTACGTCTTTGTTTCTGTCCGCTACGTCTTTGTTGCTGTCCGCTACGTCTTTGTTGCTGTCCGCTACGTCTTTGTTGCTGTCCGCTACGTCTTTGTTGCTGTCAGCTACGTCTTTGTTGCTGTCAGCTACGTCTTTGTTGCTGTCAGCTACGTCTTTGTTGCTGTCAGCTACGTCTTTGTTGCTGTCAGCTACGTCTTTGTTGCTGTCAGCTACGTCTTTGTTGCTGTCAGCTACGTCTTTGTTGCTGTCAGCTACGTCTTTGTTGCTGTCAGCTACGTCTTTGTTGCTGTCAGCTACGTCTTTGTTGCTGTCAGCTACGTCTTTGTTGCTGTCAGCTACGTCTTTGTTGCTGTCAGCTACGTCTTTGTTGCTGTCAGCTACGTCTGTGTTGCTGTCAGCTACGTCTTTGTTGCTGTCAGCTACGTCTGTGTTGCTGTCAGCTACGTCTGTGTTGCTGTCAGCTACGTCTGTGTTGCTGTCAGCTACGTCTGTGTTGCTGTCAGCTACGTCTGTGTTGCTGTCAGCTACGTCTGTGTTGCTGTCAGCTACGTCTTTGTTGCTGTCAGCTACGTCTTTGTTGCTGTCAGCTACGTCTTTGTTGCTGTCAGCTACGTCTTTGTTGCTGTCAGCTACGTCTTTGTTGCTGTCAGCTACGTCTTTGTTGCTGTCAGCTACGTCTTTGTTGCTGTCAGCTACGTCTTTGTTGCTGTCAGCTACGTCTTTGTTGCTGTCAGCTACGTCTTTGTTGCTGTCAGCTACGTCTTTGTTGCTGTCAGCTACGTCTTTGTTGCTGTCAGCTACGTCTTTGTTGCTGTCAGCTACGTCTTTGTTGCTGTCAGCTACGTCTTTGTTGCTGTCAGCTACGTCTTTGTTGCTGTCAGCTACGTCTGTGTTGCTGTCAGCTACGTCTGTGTTGCTGTCAGCTACGTCTGTGTTGCTGTCAGCTACGTCTTTGTTGCTGTCAGCTACGTCTGTGTTGCTGTCAGCTACGTCTGTGTTGCTGTCAGCTACGTCTTTGTTGCTGTCAGCTACGTCTTTGTTGCTGTCAGCTACGTCTTTGTTGCTGTCAGCTACGTCTTTGTTGCTGTCAGCTACGTCTGTGTTGCTGTCAGCTACGTCTGTGTTGCTGTCAGCTACGTCTGTGTTGCTGTCAGCTACGTCTTTGTTGCTGTCAGCTACGTCTGTGTTGCTGTCAGCTACGTCTGTGTTGCTGTCAGCTACGTCTGTGTTGCTGTCAGCTACGTCTGTGTTGCTGTCAGCTACGTCTGTGTTGCTGTCAGCTACGTCTTTGTTGCTGTCAGCTACGTCTTTGTTGCTGTCAGCTACGTCTTTGTTGCTGTCAGCTACGTCTTTGTTGCTGTCAGCTACGTCTTTGTTGCTGTCAGCTACGTCTTTGTTGCTGTCAGCTACGTCTTTGTTGCTGTCAGCTACGTCTGTGTTGCTGTCAGCTACGTCTGTGTTGCTGTCAGCTACGTCTGTGTTGCTGTCAGCTACGTCTGTGTTGCTGTCAGCTACGTCTTTGTTGCTGTCAGCTACGTCTGTGTTGCTGTCAGCTACGTCTGTGTTGCTGTCAGCTACGTCTGTGTTGCTGTCAGCTACGTCTTTGTTGCTGTCAGCTACGTCTTTGTTGCTGTCAGCTACGTCTTTGTTGCTGTCAGCTACGTCTTTGTTGCTGTCAGCTACGT
Organism: Morinoia aosen; assembly: GCA_030386875.1. NCBI lineage: Eukaryota > Metazoa > Arthropoda > Malacostraca > Amphipoda > Talitridae > Morinoia > Morinoia aosen. The sequence continues at coordinate 28,668,794 of CM059570.1, read as the reverse complement.
CTGTGTTGCTGTCAGCTACGTCTTTGTTGCTGTCAGCTACGTCTTTGTTGCTGTCAGCTACGTCTGTGTTGCTGTCAGCTACGTCTGTGTTGCTGTCAGCTACGTCTGTGTTGCTGTCAGCTACGTCTGTGTTGCTGTCAGCTACGTCTGTGTTGCTGTCAGCTACGTCTTTGTTGCTGTCAGCTACGTCTTTGTTGCTGTCAGCTACGTCTTTGTTACTGTCAGCTACGTCTTTGTTGCTGTCAGCTACGTCTTTGTACTTCCTAGGTTAGGCTGCCACCAGCAATAATAACTTAGTGAAAAAAATGACGATTTCTAGGTTACTGTGAGCAGACAAGTTACTGCCCATTTTCATTACGTATTCCAAGCATTACCTACTCTTTTTCATTGTCTATTTACTACACTGAACCCCAGTCCAGCACCCAAGCATGAATATATCCTCCACCATGCCCCTGACCTGTGTCGTGCCCCACAGGACTCGTCGCAGGGCAACAGCATCTACCAGATCAACATGATCCGCTACATCAGGTCCACCTACCCTGAGCTCCAGATTATTGGCGGCAATGGTGAGTGGAGGAGTGGCTGTGGTGGGTGTCGAGTGGTTGTGTTCAATGGTGGAGTGGCTGTGGTCAGTGGCATGGCTGTCGTCATTGGCGTAGTGACTGTGGTGGGTGGCGAGCGGCTGTGGTCAGTGGCTAATTGTCTGAGGAGAATGCCAAAACTGTTAAGTTATCTCAGTTATAGATACGCATCTGTCTTTCGTGCCCCCTTTGCTTTCTTCAGTTTTCAGGCCTTTTTTGGTCTTTTTATTGTCTTTTCTTCTTTTTTCTTGACTTGCTGTGTCTTTACTCAGAGTATCCTGTCTGAGAACACACCTCGAGCATAGATTTCCCACTTTCTTTCTTTTTTCCATACTAAATGGTGCTTTCTCTTCTTTCTGTTGAGATAGCCTGTGTTTTGGCTTTTGGATTGCCTGTTTAAATACATATGTAGATATATCTCCTCCTGTCTGCAGCATTCCCCATGAGTCATATCTATTTGAATGGTATCATGGACGTGAAATAAGCTTTTGAATCCCTAGTAAAAATCGGTTTGTTCAATATACTGTCCGCAATGTACCCTTGCACAAAAAAAAATGCTGAGATCATGATGGACTTGGATGCAAAAATATCCTTCCATGCTAACGATGATCGCTGTTACATGTAACATGGGTCAGTTTTCCATATTTTGAGAATGATGACAATTCCCTGCTTTAGTCGTTACTTCAGTCGTGCTGACAATTCCTTGCTGCAGTGATGACCACAGTCCTATAATGCAGTGGGGACTGCAGTCTCACTAGCACCCCCCGCTCTTGACAGTGGTGACCACAGTCACATGAGCACCTCTCTGCTGCAGTGGTGACGGCAGCACAGGCGAAGAACCTCATAGATGCCGGCGTGGACGGGCTGCGGGTGGGGATGGGGTCGGGCAGCATTTGCATCACGCAGGAGGTGATGGCGGTGGGCAGGCCCCAGGCCACCGCCGTCTACAAGGTGGCCGAATACGCTCGCCGCTTCGGGGTCCCCGTCATGGCCGACGGTGGCATCCAGACGGTCGGGCACATCATTAAAGCCCTCGCTCTTGGGGCCTCGACTGGTCAGTGGGCATGTTGGTCGGTGTTCATACCTCTACTGGTCAATGGTCATGCTTCTACCAGTCAATGGTGATACCTCGGCTGGGTATACTTTTGCTGGGAAGGTCCTGTACTGGTCAGTGGTCATACCTCTGTTAGTCAGGTCTTGGTGCATTGATTCCTTGCTTGTTTTCTACAGCCCATACAAAATAGTCCCTTCTCTTTGCTCTTTTGAGATCGCCTTTGTTGTAGCTAGAGAGCCTCAGAAAATTATAATAATACCATGCTTTCATTAAATTATAATAATACCATTGCTTTCAATAGCTACAATATGGGTTATTTAAGGTTTGTATAATACATTGATAAAACTGCGTGGAGTCATAGTCCCCAAAATTTTGGTGGCTGCGCATAATATCATTAAGCCTATTTGCCCTACCAGCAGTCTGGTATGTTGAGTGATCAGTAAATCTGTAAATCTAGCCTCATAGCTCTGGAATAGCTATGTATATCTTTGGCTGATGCAGTGCGCTTTTAAAATAACTGATATAAACCATCTTCGGCCGATGCAATACCTGATATAACTAATTGTTATCTCGACGTGTACCAGTGATGATAGGCAATTACAAAACCTATGTTTTTTGCTGAATCAAGCATATTCAATTGTTTAGGTTAACATCAATAATTTTTATCTGGACGTGCACCAGTGGTGATGGACAGTTAACAACCCTACGTTTCATTGCTAAATGAAAGAAATTTATTTGTCATTAATTCATATCCAATTGGTGAGTCAGTGGTCTGTAGTCACACCGCTGCTGGTCATACCTGTACTGGTCGGTGGTCATACCTCTGATGGTCAGTGGTTGTATTGGTCAGGACCACTGACCAATATGTCACACCTAAATCAAGCAAATTTTTTTAATCATATAAATTTTTAAAACTAATATTAATCTCAGTGATGATGGGGAGCCTACTGGCGGGCACGACGGAGGCGCCAGGCGAGTACTACTTCAGTAACGGCGTGCGCCTCAAGAAGTACCGCGGCATGGGCTCCCTCGAGGCCATGGAGAAGAAGAACAGCCACGGCGCCGCCGCAGACAGATACTTCCATGGGTGAGGCTCATAGTTCCTTGTTGACTCATGTAGTCCTCCCTGGGGGAAGTGTGAGGTCCCGGATAGATACTTCCATGGGTGAGGCCCATACCTCCTTGTTGACTCGTGTAGCGCTCCCTGGGGGAAGTGTGAGGTCCCGGATAGATACTTCCATGGGTGAGTCCCATACTTCCTTGTTGACTTTTGCAGTGCTTTCAGCTGGAGATGTGAGGTCCCAAGAGCTGATTGTTGGTGAGGCGCGTATCTCCGTTTTGTAGCGCTTCTGAGAGGAGATGTGAGATCCCGAGAGCTGATAGTGACGCTCGCATTTCCTTGTTAACTCCAGTAGCGCTCCTAGAGTGTAGTTACGGTGAGTCAGTGCCTGTATCCTGATTACTATCTTGAAGCAGTTACAATCTTGATTGCAGTTATGGTGGTGCACTACAGTGTCCAGTACGGTGAGGCAGTGCTGTATCCTGTTTACTATCTTGAAGCAGTTGCAATCTTGATTGCAGTTATGGTGGTGCACTACAGTGTCCAGTACGGTGAGGCAGTGCTGTATCCTGTTTACTATCTTGAAGCAGTTGCAATCTTGATTACAGTTACGGTGGTGCACTACAGTGTCCAGTACGGTGATGCAGTGCTGCATCCTGTTTACTATCTTGAAGGAGTTTCGGTCTTGATGGCAGTTACGGTGGTGCACTACAGTGTCATGCCTGCACTTTAGAAGGAGCGTCCTGCCTGCTGTCACACTGATGCACTGACCCACAACTGACATTACAGAGAGAAGGACGGCATCAAGGTGGCGCAGGGCGTGAGCGGCAGCATTGTAGACAAGGGCTCTATCATCAGGTTCCTGCCTTACCTCATCTGTGGTATACGACACGGCTGCCAGGACGTCGGTGCCAAGTCCTGCTCCATGCTAAGGTGAGCATCTGGTGTCTGGTCAGCATGGTGTACCTTGTGCACAGGTTCCCTGAACTCCATACTAAATTGTGTCGACCTCTTTCCTCTCTTTGTAACGTCTTTGTTGCCTTTAGGGAGGCTTAAACTAACATCTAATCTAACCTTCTACATCTTTGATCCCATTTCAAGCAATCAAAGTATCTCGAGCCCTTCAACTGTTTCCTCAAAACCTAAACAGAACATATGACAAGTTCTTGTAATACATACAAGAGCTTCTGCGCGCTTTTTCTTGTCTTAACAATTTCATCCCAGTGTTTACCAGCACGGATATTTTTTATCTCCTGTCCTTATTATCCGTGTGGCTGATGGCCGTATTACTGATCCCCAGTGTGTCGTTTTGTTCATGCACACCGGGAGGATATTTTATTCATCATATTTTCGTCTGAATGAATTTTGCGTGATATTATGTTTTCGATTTGTAAGATTAGGTTAAATAAGTTAGTTTAAGCCTCTCTTACTGCAAAGAAAGTGTTCCAAAGAGAGCTAGGCACCTTTTAGTGTAAAGTTGAGGGGAACGCAAAATCTGTGCATGAGGGGTGTTCTCACACAAGATTCTTTGCGTGTAGATATAGTAAGTTAAGAATCGTGCCTTCATTTAGCTTTGATTAAGCATTTATGACATTTGAGTTTGTGACTACTGGTTGATCGCAGCATTATGGAAATTGCCTCCGTGTACACCGGCAGTTCACGTCGCGTCATCGTGTAAAAGAGATTCTTCGGAGGATTTCGTTTAAATGTCGGTAAAGCGGTAATCATGAATGCTTGGTTTTGTTACCTAATAGAGGGAAGGTAACGCGTGAGGATAGTAAAGAAATTTAATGGAGACAAGAATGGAGATAGGTGGAGTTTGCTTTCCAAGAAATGTTGCAGAAGAGAGTTGTTTGGATAGTGTAATCGTTTTTCCGATTTACTGCCGAGTATACTATTTCAGTAGTTGTGGGGAGGGAATGGAGGAATAGGATTTGGTTTATAGCAGATGAAGTGAGGCGTGAGAGTTCAGTGTTTAGAGACATACCGAGGTCTTCAAACACTGAACGACGTCTACTGCCAGGTGTACAAATTTAGTAGCTATAGAGAAGGAATGGAGGAACGGGATTTGTTTTGTAGCAAATAAAATCAGGTGTGAGAGTTTAGTGTCAAGAGACATCCCGAGGTTTGGTAGCAGAAGAATAGACGTTGAGGAAATAACCTCAGGAACTGAAGGCTATGTGCATGTTTGCTGAAATGAATGGTGAATGCCAGTAGGCCAGCAAATTTTAAATGTAAGCTTCTAATTATGACAATCACTAAGTATGAGGGTCAAGAGCTACCAGCGGGCTCAGCACCAAGGCTCTTTATGCACGACTGTTGGCCGGTATTGTAGGGAAGAGGCCTTCTATACTGTAGGCTGGTATTGTGTAGAAAAGGCCTTCTATACATGATGTACAAGAGGCCTTATATGTATATTGGTATTGTGTAAGACTCTATACATGACTGGGCCGGTATTGTGTAGGAGACCTGACTGCTTCTTGATGCTCTCTTTGGATAGAGGTGCAAGTGTGATCAGTCAAGCATGCATTTTTGAACGTTGTTGAACTAAAAAAAGTTTAAAACTAAAGAGTTTTTGATTCATTAGAGCTCAATAGCTAACCCATAACTAGACAAAGTGCGTTTTCACTAAAGCGTGTACCTCATTCAAATTAATGAGCGCATTACAATGAGCATCAGCCCAGATGTAGCGTGTCTAACTCACACAAGAAGGCCAGACTGCCCCCTACCCAATACCCACCCTGCCCTAAACCCTGCACCGCTGCCAGGTCTATGCTGTACAGCGGGGAGCTGAAGCTCGAGAAGCGCACCGTGTCCTCACAGAGAGAAGGGGACGTGCACAGCCTACACAGCTACGAGAAGCGCCTCTTCTAGTCCCCCTGGGGCTTCCCTAGTGGTCACTGTAGTATAGAGTACACACTTCACCACCATAAGTCCACACTCTCAACTTGAAATGGTTGCGGTATGGGGTTCTCAACGTCAACTCGAACTCAACGTATCATCGTATTTTGCTCAATGTATCCTCATATTTTGTTCATCGTTTCTTTGTATTATGTTCAATGTTTCCTCGTATTTTGTTCATTGTTTCCCGTATTTTGCTCATTTTTTCCTCGTATTTTGCTCAATGTTTCTTCGTATTTTGCTCAATGTTTCTTGGTATTTTGCTCAATGTTTCTTGGTATTTTGCTCATTGCTTCTTTGTATTTTGCTCATTGTTTCCTTGTATTTTGCTGATCGTTTCCTCTCATAGTTTGGCATACCGTCTCTTTGTTTTCTGCTCATCACCTCGTATTTTGCTCATCATCTTCTTGTAGTTAGCTCACTGTCTCTTAGTGATGCAATGCTAGATGCCGTGTTGCCTGGGGTGCGCTCTGTAGGGTATTGTCTTTCAACCCATGGCTAGTGTTCTTTGATAATTATTGGAATAAGGTCCTAGAGTTCTTAAAATTAAGGCCTTGAGCTTTAAAAATAAGGGTCTGGAGCTTTCAAAATAGAAGTCTGGAGCTTTTAAAAAAAAGGTCTGGAGCTTTTAAAAAAAAGGTCTGGAGCTTTTAAAAAAAAAGGTCTGGAGCTTTTAAAAAAATGGTCTGGAGCTTTTAAAAAAAAGGTCTGGAGCTTTTAAAAAAAAGGTCTGGAGCTTTTAAAAAAAAGGTCTGGAGCTTTTAAAAAAAAAGGTCTGGAGCATTTGAAATAAAGGTCTGGAGCTTTTAAAAAAAAGGTCTGGAGCTTTTAAAAAAAAGGTCTGGAGCTTTTAAAAAAAAGGTCTGGAGCTTTTAAAAAAAAGGTCTGGAGCTTTTAAAAAGAAAGGTCTGGAGCTTTTAAAAAAAAGGTCTGGAGCTTTTAAAAAAAAAGGTCTGGAGCTTTTAAAAAAAAGGTCTGGAGCTTTTAAAATAGAGGTCTGGAGCTTTTAAAATAGAGGTCTGGAGATTTTAAAATGAAGGTCTGGAGCTTTTAAAGTAAAGGTCAGGAGCTTTTAAAATAAAGGTCTGGAGCTTTTAAAATAAAGGTCTGGAGCTTTTAAAATAAAGGTCTGGAGCTTTTAAAATAAAGGCCTGGAGTTTAAAAAAAAAAGGCCTGGAGTTTTTAAAATAAAGCTTGAAGTTTGTTAAATAAAAGCCAGGAGCTTTCAAAATAAAGGCCAGGAGCTTTCAAAATAAAGGCCTGGAGCTTTTAAAATAAAGGCCTGGAGCTTTTAAAATAAAGGCCTGGAGCTTTTAAAATAAAGGCCTGGAGCTTTTAAAAAAGGCCTGGAGCTTTTGAAATTAAGGCCTGGAGCTTTTGAAATAAAGGCTTGGAATTTTTGGAATATTGGCTCCGAGTTCTTGAAACAAAGACTTCGAGCTCTTGAAATAAGACCTCAGAGTTCTTAGAGTGAGGGTTTTGAGTTTTCAGAATAATACGTAGTATTGCTGGACCCTGTTCAGATGCAGGTTGATGCCACACGAGTGGCATTGTGTCCCTCACTCTAGCATTACCATCTCACACATCCATGCGACGCTCACGCTCAGTACTTACAGTGGACAGAGCGCACTGCACTGGTAGCCTGGTAAGGGTTTCAGCATGGGCAAGGCACTCGGCTATTAGAGGGTGGGCAGCTGAAATCCCTGGGAACTGGGCTGTACTCCCATTCTAAATCCATGTTATTTCTTTTAAGATGCTTTGCGAAAGCGGAGGGGTCCACATTTGCTAATAGCTGGCGACCTCAAACAATAATAATAATGCGTGGACAGCCTGCGTAGATCGGGGCGCAAGTTTGGATGTTTTTTTGCTGTAGAGTGGTGGGCAATTTATTATTTTGGGACTTGTTCTTTCAGTTTTTTGGGAGGATCTAAATGGTACTTGGTGTTGTTCTTGTTTTTTATCATCTACAAGGGTTCATCTTATGTCTGTAGGTGAAGTTGATCATCATTTTGGGACTTGTTCCTTCAGTTTTGGGGATAAAAAATTAAATAGCAACACTAAAACCTTTAGGTTTTAGTGTTGCTATTTAATTTTTTGTCATCTATGTGCTGTTGAGGAATCGCGTTGCCTAAGATTTTTGTGGACTGTAAGAGAGGTTGTTGTTCATTTTGGGACTTGTTCCTTCAGTTTTGGGGATCTAAACAGTACATTGTGTTTTATTTTCTTCAATTTGCATGCGGCTGTTGAAATATCGCGTTGCCTTAGAGAAGTTACGTTTCATTATGGTAATGATGCGTGTGATTTTTAGATTCCTTATGTACTGTGTTACTGTTATGCTAGAGTTAGATAATTTTAAGCGCTATTTGTAATTTTGATCTGCAATGTTGGGTAGTGGTAAGCTTTAGTATGTTTAATGCAGTGTCCTTTAGGCTGCATGTTTCGTTGAGCCATTTCTTGCCTTCCTGTTGGTTGTGACTCAGAGATAGCTTCTAGGAAGCCTCGAGTGTTTGAGGTGTTAGTTTTGCGTGCCAATGTACTCTGAGACTTTATTGCTCACTCTCAAATGAGATAGGTCTTACTTTGTTTCCATTGTAGATCAGATAGGTGTTAGACTTGTTTAAATTTTAGATAAGATAGGTGTTAAACTTTGTTTACATCTCAGGTGAAATAAGCGTCAGCTCTGTTTAAATTTCAGAGAAGGTAGGCATTAAGCTGTGTTTAGGTTTGAGATTAGATAGCGCTTAAACGTAATTAAATCTCACATAAGATTACGTCGATAGATATTTCTTACTTTAAAAAAAGTAATTTGTTAGAACTATTTACATGGACAAACACAGCACGATCTTAGACTTGGTCGGTTTTGCAATGAATAAACAATTTGAACTTCATCGTTTACAGTGCTGTCTACCTGACATTACTTATTGTACCTGACGAAATTGCTGGTCTTCACAACAAGGGGCTACTGACCGCGTAGTTGTCTGTACAGTTACTATTTCTAAATACAGTCAATAACTACTTGGTTGTTGCTTCACACTGAACACGTTGACCGCGATGGGTTAAACTGGAGTTGAATAGTCAACTTCAGTTTAAATCAATTGTTGTAAGCAATTTTTAAAATAGCAAAGATTAACTGGATAGTGCCTTTATTTAGCTTGGATCAAGTATTTATGAAAATTGAGTTTGTGACTACTGGTCCGTCAGCAGCATTATGAAAATCCCCGCCGTTTACATCGGCGGCTGACGTCGTGGTCCAAGTGTTGAACAGACACCTGACAGTTTTATTTGATAAAGCGTTTGTTGATTTTGTACTTACCAGTTTGCTCAAACTATTTTTATTTGATGTAGCATTAATTCTTTGCTTTGGTTTTACGCTGGAAAGTTTGCTCAACAAACGTCCTTGTCCAACTTGTTGTACAGCAAAATTTTCATCTGTACTTGTTGGAGTGATGACAATTGTTCGTTTTATCCAGATTTGAACTCATGTTACCCAAACTTTGAAAACATTCCAGATTTATTACAAACGTTGATGTATTAAAACCTGAATTATATTTTGTGGAATTTGTTCTCGTACATTTTTGAAACCTGCATTGTGTGGTTCTTGCCCTAACCGTCGTGTCTGTTATATGCCTGACGCCGTGGCAACCGCCCCTTGCCATATCTGGCAACCGCCCGTTGCCATATCTGGTAACCGCCCGTTGCCATATCTGGTAACCGCTCGTTGCCATATCTGGCAACCGTCCGTTGCCATATCTGGCAACCGCCCGTTGCCATATCTGGCAACCGCCCGTTGCCATATCTGGCAACCGCCCGTTGCCATATCTGGCAACCGCCCGTTGCCATATCTGGCAACCGCCCGTTGCCATATCTGGCAACCGCCCGTTGCCATATCTGGCAACCGTCCGTTGCCATATCTGGCAACCGCCCGTTGCCATATCTGGCAACCGTCCGTTGCCATATCTGGCAACCGCCCATTGCCATATCTGGCAACCGCCCGTTGCCATATCTGGCAACCGCCCGTTGCCATATCTGGCAACCGCCCGTTGCCATATCTGGCAACCGCCCGTTGCCATATCTGGCAACCGCCCGTTGCCATATCTGGCAACCGCCCGTTGCCATATCTGGTAACCGCCCATTGCCATATCTGGCAACCACCCCTTACCATATCTGGCAACCACCCCTTACCATATCTGGCGACTGTCCTTTGTGCTATCTGGCAACTTCCCTTTGGTTGCCAGATAGTAGCATATGGCAACCCTATACCATACCCAGATGGTAAATGATCATAATGGCCCTTTAGAAGGAGAGTGAGGACGGTGATAAGCAAGTGAGGCAGTACAGCCAACAGGTTTTTAAGATTTTACAAGTACGTCCATATCGTGTGAGTCTGAGTATGATGTTTGCGCTCTCAGGGGTCAATGTGAGGGCCCGAGCTGAGAGTTAGGTAGGCTTTCTTTTTGTTGAAATAGAATGTTTTTGTTATGTTAAGTACCACCTTTTTTCGGTTCACTGCTGTCCTGTTTTTCAGCACCCACTACTTTCTTCTTCAACTTTGGTCTTGTTTCATGAACTTCTTTCACAACTTACTGTTTCTATGCCCTTTCCGCGGTTCCTTAACTCCATACCAAATGGTCCCTTTCTCCTTTCTCTCTTTGGATCGCATTTGTTGCTGCGAGTAGGGAGGCTAAAACTAACAACTTATCTAATTTATGATGTTTGCACCCTCCTCATGTAAAAAAATGGATGAATTATAATGATGCTAAAGAAGCCGTTATTATAGATTGGAGTTGGATTAACTCTTTAACGACCAAATTTGTTAGCTCTTCAACGAAATATTGCGGTAATTTCTCTTGAATTATAATACAGGAAACTCAGCAAATGTAAACTTATAATTGAAATATTTAGAATGTAAGAACGATGTGAGTGATTTCCTAAAGTCTTTGAGAAAGAACGTTGGCCAATATAGAGCTAAACTTCCCCAAGAGCTGAACAGCCATTGAACTTCTTTCAAGGGAAATCAACTATTGTATCTATGCGAACTTGCACTCTCAGGGGGTAGATGTGAGGTCCCAAGCTGAGGACTAGATAGGTCCTCATTTTGTTGGGACAAAATAGGTTTTTTGTTTTGTGACAGAATATCTTTTTTTCTGGTTCACTGCTGTCCTGTTTTTCAGCACCTTTTGCGTCTTTTAACTTTTATTTCGTTTCATTAACTTTGTTGCAACTTACTGTTTCCACGCACCTCGTGCATAGTTTCTGCGTTCCTTCAAGTTCCTACTTAATGGTGCCTTCCTTACTTTTGGAATGCGTCAACTGCGGTTAAAGAGGCCTTAAAGCTAATACCTAATCTAACCACAGTAAGGATGAGAGATATGTATTCCTGAAAAAAGTTCTTTGACAAAAGACTTTGCTTATGCGTAGCCTTCACTTTGGAAAGTCTCTTCCCCTTCGTCAAACACTCCTGTAAAAATATCGTGCTTAGCATGAGTGTCCTTGAAGAACATGGGTTTCATAGTTCATAAAATCAGGATTTAATAACAAAAATGAGAGAAATAGGTCCCTCATGTCCAGAGCACCCGAGCCATCAATAACTGCACGTTTGTGTTTAATAACTGTCGTATCAATAACTACACATTCCTGTCGTTCAATAACTGTCAAATCGATAACATGTCCATTCCTGACGTTCAATAACTCATTTCAATAAATACACATTCTTGTTGTACAATAACTGTCATATCAATAACTTGCACGTTGATGTGTACTTGCCGTCCGTTTCTTTGCCCCACACTAAGGTGGTTGTGTTGTGCTGGTCATCCGTTCTCCAAGCTGGCAAACTTCCAGCCGCCATCATCAACTCACCTCTTTTTTTTTCAGTATATGCTCCAATCTTTTTCCTATATTTGCTCCCTCCTTTCCATTATTTGCTCCCATTCTTCTTCTTATCTACTCCCCTCTTTTCATTACTTGCTCTTCCATTACATCCCCCTCGTTTTATTATAAGCTTCCCTCTTTTCACTATTTACTCCTCTCTTTTCAGTATATGCTTACTTTTCATTATTTGCATTCATTTTTCCCTTATTCTAATTTTTCCATGTTCTTTCTTCTATTTTTATTACTCCTTTGTTTACATTTCACCTGTCTTTTCAATGTGCCCCTTCCTCCTCCCCCCAATTGTCCGTGTCAATGCTGACATGGTGTCCGTGTGGGCAGACAAATGGCGTACAGCGGAGAACTGAAGTTTGAGAAGCGCACCATGTCTGCGCAGCGAGAGGGTGGAGTGCACAGCCTGCACAGCTACGAACAGCGACTGTTTTGATCAGCTATAGGCAGATTTTTTTATGACCTTCTCAAAATGTTTGGTCCACCTACCGAAATATCTGGCTTAACTCCCAAAATATTAGCTCCACGTTCTTTACTCTTGGTCGTTTAAAATTCAGACAATCAGAGAAAATTTTTCAGCAATAAATGTTGTCAGTACCCTGAAATATTGGTGAAATTACCTCAGCGCGGGTTTACCTGCATAAGCAAGTGCTTCTTTTTCAAATTAAAAAATGATCCTTTGTTCCTAATGAATGCTAATCGATACAAATCTTTGACACCAAAAAAATGGCCGAAAAATCCGAGAAAAAATACAAATTAAAATTTTGCCTAAACTTATCAGCAAGTCAATGTATGTATAACAAACAGACTCGAGTATACTTTCTAAAAAAAAAATCTGATTCATCATCCATATAGTCCTTCCTGGCCTTCTGATCTGTTTTCTAGGTCTTCTGACCTGCCTTCTAGGTCTTCTTACCTGCCTTCTAGGTCTTCTGACCTGCCTTCTAGGTCTTCTGACCTGCCTTCTAGGTCTTCTGACCTGCCTTCTAGGTCTTCTGACCTGCCTTCTAGGTCTTCTGACCTGCCTTCTAGGTCCTCTGACCTTTCTTCTAGGTTTTCTGACCTGCCTTCTAGGCCTGCTGACCTGCCTTCTAGGTCTTCTTATCTACCCTCCAGGCCTTCTGCTCTACCCTCCAGTTCTGATCTTTTCTTTACAAAGTTTTGGGATGAACTTTCCACCCAGAAAAGCCTATGGAGGCCTCATTCAAAAACTTGCTAGTCATAATTACTTTTTTTTTCAACTGCTTTGCCCCAAAAACCAACTGACGTATTTTGTACGCTATTCAGTTGGCTTTGCACACAGTACTCGAATCGTCAGCTTCATTTGGGCTCCAACTCGCCTAGATGTCAGCCTCATTTGGGCTCCAACTCGCCTAGATGTCAGCCTCATTTGGGCTCCAACTCGCCTAGATGTCAGCCTCATTTGGGCTCCAACTCGCCCAGATGTCAGCCTCATTTGGGCTCCAGCTCTCCAAGATGTCAGCCTCATTTGGGCTCCAACTCGCCTGGATGTCAGCCTCATTTGGGCTCCAACTCGCCTGGATGTCAGCCTCATTTGGGCTCCAACTCGCCTAGATGTCAGCCTCATTTGGGCTCCAACTCGCCTAGATGTCAGCCTCATTTTGGCTCCAACTCGCCTAGATGTCAGCTTCATTTGGGCTCCAACTCGCCTGGATGTCAGCCTCATTTGGGCTCCAACTCGCCTAGATGTCAGCCTCATTTGGGCTCCAACTCGCCTCGATGTCAGCCTCATTTGGGCTCCAAGTCGCCTAGATGTCAGCCTCATTTGGGCTCCAACTCGCCTAGATGTCAGCCTCATTTGGGCTCCAACTCGCCCAGATGTCAGTCTCATTTGGGCTCCAACTCGCCTAGATGTCAGCCTCTTTGGGTTCCAACTAGCCTAGATGTCAGCCTCATTTGGGCTCCAACTCGCCTGGATGTCAGCCTCATTTGGGCTCCAACTCGCCTAGATGTCAGCCTCATTTGGGCTCCAACTCGGTGCTTTTAACTTCCATGACCACAAAATTTCCGAACGTCAATCGCATTTCAAAGTCAGATCTTGTGAGACGATGGCGATGATATCTCCCCTGTATTGAGGGCTGTTGTGGTTCAAAGTGTGGCAAAATGATGATTCGCCTAGTTGATACCTGAGGAAGCATCTGCTGGGTGTTAGCTTGTCACAGTTGTGGCAATTTCGCTTTTACTCATCTTTAGGTTAATGCGTTGCTGAAACTTCTTACTGGAGTGTTCTTATTTAGCCGTCCCTATTGTTTCCTTGTTTTGTCCTTTGGATATCCCTGTTCTGTTTTTGTTGCTTTGTCCTTTGGATATTTCTGTTCTGTCTTCGTTGTTTTGTCCTTAGGGTGTCCTTGTTATGTCTTTATTGTATCCCTGTTCTGTCTTTGTTGTTTTGTCCTTAAAGTGTCCGTGTTCTGTCTTTGTTGTTTTGTCTTTAGAGTGTCCTTGTTATGTCTTTATGTATCCCTGTTCTGCTCAGATTTTTTTGTTGTGACAATGTTTTGTTCCTGTTTTTTCTGTTACATCCCAATTCTGTCCGTATTTTATTCATGTTCTACCGTTTTTTTGTCCAAGTTTTTATTGCTGTTGCTATTGTTCTGCCTTTTTGTAATAATCACAATGGCACAATGTGCGTAGTAAGTCAAAAACTGCACACAAGATGTAGTGTGATTTATTGCACACAAGAATTTCTTTATGGTCGCACAAATTGTACAGCCATTTAGCTTCCTATAAGAAAATCATCATTTCAATGCTACAATTTGAGACTCGTTGAACATTTTCGTGCCTTACAGAAGTTCCACAGCTTTTCTATAGTTGAACATTAAAATGCTCACAGCTGTTCTACATAGTTTGTAATTAAGATACCATTTTAATTGGTAATTGAGATGCTGAAAGCTGTTTTAGTTAGTAATTGAGGTACTGAAAGCCATTTTAAAACATAATTAAGATGCTGAAAGCTGTTTTAGTTAGTAATTGAGGTACTGAAAGCCATTTTAATACATAATTAAGATGCTGAAAGCTGTTTTATTTAGTAATTGAGGTACTGAAAGCCATTTTAATACATAATTAAGATGCTGAAAGCTGTTTTAGTTAGTAATTGAGGTACGGAAACCCATTTTAATACATAATTAAGATGCTGAAAGCTGTTTTATGTGGTAATTGAGGTACGGAAAGCTGTTTTATTTGATAATTCAGATGCTGAAAGCTGTTTTAGTTGGTAATTGAGATGCTGAAAGCTGTTCTAGTCGATCATTAAGATGATTTCAATTATTGCTCCTACAACTATTTCAAGCTCCTGCAGAGTTTGCGGAGACTGATCACCACCCGAGTTTTACGCCATTATTACCAGTTCTTTTCCGTAAGGGAACCTAACCGTCTCCAACTTGCTCTAATTTACAATTCGAATGTTTTTGTTCTGTGAAATTTTCTCCATTTTTCACGTTGTATTACGGAGTAGTTTCATCAACTTTGTTTCGTTCTCGTGCATGTTTTAGATTCTCAAGTATTCTCATGTTTTGAACTGGCTAATCAAAGCACAGGCACAGAGAATCCTGCTAATGTACGCCACAAGCTGGACTTAGCTCTCAGAGAATGCATGCTTTCAAGTCAAATTAGTGCCGAATTGTGCTTCTATGATTAATTTCATCCTTCTGTTTAAATTTCCTCTGCTACAGATGTAAGAAACTCAGAAATTGTTTTAAATAAATCGAAATTATTTCTAATAATAAAATTAGCGATCAACTTCCAGAGGGCTTGAAATGCGTAGCCTTTACTCTTTTATATTTGCTGTGGGTTCTTTCACAACTTTCCCCCCCACAGGGTCAATATTATGGTATCTATGGAAATTAGCGCTTCCTAGGAGAAGATGTGAGCTCCCGAGCTGAAGGTTCAGTTAGGCCATCTTTGTGTTAAAATAACATGTATTCTGTTTTGTTAAGGACTATCTTCTTTTGGTTTAATGCTGTCTTGTTTTCTGCACCTCTGTTTCTTCTTCAACTTTTACCGTGTTTCATAACCTTCTTTCTCAACGTACCATTCCTACGTGCACGGTATTTTGTGCGGGAACACACCTTGTGCATAGATTCCGCGTTTCCTTTGCTACATTCCCCTCAGGGGTATACAGCTATTGTATCTGTGGGAATTAGCGCTCCCAGTTGAAAAATGTGAGGGCCCGAGCTGAGAGTTAGGTAGGCCTTCTTTTTGTTTAAATAGAATATTTTTTGTTATGCAAAGGATCACCTTTTTTCGGTTCACTGCTGTCCTGTTTTTCAGCACCTCTGATTCCCTTCTTCAACTTTAATCTTATTTCATGAACTTCTTTCTCATCTTACTGTTTTTATGCCCCTTCAGCATAAATTCCTCATTTTCTTTTCTCCATACTAAATGGTGCCTTCCTCCTTCCTCTCTTCGATACGCCCTATTTTTGTAGCGGTTGGGGAGGCTTAAACTAACTTATAATCCTTTGCTACACACTAAATGATGTCTTCATCTTTCTTCTCGTTAAGAATTTTTGTTGTGGTAAAGGAAGATACGACGTGTAAAAACAAATTCCTCTAATTTTTGGTAGCTGTAGAACTCTAAACATTACCAGAATATCCGCTTTACTGTTTAATGAATAAGATGCAGAGAAGTAGAATTTAATTCGAGAAAACCAAAAAATATTAAGTGCCTTTTCTAGTTATACTATACAAAAATCTTTAAAATTACGAATGAATAACTGGGCCGTATTAGGTCACTGAATTTACCCATGTATTATCCGTGCCTTCTTTATATATGTATATGTATATCTATATCCAGCACTGTATGTTTTTCTCCCTTGCAGATGGTTTTGTTCAGCTGGTGTACACAGCCTCCCTCTGTACAGCTACCAATATTGAATTAATCAAATGGACATAAACCTACATACTTGAACAAGCACATGATTAGAAAAAAAAGGATGACATAGACACTGGAAAATTTTTTCAAGCGTTCACTTCAAGGGACGACAGCTGTCAGAATGCACGGCCAAATCTTCTTTGCAAAACAGGATAATGTAAAAACGTTTTCATAACAAATATATGGAAATGCATAGGCGAAATTTGTGCATCACACTCTAAGGTACAATGCAACGTTTAAGGCACAATATAAAACGCGTACACGTCTCGACGCTGCACTCGCGCGTCGAATTCCAAACCAGCACTAAAAACTGGGAATCTTGTTGGCTCACTTTTGAACACGTCCACGATTTATTTTTTATGGTCCTCGCTGACCCCTTTACATCTGGCAACGCCGCAAAGGTGCCTAATGCACCCATTTGGCAATTGCCATAAACACTGCAGGGATAGTACTACTGGCAACAATGCAGGGTGTCAAATGTTCTCATCTAACAAGTGACAAAAAATGTTTTACATCTGGCAACGCTGGAGGGATGCCAAATGGTACACATAATGAAAGTGCCATTGAAGACTACCCAACATCTGGCAACGTTGCAAGACATAAAAGCCACTCTAAATCTGGCAGGTTTGCCAAATGCACCTATTTAGCATCCTGACTAAACGAGTCACGGGTAAACCACCAAGAAACAAAACCTGCCGATAGTCTCACATTATCACTTTTCCCGCAATTACGCATTGGAAGCACTGGCATTATTTTTGCTACAAGTAATCCTGTAACAAAAGCCAATTCAGGATATGTGCAACCGTGGTATTGTACGCATTTCAAATACACAAAGAAATTCCAGCAAATATTTGTATGCCCGAGTTAGGCAACCTATCGTACACATTCCAAGAACACAATGAAATTTCGGTAAGTTTCATACTTTCGACTTTTGACAACCGCGAATATAGGTAAAGTCAAAAGTATAACACAGGCGCAAAATGGAATAAAACCTCGCGTATCGCTGTGACGACTGCGCAAGTTCTAGCGAGAAACAAACACAAAGCACCACCCGGAAATAAAATGAGATGTCAAGCAAACATTCACGCGTGATGGAATATGCGCGTCGGTGCATAAATAGAACGGTCACGCCGCAACCTGGTGTACACAGGCGTCCCTCAGTACAGCTGGTGTACACAGGCGTCCCTCAGTACAGCTGGTGTACACAGGCGTCCCTCAGTACAGCTGGTGTACACAGGCGCTCCTGATACAAAGAAGCTTGCCACTCACAAAAACATATTGCAAATAAACAATGTGCAAAAAAAAAAACGATATCCAAGCTTCACAGCAGCGTTTAAATAAGTTATCCAAAAACTGTTAAATCAAAACAAAGCGACTTAGGGTAATTCAACGCATTACAAGCGGCTGCCGCTATGCGCCGACCTACGTAAAATTCAAAATTAAAGAAAAAACAGTGATATTCACTCAACTTTGCTGTATTTTACACCCCTATTCAAGAACACACTCGTCTTCCAGACATGTGATTCTAAATCCAGCGATTGAGAAGCTCCGTATCCGTACACTGCAGCATTAGATGGCCGTGCTATTTAGAGGGCCTTTACATATATACATAGGTATATATTACACTAATATTGCTGCTCTACACTAGCATGGAGAGGGTACGTAAAAATTGTATTGAAGCTTGAGCAGAGGTAGGCGATTAGTGCACAAGACCAGTGGTTCTCTAACTTTTTTCCACCAAGGGCCACTTTTATTACAGAAAATATGTTGAAGACCCCCTCACATGTGATCCCCTTAGGAATACGTATACATATGCATCCAGTGTTATATTAATTAAATTTTGCGGATCCCACTTTGAGAACCCCTGCACTAGACGACACTAGCTTGCATGTTCTACGAGCAGCTCCTCTGCTGATTGTAGAAAACGCGAAGTGGAAGCTACAACCTCAATCTACTCAATGAGACGGCTGTTCAATTCCCCTTCAGGTCAAAAAAGCTAAAACCATGCTATTAATACGCGAGTGAATAGATAAAGCGATGAATGAAGGCAGTAGTGCATTTCGTAAGAGTTTGGGAAGTATAATGAAATTAGGAAGGAAGGCATGTCGGGAAACTTAATGGAGTTGAGGAAGGAGTTTAATAGAGTTGTATAAAGTCAGGGTATGAAGTCAGAGTCATCCCATCTTTGTCGTTGGCGTTGCCGAGCGAAAATAAATAATTGATGTTAAGACGAGATCTCTGAATACACGGGTCATAAAAATTAATGCCCGCGGTCATGCTTGGGCTTGGGAAATGCACGATCTGGACGTTCTCATATGGAACACTGGTCATATTAAATTCGATAAAGTTGGTGCGCCTGGGCTGCCGCGGTTACACAGCGCTGAGAAGCGCTGGTGCTGATTAGCGTCGGTCAGGGGTAGTAAAATATCCAGACCTTAATATAAAAAAAATGTGCCTGCCCGATCGTGTAGCTGGGGGGCCGAGCGTGGGATCAGTCGTTGAATTAACCATGGCTAAAAGGGAGGGCTGGGGCCATGAGACCCGACCCCTTCCCCCCCCAGCCGTACCCCCGGTTGTGTGAGGGAGGAGCGGCTCAGAACCCTAGCCACCCCTTGTTACCCAGCTCGTGTGGCGACCACCCCCCCCCCTTCGGGCAGGGGGGAGCGCTGTCCAAGCGAGAGTTATGTCGGACGAGCAGGGGACACTTCGCGAGTAGCCGTCGTTGAGAGCGGGTAGGGAGCCGTGGTCGTGAACGGACGTCCTAGAGTTCAGTTTGGGAGTACGACGAACAACCGGTTTTGATACTTAGGAATTTGAGTTGATAGTAAAAGCCCATATCTTCAATAGTGGAATTTCGAGACTGTGTTCGAGTAGAGCGTGGCACGACCAACGAAAATCCATTGACTGGTTTGAGGGCGCATGATTTCAAGCGTCTGCTATACGCTAAATTGGCTCAGCCTTTCGGTGATTGCAGAACACCCCCCGGGCTCGTGTTTCGTTGGCTCGTGTGTTGAGTGTCTGTACACGCTCAGTGGTTGGAGTAGGGTGTCTGCTAAACACCCGGTGATATCGTGAGTGAATATATGCAAAATATTCCCTGAGCTCGAGTTGTCGATTTCTTGTTAGCAGTTGTCAATATTTGTCTCCTGAGTATGTCAGTATGTGGGGTTAACCCTCGGGTATTTATGTGGGACTTTCATAACCACCGCACTCGTGCCGTCCTTCCAGTCTTGCAAAATAAATGAGAAAACGCGTCAGGAGTCGTCCCTTACCTCTCATCTCTCTCAGAAACTAGCGCCTGAAACACGCGCCAACCGCCGTCATTGCTACCAAGAAATACGCACGTTACCAAAAGTTTATATATCTGGATAGGGGTGGTCGTAAAAGCTCCCGTATACGCGCTAACGCCACCCAGCTAAGTACTCAATTGACAATCGGAAACTAACGTAATTAATCTCCAATTTAGTTCCGGGTTCGCCCGGTGGTGGCAGCACGTTATCGTCATTAATTCTTATTAAACGATTCATGATTTATTCAAAATAATCGGAGAACTCAAATAACAGAAAGGAGAATTTGAAAACTCATAACTCTAGAGTGCGGAAGAAAAACCCGACTCATACACTGGTGGCAGCGGTGGGATCCGAACCCACGCCTCCGAAGAGACTGGAAATTTGCACATTTCTTGGAAATTTTGGGCGGTAAACTCCGTACCTCGATCTGACACGATGTGTTCCGGACAGCCATACCTGCATACATAGTCCATGAACGCTCGCGCCACTGTTTCGCTCTTCTTATCGCGCAATGGGTACGCCTCTGTAGTCCTCTCATAACTAGTAGGTTACAACTGAGAGGACGAAGTTTTTTGAGTAGCCTGAGAAATGACTAGTTATAAGCACTAATAAACCATTGCCTTTCAGGTGTAGGTTTGAAGAGTCAGCAACTTGGATGGGAATGGGATATATCCTTCTCGTAATTGTTTGTTAGCGTGAAAAATTCCCCGTGAAGGAATTTTTCTTGGATCGTCGGAGGGGAAGAAAATTTAAGAAATTAAATTTTTTTTATTATTGCGTCTAAATGACGTTTTAAAAAGAGAAATAGGCTCAATGCAGCGAGAGACGTCAAAGTAGAGTTATCTTGGGATGAGTCTTGCTTCATTTCGAAGAGCGAAACCTGAGCCTGTCATGAGCTGATAGGAGGCGGATACTAGCCGATAGTAAGATCTCGTTTAACAGAACCCCTGGGAGCTGTGCAGAACTTATACCGAGACACTAGAATTAATCAAGTCCCATTACGGACATAGTATAATTTAGCAAATACTGCTCTTTAATAATAACGTAGCTTAGTGTGGAAAGGCAGGCTGGACGAACACTTGCGAGGCAGAGACTCGAGGCGTAACCCACGAGACAATACAGCCGCAGAGGGACCATAAAACTTGAGATGCGTTCCACGCTGGAACTCATGTAATATGAGCGGCGACACGCCGGAGATTAGAGTAGGCAGTCTGAGCAGAGAGAAGCGCACAGCGATTCGTGTGCGATGCTAATTACGAGATAGATGGGAGAACAAAATAAAGAGAGATGAGCAAAAAGAAAAAAAAAGATGGATAGCTCCTGTGCTGCGAAAGCAGAGCGTGAACCACACCGAACCGACGCTAGAGCTGAAATATTTAATGATAAATGTACTAAGGTTATTTTGAAGATTTTCAGGAAGGCGACAGCGAGCGAGGTGCGGGCGTGTGCGTGTGCTAAACCAGCACCACAGCGGCCTCCAACGGAGACGGACCGGAACTGCGGTCGCGTAAGAGAGAGGGAGAGGCATTCGGAAATGGTAAGATCGGGAATACCCCTGCGCGTAGGAAACACGTGCGTGAACTGTGGAGGGTGTTATGAATATCTGGTCTGCTGACGAGCGGATAAGGGAGATTACGGGAAGCATGACCGAGGGATTTTTAAGCATGCCCAGAGATATGTGCGCAATGCTTGAGGCATCGCAGCGGTTACCGATACCATGAGATTTGAAGATTAAAAAGATAAGTCGTGTGCGACGGGTACATAAAATATATCTGCAAACGAGGGACGCCTCCATATTGCACCCATACGAAATTGATGCTTGCTTCTCACGAGAGATTAGCAAATGCCATTCAGTAACAAAAAAAAAACAGTCAGCTGACACGGAAAGAATAGGAAGTAGGAACAATTCTCATCATTTAATCATAAGGACCTGCACCACGAGTGAAAGACAAATGAACAGGAGGTGTGTGTGTTGTCAGAGTATGTGCGGTAACGTGTGCAGGAGTATGTGCTGTATAGGGTGCAGGAGTATGGGGACTTAGTCATTCAAGTCTGCTAGGACTTGTTATGTTCATGAATTCCACAATTATATATCATTTATCATGTAACATACGCGCTCATTATGAGACGAAGAAAGGAAAATTTTGAAAATAGGCTCTATATTGATGTCTAACCCATGTAACAAAATTAATGCCCGACCGTGTGCCGTAGGAAACGGCGACGTACATGCACCGAGGGCGGAGACGGAGGCCGAGTGAAGTGGTGCGCCAGCTCGGGACATACGTCGCAGCGCGCAACTACGAGACGTCGCTGTGGCTACCAGACGGGAGTCTGGCGACCGTCTCGGCCGAGACGGACTGGGGGCGGGCGGCCGCGACCCTGGAGGGTCGAGCGCTCATTGTCCACTTCGTCCCGAAGCCAGACGAACGCCTAACCGAGGCGACTCTCAGCAACTTGCTGCAGCATTTAGTGGGCCCCGAAACGACGGAAGAGCTCGCCTCTCCAGTCCCGAATGGGAGGCCAATATTATATTAAATTGTGATGCACGGGCGAGCGAGTTGTGGTCGCCGTCCTAGTTTTTTTTTGTGATTGTAATTGACGTCATGTTGTATTGTGTTGCATTGTGATTTGATGTCAGGTTGTATCAGTGTTCGCCAGTCGGGTAAGAAATGCACTGAGACCAAGACATAGAAAAAGAAATTATTACATAATTTCTTTTTGCGCAAGTGGGGGAAGGGTGTATAAAGTCAGGGTATGAAGTCAGAGATTATTAGATTAGATTAGATTATAAGTTAGTTTAAGCCTCCCTAACCGCTACAAAAATAGAGCGTATCGAAGAGAGGAAGGAGGAAGGCACCATTCAGTATGGAGATAAGAGAATGAGGAATCTATGCAGAAAGGGCATAGAAACAGTAAGATGAGAAAGAAGTTCATGAAACAAGATAAAAGTTGAAGAAGAAAGTCAGAGGTGCTGAAAAAACAGGACAGTAGTGAACCGAAAAAAAGTGGTCCTTAACATAACAAAAAGCATTTTATTTCAACAAAAAGAAGGCCTACCTAACTCACAGCTCGGGCCCTCACATTTTTCCCCTGGGAGCGCTAATTCCCATAGATACAATAGTTGTATCCCCCTGAGGGGTATGAAGTCAGAGTCATCCCATCTTTGTCGTTGGCGTTGCCGAGCGAAAATAAATAACTGATGTTAAGACGAGATCTCTGAATACACGGGTCATAAAAATTAATGCCCGCGGTCATGCTTGGGTTTGGGAAATGCACGATCTGGACGTTCTCATATGGAACACTGGTCATATTAAATTCGATAAAGTTGGTGCGCCTGGGCTGCCGCGGTTACACAGCGCTGAGAAGCGCTGGTGCTGATTAGCGTCGGTCAGGGGTAGTAAAATATCCAGACCTTAATATAAAAAAAATGTGCCTGCCCGATCGTGTAGCTGGGGGGCCGAGCGTGGGATCAGTCGTTGAATTAACCATGGCTAAAAGGGAGGGCTGGGGCCATGAGACCCGACCCCTTCCCCCCCCAGCCGTACCCCCGGTTGTGTGAGGGAGGAGCGGCTCAGAACCCTAGCCACCCCTTGTTACCCAGCTCGTGTGGCGACCACCCCCCCCCTTCGGGCAGGGGGGAGCGCTGTCCAAGCGAGAGTTATGTCGGACGAGCAGGGGACACTTCGCGAGTAGCCGTCGTTGAGAGCGGGTAGGGAGCCGTGGTCGTGAACGGACGTCCTAGAGTTCAGTTTGGGAGTACGACGAACAACCGGTTTTGATACTTAGGAATTTGAGTTGATAGTAAAAGCCCATATCTTCAATAGTGGAATTTCGAGACTGTGTTCGAGTAGAGCGTGGCACGACCAACGAAAATCCATTGACTGGTTTGAGGGCGCATGATTTCAAGCGTCTGCTATACGCTAAATTGGCTCAGCCTTTCGGTGATTGCAGAACACCCCCCGGGCTCGTGTTTCGTTGGCTCGTGTGTTGAGTGTCTGTACACGCTCAGTGGTTGGA
Source organism: Morinoia aosen (assembly GCA_030386875.1). NCBI lineage: Eukaryota > Metazoa > Arthropoda > Malacostraca > Amphipoda > Talitridae > Morinoia > Morinoia aosen. The sequence continues at coordinate 28,645,121 of CM059570.1, read as the reverse complement.
GTAGGGTGTCTGCTAAACACCCGGTGATATCGTGAGTGAATATATGCAAAATATTCCCTGAGCTCGAGTTGTCGATTTCTTGTTAGCAGTTGTCAATATTTGTCTCCTGAGTATGTCAGTATGTGGGGTTAACCCTCGGGTATTTATGTGGGACTTTCATAACCACCGCACTCGTGCCGTCCTTCCAGTCTTGCAAAATAAATGAGAAAACGCGTCAGGAGTCGTCCCTTACCTCTCATCTCTCTCAGAAACTAGCGCCTGAAACACGCGCCAACCGCCGTCATTGCTACCAAGAAATACGCACGTTACCAAAAGTTTATATATCTGGATAGGGGTGGTCGTAAAAGCTCCCGTATACGCGCTAACGCCACCCAGCTAAGTACTCAATTGACAATCGGAAACTAACGTAATTAATCTCCAATTTAGTTCCGGGTTCGCCCGGTGGTGGCAGCACGTTATCGTCATTAATTCTTATTAAACGATTCATGATTTATTCAAAATAATCGGAGAACTCAAATAACAGAAAGGAGAATTTGAAAACTCATAACTCTAGAGTGCGGAAGAAAAACCCGACTCATACAGAGTTGAAAAAAAATGAGTTTAATGGAGTTGAAAAAAAGGAGTTTAATGGAGTTGAAAAAAGGAGTTTAATGGAGTTGAAAAGGAGTTTAATGGAGTTGAAAAAGGAGTATGGAAGTTAAGTATGACAAATTGCTAGCGCTTTGCAGACTGGGTACATATCGCACCAAAAGTCACAAAGTTTTACATTTCTACAGACCAACTTTGTGTAGGGAAGGAAAGCACAGAAGAGGAGGAATAGATCACGCAGAGCGCAAGTGAACCGCAGGCTACAGCCCTCTCAGGCTTTCATTTATTAACATAGAAGAAGCCAGCACATTTATACGTTGACGACGTTTTGGTGGTTCATAAGAGGAAATAAATTAAGTTTCAAGTAGCAGAATTGAAAAACGTACTTGAGCGCTTGCATACATTTCTATTCTTTCTAAGAATTATGAAAAATATATAATTACATGATGTTCTACCTCATTTGCTAAGATGCTTAAAAAAATACCGGCGCGTAAATGGGAAATCTACCACATACATGATCAATTTACCATGTTAATTGATGGGTAAATTTACCACGTATGTCCCAATACGCCGTCAACATGTTAAAGGCATGGAATTGCTGTACTCGCTACCATGACCTGATAGATCAATGCAGCATAGAACTCTTTCATAAATTACAGGTCCTTAATTTACTTACTAACTCAAGCAGTCAAAAATTTGATAAATTACGCGAAGAAAAAATGTACAAAACAACCAGATTAGATTAAAAGTTAGTTTAAGCTTCCCTAACCGTAACAAAGGCGTTCCAATGTGAGAAAGGAGGAAGGCACCATTTAGTATGGAGTTAAGGGAACTTGGAATCTATGAACAAGGCATAGAAGCATTGAGTTTATAAAGTTTATGAAACCAAATAAAAGTCAAAAAAACAAAGTAGTAGGTACTGAAAAACAGGACCGCAGTGAACCGAAAAATGATGGTCGATAACAAAGCAAAAAACGTATTCTATTTCAACGAAAGGCCCTCGACGACAGAGGTGTTCCAAAGAGAGGAAGATGAAGACACCCTTTAGTATAGAGTTGAGGGAACATGAAATCTATGCACTATGTGTCTCCACACCCTGCACATTAGAGCAGCAAGATAGAAAGTAGTTTACAAACCAAGATAAAAAAGTTCAAGGTGAAAGTAATAGTGCAAAAACCGAAACAGCAGTAAAATGGAAAAGGTTGGTTCATAACAAAGCTAAAAACCTATTATATTCAAAGGACAATATAGGTGTGCGTAAGTTGCGTGACCTTCACAGCTCGGTCAAGAACACGTGACATTTAATTCAAAAGCAGTTGCAACACTTAAGGGCTATGGTGTAGAACAAAAGCCGTGAATACCTTTTTTCTGCTCCCTATTTTCTTAGAAAAAGATTTTGTTGAGGCTACTGTTGTGCTGGTGTTATATTTAACAGCTGATAAGGCGGTCTCACAGCTCGAGACTTGGCCACAGCCACAACCCCTTAGTTACAGCCACATTCCCTATGCCAGCCTTAGCCACAGCCTCATTCTCTGGGGTACAGTCATATCCCCTTAGCCAAACTTGGCCACAGCCACAACCCCTTAGTTACAGCCACATTCCCTATGCCAGCCTTAGCCACAGCCTCATTCTCTGGGGTACAGTCATATCCCCTTAGCCAAACTTGGTCACAGCCCCTTCATTCTAATGACTGTCACATTCACTTAGCCACAGCCACATTCTCTTAGCCACAGCTATATCCTCTTAGCCAGTCATATCCCCTTAGCCATAGTCTCATCCTCTCAGCCACAACCACTTTTTTCCAATGACTGTCACATCCACTCAGCCACATTCTAAAATCCACTGCCACATCCTCTTGGCCACAGCCACAACATCAACGAACAAAATTGGGCAGAAGCACACAAAAACCACCACTACATGTACATGCACAGCCAGCGTATTGAACAACAGAGACCCGAATTAGTTTACTTTTGAGCAAACTCTCAAGTTCAGGCTTTTATCTGATTATATTATAGCATAAAAAGTCTCCATATATCCTGATAAGTGCTCCTCAAGTTGAAATTTTTTTTAAAAAATGCTCGAGCTCCGAGATTCTGGCAAAGAAAGGGTAATATGGCAACTCTGATATGTTAGCTACATACAGAGAGGACGAAATACATGTTTCAAGGCACTCTATTTGATATGCAGCATCACAAGTTAGCAAAAAAACACACACAACCCTTATTTTTAAGTGGCAGCGTCAGTTTAGTAGAATTCTCAGAACTGACAGAATTGCAGACATCAACACAGCTGGCACAAAGGAGCGCGGAATGTTACACGAATATGCAGCAAAAACTAACATTTTCTGCAAAGGACTCCCCCAGAAAGGGTTCACAAAACGTACCAGAACACAAAATACACATAAGAGAGCGGGATTATGTCTGGTAAACAATATTTTCTCTCAAAATATGCAAGAATGCACAACCAATCCATGATTAATTTATTCCCCAATGCATACCTCAACCTATACAGATAAAAAATCCCATTTGTTCAGCTAATAAGGAGCGCTAATTCATTTTATGTAACAGGGACTAATCCATGTCTGTTTAACACCTTGACCGCAACGTGAGCCACCGGTGGTACACGGAGAGGATTTTCACAATGCTGCTGACCGACCAGTAATCACAAACTCAGTTTTCATACATAATTAATCAAAACTAAATGAGTGCTCAATTCAGTTAATGTTCGCTAATTTCAACATCACTTACTAGAATTGACTTTAAATTTGAGTTGAAAGTTAAACTTCAGTTTTACCTGCCGCAGTCAAAGTGTTAAGGTATGCATGAGATGTTGAACTCCAGCGTCGACTTTCTAACTCCTCACTGAACACCTCAATATAAAACACAGCTATATTTCACACATGAAGTGGGTAGGAGATATCCTACAACACAGCCCGTAACGTATAAGGAAGCATATGCGCGCATTGGCTCTGAAAAAATAGTCATGAAAATACCTAGCGCGTCTCAAGTTCATAGGAAAGAAATTTTTGAAGGTAAAACGCGTTTAGTCGTCGCAAAATATCGCTAAAATATAACAGCATATCATCAAATATTATATATATTTACAACCCTAACATCTTTATTATCATTGTGTTTCTACATAACAAAAGAAATAGCGCAACGCGGCAACTCGACGCGTTTTTGGTACACGACGGTCGCGGGTTCGATTCCACGTAAATCCACAGTGAATTTTAAAAAAATAATCGTCTCGCAGAGCAAATTTAAAAAAAAATTATCGACTCTCATGGCAGATTTTCAATAAATGATTGTCCCACCTTGTAAATATCCAAGAAATGATCACCTTGCAGAGCAAACTCTTTTCAGAAACCATCGTCTCATATGACAAATTTCTAAGAAATGATCGACTAATACGGCAAATTTCCCAGAATTAATAGTTTTGCATGACAAATTGACACAAGCGTTTCTAGTCGTTTAGAAACTGCAACACAGGCGCCTGAGATTCGAGACTGCTCGAACACCTTACAAAGGGTTTATTCAATTTAAGAAAGGGAAAAAATCAATTACCCCAAAGGTGGCAAATATAGCTATTAGGGGAGTGATTTCCAGTCATGAAGGAGACGGAAGAAATGCAAGGGGTTCTTTTTTCGATCTATCTGGTATCCCAGCAGTGTGAGTTTAGGCGGTTCTGCGTCGAGTTGGCAGAGGAGGGCAGCGCAGCAATGGAGTTCTTTGGCCACAGCCATCTCCTGGTGATTAGATCTGCAGGCTGCAGCCGAACAGAACAGCAGCATAACAGAACAGAACTGCAGCTGAACAGAGCAGAACTGCAGCTGAACAGAGCAGAACTGCAGCTGAACAGAACAGAGCAGAACTGCAGCTGAACAGAGCAGAACTGCAGCTGAACAGAACAGAGCAGAACTGCAGCTGAACAGAACAGAGCAGAACAACAGCTGAACTGAACAGAACCGCAGCTGAACAGAGCAGAACTACAGCTGAACAGAACAGAGCATAACTACAGCTGAACAGAACAGAGCATAACTACAGCTGAACAGAACAGAGCAGAACTACAGCTGAACAGAACAGAGCATAACTACAGCTGAACAGAACAGAGCAGAACTGCAGCTGAACAGAACAGAGCAGAACTGCAGCTGAACAGAACAGAGCATAACTACAGCTGAACAGAACAGAGCAGAACTGCAGCTGAACAGAACAGAGCATAACTACAGCTGAACAGTACAGAGCAGAACTACAGCTGAACAGAACAGAGCAGAACTACAGCTGAACAGAACAGAGCAGAACTACAGCTGAACAGAACAGAGCAGAACTGCAGCTGAACAGAACAGAGCATAACTACAGCTGAACAGAACAGAGCAGAACTGCAGCTGAACAGAACAGAGCATAACTACAGCTGAACAGTACAGAGCAGAACTACAGCTGAACAGAACAGAGCAGAACTACAGCTGAACAGAACAGAGCAGAACTACAGCTGAACAGAACAGAGCAGAACTGCAGCTGAACAGAACAGAGCAGAACTGCAGCTGAACAGAACAGAGCAGAACTGCAGCTGAACAGAACAGAGCAGAACTACAGCTGAACAGAACAGAGCAGAACTACAGCTGAACAGAACAGAGCATAACTACAGCTGAACAGAACAGAGCAGAACTGCAGCTGAACAGAACAGAGCATAACTACAGCTGAACAGAACAGAGCAGAACTGCAGCTGAACAGAACAGAGCATAACTACAGCTGAACAGTACAGAGCAGAACTACAGCTGAACAGAACAGAGCAGAACTACAGCTGAACAGAACAGAGCAGAACTACAGCTGAACAGAACAGAGCAGAACTGCAGCTGAACAGAACAGAGCAGAACTGCAGCTGAACAGAACAGAACAGAGCAGAACTACAGCTGAACAGAACAGAGCAGAACTGCAGCTGAACAGAACAGAGCAGAACTGCAGCTGAACAGAACAGAGCAGAACTGCAGCTGAACAGAACAGAGCAGAACTGCAGCTGAACAGAACAGAACAGAGCAGAACTACAGCTGAACAGAACAGAGCAGAACTGCAGCTGAACAGAACAGAGCAGAACTACAGCTGAACAGAACAGAGCAGAACTGCAGCTGAACAGAACAGAGCAGAACTGCAGCTGAACAGAACAGAGCAGAACTACAGCTGAACAGAACACAACACCCAGACCAGGACTACAAACACTTGCTTTATCCGAGATGCAAATCCTGATATAAACATGCCTTTGCACGGTCATTTCACGGTTATAATTCACAGTCCGATGAGCCAAAATTGAACGATTTTCCTCCGGAAGAAAATGCATTGGAAAACCAAAGACCAAGGGAAACAGTCATAGTATTATTTTCTATGTAAATTAGAGTGAAATTCAATAGAAATTAGCCCGATTGCACTTAGTTTCCAACTGTCATTACACCAAACCGTCGTAATTCTGAATTGTAACTAACCTTACAATTGCATTATGCAGCACAAGTATGAACAGAATTCAAGCGCAGAACATTACGAATAAAACTTTAAACATATTTCTCCATAAACCAGCACATAAACTAGGAAATGTCATCAGTTGTGCGTTAGAGTCACTGGACGCAAGAGATATGGGGGGGATATTTCTCACCCTCTTGTAAAAAGGGGAATGTTCTCCCTCCCATGTAATGGGTATGATGAGCCTTCCTCTTTTCACAAATGGAGGAAACCTTTTTTCCCCTCTCTCGTAAAATAAAAAAATTCCTCATGTATACTAATGAGGAATAACAAGCCCCATATCATGGGGAGCAGCCACTCCCCACACAATGGGGAACAACTGTCCTCCATACAATAAAAGCAGCCCCCAGCGTGGGGGCAGATCACAGGTCCCGCAGGCGCTGGAGCAGCGCGTCCTGGCCCTCGGGCCCATTGGAGGCGCCCCCCGGCCCCTCAAAGAGGCGGTCGCGGGACTCGAGCCCCGTGGGCAGGCCAGGGGCGCGCCGCTCCCGTGGCCGCGACTTGCGGGGCAGTTGGGTGTTCTCGTCGCCCCCCAGCAGGAGCCCGTCCAGCGTGTCTGCAGCGCCTCCCGACCTGCGCACGTGTTACCTGGGTCAGCTACTGCAGCACTTTTTGTGCCACCGTCACCTTCTGCACCTCTATTGCATCGGTTACTGCAGTACTTATTGTACCAACCACATCACCTACAGTACATCTTCCTCCACCACCATCATCAGCTTCTGCACCACCTACTGCACATCTTCCTCCAACACCATCAGCTACTGCACATCTTTCACCATCGTTATCACCACCACCATCACTATTAAAGCAGGTGGAATAAGGGGCGAGAGAAGTGGAAAAGAGCAGGTGGAATAGATGGTAAAAGGAGTGAAAGAGAGAAGGTGGAATAGATAGCCAAGTACGAGAAAAGGCGGTAGCAGGAGTAAGAAAGAGGTGAAGCAGAGAGTAAAGAAGGAGGAATAGGGGGGATATGACGCAAATAACGAGATCCAACCACACAAAGACACACACAAATGAAGCGAGATACACACAGACACAGGGAGCAACTCACAGCTTGGAGGTGGGGGAGGAGGATGCGAGGCCTGTTCTGGAGCGCGACCTGTTGAGCTGCTCTGCCCGCCGCTCCGCTGCACACATCGCATCGACAGTTAGTCTACGCCTTACAGTGTTACAAAGAGAGGAAGGCACCAGTAAACACATCTCGTCGTCAGTTAGTTTACGCCAGTCCAAGGGCTACACGGGTGTTATAAAGAGAGGAAGGCACCATTACACACCACGTTGTCAGTTAGTACAGACCTCTCCAATGGCTACACAGGTGTTACAAAGAGAAGAAGGCACCAGCGTATGGAATTTGGGGAACAAGGAATCTATGTACAAGGTGTGTCCTCACACAAGATCCCTTGCACAAAGAAACAGTAAGTTGAGAAGGAAGTTTATGAAAAAAGGTAGAAGTTGAATAGGAAATTCAGAAGTGTTGAAAAACCGGACAGCAGTGAACCAAAAACAAAAGGATTCTACATATATAGTAAAAATAAAAACTTTCTTATTTCAACAAAAATAAGGCCTAACTAACTCTCAGCTCGGGACTCCACATATTGACCCATGGGAGAGCTAATTCCAATAAATGTAATAGTGGTATCCTCGTTAGACCATAACTTACATGCTGTTTTATGAAGGACTTTATTATTTTAATAAACTGCCCGCGCAATTGTATTGCGCAGCAATAATAATTATAGAGCAATTATAATAGCACAGCAATAACAGTGCTGGAACCAACACGAATTTAACCGCGATTGCCGAGACGTGAGTCGTAGTAACATGGGTTTGCTAGCGCTTCAGTTACTCAAACTATATCACACCAAAGGTGACGTGTCATTAAGTATCAGACTTTTCCAACTTACCACATAAGATGAACAGCACTATTATTTGGAACATCAAAATTGTGCGAACATCATGATTATAATTACAACTGTCTTTCCATTAAAATTTTGTACATACTACAGTACATTCGAACGCACTGGACGTCCAAACCCCATAAAGGGTTTCCAGGGGCCCTCCCATTAATGGCCGAGACGTGACGAACCAATGGGTCCAGCCTGCGCACCGAAGTCCCAGCAGTAATGCCGCTGTACAGTACCAACCGTCAAGTTACACTGAGACGAACATCACAGGACTTGCGCCATGCGTAAGTTCCCCAGACGGTCTCCACTGAATGACTGTCGTTCACACCTAACACCCATTCTGTTTATACTTGTCAGAGTTGTTCTATTTTATTATCACAGACTCTTGATGCACCTCGCAATATCCACCGATCACACTAAATCATGACTCATGACTTCTCATTAAATAAGGGCTGGCAGGGCACAGTCTAAAAAACTGTGTAGCAAATTAAACACCAAAAAAACGAACAAAAAACACCCAAATCCGAAGAACAAACCCCAATGTAGTAAATTTTCCCTCGTTTTAAAGGTGTTTTCAACAGTGTACATTTTTTATGCCAACGCTACTACCCTTAGTGACACAAGCGCCCACCTGCACTTTGAAATTACCCTCTCCGCTGCCCCACACTTTTTAGACTGCCATACAGCGCCGCCCACCTCCCACTCCTCTGCACTTTTGGGCAACCGTCTTTGCTTCCCCACCTCCTCCATCCCAAACTTTTAGCCTAGCCTACCATCTTTGCCGCCTCACCTCTGTCCACCTGCCCATTTAGACAGCCATCTTCGTCGCCCCACATTTCTAGCCTCCCATCTTCGTCGCCCCACCTGCTCATTTAGACAGCCATCTTTATCGCCCCACACTTCTAGCCTCCCATCTTCGTCGCCCCACCTGCCCATTTTGACAGCTATCTTCGTCGCCCTACACTTCTAGCCTCCCATCTTCGTCGCCCCACCTGCCGATTTAGACAGCCATCTTTGTTGCCCCACACTTCTAGCCTCCCGTCTTCGCCGCCCAAGCACACCCACCTGCACTCTTAGGCTGTCGCCTCCGTCGCCCCATGACGTCGAAGACCTGGCCGGTGTTGATGAGCTGTACGAGCTGGTCCATGACCTCGGTGTTGGTGTGGTCGTTGGTGACGTCCTGCAGCGCGCGCTGGCGCGTGTCCCGGTCAGCTCGGTCCACGCGCTCCTGCTCAGCGCGGGCCTGCGCCTCCTCGTCGCGTCGCCGCTTCTCCTCCCGCCGCGCCAGCTCGTCCTTGCACCGCTGCAAGGGAACCAAGAGCGTCATAACAAGAATTGCATGGCAATATATGGTTTTGAAATATTTTAGCAGAAGAGACGGTGCTAGAAAAATCATTGTGGATCATTATTGTAGAAAAACCAGCTTAAGATGCAGTAGTAGAGTAGACTTATTACAGTAGAGGAACTGGTGCACAAAAATCTCCCACGTCACATCACGAAATTTACTTCAAAGCACGAATTTTGGGACTTGTTGCAGTATAAGCACTGGTGCGCAAAACTTATGTACGGCTTTTCACAATGTTTTTGTTAACATAGGAAGTGTGTTACGAGTTTTGTGAGCGTTGTAAAGGAGGAGTTTTGTTAGTCTTGTAGTGGAGGAGTTTTGTTAGTCTTGTAGTGGATGAGTTTTGTTAGTCTTGTAGTGGAGGAGTTTTGTTAGTCTTGTAGTGGAAGAGTTTTGTTAGTCTTGTAGTGGAGGAGTTTTGTTAGTCTTGTAGTGGAGGAGTTCTGTTAGTCTTGTAGTGGAGGAGTTTTGTTAGTCTTGTAGTGGAGGAGTTTTGTTAGTCTTGTAGTGGAGGAGTTTTGTTAGTCTTGCAGTGGAGGAGTTCTGTTAGTCTTGCAGTGGAGGAGTTTTGTTAGTCTTGTAGTGGAGGAGTTTTGTTAGTCTTGTAGAGGAGGAGTTTTGTTAGTCTTGTAGTGGAAGAGTTTTGTTAGTCTTGTAGTGGAGGAGTTTTGTTAGTCTTGTAGTGGAGGAGTTTTGTTAGTCTTGTAGTGGAGGAGTTTTGTTAGTCTTGTAGTGGATGAGTTTTGTTAGTCTTGTAGAGGAGGAGTTTTGTTAGTCTTGTAGTGGAGGAGTTTTGTTAGTCTTGTAGTGGAAGAGTTTTGTTAGTCTTGTAGTGGAGGAGTTTTGTTAGTCTTGTAGTGGATGAGTTTTGTTAGTCTTGTAGAGGAGGAGTTTTGTTAGTCTTGTAGTGGAGGAGTTTTGTTAGTCTTGTAGTGGAAGAGTTTTGTTAGTCTTGTAGTGGAGGAGTTTTGTTAGTCTTGTAGTGGAGGAGTTTTGTTAGTCTTGTAGTGGAAGAGTTTTGTTAGTCTTGTAGTGGAGGAGTTTTGTTAGTCTTGTAGTGGAGGAGTTTTGTTAGTCTTGTAGTGGAGGAGTTTTGTTAGTCTTGTAGTGGAGGAGTTTTGTTAGTCTTGTAGTGGAGGAGTTTTGTTAGTCTTGTAGAGGAGGAGTTTTGTTAGTCTTGTAGTGGAGGAGTTTTGTTAGTCTTGTAGTGGAAGAGTTTTGTTAGTCTTGTAGAGGAGGAGTTTTGTTAGTCTTGTAGTGGAGGAGTTTTGTTAGTCTTGTAGTGGAGGAGTTTTGTTAGTCTTGTAGTGGAAGAGTTTTGTTAGTCTTGTAGTGGAGGAGTTTTGTTAGTCTTGTAGTGGAGGAGTTTTGTTAGTCTTGTAGTGGAGGAGTTTTGTTAGTCTTGTAGAGGAGGAGTTTTGTTAGTCTTGTAGTGGAGGAGTTTTGTTAGTCTTGCAGTGGAGGAGTTCTGTTAGTCTTGCAGTGGAGGAGTTTTGTTAGTCTTGTAGTGGAGGAGTTTTGTTAGTCTTGTAGAGGAGGAGTTTTGTTAGTCTTGTAGTGGAAGAGTTTTGTTAGTCTTGTAGTGGAGGAGTTTTGTTAGTCTTGTAGTGGAGGAGTTTTGTTAGTCTTGTAGAGGAGGAGTTCTGTTAGTCTTGTAGTGGAGGAGTTCTGTTAGTCTTGTAGAGGAGGATTTTTGTTAGTCTTGTAGAGGAGGAGTTTTGTTAGTCTTGTAGTGGAGGAGTTTTGTTAGTCTTGCAGTGGAGGAGTTCTGTTAGTCTTGCAGTGGAGGAGTTCTGTTAGTCTTGCAGTGGAGGAGTTTTGTTAGTCTTGTAGTGGAGGAGTTTTGTTAGTCTTGCAGTGGAGGAGTTTTGTTAGTCTTGTAGTGGAGGAGTTTTGTTAGTCTTGTAGTGGAGGAGTTTTGTTAGTCTTGTAGTGGAGGAGTTTTGTTAGTCTTGTAGTGGAGGAGTTTTGTTAGTCTTGTAGTGGAGGAGTTTTGTTAGTCTTGTAGTGGAGGAGTTTTGTTAGTCTTGTAGTGGAGGAGTTTTGTTAGTCTTGTAGTGGAGGAGTTTTGTTAGTCTTGTAGTGGAGGAGTTTTGTTAGTCTTGTAGTGGAGGAGTTTTGTTAGTCTTGTAGTGGAGGAGTTTTGTTAGTCTTGTAGTGGAGGAGTTTTGTTAGTCTTGTAGTGGAGGAGTTTTGTTAGTCTTGTAGTGGAGGAGTTTTGTTAGTCTTGTAGTGGAGGAGTTTTGTGAGTCTTGTAAAAAAGAATTGTTATTGTTGTGATGAAGGATTGTAGGAATACAAAGCGCTTCAAAACAATGTACATACTTTGAAGTGCCACTAAAAGTTTAGTGTTCAGCCATCAAGGCAAAAAAGGTCTTGAGAGCATAAAACGAGTCGTGACTTGCACCCAGAGATGCACCAATGCTGGAGGCCACCATATTGAACATTTGATCTGACCCCAAGCACGTTTAATGCGAACACAACGTTTAATTTTCTCAAATTACTATGCCCAAAAATATAACCTCGCAAGCCAGAACATACTTTTTCTGTAACAGGTCGAAGTTGCGTGCATTGAGAAGAAACATCCTGTTAAACAGACGTGATTATAGTACACTGCATTATAACCTTTACAAATTAGTCGTACATGTTCCTTCCTTCCTTCCTGAAGCATTGGTGAACAAGTGTCAAGTTTTCTGTTTTGAATTTTCATTTCTTCAGGGATGCGAAATGTCAACACTAACCCTGCCCAAGATTCTAGCAAGCTAAAATCAGAAAATCTTCATAGCAATGAATAAAAAATTGAAAAATGAGAAGTAAAACAAAGAAATTCATCACCAATTCAGCTCCTGGAAGAGGATCAGTATTTAAAAAAAAAAAATGTCACGAGGCAGTCAATATTTGAGATGCTGAACACCATCATAGGAGTGGAGAGAAGCCTCACCTTGTAGAGAGCGATGAACTCATTGAAATCCTTGAAGAAGTCCTCGAGTGCATACTTGGAGACCTCAAAAGTGAAGATCTCGGACACTGTCTTGTAGCACTTGAGCATCATCTCCAGGGACGTCTCCTGCAGCGACACCTCCCCGTCCGCCTTCTCGAAGAACTCCTCGAACGTCTCGCGGAACCTGCGGCACAGGCTGCTGTGAGTGCCTCGTGCTACTGTAGTGGCTGCAGTGAATGCTTGTTTGTGTGGCAATGTTCATCTGTGTTGAACGCATCTAATACTTGTATGGTGATTTGTGTGGCGAAATTCATCTGTGCTTAATGTGTCTAATACTTCTGAGCAAGTTTTGCATGTTAACCACTTCTCTGAGTGTTATGTGCGTCTAATTCTTCTGTGAGCGTTATGTATGTCAAATACTTAAGTGAGTGATCTATACATCAAATACCTCTGAGAAAACTCTAGTGAGTTACAGAGCAGTAAGTAGTAATTGTGATTCAATTCATCAACTGACAAATACATGCATTAATTTACAATTCCTTCAACTGGCTGGAGCACACATCAACTCACAGCGAGACGCACAAATTCCATTAATACAAAACTGCACACATGAATCAATGTTACTACACACATACACACCTGTCTTCAGGAACTGCACACATCAACTCACAGCGAGACGCACAAATTCCATTAATACAAAACTGCACACATGAATCGATGTTACTACACACATACACACCTGTCTTCAGGAACTCACACATCAACACACGCACATCACCTGTCTTCAGGATCCTGCTTGTGGTGCCTCTGAAGATCGTTGCCAATGTTGTTGATCTCTTTCTTCATCTTGGCAAGATTGGCTTTCACCTGGTCTACGTTAACTCTCTCTGCTGCTGCAAAGTGCAGCAAGCCATCTTCAAAGTCGGCAGACTCAGGCTCTTCCTTCATCATGGTCTCTGCTAAGTAGTGCATCAGCGTCAGGCCATCAGAATCCTTTGTGTTGTTCAGCTTGGGTAAGAAGCTGATGTCAAAACCAAGCGTGTCAGCGTTCCGGGAGCCTGTATTCAACACGTTGCCAAACTCCAAAATGTATGACAACACACGCTCAAATTTCTTGGAGTTCATGAGCTCTTCAAGAGCAGCCCGCGTGTTCACGATGTCCCTTCGGACGTCTTCTAGCATCTGCGGGTACTCCACCTTGAATGCCATGTTCCGTAGTATGGGCACAAACTTCTTAATTTTCCCAACAGTGTGCAAAAATAGCTCGCCCTCCGCCAGGTCCTCAGGGTCTTCATCAAGGGCCACAACCTTATTGATGACATCGTGGTCCGGCAAGGAAGATATCAACGTCTGCAGAGGAGCAGAGTCCAAATTTCCAGACGAGTCTAGACACAAGACTCGCTCGTCACATCTCAAGATGGCCAAACGAATCTCTTCCAGGGACAGGTGCTTGTACTGGCCCCTTAAGGCTATAGACAAGTTTTGGTTTGTTTTGGTATCCAGAACTCTAAGCTCCTTCTCTTTTTTGACAGACTTTTCAGGTCCCTCCACAGACTTTTTCTTGACCTGCTTCACAGCAAAGTTGTGGCCAAGGGTCTCAAGCACCTGCTTCTTGATGTTTGGTTCCTTTTTGTTGAGCCTCACCCAGACGCTCTTTTCGCTCATCTTCTGAGGGGTGACTTTGTTCCACTGCAGGCGTTTGGTTTGCGCCTCAGGCTTGATGCTGGCACGACGCAGGGTCATGCCGTAGGGCAGTTGTGCAGCAGCTGCTGCGCCCGGACCAGGGGGTCTAGGGCCCCCAGGCGGAGGTGGGGGACCTCTAGGGCCGCCTGGAGGAGGGGGAGGACGAGGGCCACCTGGCATGGGAGGCGGGGGAGGAGCGCCTCCAGGCATGGGAGGAGGCGGAGGGCCTTTGAAGCCTCCTGGTGGGGGAGGAGGGGGTGGAGGGCCTCCTGGAGGAGGAGGTGGAGGGGGACCGCCGCCCCCTGGAAGTGGGGGTGGAGGAGGAGCCTTTCCACGCCCAATAGCCTCACTGAGACCAGGCACCACCATGAGCCCTCCTTTCTTGCCAGGGTCGCCGGTGTTCCCAAACTTGTGCAGCTCTTCTATTTTGGCGCGACTTTGGGCGAGCTCGGCTTCCAGTTTGTGCTTCTCAGTGAGGGCCTCGTCCAGCTGCTTCTGATACTCCTGTGCCATGGTCTTCCCTTTGTCCTGACTCTCCTTCTTGAGCTGCTCCACGAGGTGCTCGACCTTCACGTCAAACCGCTTAGTGGACCTGAAATCTGGGTCACAACCATCGCGGTGCAGCACTATTTGGGTCACGCATTCCTCGATAAGGCGGTAGTATGAACTTCTTACGCCCTCTTCGTCGCGGATGAACGCCAGATGCTGCAATATAGACAGCAGCTGCATCTCGCAGTCAGAGTCCTGCACTTGATTGCGCACGATCTCAAAGCAGCGACCAACATCCTCAATTTCTTCAACGTGGTTGAAGAAGCGGTCTTGCCAGTCCTCAAAATCTTCCGTCCTGTACTTGTAGAAGACTTCAAGCTGCTTCTTGATGTCGATGTGGTCGCTCGTATCGAGGATCTCAAGCACATCTTGTAGACCAGTCCTCATAAACTCATTCCTCAAGTGTATTCTAAAGTCGAGGTTATCATCAGGGACGAAATTGATGAGCGAATTGACAAGACAAAGACAGTTGAGCTTAAGAGCGTCGCTGTTCTGCAGAGCAAGGCCCAGGATGATGGGGCTAAATCTGTCCTGTTTTTTGAAGTCAGCAACGACAGTAATGGCCCCAAGGACCTCGCTGTGTCCCTCAAGACCGTGCTCTTGCCACATGGGCAAACTGAAGGAGCACATGAGCTTTACAACCTCGAGCATGATGGCGGGTTTGCTGGGGTTGAGGGAGTGCGCCAGCACCGTGAACGCCTCCTTGTGGGAGAAGAAAGCCTTGATGCCAATGATGTTGTTGCAGATCTCACGCAGGCACTTGATGGCTTCGTGCTGTATTTGGTCCCACTGGCGCTGGCTCCCGCTGTAGGCAATAACAATGGTCATTTTATGGAGATATGTGCATTGTGGTGAAGCATGGGTGGAGAAGAATGAATAGTGGTTAATTTGTGGAGAGTTACGAATCATGGTCAGCTTGTGTGGAGAGAGGAATGAATCGTGGTCAGCAAGGGCAGAGAGAGGATTGAACTGTGGTCAGCTTGTGTGGAGAGGAATGGTCAGCTTCAATTAGATCCGATGTTAGTTTAAGCCTTCCAACCTCAATAAAGGCAGTTCAAAAAGAGGAAGGAGTACAGTAATAAGTTTGGGCTTGAGGAAAATCGAAATCTATGCACAAGGTGCATAGAAAAAGTAAAATATGAAAGACGCTCATGAAAACAAGATAAAAGTTGAAGAAGAAAGTAATAGGAGCTGAAAAAACATGACAGCAGTGAGTCAAAAAAACGGATAGTTCTTAAAAATGAAATATTTTACTTCAATAAAAGGAAGACCTAACTAGCTGTAAGCTCAGGGCAATACATACCCTGCCAGAGCGCTAATTCCCATAGATACAATGGTCGCTTAGTCCCTGGAGTGGTGTTATAAAGAAAATTTCGAGTTGAAATTGCACTAAAAAACTCAACAAAGTTGACTATTAATGACAAAGATTCAGCATCACAAGCCATAAATATGGTAAATTCCTTTCTGATAACCAATACACTGCAGTCCCTAAAGCAGGGGTTCCTAGCCTGGGGTGCTCACACCTCCTGGAGGTGCATGACGATATTCCACCAAGGGGTGCACAAAAAGTTCAGACAAATGATAGGATATTGGCTAAATTTTTATTCCACTGATGCAAGAAAAGTTCACGTAAATAATAGGATCCAGCTGCATTTTGGCATTTTTGCCTTACCTCCTGTAGCACTCGTTAAGGATGCTCAGTAGCCGCTTGAGGCCGTTCTGGGCAAAGTCAGACAGGAACTGGATTTTGTTGCTGCGTAGCGACACCTGCACAGCACGAGGCAGGGTAAAGCGGGGGCTGTTAGTCTACTGGAACGAGCTCTGTTTTGTCTACTGGACTGTGGAAGGAGCTCTGAAAATTATGGATAGTTTACCGCAATCCAAACTAAATGAACTGCAAAAATGTTGCAAAGTTCAACACAGTTCATAAAAATTTGCAAAAATCTCACTAAGTTCATCACAGTTTAGAGAAAATGGGATGCAAAATGTCAATAAGTTCATTAAAGTTTGAAGCAAATGGGATGCAAAACTGGAGGAAGGATCACAGCTCATAAAAAACATGCAAAAAATGTTGAGCAGTTTGCCTCAGTTCAAAAAACTGAAATTGAACAATAATATTAGTTAGAAAGAACACTGGCATACACTTATTTGAATTCGAAACTCATTTAAATGAAAATAGAGCAGATGGAAGAATTATAGTGAAACTACAGATTCAAGATGAATTAGACATTACACTCAAGCTCACAAATTTAAAGCAAACGCACAATAGAATTAGTTCTGCATAAACAAGCAAGTGCTACATGCCCAGTAGACAGCGTTGGAAATCAGATCCAAGAGCCCAAGTAGGCATGGTTCCAATTAAGAGAAACGCAGGTACAGCTGTATGACTTCATGAGTAATACAATTGACGCAGCAGGGCGCTGCAAAACACAGCAGGGGACTGTAACACACAGCAGGGGACTGTAACACACAGCATAGGAGACTAACACATAGGATTACAACACACAAACACCTCACAGCAGCACGCAACACACAAACACCCCTAAACACCTGCAGGGACTCCAGCGTGCGGAGGATGTTCTTCGGGCTGAGGTCATCCCGCTCGAGGTAGTCTATGTAGTCTCCGGGCGTCTCAAACTTGCTCTGGCCTGGCGTTGAGATCTGGAAAATGTTTCAGCTTAAAATGAAATGCGCTAAGTGAGATACAATTTTTCATGCTCATGATGGCCCACCATTGAGATCTGTGAAACGTTTCAGTTTTTGATAAAATTCATTGCGCAACTCTTCTTGCTTATGAAATGAAATTCTTGAATGGCAAATAGTGCAGAGTCTGATGCATGAAATAGCAAACATGAACTGTGGATAACAGCAATACGTCAATGGTGAGAAGTGCAGTGCCTTCAAGATAATTTCATGGCTATTTCAGTCATAAAACCATACAAAAGATGACTTTCAAAATATTTGTTAATGCTCTATGGCTGAAGATTAGTTGTGCAACTCAGACACAGTAGAGGAAACAAGGTAGAGACATTTTTATGGAAAAAATTACACATCTTCTTGTTCGGCAGACCAATAAAACGGGTTCATTTCAAACAAACTTTATGACGTCACCATTGCAACATATCGTTAGGCCAGCAGTGAAGCCAGATTTGGGGCTAGCAGTGTTGCCAGATACAATATGAGCACTGCTATTGGTTCATTGCCATGATGTCAGCATTGTCACACGGTCAACAAAAAAAAACTGGTTTGACCCTACCTTGTTTCTTCTACCACGAATTGAGATGAAAGGTTGATGAGTAGTTAACAGAATGTGTTGTGTGACCAGCCGAATGGCATGACCAACTAATATTAGTCTAACTATTAGTTGGTCATGCTATTTAATTTTTCATTTTTAATTCATCAGTGTATTTTTAAATATGCATTTTTAATCCAGCTGAAATGCAAGGTAACAGTGATACTCCATCCAAAAAACAATTCCCCCACTAAATAATAGTTTATTTCTTCCTTGGTGTGTCTGCCTGTCCATACTCCCACCCGGTAAATTAGATACCTCATCACTACATACTTGCATGATGAACTTAAATTTTTTTCTAAAGTAAAATTTATTTTACACCAACTGGAATTAAATCCAATGTTATCCCAACACAAAAGCCAAGGAATAAGAAAGAATGACATGCTCTCTTATGGTTATTGTAAATCTTCACAAAAGAATTGCAGCTTCAACTAAAAAAGCCAACATTTTTTGTAGTAAGCACACACTAGTTGCTGAAACAGGAATAAAAAATCTTACTTTGTTGTTGTTTTTGAGCATGAGCTTCATCTTGTCAATGGGCATGGTGAGCATGTTGTTGGTGTCCATGATGTTCATCTCAGCAATCATCTCCTTGAACTTTGCCTTGATCTGAAATCAAGAAATAATTTGTAGGTTATACTTATAGTTACAAAAAAGTTATACTTATGCACAGAATAACTTCAACCACATCAAGAAGCTCTAAGGCAACAAGAAATAAGTTGTAGAGGACTACTTATGCACAGAATACTCGTAACTCCAACACACCAAGAAGCTCCAAGGCAATGAGAAATAAGTTGCAGAGAACTACTTATGCACAGAATAACTGCAACTACCTCAAGAAGCTCTAAGGCAACAAGAAATAAGTTATAGAGGACTACTTATGCACAGAATACTCGTAACTTCAACACATCAAGAAGCTCCAAGGCAAAAGAGAAGAGGGTTACTTACTGAAATAAAGTTTTAGATCTACCAGTTAAAACTTTCACCACTTCACAAAGAGGCATTATTTCAAAGATGTAAAAGAAAGTTGCTTTAAAACTTTGACCGCAATGTGAGCCAGTAGTGGCAATGGAGGTTATTTTCAAAATGCAGTTGACCGACCAGTAGTCACACGCTCAATTTACATGAATACTTAAATTAGAGCTAAATGATGGCCCAATCCAGTTAATGTCTGTTATTTTTGGAATTTCTTACTACAATTGATTCTAAATTTGAGTAGCATATTCAAACTTCACTTTAACCAATTGCGGTCAAAATGCAAATGTGCAAAAATCTTTGCAATTGATTTATAACATCAATATAGCATAAGACATGACTGAGTACAACACCCTATATGCTTTTATTGATGTTAATCCATTTACCAAACTAGTTTTTAACTAAAGGCCAGGTTCAGCCTATTTTTACTTCTACAATTATCATTTTAATCAAACCAAAATTTTCAGATTTATTAATTAGAAGTATGTAGCTCATGTAACACGGGACATTTCTAAATGACTGATTTGACCACAAGATATTGCAGGTGACTTAGTTCAGGGCTTCATTTCCTATAAGCTGTCATCTTTCTGTGAAAGTTGAGAAAAAAAGTTCAAAAAAAGATTACTTTTTTAGCTTTTTCTAAAAATTCTCTAAAAGAGCTAAAAAAGAGTTCTCTAGAAGCTAGTTTTACCAAGAAAATATTTGGCTAAATCTTCAAGATATGAATATAAAAATAAAGAAAAAATAAGCTTCATGTCCCTGAAAGCAACAACCTTCAAATGATGGAGAGACATTCAATACATTTCAGATTTATGAAAAAAGTTATGAATATGCAATGACTGTAGGGTGACACAGAGTCGAGGTAAGGAGTAACAAGATAAGGGGTATCAGGAAATGCAAGATGAATCTAACAGAGCAAAAATTAGACTAGAAGTAGTTCTTGTTTACCTGTTTTCACCAAGAATACAAAAATTTAGTAAAAAATAATAACTCTTCATTTACGTAAAACCTAAGCCCCTAAAGCTCTTCTTCAAGATCACAATCTCCTTCAGGGTCACAGACAAAAGAGCCAAGTCTTAAAGGCAGAATTAATCAAACAAGCCTTAATATAATTTCCCCACACAAACAGACCTGCCTTGGACGAGTGATAGAGAACATGCATGTTTTCTCCATTTTGGGATGCCTGTTCTTAAGGACTCACTTGTTCATCATTAAGGGAGTCGAGGCTTAGGGAGTCTTCATCCATCTCGTGCAGATCCTGTTCCGAGCTGGGCCTGGCCAGCCGGTCTCGTCCCACTGCACGCCGACCAGCCGACCCAACGATCTTGCCCAGCTGCTCACAAACACAAGCAATTTTTAGTTCTCTTAAAAAATTACAGCTCTAAAAACATGTTAAATTATCTAAGGCTTGACTATATCAAAGAATCATAAAATAAAATGTAGTCAATTTTTTTAGTTTTCTTACAAAATTAGAGTTCTCAAAACGTGTTAAATTACTGCTAAGGCTAGACTACATCAAAGAATCATAAAATAAAAATATACAATGATGCACAAAAATGAATGGTTTTCCTAGCTAGTGTGTGATGCACAAAAATGAATGGTTTTCCTAGCTATTGTGATTATTGAATTGTTAAATTGCTAACAAGAATAATAATTAAAATAATTAAAAATAAAATAAATTAAAATAATATAAGTTTATCACAAGAATTGTAGATATGAATAAACTTAGGAGAAATTAAAGAAATAATATTTACCAGTTCAAAAGCAGTATATGACATGATGGTAAAGAATGAGAAGTCAATGCTAGCAGTTAGCACACAACTCCAGTACTCTTTGTATTGCTCGACAGATGCAGAATCTTTTATGCTCGAAGGAAAATATTTACAAGTAAATACAGTTTTTCTTCTATGAAAACACCTCTTACGGAAACCAAAATGAGCTTAAAAGTGAGGGCCAATGAAAGTCAGCAACTTTGCTAAAGCAAGCATACAATTCCCTTTAATACACTAACACACACACACACACAAACAACAAGAGGCTACTCTGAATTTCTTGCCTATGTGCCACACTACACTCATAAAAGGTAAATACTCAGTATTCACTCCACTCAATACAAACTACGGGGCATCACAGAAAGAGCCAGTTTATCAAACATAAGCCCTAATTTGTGGTAAGTTCAAATCAATGAATTATTGGGAAATAGTTCATTAAAAACAACTTATAGCACATATTTGCTTCATTCCAAAATCAGATATTTTGCTTCCCAAGCCCTCATTACAAACCATCCCTACCTTAGAAAGATTTTTTAAGCATTTCCCTAATATGAGATGTCAACAATGCAAAATAACCCTTTTAATTACTTACAAATGATTTGTTTTTTTCTGCCTTTGCCATGGTGGCGTTGTCTCAGTTCCAAGGTTACAGGGTTGGTCCGGGCAGGTATAGGAATTGTGAGTGAGCACAACCCCACACAATGAGACCATTTGCTGAAGAGCAACAATGTATACTCAATAAAATTTAAGTCATTTCACTCACAAATGTAAAACAATACACATTGAAAACCTGCAAAATGAAGAAAACATGTGCCACATTCAAAAATTGACAAAACTCTAACATTAAAATATTAATTAAGTATATCCTATTAACTAAAGTTCTCAATAACACAATTGAATTTGCATCAGTGGCATTATACACATGCCAGAACACTTTAACTAATGTTGAAGGTGTGTTCTTATGAAGCAAAAGTTTATATCTCCTGTTAGTCAGAACAGTAAATGTGGAGGAGAACCATAATCAATTTCCCACTTTTTGGTGCCTAGTCATAGTTAATTAGATTGAAATAAACAAGTTTTCTTCTATGCACTTTCCGTCTCAAATGAGTATTTTACAAGTTATAGCGGTAAATTAGTAACCGCAACTCTAGTGTTTGAAGCGGGAAGTAATTCATCAAGCGCGTCGTATGGCAACACTGCAATGGAAGCTCCCTTCCGACGCGCTCGAATGATCAAGCGTGTTCCCGCCATCTAAGACGAAAGATAACATACCACTATAACTCATTTTAGGGTGATAATTTCTATTGTGGTATTAACTAAAATAGGTAAATCTGAAGGATATGTCAGTTATTGATTTTCCATTTTTTGGTGCCTGAACCTAATTAATTGAATAAAAATAAACAAGTTTTCTTCTATGCACTTTCCGTCTCAAATGAGTTTTCTACGATTTATAGCGGTAAGTTAGTTTTGTCTGTGATGACGAATGCGCTCGAATAAACAGCTACTCATTGATTTTCAAATTTTTGTTGCTTGAATTATGGTAATAACATCGAAATAAACAACTTTTCTCCTATACACTTTTTTCGTCAAATGAGTATTTAACAAGGTATAGCGGTAGGTTTGGTTTCGTCTTTGATAACGATTGCGCTGGAAGCGAGTGCGCATTGCAGTGTTGCTGTCCGACGTGCTCCTTGAATTACTTGCCGCTTCATACACTGGAGTTGCGGTAAGTCATTTACCGCTATAACTAATAAAATACTCATTTGAGATGGAAAGTGGATAGAAGAAAACTTGTTTATTTCAATCTAATTAACTATGCTAAGGCATCGAAATTTACAAAATTGATAACTGACGTATCCTTCAGATTTACCCTGAAATATCCTAGAAGTTGGTTCAGGCTCCGCACGCTCAGGGGGCCTGCAAATAATAAATTACAAAGTACCCAAACGTACTCTACCCAAACTAAACCTACCGCTCTAACTCGTTAAATACTCATTTCCCTGAAAAAGTGCATAGAAGAAAAGGGTCGATTTGCAGTTTAGGGGATTCACGGAAATTAGGAATTCCATTCCCAAGAATGACTAAAGGAACCCATTTAAAAACGTTTTACATGAATGACATTCTGCTTGCTTATGCGTTATTTTTGAGATATAATAATAATTACGTTCAGATAGGAATAACATAATATGGTTGGCGGCTTAGTTTCCGCATTGTTGGGTCACGCCCACTTTTCTGGCAGGACACGCCTACTTTTTGGCAAAAAAAGATCCGAGTTGGTTTAGGCAGGTTAAGGTAAGCTATTTTAGATTGATTTTTGTTATTTTAGGTTGTTTTATTTAACTAACCTTATATTATTTACCCTTACCTGACCTATTGTTATGTCAATACTGTATTTCAGCTTATTTACGTGTCCATTCCTTCACTTTTATATACAACGTTTCTATAACTTCAGAGTTGAAAAAACTCAAAAATAACGCATCAGCGAGCAGAATGTCATTGTTGTGAAACATTTTTGAATGGGCTTCTTTAGTGATTCTACGTAATGGAGTTTTTAATTTCCATGGATCACCTAAAATACAAATTGACCCCAAAATATGTTCACCATTTAGCAAATAATGCACAAAATTACATAAATGACATCATTGCTACTTTTAACAGCTAACTAGGATCATCAGAGATAACAATCAAACTAACTTGTTAACTAGGAGTAAGACAGTGTCTACCTGAAAATGATTTGATCTTACATGATCTAACCAGAGCCACTAATGACCTAGTTAGGTCATAAGTTAAGCACGTAAGCCTTTTCTGATCCCTTTCAAATTAGTTGGAGCATTTTATCTTTTTCTCCACAAATCACTGAAGCTTATCTAGTTATAGGTACAAGTTGCATGAGGAAATCAGGTCAAGAAGTCAAGTAAATGCCTGCTTAACACCAGTCTAGTTAATAATTATTATAATTGATGTCATACAACCATATCAAAACTTTTTCCTTCAATGCTCAAGTCATATGCACAGCCTACATCACAAAAGATAACCTACTAACCTTGACCCAGAAAGTGAAAGATTTAAGCAACTACAGTAGTGATTTTACAGATATTACAGCTGGAATCTTCAGAACCTCAGGCAGGAATATAGTTTTATTCTATAAAATAAATAATTTCCTAATATTTACATCAAGCTTAATATAGATAAAAAATAGAATACAATAGAATACATGTGCTGGGTAATTTCATTCTCTTTTATTTCGAAAACTGAAAACATTATTTGAGCAATTTACTATCATATCCACAATCGCTAGATTGCTACAGCACATAAACTAAATTCACAACTTTCAGGAGGGAGTTAGTTCTAACTACCTAGGTATAGGCTCACATTTATAAAATACGTTTTTAAACACGAAAACACATCACAAATATCACTCGAGAGCCTTGTCTTTTTTAAGACAAGGTTTCAGATTCAATTAAAAACAGTTGCAGCGTAAGCAGTAACTAGATGAAATCATCTTTTGCAATGTGTTGAAAGTGTCTTTATTTTCATAGTGGTGGGTGGGGAACTATTAATGAGCAAAGTCCTAATGAACACGATAGAAGCAAACCATGTGTTGAAAATGTTGGCAATTGCCAACGTGTTGTTAACGAAACATCGAGGAACCAATGATCAATAAAAAACACGAAGAAATAAACTATTAAGGTACACCTAATTGTAAGAAAATTAACAAAACTTCATTATTTAGCGCTTTTATTTATTTTAGGCCTATTTGTTATATATTCTGTGTTGAACTCGGAAGGCTCTGTGAAAGAGAAATTTTAAAATGATGACCAATATATTTGGGGGAATTTAGCATTTAAAAGGTTATAGAATGATAACATTTCAATCCGATACATGTACCTATAGGCCTATATATGGCTTGTATTTATTTTGATTAGGTAAGCATGTGAGTATTAAAGCGAATATTTTGATAAATATGCATAGGCCTAGTTAAAAGTGCATGAAAATTGTTTCATTCCAAATGTTTGAAAAAAAAATATATTTATGTTGAAGCACAACTTTTTTACAGTGGTTGTAGAATTTATTTGTCCCTTCTATATTGATAGCAAAAATTCATTTAATTTGAATTATTTCGTAAAATACCGCCATTAGTTATCAAATTGTACCCAGTAAACAGCTCTAAAATTTATTTTAAATATCCACTCCACAGCAAAACAAAACTCCACATGGCTTCACACGAGGTCATTTTACACTGCTACATTCATTCTTGAGAAGAGGTACTCTCAAGCGCTAAAGACAACGACCGTAAAAATAATTGGTGTGTGTCAGTACCACATTAACTGGCTGACGTACAAAAGAATACAGCTTATTTTAAAAAATTGATCAATAATAATACCCGAATGTTGTAAACTTTACCAGTAAAATAAATTTTCAAGATCAAAATAGATCATGGCTAAATTTATGCAGTAAAAACATGACATGTAAAAACAACAAAAAACATGAAATGAAAAAATTGTCTGTAAGAAATTACAGGGTAAATGATTTGAATTCCTTTGTAAAATAATTGAGTTTCTTTATGAAGAATAGTTGTCGTGATTCACTTAGATATGGCAGAGTACCTATAACGTGAACGAGGGAAATTTATTTCACGAGGAATAAGTTTGGCGGCCAAAATAATTTTCTCAGCCGAAAGACACATTAAGAGTATAAAAATATGCCATATTAGGTGATAAATTTTTCTGAAATAGAGTAAATAAATTCACAAAGCTCGCCATTTGGCCCGATCTTTGTTTCCGATCGAGCATTGCAGTTGTCGTACTCTCGTTCTCCACACAGCATAAGTAGAGCCTATGAAGTACTCCCAAAGTAGGGGAAACAATTGAATTTGATTTAAATGACTTGAATTGGAAGCTTTGCGATCAAGCTGTTTGAACGGTTTGATGATCTTAATTTTGAAGGTTAAAGGTTGAATATTGAGGAATGTCGGGTTTTCTCGCCGTTGGGTGGTTGAATGTAAATATTAATTTTGAACGGCAAGAACAACTCGATCAATTCTCGAAGCGTAAGGGAAAAATTATGAGAGTGACAATGAAAAGCGGTTATGGACTCAGCTCGTTTTTAGGTGGAGTTTATTGGAAGAGGAAACCAGGAGAACGGGCTTGGATCTTGATCTCGGAGAGCTTGTCTAGGTGGGCAATCCTTGCCGGAGGACCAGGCTGGCGTTGACGAAGGCCGGCACGCGATGGAGTAAGCAGGGTGAGTGAGTTGTATTTGGGAATTTGAGTTTGGCAATTTGAGATGAGTGAGCGCAGGTCAGTGAATTAGTTCAGGTAGAACTAATGACTCCAAAATAAGGTGGGGTGTGAGTGAGCAAGTTAAATCAGGCTCATGTGAGCAGAATCAAGTCGGCACATTAGCAGGAGCAAGTTGAATTACTTGCTCAGATTAGTAGTAGCAAGTTTAGTCACTGCTTATGTGGGAATAGCTATTAAGCAATCAACATGGCACTCAGGAAAACCCAGGGAGATTCAATTTTGTGAGTGTTGCGTGTATGGCGATGATGTAGAGGTCCTGCACAGGAGTCCAAGATGCTGGATGAAACATTCCAGGAGAGACATCAAGACATTCCACCCTGACAATCCAAATTATAATGACAACTCTTCCCACACGGAGAAATCCGAAAAACTCCTACAGGTCTGACTCCGGCTACTTTGGGATTCTCACTTTTGGCAACTCAAACGTGATAGGACAGATTTTTGGGTTGACAGATATTAACTAAAAGATAAATTGTTTAATCACTAATGCCTCTGCCTTTAAATTCTGAGTATTAGGTTTAAGAATTTCCAAGAATAAAGATCGTGATTCCTTACAGAGACTACGGGCAAGTAAACACGAGATCTACGAAAAATGGTGAAAATATCAAATGACTGCACTTTTGAAAGCAGTAAGAAAAAACATAAAAATCCTAAAATTCGAGGATCTCAATCCTACTAAGAAATTCTGGTAGAGCATTTGCAATAATAAAGGAATTAAGGAATAATATATATCCCCCAATGATGATAGGAAGGGGAAACCTAAACGTTGATTTCACAGGCGGAAAATACGCGAAGAAAGAAAAACACGAAAGCACGAAGTTACGCGTGGCGATTTAGCCGGCGGCTTACGCGTCGGCCTCAGCCCAAAACTGCCAGCAATTTGCACACACTTAAGATAGGCAGAAGGTTGGGTGTTTTTTATCACACGAATGCGATGAGTTAAATTAAATTTCATTGAAATGTTTCTCTATTGAAATAAAGGCGTTTACGTAAAGGTTTCCAAACGAGTATGGAATTAAGAAATGAAATACCAAAATTTATCAAGCATAGGCATGAATACTTTTCGTAATTTACCACTGCCAGTAAGAGTAAATGCTACTATACACATGCCTATAGTATTTATAATCACAGAGTAGTGATAAGAGACGGCGGTGTGAGGTTCCGCCATTACACAAAGACGCTATCGAACGAACGCCGGCAATTTTCGCCGCGTTCATTTCAAGCAGAGATTATCGTAGATTAGTAGATTATCGAATAGAAAAAGGAACGAGCATGATTATGCTTTGATAATAAAATCATGACACGGAACTGCAATGCACATTGAACATGATTATGCTTTGATAATAATATCATGACCGGCACGCAATATCTTTACGCTAAGTCACGCTGAGAAAAAGACAAACAAAACACTGAATGAGACACGTGCTACATCAATATTCCCACGCATAACTACGCAACTTAATAACACTGCACTGTCACTTATTTATACTCACTGACACGACGAAAAGGAACACGATAATTTTCTAACACATTTAAAACTCACGAGAATTTGCTTGTAACACTGCCAAAGTAGGACGCCAAGTGAGAGTGGCTTTGAAAGGAAGGGCGCGCAACTGCGCAGTGTTGCCACCAGAGGGCTTCTCTCTCGAAAAATGTCAAGTGTTATTTTTATTATTTCATGCATTTACACAAAAACTTCAATGATTACGAATTAGAAGTAGAAAATAATTAATAACTAGCCGGTTACCTCCGGTAACCGGCTAAGCTTAAGCCGGTTCAACCCGAGTATCGGGTTGTCCGACTTGCCTAAAAATAAAAAAATGAAAAAAAAATAAAAATAAAAAAAAAAATAAAAAAAAAATAAAAAATAAAAAAAAATAAAAATAAAAAAAAAATATAAAAAATAAAATGGAAAAAAAATAAATAAAAATTAAAAAAAGTAAATAATCAAAAAATAAAGAAATAAAGAAGAAAAAAAATCAAAATAAAAAAAAAAAAATTAAAAAAATTTAAATAAATAGTTTTCTGCAAATATAGACACCAGTGGCTTCAATTTTATACCTCACTCGACCATGTAGACTCAGCCAATTTTCCAAACGGACTCGCACAAATTTTGAGTTTTGCTATTAAGTATATAGATAAATTAGAGTAATATTTTTAATGCTACTAATTAATTTATTTAAGTCTGAATGGCAGATTTATAATTTTTACGCTTATGTAGCGGTATGCTACATTACCCCCCAAGGCGCAGACCGAAAGGTCCACCCGCTGCAATCATCTGTAGCGGGAAGGAGGGCGAACTACACGACCCTGCCGAGTTCGGCAATTGGCAAATGATACTGAGCGGGGAAGTTTCACCAAACGGGTCTGCAAGTTTAGATCGGCAAGAGTCCTAGGAACAGGAGTTACTGCAGCGGGCTCGTCTGGTCTCTCCAGACTTGTCGCTGTGCCAGTAAGAGGACTAGAGTTAGAATCTACGACAGGGTTAGAGATAGGGTTTGAATGTACAGACACGTAGAAAGGGTTACACTCAAGTTGACTAGGCAACAAGGCAGCCAACTGAGGAAGCTGAGATGGTAGATATGATCGAGTCTCAGTGGAAGGAGAAATCTGCGGAGAGGAGGATGAGTTATGAGTTACACTATGATCAGAAGTGTATGCGACTTTTAATCGATCAATGCTCACAGGGTCGTGTGACCCGAATCGTTCGATGATGAAATATTTTTGCTTGCGTTTAAGTACTTTGAATGGGCCATCATAAGGGCGCGTGAGTGTAGGTTTTATAGCATCATTGCGGACATACACATGTGTGCAGTCTTGCAGGGCAGGATCTAGTCTGTCCTGAGTCTGAGGCATTCGTGGAGCCACATACTCGATCTTACGCATGCAATCTTTTAGGCAGGTTACATAAGCGGAACGGTCAGCGGATGAAAATTCAGGCAAAGGTTTTGGGTCAACAATGTCGTCGGGGAGACGAAGCGTCTTCCCGTACAACATTTCAGCCGCTGTGCACTGCTGATCTTGTCTGTATAGGTTTCGAATGCTAAGTAGTACTACTGGAAGTCTATCGGTCCAATCGTGACTGCAATTAAGGCAGCGCAAGGCAGACTTGAGGTCTCTGTGGACTCTCTCAATAAGTCCATTTGACTGCGGATGATACGCTGTAGTGGATGTATTTGCACACCCTAAGGCGGTGCTAAGCTCGCACCAGAATTTGGAGGTGAATTGTGATCCCCGGTCATGTGTGACACTTAAGGGAACCCCAAATCTAGAGATCCAGTTAGATAAGAAGGCGCGCGCTACAGTCTCAGTTTGGGTATCAGGTAGAGGGACAGCCTCAACCCAACGCGTGAACCTATCGATGATGGTCAACAAATAAGAATAACCGCGCGATACGGGCAAGGGACCCACCAAATCTAGGTGTACAGAGTCAAACTTGTGACCTGTGAATGCACAACTCTGCAGCGCTGCACGATTATGTTTCACCACCTTACTACTCTGGCACGCATGGCAATTTTGCACAATTTGCTTGACCTCCTTACGCATCGCTGGCCAGACGAAACGATCAGAAATCAAACGCACTGTACGGTTAATACCTGGATGAGAGAGGGAATGAAGGTGGAGGACAGCTACTCTGCGGAGCGTCGCAGGAAGATACAAACGAGAAGGTCGCTCGGCATCACGGTACACGCCGTCAACCAAGGTTAGTTTTGGAGAGGAAGTGTTAGAAGGTTTGAGAAGGTCCTGAAGTTCAGGATCCTCCTTCTGAGCATTAGCAATGTTGCCGAAGGTGATTTCACCACTGGTTTGGACAGAATTGATTCTGGAAAGACAATCAGCAACGGTATTGTCTAATCCCTTAATGTAACGAATGTCAGTGGTAAACTGACTTATAAACGACAAGTGTCGAGCTTCCCTAGGGGAATGTCTTTCAGAAGGCATTTTGATCGCTGAGGTCAAAGGTTTGTGATCAGTGTAGATCACAAACTCCCTCGCCTCTAGAGCATAGCGAAAGTGTCTCACAGATAGGTAGATAGCAAGAAGTTCCCTACCGAACGCGCTATAACCACGCTCAGTGGGCGACAGCTTTTTGGAAAAGAAGGCAAGAGGAGAGATATTAGTACCCACTTGTTGTTGCAACACAGCACCTACGGCGGTACTGGATGCGTCAACAACGAGGCTGAAATCAGCATTAGCAATAGGGTAGGATAGTTCAGTCGCGGTTGCTAACTTATGTTTTATCTCTTCGAACGCTCCCCGTGCTGCGTCTGTCCATTTTACCTCAATAGATTTTCCTTTTCGTTTCGGTTCGAGGAGGTCAGACAAGGGCGCTAAAGTTTGAGCACAGTTGCGAATGAAACGATGGTAGAAGTTAACAGAACCTAGGAACCTTCTTAGTTCCTTCTGGGTCTGTGGAAGAGGAAAGTTTTTGATCACTTCTACTTTGGAAGGCAAAGGTTTTAGACCTAGGCTAGAGATTTCATGACCTAAGTAAATCAGTGATGGCTTTCCGAGCTCACATTTTGCAGGATTTACGAGGAGTCCATTGTCGGACAATCTTTGAAAAACGACCCTAAGATGGTCTTTGTGCAACTCTGGGGTTGTGGACGCCACAAGGATGTCGTCTAGATAGACATAGGCGAAAGTGAGATCAGAGAAAATTTCAGCCATGTGCCTTTGGAACGTCTGAGGAGCGTTCCTCAAGCCGTAAGGCATTTTTAGGAATTCAAAGAGACCAAACGGAGTGATTACCGCGGTCTTAGGAATCGCAGCCTCATCCAAGGGAATTTGATGAAAGGCGGACTGCAGGTCTATCTTAGAGAAAATTTGTGCTCCCTCTAAATTTGCACTGAAATCGTGAAGGTAAGGAATAGGATATCGATCAGGTAAAGTAACGGCGTTCAACCTGCGGAAATCCCCGCACGGTCTGAATTCACCGTTAGCCTTGGGTACTAGCAACAGAGGGCTAGCCCAAGGGCTTTTGGAGGTGCGGATGATGCCATCCTCGAGCATCCTAGCGAATTCTTTCTTAGCTAACGCCAATCGATCAGGCGGCAGTCGCCTAGCACGGGAGAAAACTGGCGGAAGTTGCGTCTCTATGAAGTGCTTTGTGCACGTTTGCATGTTATTAGAAGCTAAGTTAGGGTTTGTTAATGCAGGGAAATTTTTAAGTTCCTGTTCAAACATGCACTCCTCCTTGAAAGCAATCGAGAAGGAATGCAAGACATTAGCTCTAGTTATGCTACAAGCGGGAATTGAGATCTGTGTCTCCTCGTCCCTAATACCCCGGTTCTTAAGATCTACAGTGATGCCAAATTTGGCTAAAAAATCAGCACCTATTATGGGCTCTTGGACTTCAGCTATCAAGAAGGTAAATCTGAATGTTCTCCTCAATCCCAGACCGCACTCTAATATTCTCTCACCGTAACAGGGTATTGGCGTGCCGTTTGCGGCGCGTAAGGTCGCCAACCATGGTTTGTTTTTGTCTTTTACTGTGGCTGGGATAATTGATACACTGGATCCAGTGTCAATTAAAAATCGATACTTGGTGACGGGATCGTGAATGGTCAAGAGGCGAGTAGTCTGGGAATGAGGCAACGCAATACTCGCTACTATGCGTCGCTGATGGCGTTTCCCGACGTCATTTCGGTATAACGAGGACAGTATCTAGAGGCACATTTGCGAGCTTGGTCACCAAATTTCATGTGGTACCAGCACAAGTTGCTACTAGCATCACGAGAGCGCGACCTGAAGCGGTGGTCTTGATTTGACCTATCATAAGATCTACCTCTATCAAAGCGT
Source organism: Morinoia aosen (assembly GCA_030386875.1). NCBI lineage: Eukaryota > Metazoa > Arthropoda > Malacostraca > Amphipoda > Talitridae > Morinoia > Morinoia aosen. The sequence goes on along the minus strand of CM059570.1, from coordinate 28,613,466 downwards.
TGAGGAGGAGGAGGAGGATAGTTAGAGTGATAGTCAGAGGGATAGTCGTAGGCATTATGGTGGCTTTGGAATCTCCCTGGGCCTTGCTGAATGTGAGCCACACTTTGACTCTGACCTATTTGAAAGTTTTGAAGAGCTTGCTTTATTTCAGCGATGTCCTGCTGCAGCTTATCTATTGTGGCTGAGGATTGGCTAGGCGCCGTATTTGACGGGCTAAAATTGGTAGCTCCTACATTCAAGGAAGCAACTTGTGGTTCTCGTGGCAAATTGATATTTCGTATCACCGTCTCTGCGGCTTCCGCTAATTTCTCTAACGTTTGCTCGGGCCCTGCTAGCGATAGAAATGGACGCACATTAGGTGACAGCTTGGTCATGAAAACTTCCTTCAGAAATCCCTCAGCTACGGCAACTCCCGTAGCGAGTTTCCGCAGCTCTTTTACTAGCGAAGAGGGAGAGAAAGAAGCAGAGACAGGTGGAATTGCTGAGGCATCTACAAGACTTCGGAATTTGTCCGCATCGGACATCTGAAGCCTTGCCAAGATTTTGCCTTTCAAGATTCCGTAAGGATTGCGATCTGGAGGGTTTTCTAATATGTCATTAGAATCATTTAGTAGTTTTGTGGGCGCGGCGCTCACAAGAGCATAGAATTTGTCTATCTCACTACTTATTTTATGATACCTAAATACTGCTTCACACTGCTGAAACCAGGTGTGAGCGTCCTCCGGAATAAAGGAAGGGAGCCTAATGGGATTTGTGGGAGCTCGACCTTCATTGTCTGATTCAGGCATGCTAGCGATCACTCTTGGGGTGCAATTAATGATATCAGTGCCTAAGACTTGGGATTAAGTAACAAAGGGTTTGCGTTAATTCGTTACCTACTCACTCATTCAAATTAAGTTGAAACAGAAGGAAGGAAATATGAAATTGGAAACGAGAAAAAAATTTTTTTTTTGCGGTATGCGGCAATTTGCGTAGGCACGAAAATTAAAGCAGGTGAGAAAAAATTATTTTCCTACCTACTCAATCAATCAATAGCGTTGAAGAAAACGGAAAGAGGGAGAATGGAAGCGAATTTTTACGGTAGTCAGAATGCACGTAAGAACGGAAATAGGAAAAAAATATTTTCCCTACCTACTGAGGCATATGAAACAAAAAAAATGAGGACAGGATATGCTGAAAAAAATTTTGTTAGAGCTGCTCAGAGAATATTAGCACGGACAAACCCACAGGAAATTTCTCAAGCTACCACGAAATGGGAAAACTTATCACTACAATGATACGCCAACATTATCCTCTCACAATCTCTCAAACACTTCGAGTTGAGTTTTTATTTTTACGAGTTCAATTCCCGGCCGATGCACCAGTGTCGGGTTTTCTCGCCGTTGGGTGGTTGAATGTAAATATTAATTTTGAACGGCAAGAACAACTCGATCAATTCTCGAAGCGTAAGGGAAAAATTATGAGAGTGACAATGAAAAGCGGTTATGGACTCAGCTCGTTTTTAGGTGGAGTTTATTGGAAGAGGAAACCAGGAGAACGGGCTTGGATCTTGATCTCGGAGAGCTTGTCTAGGTGGGCAATCCTTGCCGGAGGACCAGGCTGGCGTTGACGAAGGCCGGCACGCGATGGAGTAAGCAGGGTGAGTGAGTTGTATTTGGGAATTTGAGTTTGGCAATTTGAGATGAGTGAGCGCAGGTCAGTGAATTAGTTCAGGTAGAACTAATGACTCCAAAATAAGGTGGGGTGTGAGTGAGCAAGTTAAATCAGGCTCATGTGAGCAGAATCAAGTCGGCACATTAGCAGGAGCAAGTTGAATTACTTGCTCAGATTAGTAGTAGCAAGTTTAGTCACTGCTTATGTGGGAATAGCTATTAAGCAATCAACATGGCACTCAGGAAAACCCAGGGAGATTCAATTTTGTGAGTGTTGCGTGTATGGCGATGATGTAGAGGTCCTGCACAGGAGTCCAAGATGCTGGATGAAACATTCCAGGAGAGACATCAAGACATTCCACCCTGACAATCCAAATTATAATGACAACTCTTCCCACACGGAGAAATCCGAAAAACTCCTACAGGTCTGACTCCGGCTACTTTGGGATTCTCACTTTTGGCAACTCAAACGTGATAGGACAGATTTTTGGGTTGACAGATATTAACTAAAAGATAAATTGTTTAATCACTAATGCCTCTGGCTTTAAATTCTGAGTATTAGGTTTAAGAATTTCCAAGAATAAAGATCGTGATTCCTTACAGAGACTACGGGCAAGTAAACACGAGATCTACGAAAAATGGTGAAAATATCAAATGACTTCACTTTTGAAAGCAGTAAGAAAAAACATAAAAATCCTAAAATTCGAGGATCTCAATCCTACTAAGAAATTCTGGTAGAGCATTTGCAATAATAAAGGAATTAAGGAATAATATATATCCCCCAATGATGATAGGAAGGGGAAACCTAAACGTTGATTTCACAGGCGGAAAATACGCGAAGAAAGAAAAACACGAAAGCACGAAGTTACGCGTGGCGATTTAGCCGGCGGCTTACGCGTCGGCCTCAGCCCAAAACCGCCAGCAATTTGCACACACTTAAGATAGGCAGAAGGTTGGGTGTTTTTTATCACACGAATGCGATGAGTTAAATTAAATTTCATTGAAATGTTTCTCTATTGAAATAAAGGCATTTACGTAAAGGTTTCCAAACGAGTATGGAATTAAGAAATGAAATACCAAAATTTATCAAGCATAGGCATGAATACTTTTCGTAATTTACCACTGCCAGTAAGAGTAAATGCTACTATACACATGCCTATAGTATTTATAATCACAGAGTAGTGATAAGAGACGGCGGTGTGAGGTTCCGCCATTACACAAAGACGCTATCGAACGAACGCCGGCAATTTTCGCCGCGTTCATTTCAAGCAGAGATTATCGTAGATTAGTAGATTATCGAATAGAAAAAGGAACGAGCATGATTATGCTTTGATAATAAAATCATGACACGGAACTGCAATGCACATTGAACATGATTATGCTTTGATAATAATATCATGACCGGCACGCAATATCTTTACGCTAAGTCACGCTGAGAAAAAGACAAACAAAACACTGAATGAGACACGTGCTACATCAATATTCCCACGCATAACTACGCAACTTAATAACACTGCACTGTCACTTATTTATACTCACTGACACGACGAAAAGGAACACGATAATTTTCTAACACATTTAAAACTCACGAGAATTTGCTTGTAACACTGCCAAAGTAGGACGCCAAGTGAGAGTGGCTTTGAAAGGAAGGGCGCGCAACTGCGCAGTGTTGCCACCAGAGGGCTTCTCTCTCGAAAAATGTCAAGTGTTATTTTTATTATTTTATGCATTTACACAAAAACTTCAATGATTACGAATTAGAAGTAGAAAATAATTAATAATAAATTAGAGTAATATTTTTAATGCTACTAATTAATTTATTTAAGTCTGAATGGCAGATTTATAATTTTTACGCTTATGTAGCGGTATGCTACAGGAATTCATCGATTTCACAAGGAAGATGTTCTTTTGATAAAGGTGGGTCACCAGTGCTTGAGTAAGCATGTCGCAACTCCAGCCTTGCTACTCGTTTAAGTCCCTTGCAAGTTAATCAATATCTTGTATTATCAGGGACTAGGTCATAATTAACCCTTTACTGACCTAAAAGACTGAATATCAATTAAATATGACAAGCAAGCAATGAGTGGATTGCTTCCCCTTCCTGGCGACAAATGCTTATATCGAACATCCCTAATGTGTTCGTTTGTTCTTGCGAGCTGAATCTGAAGCCACAGCAGCGGATTCGGAGCGCCCTTGACGTCGAAGCTTTCGCGGGCTGACACGTCAGAAGAAGATCATCAGCGGAGTCGGCAGCACGTGCCTTTGTGCTTGACGACTTCCAAACCGGTCCTGCTTTCGGGCAACCTAACGCCCGGAAAGCCGACTAGCAATGAAGAAATGTTCCCTGGACAACTATCTTCGAAGTTCAGGTGAGCAATCTTTACTTATTGTCTTTGCTTGTCATATTCTTATTTATCTCATTGCAGAAGAGACTATGGTAAATGCCAGGTAATTCTGGAAGTTGGCGCTTATGACGGTGAGCGCGACATAGTCCCTTTTTTCGAAGATAGTTTTGTTATTTAATTTAAAGAAAGTGATTTAATCTTCGAATTCCTTGTTCGAGGAAAGTGATCTAATCTTTGAATCCTTTAAAAACCTTAAATTCATTATTCTTAAATTCTCTTATACGAGGACTTTCTCAATTTATAAAATTCTTCATTCATTCATTTGAAAGTTAAAAATTTAAACTTCCTATGAAAAGCAGTTCTGGCGTACGCAATTCGTTCAGCTGCTAAAGCAAGGCTGGAGTAGCTTCAGGGAAAATCCTGGTGACTATATCTTTTTTGTTTCTTCTTTCTCCAGTTCAAATAACTGTTTTTCTTTATAAAATAAAAATAATAAAGAAAAAGGGATTTAATAAATTTTCTGTAATTTGGAAATTCTCGCTGGTTTGCCGTGCTTTCCGGGCTTAGGAGCCGGGGTGTATCTCTTCTCTCTAGAATTAAGGTGCTTTTTTGTGTGTCGTTTTTGTGTAAGGTACCATTTTTTGTATTGCTAGCTCCTTGTGCTTTTGGGAGCTAGTCTCTTGTTTACCTTGCACAAATTATAATTTTTTCTGATTGCATTTTTTGTGTGCTAGTATGTAAGTGAAAAAAATTAAAATAGTTTTGCAGCAAAAATTTAAATAAAATTTTTGTGGAAAATTAATTGTGTAAAACTTTCTAATGTGACCTAACTTTAATTGGTGAGGGATGTAACTTTTCTGTGTATTCTGTGTCTTTTGTATTTTTTCTATCTATATAATATGAGGATATAAACCTAACCTGTCCACTTTTAATAGTGTAGACCATTATTAGCTGAACTTTTTTCTAATAAGCCTATTAACTATTTACTTATTGTTTTTTTTGCAAACATGACCGAAACTTTTAACGCCTCAGCCCTTAGCATGAAAATGCGGGGAGTAAAATGTAGTATTACAGCTTTACGCAAGAAAGTGCTAGCTCCTGGCTGTGCATCTTCTCTCCTAAGGGAGGCCATTCCTCAGTTGAGTGGCCTTCTAAAGGATTTTCGCCGTCTCTCCTCTATTCTACCTTCTGACCTTGAGGAAATTTCTGAAGAGGAGTTAGTTAGACGTGCAGAATACGAAATCCAAATAGTTGAATTAATCGCTGAATTGAAAAATTCAGTTTTCCCGGCACCGGTGTCTTACTCTAATGATACCGCGCCTCCTTCTGAGGCTAGTAAAGTTTCTGTTGCGGAAGTGCCTTTAAATATTTTTAGAGCTCCTCAACTGACTTTGAGAAAGTTCAGTGACAATGAACACTGTCCTTTTTCGTTCTTCATTTTCAGGAATCTTTTCTTAATGCTCTTCTTGCTTATCCTACTATGAGCGAGGGGCAGAAATTTATATTCTTAAAAAATCAGTTACAGGGAAGAGCCCTTAGTCTTGTTGAGGGACTTCCCAATGAGAATTGTTTCCAAGCTGCTTGGGCTTTACTCAAGCAGGAATTTTTAAACGATGATAAGCTCGTTTCGCTTGCACTGGACGAATTAATAAATTCTCCCAGTGTCCTTAGCTTTGTAGAAATAGGGACGTTTCTTTCTAAAGTTAAGTTTCGTCTACTTGAGCTCTCTAAGCTTGGTGTAGATTTCCGTAACGAGAAATCAGGCAATCTCTTGTTTTCTGCTATAATTAAAACCAAGCTTCCAGATTTTTTCTTGTTAGAACTGCTTCGTTATTGTAAAGCTAGTTTTTTTTTCTTTAGAGATGTTTGAGAACGCGCATCATGTTCTGTCTCTTTTAGAAACTAAATCTAAACCCAAGAAATTGCTCTCCCTTCGCAATGATAGGGTGGAGGAGAAGACTCGAGCTGAAACTAAGTTTAAACCTTCTCCTGTGTCTTCTAATCTTCCTAATGTAAAAGTGTGCCGGTTTTGTAAGCAGACCGGTCACACGTCATTTTCTTGCCGTAAATTTGATACTCACGAAAAACGTGTGAAACAAGTAGGCGAGTTGCAGTTGTGTTCCGTATGTCTTAGTCACAACCATGTAGCTAAGTCTTGCCCTGCAAAAAGCAGAGGCTTGCCTTTTAATTGTTCTCTTTGCAAGGCTAATACTCACGTTAGCCCGTTATGTCCTAAGTTCGTGAGTTTTTCCTCTTTTGCCTCTTCCTCTACCTGACGGTTAAAGGCACGTTTTCGAATGTGCCCTGTAATCGCTCTTTCCACTAAAGTTAATAATCTTTCTAAACGTGTAAATTTTGTAATTGACACCGGGAGTCAACAAACGTTGATTGACCTGGATACTGTTAGTCCTAACAGTTCTACCGATGATTTGCAGCAAATTACTGTAAACACGGTTGGTGCCTCTGTCCCGTTACGGGGCAAGTACATTAACGTCGAGCTTGTGCTTCCTGACTGTGAGAAGCATGAGCTTGATGTTTTTGCAATGCAGCCCTTGAACCTGCAGATGGGGATGAAGGGTTTGCAATCTAAACTCGAGCTGCTTAAAACTAAGCTACCTCTTTCTACTTCCTTTCCTGAAGTCGTTGATGACAGTATTCAAATCAACGGTATTTTAGGTGTTGATGCTCTTCAAGCTTTTCGTGTGCTTGAGTTGCAACATGTCGCAGGCTATAAAGTTATGCGCGTGGCTAACGGTTTCTTACCCTTTGGGGACCTAAAATGTTATAAATCCTCTTTGTTTCCTGTCGTGGCTTCTGCCGCTAAAAAACAAGACAGTGGCTCGTCTTGTTCTGCTGTTCCGCCTGTAATTTCTTTCCCTTCTGTTGTTTCGTCTAAAATTTCCCCTTCTGTTGTTTCGCCTGAGATTTTGTCGCAAATCCAGCCTGCTCCTCTTGTATGTCCCATACAAGTTAATTAATATCTTGTAGTATCAGGGACTAGGTCAAAATCAATCCTTAATTGACCTAAAAGAATGAATATTAATTAAATATGACAAGCAGGCAATAATGGATTGCTTCCCCTTCCTGGCAACAAATGCTAATGTCGAACATCTTTAATGTGTTCGTTTATCTTTGCGAGCTGAATCTGAAGCCACAGCAGCGGATTCGGAGCGCACTTGACGTCGAGGCCTGCGCGGGCTGACACGTCAGAAGACAACCACCTACGGAGTCGGAAGCACGTGCCTAGTGCGTTACGACTTCTAATCCGGCCCTGCTTTCGGGCAGCTCTGAGCCCGGTTAGCCGGCTATCATTGAGGAAGTGTTCACTGGACAACTTTTCTTCGAAGTTCAGGTGAGCAATCCTTACTTATTGTCTTTGCTTGTCATATTCTTATTTATCTTAATGCAGAAGAGACTATGTTAATGCCAGATTAATCTGGAAGTTGGCGCTTTAGCAGGTAAGCGAGACATAGTTCCTTTTTTTCGAAGAAAAGTTATGTAATTCTTAATATTCGTAATCTTCGAAAAAGTTCTTTTTTTTTGAAGAAAAGTTAATACTTCTTAAATATTCGTAATCTTCGAACTGTTCCTTTTTTCGAAGAAGAAGTTTAACGTAATTGTAATCTTCGTAACTTTTTGAGGAAAGTAATCTAATCTTCAAATCTTTTGTTCTTAGAAATTCAATTCATTATTCTTTTATACGAAGAATTTCTTAAATTATAAAATTCTTCATTTCATTTGAAAGTTCAAAATTGTAACTTCTTATGAAAAGCAGTTCTGACGTGCGCAATTCGTTCGTCAGCTGCTAAGCAAGGCTGGAGTTGCTTCAGGTAAAATCCTGGTGACTATATCTTTTTGTTTCTTCTATCTCCAGTTTAAATAACTGTTTTTCATTTTTGAAACTTAAAATAAATGTAATAAATTTTCCGTAACTTGGAAAATCTTGTTGGTTGCCGAGCTTTCCGGGCTTGAAGCCGGGGTGGTTCTCTTCTCATTTAGCTTAAGGTGCATTTTTTCGTGTCGTTTTTGTGTAAGGTACTATTGTTGTATTGCTAGCTCCCTGTGCTTTCGGGAGCTAGTTTCTTGTTTACCTTGCACAATTAGAATTTTTCTGATTGCACTTTTGTGTATTAGTATGTAAGTGAAAAATTAAACATAATATTGAAGCAAAAATTTAAAAATAAAATTTTTGTGAAAATTTACCTGTGTAACAATTCATAATGTAATCAAACTTTAATTGGTGGAAAAAAATAACCTTTTTGTGTATTCTGTGTGTCTTTTGTATTTTTTCTATCTATATAATATAAGGATGTAACCTAATCTGTCCACTTAAAAAAAAAGTGTAGACCTTTATTAGCTGAATTTTATTCTAATAAGACTATAAAACTATTTACTTATTACTTTTTTTGCAAACGTAACATGACTGAAACGTATAACGCCTCAGCACTTAGCATGAAAATGCGGGGAGTAAAATGTAGTATTACCGCTTTACGCAAGAAAGTGCTAGCTCCTGGCTGTGCACCTTCTCTCCTAAGGGAGGCCATTCCTCAATTGAGTGGCCTTCTAAAGGATTTTCGCCGTCTATCCTCTATTCTACCTTCTGATCTTGAGGAAATTTCTGAAGAGGAGTTAGTTAGACGAGCAGAATACGAGATCCAAATAGTTGAATTAATCGCTGAATTGAAAAATTCAGTTTTCCCGGCACCGGTGTCTTACTCTAATGATACCGCGCCTCCTTCTGAGGCTAGTAAAGTTTCTGTTGCGGAAGTGCCTTTAAATATTTTTAGAGCTCCTCAACTGACTTTGAGAAAGTTCAGTGACAACGAACACTGTCCTTTTTCTTTTCTTCATTTTCAGGAATCTTTTCTTAATGCTCTTCTTGCTTATCCTACTATGAGCGAGGGGCAGAAATTTATATTCTTAAAAAATCAGTTACAGGGAAGAGCCCTTAGTCTTGTTGAGGGACTTCCCAATGAGAATTGTTTCCAAGCTGCTTGGGCTTTACTCAAGCAGGAATTTTTAAACGCTGATAAGCTCGTTTCGCTTGCACTGGACGAATTAATAAATTCTCTCAGTGTCCTTAGCTTTGTTGAAATAGGGACCTTTCTTTCTAAAGTTAAGTTTCGTCTACTTGAGCTCTCTAAGCTTGGTGTAGATTTTCGTAGCGAGAAATCAGGCAATCTCTTGTTTTCTGCTATAATTAAAACCAAGCTTCCAGATTTTTTCTTGTTAGAACTGCTTCGTTATTGTAAAGCTAGTTTCTTCTCTTTAGAGATGTTTGAGAACGCGCATCATGTTCTGTCTCTTTTAGAAACTAAATCTAAACCCAAGAAATTGCTCTCCCTTCGCAATGATAGGGTGGAGGAGAAGACTCGAGCTGAAATTAAGTTTAAACCTTCTACTGTGTCTTCTAATCTTCCTAATGTAAAAGTGTGCCGGTTTTGTAAGCAGACCGGTCACACGTCATTTTCTTGCCGTAAATTTGATACTCACGAAAAACGTGTGAAGCAAGTAGGCGAGTTGCAGTTGTGTTCCGTATGTCTTAGTCACAACCATGTAGCTAAGTCTTGCCCTGCAAAAAGCAGAGGCTTGCCTTTTAATTGTACTCTTTGCAAGGCTAATAATCACGTTAGCCCGTTATGTCCTAAGTTCGTGAGTTTTTCCTCTTTTGCCTCTTCCTCTACCTGACGGTTAAAGGCACGTTTTCGAATGTGCCCTGTAATCGCTCTTTCCACTAAAGTTAATAATCTTTCTAAACGTGTAAATTTCATCATTGACACCGGGAGTCAACAAACGTTGATTGACCTGGATACTGTTAGTTCTTACAGTTTTAACGATGATTTGCAGCAAATTACTGTAAACACGGTTGGTGCCTCTGTCCCGTTACGGGGCAAGCACATTAACGTCGAGCTCGTGCTTCCTGACTGTGAGAAGCATGAGCTTGATGTTTTTGCAATGCAGAATTTAAACCTACAGAGGGGGATGAAGGGTTTGCAATCTAAACTCGAGCTCCTTAAAACTAAGCTTCCTCTTTCTACTTCCTTTCCTGAAGTCGTTGATGACAATATTCAAATCAACGGCATTCTAGGAGTTGATGCTCTTCAAGCTTTTCGAGTGCTTGAATTGCAAAACGTCGCAGGCTATAAAGTTATGCGTGTAGCTAATGGTTTTTTACCCTTTGGGGATCTAAAATGTTATAAATCCTCTTTGTTTCCCATCGTGGCTTCGGCCGCTAAAGAACAAGACGGTAGCTCGCCTTGTTCTGTTGTTTTGCCTAAAGTTTCTTCCCCCTCTGTTGTTTCGACTAAGAATTCTTCTCCTTCTGTTGTTTCGCCTGACGTTTCTTCCTCTGCTTCTGCTCTGCATAAAGTTTCTTCTTCCTTGACTATTGCAAATAAACAAAAAAAGCAAACAAAAAAGAGTAAACCTAAAGCTAAGCGTTATCATGGTGTGTTGGAGGCATTTTTTGAACCTCCTAAAGTTTGTTCTTCTGCCTTGGATGGAACTGAGTGTGATGTGCAGGCCGGTCTTGATAGACTTCTAGACTTGGAGTTAATAGGGGTGCCTGCTAAGGAAGTGGAGAATGATAAAGAGCTAAAAGACTTTAAGAGTAGCGTAGTTTATCACGAAGGCCGCTATCATGTTCACATACCTTGGAATCGTAATATACTAGAGAAAGTTCCTCATAGTTTTGGGTTAGCGCGCTATCTCGCGCAGAAAGTTGCTGCTTCTAACTCTCGTAAAGGGATAGAGAAGCAATATACCGATGTCTTTCAGGAACAACTCGAGCTAGGTATAATAGAGCCTCTTTCTCTCGAGAATTTAAATGTGTGTGAACATAAGTGGATACCACATAGGCCTGTCGTGAGAGAACACGTTACCACTTCCAAGATACGCCCAGTGTTTAATTGCTCGCTCAAGCGAGGTAAATTGCCTAGTCTAAACGAGGCCTCATACGTAGGTCCTAACCTCATGAATGACCTGCTTGGTCTGTTGGTGTACTTTCGATCTAATTCCATTGTTGTGCTATCAGATATTTTCAAGGCTTTCCTTCAAGTGAAGTTAGCCAAAGTTTTTGACCGAAATCAGTTTAGTTTTGTTCTCTTTCAAAATGGGGAATATAAATATTTTAGATACACAACCTTGTTATTCGGTTTTGTCGCTTCCCCTTACATTCTCAATTTTCTTCTCAAACTACATGCTAAAACTATTAGTGATTTGGTGGTTAGAGACATCATGTCTAACAAACTGTACGTTGATAACCTTGTATTTACGACTAATTGTACCGAGCTAGCGCTTGACACTTTTCAACGCGCGAACAAAGCTTTCAAAGAAAGCTGCTTTCCACTGCGTTAATGGCAGTCTAATAACTCTAATCTTCTGTCTCAAATTGACCCTTCTCTTTGTAGCTCCAGTGAGCACTCCAGAGTGTTGGGTTACAACTTTAACTCTTCTTCTGATTCTCTTTCCATATCTGTAAAAAGCTTAAATCCTTCCTGTAAAACTCGTAGAAGTATGCTGTCAGACATTGCTTCGTTGTATGATCCGCTAGGAATTCTGTTACCTTTCTCTGTTCGAGGAAAACTCATTTTGCGTAAATTAACACCCTTGAGACTAGGCTGGGACCAAGACGTTCCAGATGATATCTGTAAAGAATGACGTAATTTTTGTCAGGAATTTTCTGAATTGCATGAATTTGAGTTCCCTAGGATGAATCTTGTTGAAACTGAGAAAGTTGACCTCGTAATTTTTTGTGATGCTAGTGAAAGAGCTTTTGGAACCTGCATGTACGGTGTCCAAAAAGAGCGCAGCTCACTCCTTTTCTCTAAAGTTAAAGTTTCGCCTCCTAGGCAAAGAACTCTTCCTTCTCTTGAACTTCTGGCAGTGTATCTTGCGTACCAGTGTCTTGTTTCTCTGATGTGTGACGTCAACTTTCCCTATACGGTCTCAAGTGTAACTTTTCTTACCGATTCCCAGGTTACCCTGGCTTGGTTATTAAGTGGTAAGCCTCCTCGAAAGAATATCTTTGTCAGTAATAGAATTAAGGATATAGACAGCATGCGCCTGACGTTGGAAGGTTTAACTGCAGCTTCTTTCCATTATGAATACGTGCCCACCATGTACAACATGGCAGACATGTTAACGCGAGGTATGAAAGCATCAAAATTTCTCGAGAGTAAAAATGTATGGTTAACAGGTCCTGACTGGATTCGCGAAGGTAAGGACCAGTGGCCCAAGGGACACTTGGGTTGCATTCCCCATCAATTTGTATCCTCTGCATGTATTAATGTTAATGTTGTCCCTCCGTGTGAAGCTCCTATTCTGGAGATTGAACGCTTCTCCTCCTATCCTAAGTTACTAGGCACGGTTGAGAAGGTGTTTAAAGCTGTCGCTATTTTTCGACGTGCAGATTTGGGCAATGCAAAATTGCGAGCTTTCCTGTTCCTTATTTCTTCTATGCAAAGTACACACTTTGCAGGCGAGCTCGAGGCCTTGAAAAACAAAAGTCCTCGGCCGCCGCTGTTAGTTAGAACTTTGAACCTCTTTCTCGATTCGCACGGTATCATTCGTTCGAATAGTCGTATTGCAAATGCTGAGGAATTAGACTATAACACTCGCAATCCCATCTTGCTGTCTAGTTCTTCACATTTGACTCATTTGCTTATTTCGCAAACTCACAAACTTCTTAACCATCAGGGGCTCGACATCACCGTTCAGAAACTTAAGTTAGACGGTTATGTCGTGCCACGCTGCAAGCGCACAGTTCGCGGCGTCTTGGCTAAATGCATTGTATGCAAGAAGCTAAACGCCAAAGCTTTTTCCTATCCCGATCCTCCTGCTCTACCTGACTCTCGTACTAATTTCGTGAGGCCATTTGCCACAACGGGCATGGATTTCTCTGCCCACTTTTGGGTATTAGACCCTTTTGGTCACAAGCAAAAGGTGTATTTGCTGTTATTTACGTGTTTTCAGACTAGGGCTATTCACATTGAAGTTCTTTCTTCTATGACTCTGGAGGAATTTTGTTTCGCCTTCATTCGGTTTACAAACGAAAAGGGCATTCCTAATACTGTTTTTTCTGACAATGCTAGAACTTTCACCGCCGCTCCCGATCTTCTATCGGAAGTGCTAACTTCCTCTTTGTATGAAGAGCGGTTTCGACCTTTTAATATTAAATTCAAAACTATCCCTATCTACAGTCCACAATTTGGAGCGATATGGGAACGCCTGTTCAAGTCCTTAAAGGATTGCCTGTATAAACTTTTTGGACGGAGCACCTATTCCTTTTCTTCCTTTATCACTGTCATTTCCGATATTTCTCTTAACCTTAATCGGCGTCCTCTCTCTTACACTGAGATGGGGGACTCAATTCTACCTATAATGCCCCTTCAATTTCTTCAACTTTACCCTACCTCTAATTCTCTTATTCTGTCCGATGAGCTTCCGGACTTGGAGACTGACGATGTTGAGCATCGCGAGCATTTGCTCTCTCTTTTAGAGAGACGCGATGTCCTGGTCGCCAAGTTCCGGGAGCTTTGGTATTCTCAATATCTGATTTCTTTACGAGGTCCATATCCTCTAAAATCTTTACCGTTGCAAAATAAATTATTATCTGTGGGTCAAGTGGTACTTGTAAAACACCCGATAAAACCCAGACCATTTTGGGCCTTGGCTCGCATCAGTGCTTTGCTTCCTGGTCGCGACGGCAAGGTCCGTGTTGTAAGAATTATAAGGGCTGATAATACTGAAAGCGCCATTAAAATCTCTTTACTGTACCCACTGGAGTTAGTTGTGACGGATCCTACTCCGGAGGAGGAGGGAGATAGCGCAGACGGGAGTGTTTCGGACGCGGAATCATACCCTCGTTCCGAGCCTCCCGCGAGGTTTGAATCTCAAAGGGGTAGTTCTACCTCTGAACACCCCAGAGTTCAGCCACTTAATTCTTCAACTTCTTCTGATACGGATTCTTCGGCCTTGTCCGATGAACCGGTAGTTACTCCTGCTGACCGCCCTCAAAGGCAAGCGGCGCGTCAGCAACGTAGTAAATTAACTTATCTTATTAAGAAAGGGCATTTGCAAACCCTTTCAATTATGTGTTATGCGCTGATATTATTATTTGGTCCTTTCCAGTTTAAGCTGGAAGGACATTGCATGTCTTTGTGTATTTCACGGAATTTTCAAATGAAAACTCCGTTTTTTCTTTTGCCGGGATTGTGTCGCAAATCCAGCCTGCTCCTCTTGTATGTCCCATACAAGTTAATTAATATCTTGTAGTATCAGGGACTAGGTCAAAATCAATCCTTAATTGACCTAAAAGAATGAATATTAATTAAATATGACAAGCAGGCAATAATGGATTGCTTCCCCTTCCTGGCAACAAATGCTAATGTCGAACATCTTTAATGTGTTCGTTTATCTTTGCGAGCTGAATCTGAAGCCACAGCAGCGGATTCGGAGCGCACTTGACGTCGAGGCCTGCGCGGGCTGACACGTCAGAAGACAACCACCTACGGAGTCGGAAGCACGTGCCTAGTGCGTTACGACTTCTAATCCGGCCCTGCTTTCGGGCAGCTCTGAGCCCGGTTAGCCGGCTATCATTGAGGAAGTGTTCACTGGACAACTTTTCTTCGAAGTTCAGGTGAGCAATCCTTACTTATTGTCTTTGCTTGTCATATTCTTATTTATCTTAATGCAGAAGAGACTATGTTAATGCCAGATTAATCTGGAAGTTGGCGCTTTAGCAGGTAAGCGCGACAATTTCTTCTTCTGCTGTTCTGCATAAAGTTTCTTCTTCCTTGGCTGTTGCGAATAAACGTAAAACTAAAACCAAAAAAAGTAAATTTAAAGCTAAGCGTTATCATGGTGTGTTAGAGGCATTTTTTGAACCTCCTAAAGTCTGTTCTTCTGCATTAGATGGTACTGAGTGTGATGTGCAGGCCGGTCTTGACAGACTGCTAGACTTGGAATTAATAGGGGTACCTGCTAAGGAAGTAGAGTATGATAAAGAGCTGGAAGACTTCAAAAATAGCGTAGTTTATGCCGAAGGCCATTATTCTGTTCACGTACCGTGGAACCGTAATTTACAAGCGAAAGTCCCCCATAGTTTCGGTTTAGCGCGATATCTCGCGCAGAAGGTTGCTGTTTCTAACTCTCGTAGAGGGATAGAGCAACAGTACAACGATGTCTTTCAGGAACAACTCGAGCTTGGTATAATTGAGCCTCTTTCTCTCGAAACTTTAGATGTGCGTGAGCATAAGTGGATACCACATAGGCCTGTCGTGCGAGAACACGTTACATCTTCAAAGATACGCCCTGTTTTTAATTGCTCGCTCAAGCGAGGTAAAGAAAAAAAGAAAAAAGAAAAAATGTTTATTTCCAAATTGTCACATGAGATACATGCCAACATATTGGCTTTTAAAAGTTTCTTAAATATAGGACATCCTAAAACAAATATTCCATACGAGGAGTACTAATTGACAAACCATCCGAGGTGTACAAGTAGATGAGCCATACGAGGCATAATAATAGACAAACTATACGAGGTGTACTATTAGACAAACTGTCAGAGGTGTACAAGTAGATAGACCATACGAGGCATATTAATTGACAAAATATACGAGGCGTACTAATAGACAAACCATTCGTGGTGTGCTAGTAGTCTAACAAAAGTTCTATACTAGGAGTACTAATTGACAAACCATCCGAGGTGTACAAATAGATAAGCCATACGAGGCATAATAATAATAGGCAAACTATACGAGGTGTACTAATAGACAAGCTATCAGAGGTGTACAAAATAGATAGACCATACGAGGCATATTAATAGACGAAATATACGAGGCGTACTAATAGACAAACCACACGTGGCTTGCCAATAGTCTATCTCTGTCAAGGGTAGTTGAATGAGAAATGAAAATTATGCACTAAAAATACGCAAAGCCCTATCACCACCAAAAACATATTTCATGTCTTCTGGATATTCACCACATCATGCGGACATGGGTACATGGGATAAAATAGAGATACAGTGTGAGCCGGTTACCACTCATGATTGACAAATATCTACAAAATATTGGTAGAAATGGGTAAACAAACATATATTCAATATCAAAATTCATAGCTTGTACAACATACGGACAGAAAGATAATTTTACTACGATTCATATGCTCAGATTGCACTTTATTTCATTAATTATATATGACATTAATACGATTCACAGAAACGCCCTCTGGGGAAGTGATAGATCTATTTTTGAATCATTTCGCTGTTGCAATCAAATATATTAACCGAAAGGTTTTTGCGCAAAGAAATGAAATAGAAACATGTATATCTATTTATGTAGATACATATATATACCTACACACGTACACACACATATTAATATATACTTATTGAAAATAAAATATTAGAAAAAAAATACATATATAAGATAAAAGAAAGAAGCAACCTACCATCTACTACACAGAAAATGACAGCTGAGCTCACTGTAATCCTAAGAAATTTTCGCAAATATAACTAAAAGGAAGAGAAGACTTCGAAAAACATAAATTGCCTAGTCTAAACGAGGCCTCTTACGTAGGTCCTAATCTCATGAATAATTTGCTTGGTTTGTTGGTGTACTTTCGATCTAATTCCATTGTTGTGCTATCGGATATTTTCAAGGCGTTTCTTCAGGTAAAGTTGGCCAAGACCTTTGACCGTAATCAATTTAGTTTTGTTCTCTTTAAGAATGGTGAATTTAAATATTTCCGATACACAACTTTATTGTTTGGTTTTGTTGCCTCCCTTTATATCCTTAATTTTCTTCTCAAACTCCATGCTGAAACTATTAACGATTTGGTGGTTAAAGACATAATGGCCAACAAACTGTACGTTGACAACCTTATATTCACGACTAATAGTCCCGAGCTTGCGCTTGACACTTTTCAACGCGCAAACAGAGCTTTTAAAGAAAGCGGCTTTCCTTTGCGTCAGTGGCAGTCTAACAACTCTAGTCTTTTGTCTCAAATTGACCCTTCTCTTTGTAGCTCCAGTGAGCACTCCAGAGTGCTGGGTTACGATTTTAATTCTTCTTCTGATTCTCTTTCCATATCTGTAAAGAGCTTAAATCCTTCCTGTAAAACTCGTAGGAGTATGCTGTCAGACATTGCTTCTTTGTATGATCCTTTAGGGATTCTATTACCATTCTCTGTTGGAGGAAAACTCATCTTACGTAAATTAACACCGTTGAGACTTGGCTGGGATCAAGACGTTCCAGATGATATCTGTAAAGAATGGCGTAATTTTTGTCATGAATTTTCTGAATTGCATGAATTTGAGTTCCCTAGGATGAATTTTGTTGAATCTGAGAAAATTGACCTTGTAATTTTCTGTGATGCCAGTGCGAGAGCTTTTGGAACCTGTATGTACGGTGTCCAAAAAGAGCGCAGCTCGCTAATTTTCTCAAAAGTTAAGGTTTCACCTCCTAGGCAAAGAACTCTTCCTTCTCTTGAACTTCTGGCAGTGTATCTTGCGTACCAGTGTCTTGTTTCTCTGATGTGTGACGTCAACTTTCCCTATACGGTCTCAAGTGTAACTTTTCTTACCGATTCCCAGGTTACCCTGGCTTGGTTATTAAGTGGTAAGCCTCCTCGAAAGAATATCTTTGTCAGTAATAGAATTAAGGATATAGACAGCATGCGCCTGACGTTGGAAGGTTTAACTGCAGCTTCTTTCCATTATGAATACGTGCCCACCATGTACAACATGGCAGACATGTTAACACGAGGTATTAAAGCATCAAAATTTCTCGAGAGCAAAACTGTATGGTTGGAAGGTCCTGACTGGATTCGAGAGGGTAAGGATCAGTGGCCCAAGGGACACCTGGGTTGCATTCCCCATCAATTTGTTTCCTCTGCCTGTATCAATGTTAATATTGTTCCTCCGTGTGAAGCTCCTATTTTGGAGATTGAACGCTTCTCCTCCTATCCTAAATTGCTACGCACGATGGAGAAGGTATTTGAAGCTGTTGCTATTTTTCGACATGCAGATTTGGGCAATGCAAAATTGCGAGCATTCGTCTTTCTCATTTCTTCTATGCAAAGTAAATACTTTGCAGGCGAGTTCGAGGCTTTGAAAAATAAAAGTCCTCGGCCGCCGCTGTTAGTTAGAACTTTCAACCTTTTCCTTGATTCTCACGGTATCATTCGTTCTAATAGTCGTATTGCAAATGCTGAGGAATTAGACTATAACACTCGCAACCCCATCTTGCTGTCTAGTTCTTCACATTTGACCAATTTGTTAATTTCACATACCCATAAACTTCTTAACCATCAGGGGCTCGACATCACCGTTCAAAAACTTAAGCTGGACGGTTATGTCGTGCCACGCTGCAAGCGCACAGTTCGCGGCGTCTTGGCTAAATGCATTGTATGCAAGATGCTAAACGCTAAAGCATTTAACTATCCCGATCCTCCTGCTCTACCTGACTCTCGTACTAATTTCGTGAGGCCATTTGCCACAACGGGCATGGATTTCTCTGCCCACTTTTGGGTATTAGACCCTTTTGGTCACAAGCAAAAGGTGTATTTGCTGTTATTTACGTGTTTTCAGACTAGGGCTATTCACATTGAAGTTCTTCCTTCTATGTCTCTGGAGGAATTTTGTTTCGCCTTCATTCGGTTTACGAACGAAAAGGGCATTCCTAACACTGTTTATTCTGACAATGCTAGGACTTTCACCGCCGCTCCCGATCTTCTATCCTAAGTTCTAACTTTCTCTTTGTATGAAGAGCGATTTCGCCCTTTTAATATTAAATTCAAAACTATCCCTATCTACAGTCCTCAATTTGGAGCGATATGGGAACGCCTGTTCAAGTCCATAAAGGATTGCATATATAAACTTTTTGGACGGAGCACTTATTCTTATTCTTCTTTCATAACTGTCATTTCTGATATTTCTCTCAACCTTAATCGGCGTCCTCTCTCGTACACTGAGATGGGGGACTCGATTTTACCTATAATGCCCCTTCAATTTCTTCAACTTTACCCTACATCTAATTCTCTTATTCTGTCCGATGAGCTTCCGGACTTGGAGACTGACGATGTTGAGCATCGCGAGCATTTGCTCACTCTTTTGGAGAGACGCGATGTCATGGTCGCCAAGTTCCGGGAGCTTTGGTATTCACAGTATCTTACTCGTATTTCTTTGCGAGGTCCATATCCTCTGAAATCTTTACCTTTGCAAAACAAATTATTAGCTGTGGGTCAAGTGGTACTTGTAAAACACCCTATAAAACCTAGACCATTTTGGGCCTTGGCTCGCATCAGTGCTTTGCTCCCTGGTCGCGACGGCAAGGTCCGTGTTGTAAGAATTATAAGGGCTGATAACACTGAAAGCGCAATTAAAGTCTCGTTGCTGTACCCTCTGGAGTTAGTTGTGACCGATCCTACTCCAGAGGAGGTGGGAGATAGCGCAGACGGGAGTGGTTCGGACGCGGAATCATACCCTCGTTCCGAGCCTCCCGCGAGGTTTGAAACTCAAAGGGGTCGTTCTACCTCTGAACACCCTAGAGTTCAGCAGCTTAATTCTTCAACTTCTTCTGATACGGATTCTTCGGCCTTGTCCGAAGAAACCGTAGTTACTTCTGCTGACCGCCCTCAAAGGCAAACGGCGCGTCAGCAACGTAGTAAATTAACTTATCTTATTAAGAAAGGGCATTTGTAAACCCTTTCATTTATGTGTAATGCGCAGAAATTATTACTTGGTCCTTTCCAGTTAAGCTGGAAGGACATTGCATGTCTTTGTGTATTTCACGGAATTTTCTATGAAAACTCCGTTTTTTCCTTTGCCGGGATTGTGTCGCAACTCCAGCCTTGCTACTCGTTTAAGTCCCTTGCAAGTTAATCAATATCTTGTATTATCAGGGACTAGGTCATAATTAACCCTTTACTGACCTAAAAGACTAAATATCAATTAAATATGACAAGCAAGCAATGAGTGGATTGCTTCCCCTTCCTGGCGACAAATGCTTATATCGAACATCCCTAATGTGTTCGTTTGTTCTTGCGAGCTGAATCTGAAGCCACAGCAGCGGATTCGGAGCGCCCTTGACGTCGAAGCTTTCGCGGGCTGACACGTCAGAAGAAGATCATCAGCGGAGTCGGCAGCACGTGCCTTTGTGCTTGACGACTTCCAAACCGGTCCTGCTTTCGGGCAACCTAACGCCCGGAAAGCCGACTAGCAATGAAGAAATGTTCCCTGGACAACTATCTTCGAAGTTCAGGTGAGCAATCTTTACTTATTGTCTTTGCTTGTCATATTCTTATTTATCTCATTGCAGAAGAGACTATGGTAAATGCCAGGTAATTCTGGAGTTGGCGCTTATGACGGTGAGCGCGACAAGCACAATGAATTGCAAAATAAATTAATTATGGCCCCCTGACTCTGTCCTCAGAAGGAGGTTATTAATGTATTCGGATGCTCTACTGGCACCTATTTTTCGACTTGCACGAGTGAGTTCTCTGTAGGACAATGACTGAACTTTAACTTCTCGCCTTATGAACTTTATTGGTAGTCTCTGGGTGCCGTGGCTACGGCCGCTGGGAGGTGGATCCGCTTCTTGTGGAAGAAGGTCCGGGTCCAGTCAGGTGACGTGCCAGCCGGTGCCGTGGCTCGAGGGAATCCGTTGTGGATCCAGGCGAGAATGTATTTGTGGGTGTAACTATCCGCAGGTGCGGTGATAATTGGGTGTAGGATGGTTTCTTAAAAAGAGGCAGTCCCTGTCTGGGTTCCTGCCTGTGAGCCTTGTGGCTTAATTGGTATGAGGTTTAGCCTTTTGGGCTGAATAGATTTTGGGAACGTCTCACGTGGATCTGAGAACGTTCCGAATGAGTCTAATTGAACGCTCTCAAGTGAATTTGAGGAGCGTTAATAGAGGGTTGTTGATGATGTTTGTGTGTCGGCCTCGCAGGTTCTTCTGTATGGGAGTAGGGCTTGGGTTACTTGTTCAAGCACGATAACATAAGGTGAGAACAGTCGTTACACAGGCCAGGCTGCGAACTCCTGCTAATTTACAACAATTGTCTCAAATAGAGGCTTATATGCTGATACCTCGCCCGTAATTCTGGCGCCCGAATACGGCCGAGGCAGTCGCAATAATAAGTACATCGTATGGACAATCACGAAATTCCTTAAGTAACATTTTTCCCCATTTTTCTAATCCACAAGTATGCTCGGGTTACTACTAGCCGTGACACGTCGTGTTCTAACTGTCTCCGACATGGAGAGCAAAATTAGTCCACGAGATTAAAGAATATTAATGGTTAGGCAACGTAAGTGGGGTTCAACTTGATTACAAATCAAGGCTGTTGCCGCCGAATAATCTAGGTGTAATTACTATTTACAATGGGTGCTTTAAGATTGGTGTTAGTTTCTTAGATCAATTTACACTAAGCAACAGTCAAGGGCTGTCTGCAATGAGCATACTAAGGCTAAAGTTGTCAAGAAGATTAATTGACTCAAGCTAGGAATCGTGCCAGAGAGGGCACGTACAGCCTAATTATTATGACTGTTATTCCTATTAATATATGAGAAAGTTCCTAGTCTCCCTGATTTGGTACTCGAAGGGTGTCCTAAGAGAGGACGGAGGAAGTACCATTTAGTAAAGGGTAGGGGGCACGCGGAATCTATGCACCAAGTGCACAGACCCGTAGTTAAGAAGGAAGTTCAGAGCACAAGAAGGATTTAGAAAACAATGATCATGAGGGTGCATATCAGAATAATATTAGGGCGTCCTATGAGTTATATTGAACAACAACCACTGGAGGTAGCCGACATTGACAGGAGGTAAAAGGAATAGGTAACACAAATGACAGCAAGCAGTTGCCGGTTAAACTAAAAATAACCCCAAACCAGAGACTTAGATGATTTCTGGATAAAAATTTCTAGGAGTTGGGAATTTTGATTATTCAGAGATTTCTCAGAGGTGAGCACAATCACCCTAATTTAGCTGAATCAGGTACCTACTAGTTACTAACATTATTATACACAAAATTAGCCTACCAAAAATCAATAGTTAAAAATGGTTACTACAGTGATTATGTTCCGACCTTTTCAGTATCCGGTCGAAAACTACGCGAATGGGGTTCGGGAGTGACGAGCAGCAACGTGATTTATAGTTTATTGGTACTTCAGAGTTGATACAGGCTTGGTAGTTGGCAAGAATCAGAGAGATCAGACGATAGGTGCTAGTACAAGTCTTCTACAATGCATCTGTGATCTATACAGGTGCTTCCTCGACGGTAACGCGTCTGCTACTGGACAGTGATGACTCTATCTAATGTGATCTCTACGGCAGCGCACCACCAATGAACGTAGATGTCGCTTGACGATCCTATTTATGTACTCGACGAGCGCACATTTGCTCCCCTCAAACAATAAAAATTTTTAATACAATAAAAAATTTTTAAAACGTTATTCAATGAACTTTGATTTTCCTTTGACTGTCAATTAATCTTACAATCCGTCAAGTTAGAACCACAATTCGCACAGATCAGAACGTATGATACAAAATGCTTCCGAATAATGAACGGAGGTAGGCAGGTATGGCTATCGCTGTCTTTAGCAAATCATAAATTTAACAAAATGCAACGGTAATCCTACATCTCGTTAAACATTAATAAGTATAGTTACAAATCAATGATTGATTTATTATCCAAAATCAACTAATTAATTACTCTTCCCACTTAGCTTCAAACAATTTATTTATCAATTTATTCTTGTTAATTCATCAACTTATCAAAATCAAATCGCGTACGTAATAAATCATCTAAAGTTATAGAATATAAGTTTATATACGCAAACAATACAATACTAGAAATGGCAAGTACAAATCGTCCTACGATTTAAATTAACTTATTTCAGTTCAAGTAAATTAAATATAGAAAGTAAGTAGAATAATCAATAAGGAACTAATTCAATTCAATTCTAATCAATCAACAAGCGTGCAATTTGGTTTTAGTCGCAATCGAAATAATTAGTCTCCTTAGTTCTAGTGAAACATGGACAAAGCATTTCTATAGGGCGAGTAAAACCACAACAAGGATTATATTAAACAGCATCAGAATAATAACAATAAACCGTATCAAATAGTAGTAGACTAAGACATAGGATACTGTATAAAATAGAGGTATGCTAAGAAGGTATCTACTCTTCGGAATTTTTCATTTTCCTGGTCTGCAAAAAGTTTTTCCTTCTAGTCAACTTGCGCGGTGATTTCCTATATTTTTTTTTTAAGTATGGTACAGGTAGGATTTTGAATATATATTTTCTTTTTTATAAATGAGACTTAAAAACATTTTCTGTGTATCTTTTGCTTGAAAAAGATCCATCGTGTATGGATATTGTAGTTGTAATGTTATGTATTGACTTGAGGTGGGATTGCAAGTATTTGCTTTGGGCTATTACAAATCTCTTTCCACGCGTTTCGGCGCAAGGCTACGTCTTCTCCACTAAGTCTACTAATGATTTTGTTTAAATCTCGTTTAATATAAATAATCATGACTGTGATAATAATCGTGATTAGTGTGTAAATGAGCAACATTATATCACTCAACTGATCAGGAATGAGATCTACCCTCGTTTCCTCCGTGTGTCGGATGAGTTCATCCGAGATCTGGCCATTATTGGCCTTTATTGCAGTTAATATGGCATCTACATTAATATTAGAGACTTTGTTTCCCATTTTAACGGGCCACAAAGCTACTAGCAGCGCAGGAATTAAAATGGTGCCGCTTGAAATTACGTAAGTAGTTATTATTGATGAATAGTGAATATTGTTTTTAGCAATTACAGATATAGAAAATTTATTTTATCACTGGATGGTTGCTGGGAATGCAGCAATTCTTATTTCAAATACTAGTTCGATATCGTTTCCGGATTCATATACCAAAATACGTGTACGTAAAGGGGAATCGAGGTTCAGGAACAAGGTTAATTTGCAATAGGCCTCCTGTAACAATTCTTTAGGTACCCTAATTCTGAAAACGATCGTCGATTCCTGTGGTTGCCAGAGTTGGTTGGTAGCCCCGGTACACATCAATACAAATTAAGCAGTGAATGCGTATGTTGTAAATCGGAATGTGTAAAAATGTTCCGGAGTTGTTCAGGAGTCGCTCCAGGAATCTGAAAAGAAACGATACATCTTATTAGCATGGCCCCAAGTTTAAAGTAAACAATTTACGTTTCATACTAGGATATTTCATACTAAGATTTCATACTAAGATTTCATACTAAGATTTCATACTAAGATTTCATACTAAGGCACGCTTCCTTCCCTCTCATCAAGACACATACATTCCAACTACACTGCCTGGCATTGTTTTCAAACAATTTGCGGCAGGTGCGATACAGTTCTCGCAGGCTTCGCACTCGCGCTCTCGTGTCGACATCTCCACACGATTGCACCTAAGTTTATCAATTCTAGCTCACGACCTGATGAACACACTCTGATGTCTCAACGATAGTATGACAACATCCTCAGCTCGTCATCTCGGCACAAGGGGTTTGCTCAACAGAATATTTCCTAACGCAAGACATACATACAGTCTTAAGAAAGAAACTCGTAGAACACTCTTACAAGCTAGAAACTCATTGAACGAACTTACAAACTAAATACCATTGAAATACATATATTGAATGGCAATCTCGGAATACATGAAAATGAACAGTTACAAACTAGGTTGACAATTTTACCTTTTTATCCTATCTAAAGGCAGTACATGGTTTAAATTCGATCGGATAATCTTGTTACCAATCCTAATATCTGCATAATTTTTACCTAGTCTTTCAATAATACCCGGACCCAAAAAATTCAGCTGTAATTTGTGTTTTTTGGCCTGGTTCTTCACTAGTACACGGTCCGTCACTTTTAAATTTTTATCGCGACGTTTCACGTTCCTATAGTTGGTTCTTTCGATTGTAGCGTTAATGATTGCATTTCGAATATTGTTCACTACAATAGATGACTCTTTAAATTTTTGTTTTTGAACATCTTCATATGAAGTCGCAACATTTAAATCTTCTAAATTAGTAGAACTGATGTACACGCACGTATCTCTACCGAAAACTGTGTACGCAGGGGTATCGCCTAATGTTTCATTAAAACTATTGTTAATCGAATTCTCCACAATATCCAGTAGTCTATCCCACTCATTATGAGTAAGAAAATTTAGATACAACTTGAGCAGGTGTCGAATTTTACCATTACATCGTTCAACAATGCCGTTTGAAAAAGGGGAATAAGCTAGAACTTCCTTCTTTAAGATAGAAAGTCCTTTTGCGAAATTTCTCACGTTAGATGATTTAAATTCCAGAGCGTTGTCGGACAACAACACGTCTGGGGTACCGAACAAACAGCAAAAATTCCATAGACAATCTGTGACAGTCTCTGTACATCGGTCACTAGTCGAATATAATTTAACAAATCGTGAAAAGAGGTCGATGATAACAAGAATATATTTGTTACCATTGTCCGTCATTGGTGATGGACCGTAGAAGTCCATGCTGACCGTTTGAAAACATCGTGTTCCAATTGGAGCATTTAGAATTTTAATCGGAGTCGATATTCGTGATTTTAAAATCTTACAGATGTCACAAGATTCAACAATTTTGCGTGTAATTGTCCTTTCGTACGGATGAAAATATTTTAATTTAAACTTAAACAAGGTATGATTTAGATCAGTGTGGGATAAATTATGGATGAAAAGAATTGTCTGGTGTAGCAAAGTATATGGCACCACAATAGTCAGAATGGTACTGGGTCTATTGTCAATTTTTCGTCTTTTATACAAAATGTCATTCATAATCAGAAATTCATTCATGTCAGTATTAGAAACTTTAGTTGCATTCTCTAGGGCATTCTTTATTTCAGAACAAAAGGGATCTTGATCTTGTTCACGTTTAAATTCGTCCAGCGACCAGTTGTCGTTAATACTTGAATGGTCTGTAGTCTTGATAACTTTATCCAGTCTGCATAAGCGTCTGGGTTCTGTCTGCTGTTCAGCAGTACTGTTGTTGTTTCTGCCATCCTCACTTCCTGGTATTGTTTCCTCGAACTCTCCCTCAGTCACCGGCTTGTTACATCTGCTACCCGCAGCAGCGGCTTGCAGCCTGGTTACAACGGGAAAAGTCTCTACATCTGGGGTTAAATCAGAACACTCTAATAGTTCTTTTTCGGTTAAAGGATTTTTGTCATGATTTAATCTACTTAATGCATCGGCGGCACTATTCGCTTTTCCAGAAAAATATTTTAATTTGGCATCAAAAGCTTGCACGTATATGCTCCATCTAGCGAGCGTGTTGTCTTCAGGTAATTTCTTTGAAAATAAAGGAACTAACGGCTTGTGATCGGTATATATGACCAGATCATATCCTAAAACAAGATATTTAAAGTGTTTTAACGCTTCAACTATGGCGAACATTTCCTTTTTCGTAGTTGAGTATCGTCGTTGAGTGGAATTCAACGTTTTAGAGAAAAATGCGACAGGTCTCATGTTTCGAATTTTATCAGTAGATGACTGGAGTAAAACAGCTCCGATGCCAACATTTGATGCATCACAAAACAGATGAAATTTTTGATCGAAGTTTGGGTGACTCAAGACCGTGCTTTCACACAGTTCATCCTTTAATTTTTCAAAAGCGTTTTGACAATCCTTTTCCCAATTGAATTCGACATTTTTCTTTAGAAGATTATAGAGCGGGCTTGCGATACTCGCAAAATTTTTTATGTACCTACGAAAGAAATTCACTAGTCCTAGAAATGACTGTAATTCTTTCACATTCTTAGGAATTTCTAAATTCTTTTCTTTGTCAGTACCGGTGCTTCTGGTTCCCATTCCACTAATGGAATGTCCGAGATATTCAATCTCGTTCTTGAAGAAATCACATTTTTCATTCTTGATTGACAATCTAGCGTTTCTTAATAGTTCAAGTACAACTTTTATATCTGCAAGATGCTGTGCCTTCTCCTTTGAGAATATGAGCACGTCGTCCATAAAGACGAAAGATAGTTTTCCTAGGACAGGAGATAGCGTTTGCGTCATTACTGACTGGAAATATGCAGGTGAAGTTTTTAAACCAAAAGGTAATCTATTAAACTCGAATTTTCGACTACCAACTGTAAATGCTGTTATTTCCTTACTCTCATCGGTCAGTGTAATATTATGATATCCTGACCTGAGATCTAATTTCGAAAAGTATTTTTGACCATTTAAACTATACAGAATCTCATCTACGCGCGGCAGCGGGAATGATTCTTCATGAATTACCTCATTTACTTTGCGAAAGTCAACTACCGGACGTATGGTGCCATCTTTCTTATGAACTACAATTATCGGTGAATTATAAGCTGAAATCGATGGTCTAATGATTCCATCGTCTAACATTTTTTCGTTAACGACTTTCAAGTCTTCCATGTAACGGTGGGCAATACGATAGGGAGGGACATTTACAACATCCACGTTAGGTTTCAAACGTATTTTGTATGGTTTAATCGCAGCAGCTGAGATCGATTCATTGTCTATAGTAATAACGTCTCTGAATTCATTCAACAAACTCAGCAATTCAGGCTTCATTTCGTCATCGTTACACTTGATATCATCGTTATTTAATTTCCGCCGACCACGGGCTACTTCTTTGGAATCATAAACGTACCCTTCGTCGACAACTCCTGTGATCCCGACAGATTTACTATTAGTGTCTTTCTTCTTGACATCTAAATGACTGTCCTGAACGACACTCGTTGCCTGCACAAAGGTACTCAATCCTTGTTTTAATTCTCCTTGTACATCTGACAAGTAAACTTCGGACTCAACTTGATCCTTTTCCACTTTTTCTAAAGTACTTATAATTGCATTCTCTGGTAAAACAATCGCTCTGTCGGAGCTATTAATTAACAACAACGGAATCTTTCTCCTATTGTTAACTCTCACAATCGCTTCGGCGACACAAATGCCTTCTTTTAAAGTTGCTTTCTTTATTATATATTCTCCATTTTTACACTTTCCAACATGTCCAACATGTTTAAAAATTACATTGGGAGCAATTTCAATTCTTTGAGTGTGCACTCTTAACGGCCTTGGCCTTGTTTGGGAATTGGTAACTGCAACTACGCCTCGAACAGGCTGGTTTTCTCTCTTACCATCCCTTTTTACTTCCTCACTTGCTTTCTCAGCAATGCACGTCCTCTTCTCTCTTAGCTTATTTAGGACTTTTTTCTTAGCTCTGGACGTAATCGTGTCCGCCATGAGACACTCAGTATTCTCTATTAAATACTCAAGACACTCTGTCTTTCTCTTTTTTAGTCGTTTTACCTCTGCAAAGGGGATTTTCTCGTCTTTGATAATTAAACATCCTTGTTTTAAGTCTACAACGGCGTTCTTGTCCAATAAATCACGTCCAATAATGACGTCATAATTGTAAATACCATCTTTAATTATTAAAGCATTTGTCTTTAAACTTATACCGTTTTTTAACTTCAGGACAAGCTCCACCTCGCCTTCAACATTACTCTTAGCGTTAACGCCTTTTATAGTCAGAGAACTTGGCTTCACGTCATTACTTATCTCACTTATTCTGTGGTAGCTGATCAGGCACTTCTCTGATCCTGAATCAATCAATGCATTCCACAGGTCTGCATCTTTTCTCAGCACAATCATGGGCTTATGACTTTTTCTTATTACAAATAATTCATTCTGTCCTATAATTTCGACCTCTTCATCTTCTTCGTATTTACAAACGTTCGCCGTAACATGGCTTTCATAATTGTCAGTGCCATGAGCGTTTAAGCCGCTCAAGTCGCTTAGATCCACCTCTCCCAGCGATTCATATCTGTTTTGACATTTAATCAATGGATCAACTCTCTCAACATTTTTAACGAGGGAACCTTCAGCACCAGAATTCTCCTCGGGTTCACAGGGCATCACTGTCGTAGAGTCACACTTAGTTATAGTTATTTTAGTTTCCGTTTTATCATCGACGTTATTTCTATCGGCAATGAAATCTTCTCCACTGCTTACGCTAAAAAATCATTTCCACTGTTAGTTTGGTAAGTTTCTACCTGGCTTTTTTCTGGTACTCGAGTTTTATACTGTCCTCGCGCACGGACACGATCAGGCCTACCTGGTCTGTTGAAATACTCTCGTCCGGACCTACAGTCTCTTGCGTAGTGTCCTAACTTATTACAACGAAAACAAACTACATCACGCAGCGAATGCTCGGCGGCTGTCTGACTTGAACCTGGTTTGTACCAATCAGTCGGTTTCCTAGCCACAGGGTTTACCGACACACCTTGGTTTTGGCAGATACACGCATGATTTTTGCAATTCGAGCAACGCCTAGCTTCAGTAGCTGTCTCTAATGCTTGGACTTCTAGAGTTCCTAATTCACGATCTCCAACAAAAGATTTTACATGAGGTCTAGCACGGTAAGTTGGTCTTGGGAAATTGGGTCTCCAGTAGGGTCTACGCGTCCTACCTCTACCTTGGAATCCGCCTCTTGTCATTGTATGCACTTCGGCCTCATCATAGGCTGCATCAAAGTTTGATTCGGATGAATGGTCATCATCCTCTGCACAATAGGTTTCCACAGATCTCTCAGATCGAGTCGCTAAGATTTGCTTATCTTCGGGAAAATTCCTAATGACAGTCACGAGTCTCTGAAGGAGCTCTTCCGACGAGTTAAAGGGTTTATTGAATAGTTTCTTGGAGAAATCTTCCGTTACTAGAGGGTTGATGATGGCCATAGCTAACGCAACAATTAGAGTATTCTCGACATACTTATCGAGAGCAACAGGATCGGGACAATTTACTACATATGGGTGGGCTCTGTTCGAACACTCCGGGCTGGTCATTATTCTGTGGGTTAGCTTACGGATTTTGGATAGTATAGCTACAAACTGACTTGCCAACGCATCATTGCGTTTTAGGCGTACGTTATTTAGGTCACAAGCGACCGCGTGCAAAGATCTCTCTCCTTTTGATACGTAAATATTCTCCAACAGGTGCACGACTTCTTCGAAAGTTAATTCGTAACCTTCACTGATTATGGAGGCTACCACAGTATTGAAGTCGCCAACCCGCTTGTCTGCAGTTCGCAACAATAAATTTAATTTCGCTTCCTCTGAGTCATCAGATAGCATATTAAAATAAGCTCGCACATTCTTTATGTGCGTCTCCAGGGTTTTGTTTTCTACGAAGTCCGGGTCAAAACGACGCCTTCTACCTCGAAATTGGGGAAGATCCTGTCCAGCAATCACAACACTAGGTATCGGACCGACAACAGAAGTCGTTACACTGGTAACTGAGCTAGTCACAGGGACAACTGTGGTAGTAACTGTACTAGTTACAGGGGTGACAGGGGTGGTGGTCGTCATCGTGACTGGTACTGAATTCGACTTCGCGTGAAAAATAGGTACGGATAATCTACCGAATCTAGTCACATACGGAAAAGTCCTTATGTACTCGTATTCGTCAGAATCACTATCCGACATAAATAATCACACCTATATTCTTAGACCTGCAATTACCTCTTTAAAAAGCAAAATGTTCTACACACATTTAAAGAAAATACCCTGCATACAATAAAATGATACTCACATTTTCAATGGACTTAAATCAGGCTATTACAGCACCACAAAAGACCTAGTCAAGCTGCTTGACTGCTACTGTTACTCTGCTACCGTTACTGACTGTTGCGTGACTGTTACTCTCAGCGGCAGGCCGCTCCAGCTCACTCTTATACACTAGAGAACAATAGGTGCTGGAGAGCCGAGCCCCGGCTACAACTTCCTTCAACTGTTTACCCACACAATACTTCCGCGAACAGGCTCGCTCTCCCGCTTACGAAGAAGCGCTTGCTGCAATGCTATGCTACTCGCTGCTCAACATCCACTTCCAAGAATCTGCTTCCGCGTTAAGGCTCGCCTACTTACTAAGAAACAGCTCGCTCACTGCTCTTGCACTGCTGAGTGATTACTGCTTAACTCCTACTCATTAATTTTATAATGATGATGTACAATCATTAATTTGAGCTCATGCTTATTTAATTCGCAAGCAACATTATCGGCATACACTTAACTTAATATTTTGGCGATGCGTAGATCTCGTAGTTCTTCTCGTTGCAGATGACGATGGGTAGATGCGTAGATCTCGTCGACAAACCAGGTGGTTGGTTTGGACCCTCACATCATTTTCTCCTTTGAGTAGCGATGAGTAGACTGGTGAAGACTGCGTAGCGTGTAAATTTTCGATTATTTTTTCTCCCTCGAAGTGTTTCTTGGAAAGAACTTCGATTTTCTGCGCTGACGTCCTTCTTCCTTTTCTCGATGCTCTGAAGTAATGTGACAACTACGCGACGTTACTCCACAGGCTGACACTCTTCACACTTAAAATCACGGATCATCAGAACCGAAGATCAATTCTTGCTATCTTTCTTCTTCAATGGGCAATGTGGATATCTTTGATGTGGTATCCCCATACATGGGTCACCAAATATGTTCCGACCTTTTCAGTATCCGGTCGAAAACTACGCGAATGGGGTTCGGGAGTGACGAGCAGCAACGTGATTTATAGTTTATTGGTACTTCAGAGTTGACACAGGCTTGGTAGTTGGCAAGAATCAGAGAGATCAGACGATAGGTGCTAGTACAAGTCTTCTACAATGCATCTGTGATCTATACAGGTGCTTCCTCGACGGTAACGCGTCTGCTACTGGACAGTGATGACTCTATCTAATGTGATCTCTACGGCAGCGCACCACCAATGAACGTAGATGTCGCTTGACGATCCTATTTATGTACTCGACGAGCGCACAATTATGTTAAAAATACAAATCTTCGGTTACTATGCGTTGTCGCACGCAATTAGGAAGGGGAATAGTTCTGAGCAAGACTAAAGAACAATTATTTATGTGATTGACTTGAAGTGAGCTTAACGTTGACTGAAAAACTAGAAAATATTTGTAAATGATTCAAATCCTAACTTAATTAAAAATGTAGCAATGGAAACTACAAAAGTCTTTAATTGATTCAATAACCTCATTTAATTAAAATGCAGCTGTGGGAAATGAAATAATTTTATAATGATGCAAAGCCTAACTTCATTAAGAAAAATACAGCTGTAAAGATTAAAAAATGATAATTGATGCAAAGCCTAACATCATCAAGAAAAATACAGCCGTAAGACTTAAATTGATTTATGATTGCTTCACAACCTAACTTGATTAAAAATACAGCACTTGAGAACACAAGATCAATCAGAAGCTGGAAAACACATACACAAAATACACAATCCAAAAATTGACACAATGACAGCAACTAGGTTACTAGTATGCATCCTAAAAAGTATAATTTCCTGGCTAGTCCAGCCGGTTATGTTTGGTCAAATTCTGAAACTTCATCTTAGGAATTGCTTCTTGGACAAGATCCTAAATCCACATTTAACACAGTTGGTAATTTGAGATAACCTACTTAATATTACACACACATTATTTACAAGTTTCGTATCAATTATGTAGTTACCCGTAGAACAGCATAAGCACACACAATAATTTAATTCTCACCAGAGAAGAAAACCGAGATGTACACACTTTGAATGATTTGAAACAAGTGACGCTTGTGCGGGTGAAATGTTGCCAACACGGCGACATGGGAGGTTTCGTTACTACTCGAAAGTGATTTCTTAGAGATTGAATTTTTCAGTACACAATTTTAATAAAATTGAGGATAGAAGTTAATTAATTTCGTAATGAAATTTTATTCTAATGGTTGAATTTATTTTACTGAATTTTTAAATGATCATTTTGAGAATTTCCGAAATTTATACTGAGTTGCGTGCCGAAGGTTCGCTACAAGCCGACAACACAGATTCAAAACTTATGATTTATCTTCAGCCTAAAAAAAATCGTTCCCGCTCATTGATTGTTGGAATAATCAGAGCATCAATCACATTAAATGGAAATTTGTACAGAGACACCAATGCTTCTGGTATCGCTAGGCTTGTCCTAAAACTAGCAACAAAACGATGTCCAAATGTGATCAGTCATAACAGCGTATCAGTTTCAAACGAATCGAAAGAAAGCAAATGAGTAACTCTGGAAAATTGCCATGGGAACTTTTGCGATATCATTTGCGGGGATCTAAAAGCACATGTATGTCTGGTAGCTCGATGGTAGCTTGTTCCGTCAGGTGGATGGCGTTGCTATGGGTTCTACATATCGTACGTGTACAATAGTGTGTAAGTGGTGTACAATAGCAGTGTAAGGGGTTAATTCAGCTATTGAGAGAAACAATCAAAGTATATTCTCTTGGATGTTTTATGTTTGGTAAGATGATTGAAAGCTTATAAATACTTTAAATGTATTACAACTATGCGTTACTTATCTGGTAACTAAATATTTTTAACGGTTTCGTCTTGTATAAGTTCAGCATGAAGAATAATATGGTGAGAAGATATGGTCGCCGTGGTCGAAAGGTGAAGAATACGCGCCCTTCACGGGAAAGGTCGGTAGTTTGAATCCCGGCAGTGTCACCCGGTGGTTCTCACTGTTGGGAAAAGGGAGAACTCTGCCACAATTCCCCACTCTACCCAGGTTTCGGAAATGGGAACCGGTTTGACCGGGGGGAACCGTCACTTCGTCTTGGTGTTATAAGGCTTTTGAAAAAAACAATGTGCTTGATGAATGTATCAGGCTGGATTGGAATAAAACAAACAAACAAACAAACAAACAAACAAACAAAACCGTTTATTTCCAAGTTGTCACATGAGATACATATGCCAACAAATTGGCTTTTAAAAGTTCCTTAATATAAGACGTCCTAAAACAAAAGATCCATACGAGGAGTATTAATTGACAAACCATCCGAGGTGTAAAAATAGATAAGCCATACGAGGCATAATAATCGACAAACTATATGAGGTGTGCTAATAGATAAACTATCAGAGGTGTACAAATAGATAGACCATACGAGGCATATTAATAGACATAATATACGAGGCGTACTATAATAGACAAACCACACGTGGTGTGCTAATAGTCTAACAAAGTTCCATACGAGGAATACTAATTGACAAACCATACGAGGTGTACAAATAGATAAGCCGTACGAGGCATAATAATAGACAAACTATACGAGATGTAATATTAGACAATACTATCATAGGTGTACAGATAGATAGACCATACGAGGCATATTAATAGAAAAAATATACGAGGCGTACTAATAGACAAACCATACGGGTCGTGCTAATAGTTTAACTCTGTCAAGGGTAGTTGAATGAGAAATGAGAAATATTATCTCTTGGATATTTTATATTCCAAGAGATTCCGGTACAGCGCTTCTTGCCTTTTTCCTACTTCGATAATTTCAACTAAGAACTTGGCAGTTTCGAAGAATTCTTTAGTATTTTTCGAATTATTTATAAGATCATCGAAGTAGGAAAAATACAAAAAAACGCTACACCGTACTAGATTGAAACAACACCGTAAATGACAATCAAGTATTGAGAAAAAGATAGTCTCGAAATAATTTGTAAAGAACATCGCGCAACACAGCACGCACATCTAGGAATGCGTAAACAAACTTACACTCAAAATTGAAATGCATGGCTTGTTCGGCATACAAATATAGAGATAATTTTTGCACGAGTGCTTTATTTCCTTTGTCTGTTTATACTTTTTAATTTCTTCTGTTCACAGAAATGCCCTTCGGGGTCGTGATAGATCGATTTATAAATCATAAAGCAAGCGCAATCAATTTGTTTATTTCTGAAATTTGGTGCAGTGTTAACTGATCGCAGAGCTTTAGGTAAAATGTAATGTGTCTTGAGGTTTTGCTTTTTATGCAAAAAGTAGAAATAGAAACCGATATATGTACATGTGCGCATATATGTGTGCGAAACGTGTGCATCTTTACACTGATACATAAACATTTATGTTTGCGTGCGCACACGTACATACTCACGCACACACCAACACACATATTCATATATATACGTATTGAAAACGAATATAAGAAAAATGCTAATAGACATGAAAAATAATCTTACTCTTTCAATATTTAAAATGACAGCCCAAGCTCTGATGAATCGTAAGAAATAACCTGAGGAAAGATAAGGAATAGAAAAGGACTTCGAAAAACGTATAAATGGAATGGTTTTTTAATTTCCTAAAGGAAATTTTAAGAAAACTCAAGTTACCGCTGAGGAACAACAACAACAAAAAAAAACATATATCTTCAATATATATCATATATCATATCTTCTCGATATTCTCTGCAACATCATGCGGACATGGGTACATGGGATAAAATGGAGATACAGTGTAGGCCAGTTACCACTCATGATTGACAAATATCTACAAAATTTTGGCAGAAATGCGCAAACAAACATATACTCAACATCAAAATTTGCTTGTACAACATACGGACAGAAAGATAATTTTACCACGATTCATACGCTCAAATTACGATTAATTTCATTATTTGTATTTGTCATTTATCCGATTCACAGAGACGTCCTCTGGTGTAAGTGGGAGATCTATTTTTGAATCATTTCGCTAGTGCAATAAAATTTATTAACCGGATGGTTTTTGTGTAAAGAAATGAAATAGAAACATGTATATCTATTTATGTAGATATATATATACCTATATACGTACACACACATATTAATATATGTACTTATTGAGAATGAAATATAAGAAAAAAATACAAATATAAAATAAGAGGATAGAAACAACCTACCATCTATTACACCGATAATGACAGTTGAGCTCATTGTAATCCTAAGAAATTATTCGAAAAAAAAATAACTAAAAGGAAAAGAAGACTTCGGAAAACGTAAAATGAACTGATTTTTAGTTTCTTCATAGAAATTTTTAAGAAAACTCAGGTTACAGTCAAGAAACAACACAACTCTTCAGCATTATACAGACATGTGTACATGGGATAAAATGGAGTAACATTGTGGCCGGATATCACATTTGAGTGGAGAATATTTACAAAATTTGGCACATATAGGTAGATTAAGCAATGGTCCAAAGTGATAATTTTGATAACAGAAATTAACAGTTTTTTTCGATTTTAAAGTTTAGTGCTGGTGTGCACTGAACGCAAGGAAAAATATTAAAAGACTAAATGAAAATGCTTAAATTAACCTCTCCCCCCAGCTCAGCCGAAATCGATTGAAAACATCTTCGAGAATGATTTTGAAATAACGAGACAACGTTAGCCAAAATTTAATTCATTATAAACTTTGCACAATCTTCACATTTATAAACCTGCATATTGGTGTACACACAAAATGTATTTCAGAGTATGTTTTCCATACGGATGTTAAATATTAACACAGAGAAGAAAAAATAACAAAATAAAAATGAGGAAATACTCCTAATTATGGAAAAAAACGTTCATTCTGCTGTATTGAACTCACGGCTGGGGTGCTCATTATTGTCGACAGAAATAGTTAAGATGAATGCACGAATGGCTTAGCAAACGTAAAATGAAATAGTTTCTAATTTTCTAACAGAAATTTCAGGAAAATTAAAATTTCTGGTAAATGGGAAATTCACACCGAAATGCTGCAGGTCTATAGAGATGCAAAATGACGTGACACATTTACTCTAAATTCTTTTACAGTTTTAGAGTTTTTGATATGCTGGGGAAGCTTGTTCCACAAAAAAGCTCCAGAAACTGAGAGAGCTTTTTGTCCCACGCTAGATGAACGGTAACTGACTAAAACATCATTCCTCCGATTTGGTTTTTTGTTTGGGATATTAGATGGAAAAAATTTTACCACCTCTGCATTACTTTGGGGGAGGTACAGAGAGGAGAACACTCGTCGAGCTTTTTGGATCATGAATCTATTCGGTATTGGGATCCAGTCGAGTTTTCTTAAAAGAGGGGTGACATGATCGTATTTATTGAAATTTCCTTTGCACACCACTTTGGCGGCGAAGTTTAGACATTTTTGCAACTCTTCCTGACGATATTGAGATAAATTTCCCCACACAAGACTGCAGTAGTCCAGGCGCGATAAAACTAAAGACTGAATCACTAACAACCTAGATTTTTCGTCAAGTGTGTTCTTAATGCGATGAAAGAACATTAAGGTTCCGTTTATTTTGTTGCACATTGTTTCGACGTGTGAATTGAAAGTCATATTTTTGTCAAACCAAACACCCAGATTTTTTACCGTCTCTACTGGTTCAATTGTATCGTCTCCAAATGTTAGCTTGAATGGTGGTAAATTTTTAGTCGCATTCTGTGATCCAAAAATAATGCATTGCGTTTTACTTGCGTTAAGTTTGAGGCCATTATGGTCATACCACAATTTAAGGTTTCTCAGAAGGTTTTCAGCGTTGGCTTGTGTTTCTTTTAAATCTGCTGTTGAGCTTGTCATGGCAATTTGTACGTCATCAGCATACATTGAGATTTTTGTGTTTGCCGGCATGGTGGGGAAATCATTGATGAAAATTGAAAATAAGAGCGGGCCGATGATTGAACCTTGAGGAACGCCAAAATTGTTTGGTATGAATGATGACATTTTGTTATTCAAGCACACTGCATGAGAGCGGTTTAGTAGGTAGCTTTCAAACCATTGAGTGTCAATTCTGAGGTTTGAAATTTTTTGTAGAAGTTTCTTATGCTCAACACTGTCGAAAGCTTTGGAGAGATCAAGCAATAGTAAGAGAGTTAATTTTTTTTGGTCAATATCATTGTAAATTTTTTCTGATATGTTTAACAGGGCGTCCTGAGTACTGGTATTCCTTCTGTAAGCATATTGATTGCGATGCAGTAGATGTGACTCGTCTATGTAAAACGAGAGCTGGTTTGTTATTACTTTTTCTAATATTTTGGACATAACAGGCAGGAGACTGATTGGTCTGTAGTTTGAGGCTATGTCGATATCACCAGATTTATGTAATGGCTTAATAATGGATAATTTCCATTGGTCGGGAAACTTGTTTGTGGCTATAGATGTATTTATTATCAAACGAATGAGGGGTGCTGTGACAGGGAAGCTGTCTTTTATATGTTGGAGGCTTATGCCATCATGTCCAGTCGCTTTGGTATTCTTTAGTGGGTATAAGATTTTTCGTAACTCTATGACGCTAACCGGCTTTGGTCTCCATTTGTTTCTACTATTTGGGGATGATACATCGCTCAGATTTGCTCCTGTAGATGTGTCTGAAACTGTCCTGGATACTTCATTGAAAACATCTTCGCCAACTTTTGAGAAGAAAGTATTAAAGTCATTAGCCATTTTTGAGGGGTTGTCGAAAGTGCTTTTGCACTCCGAGTTTTTATACTGAGCAACTTCTCTAATGATTTCCCAAGTTCTTTTTGGGTTTTGTTTTGCCGCCAAGAGTTCTTTGTGGAAGTAGTCCCGTTTTGCTTCCTTAACTTTTCTTCGTAGGATCTTCTCATGATCTTTATATAATTTTCGACGCGTACTGTCTGATTTATTCAGTTTGTACTCACGCTGCAAATTTCTTTTAGCTCTGCTCAACCGTTTTATCTCATCTGTTATCCATTTAGAAATTCTTGGCTTAACTTTCTTCGTAGTGAAAGGTGCGCATTCGTTAAGAGCCGATACGAAATTTTCGTTGAAAAGCGAAACTTGTAAATTGACATCATCGGTGTTTTCCATGCCTTGAAATTCACTCAATCTGTCTAATAGCTTTTCTTGAAATATTTCAGGGGAGTAGTGGTTTTTCATGCGATATTAAATGTAACTAGATTTCTGTTTCTCTTTTGCAATATTTATTTGGCATTCTACCGAATGGTGATCAGAAAAGGACGGTAAGATTTCTGTGCTGAGTACTGCTTGGGGATTGTTTGTAATTGCTAGGTCAAGAAGAGTTTTGGAAGCGTTGGTAATTCGCGTTGGTTCTTGGACCATTTGAGAAAGATTAAGTATGTGCAGCATCTTGCTTAGCTTGTTGTTATTATTTGTCAGATCTACGTTAAAATCTCCGAAAACATAGAAAGATTTTTTGGCTGCAGAGATTAATTTAAACGTATTTTCAATGAAATCTAATGTTGGACGTAGAGATGCTGACGGATGTCTGTAAAGACTGCCGATAATGAAAGACTTGTGTTTGTTTACCTGAACATTGAGCCAAACCATTTCTATGTCTTCGCATTTTTCTTTTATCGGAAATAAGGATGTAGAGTAGACATCTTTGATGAAAATGCATGAACCGCTACCTCTATTACTCTTGACTCCGTCATAACGGTACAATGTGTACCCGGCAATGCTGAGATATGAGCTTTCGACTCGT
The DNA here is from genome assembly GCA_030386875.1 of Morinoia aosen. Classification (NCBI taxonomy): domain Eukaryota; kingdom Metazoa; phylum Arthropoda; class Malacostraca; order Amphipoda; family Talitridae; genus Morinoia; species Morinoia aosen. The sequence continues at coordinate 28,574,149 of CM059570.1, read as the reverse complement.
GAATCGAACCATGTTTCAGATACGCATAAAATATCGATATCGTTTGTGATCAACATTACTCGTACGTCATCCATTTTACCATTGAGACTGCGAGCATTTATGTGTAATATTTTGATGTTATTTATCTCAATAGGCAGATCTTTAGTGGAGTTATTGCATTTTTTAGGTCTAGCAGGGCATTTGGTATTCGTCTCTAGGTCTTTATTGCCGCGTTCATTGTTTGTGATTTCAGCTTCAAATTCAATTTGATCACTGTTATTTAGTCACAAGATGGGGGAGGGAGCAACACGATTTTCATCACGCATTTTCAAGAGGGCGCTATAGTGGTCCTGTTTCCGGTGTATGTTTACCGGAGGACAGTTTATCAGAGCATTTGATGTAGGGGAGATTGTCGTCTTCCAAATCCCATTTTCTCTTTCATCAAATACGTGAATTGGTGTTCTCGTCACATTAGAAAGTATTTGGGGTATGAGGTCTCCAACTGCGTGATCGAAGACTTTTCTATTGATGTATTTATCGATGAGTTGTTCGAAACTGCCACTGTTCTTGTCAACGAATTTTGCATACTGGTCCTTGTTTCTGGAGCTCTCAGTTTTGATGGCTATTTTCAGAGATGTATAATCCCATTTCGATCTTTGTTGTGAAGCAAGCTGCGTCGTTACGGCGTGGAGGAGACAGTGTCCGTCACCTACAGTGTAAGCAGGCTCCATTTTGAGCGATCGTTTCAAGTCGTCCAGTGTGTTTGCAACGCGTGTGCAAATTTGATTCACTGTTGGTTTTGCGGTAGCAGTATCGGTTTGATCGTTCAACGGAGGCCTGGCAGAGGCAACAGATTTTTTTTGAATGATTTGATTTTTTTGTGAATAGTTTTGAATATCGTTATTAGCTTGACTTTCCTCGGTTCCTGCGTACTCACTGGAAAGTTGAGAATTGGTTGAAAAGAATGGCATGTCGCAATCACTATTTGTGTCTGTTGCAAGTAACGCAAATTTATTTTTCGTACTGACATTATATTTGTCTGAGATCGAGTCAGGGAAAGGCTCAGGCTTATTCATGTTCCTCATGTGGGTGGGTGAGTTACTCAGAGCTCTGCTTGATGACGCAATCAATTTTGAAGGATTTGGTGTACCATGTGCAGCGATGTGCATAGGCTTATATTCTTTTCCAAAGTTTAAAGTGAGACTATTTGTCTCTTTCCGTGAAGTTTTCGATTCATTGGAATGACCTACAATTCCAATTTTTGCTTGACATTTGTTAAAATGAGGACAATATGGCACGGTGATTCGCAATGTTGATTTCATTGCAAGTTGTACAAGAAAACAGAAGTTTTCTGCCTGGGTGCGAGGCCATTGAATGTTATTGAGTGCGTCACCATTTTCATTATCTGGGTAAGTTTGAAATTGAATCAAGTTTAAACCCAGGTTTTTGCAGAAATTCATCGCTTTGTTGAATTCTTTCGCACTGCAAGCATTTGCGATATAAATAGTAGAAAGTGCGTACTTCCTTACAATTTGTTGTTTGATTCGAGCAAGGTCTGAGGGAGAGTGGCAGAGACCATCAAAACTTAGTATATAATTTTTAAATCTAGGCATGCAATTTATAGCATGGAGAAGGTCGTCGAAGCGCCCAGATGGAACAGTTTTGATCCAGCAAGAGCGATCGATGTCCTTCCTTCTGATCGTGCTTAGGATATTGTCACCTAGCAGCAGAGTATCGTAAGGTTCTCGACAATTGGAGTCGACTTCACAAGAGATACTAGCAGGTACCGCAGTTGCAAGGTCATGAGAACTTATATGTGAATTTAAAGCAAAAAGTTGCTCGGTTAAGTTCTGAATGTTTGATACTGTAGAGAAAATCGACGACGGGCTAGGAGGCTCACGTTGTCTTAGGGATTTATTGAAAAACGCTGCTGTTGGAGACAAATTGTGAATAATTTCATGAATTTTTTGAGAGCTTGTGATTTGAAGCGGGTGCAAGTAGCCATTTAAAGAAGTAACAGTGTTTTTTCTATTGCTCTGTACTGGAAATTTCATTTTGTTCTCACAGCTTGCGCTCTGGGGTAATTTACTGCCAGTATCGGTTTGTGCGCGAATATTATCGAACATATGGTCTGGAGAATGAGGAGAGTCTACCACGCTTGAAATGTCCTTATTAATAACAACTATTCTGTCTTGTACCACTGATGAGGATGGCGTTTGTGTCCCCGTCGCCGGCGGACAGTTTGGAGCGTTGTTGTTGACGCAGAGCTGGGGAGCTGGCACGCTGTTATGCTTCCTGTCCAGAACATGCAACTCGCACATGTAGAGAAATTAAATGGGGACCCCAACCTACTAGTATCGCAAGAGAATACGTGAAAAAATATTCTCATGGTTTAAAGATTTCTATCAAATGATGTGATCTAAAGCTGGGCCCAAACAAGCTTGAATACGTTTCTTTTCATTTGCAACATCAGAAATGACTAAACAAACCTGAATTTTTCATGCCCCATTTAACATGGAAGGAACCAAAGCACGTCTTCTAGAGCTTTTCAAATCCAAGTAACCGTCCTTGCTTCCGGGCGTTAGTTATGAGGCATTTGAAAAAAAAATCAACGTTCAAGAGGACATGTATCAGGTTTGATTGGAATAAAATATCCTTTGAGGAACATTAAAAAAAAACATCCATAAAGCATCGTGTTTTTATTCAATGCATGTATATTTTGTACTTGCAGATATGACTGATGATGAGCTGAGGCTTGAAACGATTCATTAAAACGATTTTAAAGTTATTGTTGCTATAACCTTCGTAGTTAAACACTACAGCTTATCTGAAAATATATTCCTAATATCCATTATTGAACCTGATTTAAACTGGTCACACCATAGCTCGCTCCAACCGACAAAAGTCCGTTTCAAGTTGCAGGCTATTCCCCAAGTACTTGAATTCAGACTCAAAATCAGTAAACATGCTACTGATGTGAATACAAAGTATACATATCTGTAGTGATCGCTTCCAGCCTCTTACCAGCCAAAAATTACGAATTATTAAAACGTCCATCTAAAAATCCAAGTATCGCATAATAATCACTCTCATTATTTTTAGATTAAGAAATTTACCCAACATTACCCATAATCTACTAAAATTGTGTATCAAAAAAATATGTCTCTGGAAAATCCAGTTCAAAAAAGTAAGAGACCTCTCAAAGACGCACAGCGGCAACACCAGTCGCCAACAAGCTCACTTTTACAAACTGACTTGGTGTGTGTGCGTCACGTGTCTTTGGCTCCTCGGGTGAGATTCTTAACCATTGTTCTGTGTCGCGTGTGCTTTACGGTTAAATATTGGGTACAATTGTTCCGTGAGTATGCCAGTTCGGCAATGATTAGTCATGTCATTAGTATGTCACGAGCAGTGTGTTTAGTTTCGTTCTTCGGTTATGGCGCCACCTTTCCCGCTCCAACTTCTCGGAAGCCATAATCCTAATGGGAATAACGCCTTGGGCTTTAGGAGCGAGATGATAGGATTGTTATTCCATTGTGCCTAGTTTTATTAATTTTGATAGCTCAAAAAAGTAGTGAGCAGAATTAGGTGCTGAGACATTTTTGTTCAGGAGTTTTTACCACCACAATAACCAGTTAGATCAAGTACATCCGGAATTCGGTTTCCACTTGGAAATTGTTCTTATATTTTGTCGGGCATTTTACTCACTAAGTTATCCGTTCTCCTTTTTACCCAATTAAATTGGACAGTTAAATTGGCAGGTAATTTGATTGAATCTTTTGCCAAATAGGCAGTGATTTTCAGCGTGAAGAATGGTTAAGGAATGCATGTTAAGTCAAGTTATTAGGAACCTCGTCTCTTTTGAGGCATTCTCTGCAAACGCTTAGGCGGGCACAAGTTGTTCAAACTTACTACACCATTTTTGTCACTGTTGTTTTTCCTCTTTGTGTTCCCAGCCTATGATTTATCCCGTGATCTCAATTATTGCATTTTTTAATTAAGTTCAGGTACTTAAATAATTATGAAACTTTTGATATTGATCAGTAAACGGTTAAAGTCCAAAATTTAAAAAAAAAGCTTTGATAGGTTATTGCAGATAACAGAGCTCATTGTTTTAGTCGCTAAATTTGAATCAATTGACATAAATAAGTATTTTGGAAGTCGTGCTCAAAACTATCCCAATAGATACCTGATTTCATGTGACAACATGTTTTTATAAATAGTACCTGTATTCAACATTTTCTATTCGATAAGTGTTAGCAGATAAATTGCCTGTTGTGTTGGAGTGTTAGTCCAACCTGCAAATTCCTGTTGTCATTATGCTGCATGTTCTACTTGCATATACATATAGTCATTTTTAGGGTCGATTGCTAGAAGTGATGTTGTTCAATATAATCAATAGGATGCCAAATTATTCTGCGCCATCCTTGTCATATGTGTTCCCTTTCCTTTCCTTCTATCTCCTAATTAAGTTTTTATTTCTGTCCTTAATTATTATGATTTTGTGGCAGTGCGCCTTCAGGTGCTCCGGATTGGGTAGGTTAATTAATTCCCCTCTGGATAACCGAGAACAACCTTCTGGTTCTGGTATTACTCAATTGTTAGCTTAAGAGTAACACTTAATTCAGGCTTAGATACTCATAATTTAGCTGTTGAAGCTCTGTGGTGTTTCCCTGTTATTTTCAAGGGGGATAACCTAGCAGCGATCCAGCTAACCTTAGACTTAGTATGGCTAGTGCAGAAAGTCCTGGACTATTTGCTTAGTGTAAATTGTTCTAATATAGCAACTGCCAACCCTAAGGCACTTGTGTATTCTATTAAGTGTACCCTAGAGTATTCGGCTGCAACTTCCTTATATAAAATCAGCCAAACCTTTCTTACATAGTCTTATCCAGTAACGACTCTGTTTCTAGTAGTACTCTGAGTATAGTCTTGGGTTAGAGAAATGGGAAAAATTGCACCTGGGAATTTCATGATTGTCCATACGATGTACTCAATTGTGCGATTGCCATCGGCCGTATTCGGGCGCCAGAATACGGTTGGGGTACCTGCATAGAGACTCCTCGTTCCGAGGCAATCCTGTAAATTAGCAGTTAGCTCGCAGCCTGGCTTGTGCAGCGACTGTTCTCCCTTTTTTTATTGTGCTGGAACAAGTAACCCAAATCCTCTCTCCCGTACAGAAGAAACTACGAAGCCCACACACAAACACCACCACCATCCTCAATCCGAAGCCATTGATCCCAAAAATCTGGACCTTCCTCAGACCCACTTGAGAAATCCGGTATATTCACTCAGCTACACGGCTCCACACGCAGAACCCTCACAGGGACTGCCTCTTTTGAGACAACATAATTAACCCAGTTATCACCGCATCTGCGGATAGCTACACCAACAAAACATTCTCGCCTGGATCCACAACGGATTCCCTCGAGCCACGGCAGCGGCTGGAGTGCGACGCCTGACCGGACCCGGATCTCCTTCCACAAGAAGCGGATCCCCCCCACAGTTGCCGTAGTCACGGCACCCATAGGCGACACCAAATAAAGATAAGGCGAGAGATATCGTATTCACTGTCCTTAAGAGGATAGACTCGTGCTGTTGAAGTGAAAAACCCAGGTGCCAGTAGAGCACCCGATTACCCCACTCCTTCTGAGTCCATGGGCCAACTTAACCGACAATCTTATATTCAAATTCTAAACGTGCACTTATGTACCTTGCCCTAGGCACATTAAGTGCTGGTGACCCCCTGTAAAACCTTAATTATCGAAGTTGTTGATACCAGCATATCAAACTGGTATTCTTCTTATTACAAATAAGTAAAAATAAAAAATTACTGGCAGCCACTAAACTTCATATATCTATGCATTAAAGCCTATTACTCCCACCAAAATGGGATATATCTATACATCAAGTATATTTTAACATCAATACACATCAAGTACATCTATACATCAGCATACATCAAGTACATCTATACATCAGCATGCATCAAGTGCATCTATACATCAGCATACATCAAGTACATCTATACATCAGCATACATCATGTATATCTAAAATCAAGTCATATTCTCTCTACTAAGAAAGGGTAGCCAACCAACAAGAACCAGATTCCCCACCTCAAGTCGCATGTAAGATGATATAACACACACTCACTCACTCACTGTCACACAGACCCACGTCTTCCATGTGTCCATTGCACAACAAGACCCCGCTGGTTTACCCCTGCTGCATGATAATGTTAGAAAAATCTTGACCCATAAACCGACCTACGCTCTCATGTTCTTATTTGCAAAACTGAGTCGCTCCTGAAGGTTAAGAATCGCAGTTCTAAGCCATCTGGACTGCGTTATGGTGAAGCGCTCTCAATTAATTGCTTAATTGCTCTCAGTTATGGTCAATTGCTTTCAAAAAGACTTAATTAATTGCCCAATTTTTATTTATCAGTTATTAATTACTCAATTATTAATTGCTCAACTATTAATTCCTCAATTATTAATTCCTCAATTATTAATTTCTCAATTATTAATTGCTCTCAATAACTCTCAGCTGCTCTCAAATAATTTCTTTCAAGAGCTCATCATCCAGCTTCCTTTACTTTAACAACTCGTTTGAACAAAATCTTTTTAGCCTCATTCGTCCATTCAGTTTTCAGTGTACCTCTAATATTCCCTCCTTGAAAAATCTGACTTCATTACTTGCTTCACAAACCGTTCCGACCTCATTTTCTCAACATAACCCAACTATTTCATCACACTGCAATCTACTCTTTTGGCCAGCATTTTCTCTTTCAATTCCAGTCACACTCCTCACCTCTCATTCCATCACTCATCCCACACCGTCACTCCAGTCACACTCCTCACCTCTCATTCCATCACTCATTCCACACCGTCACTCCAGTCACACTCCTCACCTCTCATTCCATCGCTCATTCCACACCGTCACTCCAGTCACACTCCTCACCTCTCATTCCATCACTCATTCCACACCGTCACTCCAGTCACACTCATCACCTCTCATTCCATCACTCATCCCACGCCGTCACTCCAGTCACACTCCTCACATCTCATTCCATCACTCATTCCACACCGTTATAGTAGTGTGCTACTATTTTTGAAGCCTTTTTATTATTAGTTGTGTTAGTTGCGTTGTGCTGTAAGTGCTTAAGTAGAGATTCCTGTGTACCCTGGAGAGTAACATCCACGATCGACCTGTTGCGCACAATGGCGAGAGCATGTGGAGGGCTCCAGAAGATAGGCTGTTGTTGTTGAGGTTTGGAGCCTGTAGAGGACGGCGTGACTATCTCTGTACTGATCCGTGTATACTTTCCGTCCGTGTCTACGTTGTGCGTGATATGGTGGGTCTGAGCATGGACAAGTTAATAAAGGCTAACGTCCTGTGCTAGATGACTCCGCTGTAAGATAGTCGCCGATGTGCAAAGCAGGATCGTATAGTTTCACGTAGCATAGTCACGCCGACCGGTTTCATCGTAAGTGGTATGTTTTAAAGTGCAATATCCTGTCCGTTGGATTTCAATAAAACGTAAGTTTTATATTTTGGTTGCTTTCATGAAGGCCGGGTTGAGAATAGCGCCACAAGATTGGGTCGGAAAATTAACAGGAACTGGTACAAGTTGTCAAGAGAAGTTCGGTCGTAACTTGTGCTCATGTGTGATTTGGTAAACCTTTGGGTCGGTGACTGTACCGAAGCCTGGGACGTCTCTGGAATTTGTTGGCTGAGTCGAGCCCTGGATGCTCCCGAGATAGGTTGGTAGGGTGAGACGGAACTTTGAGTGCATTAAAAATAGGGTAGCAGCGCTACACCCGTGCTTTACGTTGGCTAGGCTGGTGGAAGTGGGAGTCGCGCAGCCCAGGGTATAATAGAAAATTCCGCGACCCCGACTGCCAGACCTACCACATTGGTGGCCAGTATGGGGAATTGAGACAAAGTTCTGGAGCTTTAAGGGGGCTGATACGAAGCTCGGAACAGTCTCAAATTGGAGAACTATTAGGTGTTAAAAGCGGGTTGTGAGCTGTCTGCGGGTCTCGCTGGTGTGCCAGTAAATTGAATTTGTGAAGTATGGCATCAGCAGCGGATATGTCAGACGTAATGCTGCAGCTGGTGCAAGCTATAGGGAAACTTGGGAAAGAAGTACCTGAGCCCAGTGTCTTCAAAGGGGGAATTGGTAATGGGAAAGAGTTAGATACGTGGCTACGGGGTTTTGAAAAATACTGTAAGGTGCAATATGGGGATGACACGGAAACATGGCTGCCTAGTTTAATCAAATATTTACAGGGAGAGGCTAAAGAGATTGTGGAAGCCTGTGGCCCTGGTGCGAAGTATGAATTTGTGAAGAAAAGATTGGTGCAAGAGTTGAGTGCAAAAGTATCATTAACGGATACGGAGTTGTGGGCGTTCTTTTCCGCAGAACGTAGGACGGGCGAAAGCTTATTGTGTTATTCCATTCGGCTGGAGAGACTAGCACGGGAAATGTTGCAGGAAGGTTACGAAGTCAAAAGGGAAGGAATAGTAAAGAGTAAATTAATTAGTTCACTGCGGAAGGAGCTTGTGAATCGATTACGGGTGCAGTTGGGGCATTTGGATGGTGTGACCTTGAGGCAAGTGGTTAGTCTTGCTACCGTGTTGGAGGAGCAGGGGGACGAATGCATAAGGAAAGAATTTGTGTGTGTGAGTGAGGAGAGACGGGTGCGAGAGGAGGTGCGAAAGGATGTGAATGGACAGTGGCGAACGAAGAGCGCGTGTTTCTATTGCCATGAGAGTGGGCATTTTGCGAGAGCCTGCCCTCGGAAAATGGAGGAGAGAGGTGCTCGCGCAAAAACGGAAGTATGTGCGTATTGTGGACGAATGGGGCATCTAATGTCAGCATGTGTTCGGTTCAAGAGTGAAGTGTGTGGATGTGTATGGTGTGGGAAGAGTAGCCATAAGAGTTTTCAGTGTCGAGAGAAGCCGGGAAAACTAGAAAGGACTGGTGTAGATGTTGGCGCGCCAGCGGAAGTGAATTTCCCAGGGGCTCGAGTGACCAAAAGAGGGAAGAATGTTGTCGCAGACTGCCTGTCTCGGGTGAACTATCCGTGGAGTGTGCCTGAAGTACCCGAGGAGAGCATTAGTACTGCCGAGTATGAAGTCCTAACCAATATGCAGGGTGGTCCAGACTCTCTGTTTCAGGCTTTGTGTGTGTTGCTGGGTCGGAGTGACGCTGAGACCATTCGGAAACGCTGTTGTGATGTTGTTCTGCAGAAGCCGGAAAGGTATGGCTTGGGGAAGGGGGCTGCACATAGGAAGTGGGCCACCACCTGGAGTAGTCCGGGGATATTCCCGCCATGGGAGGCAGTTCAGGCGTTCTCTGATGTGTATGGACTCAAAGTCGTAGTGTGTTTCCGGCCGGGGAGTCTTGTGGAGGTAGTTCCTGAAAAATGGGCACAGGCGGTTATCGCATTGGAATGTTTGGGTGGGGTACATTTTAACCCTATCAAGCTGTCTCGGGATTATGGGAAACAATCTGTCAATGTAGCTATTGCTTCGGGAACTAAAAAATGTAGTATGTTGGGAGCTAGTTTACCGTCTATTGCTGCAGGTCAGGACGCTGACCCAATTCTGGTTAGTGTGAAGGAAAGTTTACGGACAGGACAGGCTAATTTGCACTTGGGAGCTTATAAGAAATTTTTCAAGCGACTATGCTTGCGGGATGGAGCAGTGTGCATAAGGAAAGGGAACCCTCGGGGAAAGCCTGTTCCGGTGGTTCCAGAGAGAGACTTGCCAGTATTAGTGAAGGAGTATCATGAACACCTAGCTCATGTGGGAAGAGATAAACTCTTGAATGCTTTCAGGAGAAGTTATTTCGGGCTTGGCCTGGGAGTTGTGGTGCAAAAGACGGTGCGGGAATGCGTAGTTTGTCAGCAGCATAAGGGAGATGTTGTTAAGGATTTTCCGTTGCATCGGCTGGACAAGAACTTGACGCGGCCGTATGAGGTGTATGCAGTGGATCTGTTGGAACTTCCCCGGAGTAAGAGAGGTTATGTGGGAGTCTTGGTCGGCATTGATCTGTATAGCAAGTTTGGTCATGCAGTACCGATACGCTCAAAGCAGGCCAGGGCTGTAGTGGGAGCCCTGGAGCGAAGCATTTTCACGAGCCTACCAAGGACGCCGGTAACAATCAGATCAGATAATGGGCCAGAATTCACCTCGCGGGCATTTCAGTCGCTGTTGAGTAGTTACGGAATCCGACATCAAACCATCGTACCTTATGCTGCCCACATGAATGGAGCTGTGGAAAGATCGAACAGGACCATTAGGGACAGGTTAGCAGCCACCTGTGCGAAAGTTCCAGGAGATTGGGATTTGGTCCTGTCAAGGGTCATGATGCAGTACAATCGGCTAATTCATAGAGAAACTGGAAAAGCGCCTGGGGAGTTCTTTGTGTCTGAGGAGGTTACGCCAGATTTGCCCAAGGTAACTGAGAAGGAGAAATTCTGGCGACCTGGAGGTTCCCGCTTCCGGCATTTTGACGTGGACGATTACGTCTTGCGGAGGATCGTGCATTTGCCCGGGGCTGAACGCCACAAGCTCGCGCCCCGTTTCGAAGGACCCTACCAAGTGGTGCGATGTTACCCGGATTGAGTGAGCTACCAGCTGAAGATAGAAGGGCCTCGAGCTCGGTACTTGCGGGCCCATGTAGGGCAGTTGGAGCAGTTCCATGGGGAACCAGAGGTTGGTCCGAATGTGGCCGTGCCAGCAAAGGTGCCGCCCTGGCAGGCTGGCAGGATGTGGCGCCGGCGCGGGGACGCTGGCCGCGGGACATGGGCCGACATCTTCTCCTCGGGATCCACTGGGAGCTCTTACGAGGAATCAGGGCGGGAACAGTGAGGACTCCTAGTGCAGAGAGGGAGGATGACGCCCCCTCTTCGGACGGGGTGCGACCCGAGGTTTCGGACGGTACGGGGTACCACATGGAAGAGAATAGCCCTGACAGCGTGATGAGTGGGCCTGGGGAGGTCAGTTACCCCGCGTCCGGTTCGAGCTCCTCACTTATTTCGGATTTCTTACACCAATACGACGCAGCGCTGGTCCCGAGGACGTCAACACCGGGTGGGGAAAGTAACAAGGTTAAGCCGGACCAAGTTGGTAAGAAATATCCGTTCCGGGTGAGACCTAAGGTAAATTACAAAGTGTGAGTGTGTGAGAAAATGGTTTGTTTGGGTGCCGAGTTGCTGCGTTCCGGATCATGCTGATTTGTGTTGTATAGCTAACGGATGTGTGCTTGTTTTAATAAAGGTTCTGCTTGATTAGTGCAATAAAATTCAATGTTACGGGCAAGAAATTGTCCTCCTTTTAAAGTTAGCCATTACGGAAAATTCTTAATAAAGATAGTGGGTAGTAGATAGAAGCCTTGTTTTAAACTAGCAGAGGATAGGAAAGTCCATCGGCAATGATCGAGGTTCTAATACCCCCTTGTCCTCAGAGTCGGGTTCTGCTGCTGGTGGGTGATTCCCGAGCCAGGGATGCGACCTTGGCCGCCCCTCCCGGTTGGAGGCTCCGCCTGTGCGTGTGTCCGGGAGCTGCATTGTCCCGATTGACAGAAGCAGCGCAGAACGAGCTGCGCGTTGGGGAACGGCCGGATCTGCTGGTCATGGTGGGTCTCCACTGTGACCTGTCGTATCTGGCCACCTACGGTGTGTCTGCAGCTCGGGGCCTCCTAAAGTTGGCGGAGCCGGCCCCGTTACTCGAGGTCCGTTTGGCCGTGACTTCGGCAGACCATGTTGTCCGCCATTATTGTGGGGTTCCGGTCGTGTGGTGCCTGCCGGCTACCCCCGATTTCGCCCGTTTTAATACCCTACAAGGCGTACGGGAGCGGCGGTGGCATGAGCTCCCCGAGTTCCTCTGCCAGGAAGCAGAGTGGTCGGCTAGCCGATATAGGTCGACGGTGCGGGAGCTGGAAGGATATTTCCAACGACAGGGGGTCCACACCATCCTGATGGATCGATATCTGGGGCTGCACCGGTATTCGGATGGCCAAGACGGGGTGCACCCTATACCAGGGGTGGGAGCTGACATCTGGAGAAGAGTGCTGGAGGAAGCGGTGGCCCGCCGTCCCGCGATTGGTCCATCAAGAGTCCGCGGACGAGTATTGTCGCTGGCGGAGCGATTCCGACGCCGAGAACGGCGCAGGCGGCAGAGCTGGTCGCGGCGGATGAGGGCCACGCTGCGGGCGGTCGATCTCAATGCCGCGGACCGGTGGCCGGGTTACCCCTTTTTGCGGCAGTCGACGTATGGAGGGCGTCGCCAGTAGTGTGTCTAATTTTTGTTTGTTTTGTTGGGGTTTTGCCCGTTGGGAGCCCCGAGTAGGTATTTAAGGGGGGAGGGGTATAGTAGTGTGCTACTATTTTTGAAGCCTTTTTATTATTAGTTGTGTTAGTTGCGTTGTGCTGTAAGTGCTTAAGTAGAGATTCCTGTGTACCCTGGAGAGTAACATCCACGATCGACCTGTTGCGCGCAATGGCGAGAGCATGTGGAGGGCTCCAGAAGATAGGCTGTTGTTGTTGAGGTTTGGAGCCTGTAGAGGACGGCGTGACTATCTCTGTACTGATGCGTGTATACTTTCCGTCCGTGTCTACGTTGTGCGTGATATGGTGGGTCTGAGCATGGATAAGTTAATAAAGGCTAACGTCCTGTGCTAGATGACTCCGCTGTAAGATAGTCGCCGATGTACAAAGCAGGATCGTATAGTTTCACGTAGCATAGTCATGCCGACCGGTTTTATCGGAAGTGGTATGTTTTAAAGTGCAATATCCTGTCCATTGGATATCAATAAAACGTAAGTTATATATTTTGGTTGTTTTCATGAAGGCCGGGTTGAGAATAGCGCCACAAGATTGGGTCGGAAAATTAACAGGAACTGGTACAAGTTGTCAAGAGAAGTTCGGTCGTAACTTGTGTTCAGGTGTGATTTGGTAAACCTTTGGGTCGGTGACTGTACCGAAGCCTGGGACGTCTCTGGATTTTTTGGCTGAGTCGAGCCCTGGATGCTCCCGAGGTAGGTTGGTAGGGTGAGACGGAACTTTGAGTGCATTGAAAATAGGGTAGCAGCGCTACACCCGTGCTTTACGTTGGCTAGGCTGGTGGAAGTGAAGGTCGCGCAGCCCAGGGTATAATAGAAAATTCCGCGACCCCGACTGCCAGACCTACCACATCGTCACTCCAGTCACACTCCTCACCTCTCATTCCATCACTCATTCCACACCGTCACTCCAGTCACACTCCTCACCTCTCATTCCATCACTCATCCCACATTCTCACTCCAGTCATACTCCTCACCTCTCATTCCATCACTCATTCCACACCGTCACTCCAGTCACACTCCTCACCTCTCATTCCATCACTCATTCCACACCGTAACTCCAATCACATTCCTCACACAAACTCTGCCATTCATATACTTCACCCACCACACTCAACAGACTCATACCTCTTGAATCAGTACAATCACACTCTAGAATTACTCACGCAACCCATTGGTTCCATACCAACTACAAAACACAAACCCTATAAAATCGCATTAAGCAATCAATCAGTCAACCAATCAATCAGTTAACCAATCACCGTTTCCAGTTCAGCTTTTCAAGCGGGCCATTCCATTCCAACTCAGAGATCTGAAAGAACATGCTGTGTCATTTCAAGGTACATTTTATTAAATGCTATGATCACCTTTTATTCACACATCGCAAGAGATTATGACGTATATTCAAGCCTAATTATGAACTTGACGCATCTTTTTCTTTGACCATTTTCAAAAATTACGAGGAAGAGTTTCCCCACGCCGAATGATCTTTCTATCTGGTCCAGATTGTTGCCGGATTTATTTTTGCTTTGTTTCACGGTCACTTGCATTTCAAATAGTTGCATTCATTGACCAGAAGATATCACTTCTGTGCGCTTGATACGATGCTAAGATTCCTATGGAAAATATTTTCATGTTTTTCTCTCAATCATTTGTTTTACAATTGGCATGGGTATTACGGTAGAATGGGTATTACCCATGTACGTTTGCCAATTAGAAACCTTTGTGTTAAGACATTTTAAAAACCAGTGATATTTTTTGTATCATCTATAACAGAAAATAAACAGTTTTTCTTTCCTATCTTTATGCCAACTTGTGGTAGTCTCAACAAGCCATTTGCTTGTACACCACCACACAGGCTTCGAGGTGCCGCCCCACGCATCGGCGAGCCTCATGGTGCCACCCTACACAACGAGACCTCGAGGCGCCACCCCACGCAACGGCGAGCTTCATGGTGCCACCCTACACAACGAGACTTCGAGGCGCCACCCTACGCAACGGCGAGCTTCATGGTGCCACCGTACACAACGAGACTTCGAGGCGCCACCCTACTCAACAGCGAGCTTCATGGTGCCACCGTACACAACGAGACTTCGAGGCGCCACCCTACGCAATGGCGAGCTTCATGGTGCCACCGTACACAACGAGACTTCGAGGCTTCACCCTACGCAACGGCGAGCTTCATGGTGCCACCCTACACAACGAGACTTCGAGGCACCACCCTACGCAACGGCGAGCTTCATGGTGCCACCTTACACAACGAGACTTCGAGGCGCCACCCCACGCAACGGCGAACTTCATGGTGCCACCCTACACAACGAGACTTCGAGGCGCCACCCCACGCAACGGCGAGCTTCATGGTGCCACCGTACACAACGAGACTTCGAGGCGCCACCCTACTCAACAGCGAGCTTCATGGTGCCACCGTACACAACGAGACTTCGAGGCGCCACCCTACGCAATGGCGAGCTTCATGGTGCCACCGTACACAACGAGACTTCGAGGCTTCACCCTACGCAACGGCGAGCTTCATGGTGCCACCCTACACAACGAGACTTCGAGGCACCACCCTACGCAACGGCGAGCTTCATGGTGCCACCTTACACAACGAGACTTCGAGGCGCCACCCCACGCAACGGCGAACTTCATGGTGCCACCCTACACAACGAGACTTCGAGGCGCCACCCCACGCAACGGCGAGCTTCATGGTGCCACCGTAAACAACGAGACTTCGAGGCGCCACCCCACGCAACGGCGAGCTTCATGGTGCCACCCTACACAACGAGACTTCGAGGTGCCACCCCACGCAACGGCGAGCTTCATGGTGCCACCCTACACAACGAGACTTCGAGGCGCCACCCCACGCAACGGCGAGCTTCACGGTGCCACCCTACACAACGAGACTTCGAGGCACCACCCCACGCAACGGCGAGCTTCATGGTGCCACCCTACGCAACGAGACTTCGAGGCGCCACCCCACGCAACAGCGGGCGTCGAGACACCACCTAACCACCAACCAATGGGGACGAGTGCTCAGCGCGTTACCGCACTCCCCAGGCCCTATATTTGAACTGGAACTTGAAATTAAGGGCCGACAGCGTCGGGGCCTTTGGAACGGCCTACAATTCCCTCCTCAATACTCACAATATTCACACAAAGGGTTCAGCGTCAGTAAACGTGGCAAAGGGAACACGTAAAATTCCACGTAAAATTTAAAGAGGTGCAGTAGAAGCTCGACCAGTCTTCTCACCGCGGCTCCGATCTTCACTACACGCACCTAAGACCCCAGCTACAGCCTCAACTGCCTCTACCACCGCTCCGCACTCAATAGTCACTCAACGACCATCCTTGATACCACTCCACATCGCCTGACGGTCCTCCAAGACGCATCTTGGTACGTTACTACCTGACAGCAATATTTTCCTCGTGTGCCTTTATACTGTTGGCGATATTCCGCATAGAACGACATTTAGTCCAGTTATGTTTTCTTACCCTATCGGGAAGCCTGAGGAGGAGCACCACAAACTACTTCCTCAGATGTATATGCTAAAATTGCCTAAATCTTTAGCGATTTTTTTTTATTTACCTCTATTCCCTCCTACTCTAGCCCCCCCTGATGTGCTTCCCCTCAGATTCTGCCTTCGAGTCACACCAATCAGAAAATTATTCCCCTCGTATTCCACCTGTTATTTGGATGAAATTCTTTGCCCATGATGGTCATGAAACGTTACGTTCACTTATTTTATTGATAATTTTTAAAATATTATTTAGCGTAATTTATGAGAAAATGAAAATGCCTTCCCGATAGCTAGTGTTCGTGTCGAAGGAAATATTATCTCTGGTAATATTTAAACGTTGAGGCAATATTTTTACGTGATATTTTCCCCCATAAATGAACGCAAAAAAATGAATCCAATTTGTTCTTTTGAATCTCATGTATGATTTTTTTTTAAATAAACGGTTTTATTCCTTTCTTTTGTTTCTTTCTTTCATCTATCAGAATTACCAATCATTTCTATGTCATCTTCGCGAATTAGCTCTCGTTTCTTTGTCTTCAATCAAAATTACCATTCATTTCTTTATCATCTATGAGAATTCCAACTCGTTTCGATGTCACTTATCAGAATTCCAACTCGTTTCGATGTCACTTGTCAGAATTCCAATTCGTTTCGATGTCACTTGTCAGAATTCCAACTCGTTTCGATGTCACTTATCAGAATTCCAACTCGTTTCGATGTCACTTATCAGAATTCCAACTCGTTCGATGTCACTTGTCAGAATTCCAACTCGTTTCGATGTCACTTATCAGAATTCCAACTCGTTCGATGTCACTTGTCAGAATTCCAACTCGTTTCGATGTCACTTGTCAGAATTCCAACTCGTTTCGATGTCACTTGTCAGAATTTTAACTCGTTTCGATGTCACTTGTCAGAATTCCAACTCGTTTCGATGTCACTTGTCAGAATTCCAACTCGTTTCGATGTCACTTGTCAGAATTCCAACTCGTTTCGATGTCACTTGTCAGAATTCCAACTCGTTTCGATGTCATTTGTCAGAATTCCAACTCGTTTCGATGTCACTTGACAGAATTCCAACTCGTTTCGATGTCACTTGTCAGAATTCCAACTCGTTTGATGTCACTTATCAGAATTCCAACTCGTTTCGATGTCACTTGTCAGAATTCCAACTCGTTTCGATGTCACTTGTCAGAATTCCAACTCGTTTCGATGTCACTTGTCAGAATTCCAACTCGTTCCGATGTCACTTGTCAGAATTCCAACTCGTTTGATGTCACTTGTCAGAATTCCAACTCGTTTGATGTCACTTGTCAGAATTCCAACTCGTTTCGATGTCACTTGTCAGAATTCCAACTCGTTTCGATGTCACTTGTCAGAATTCCAACTCGTTTCGATGTCACTTGTCAGAATTCCAACTCGTTTGATGTCACTTGTCAGAATTCCAACTCGTTTCGATGTCACTTGTCAGAATTCCAACTCGTTTGATGTCACTTGTCAGAATTCCAACTCGTTTCGATGTCACTTGTCAGAATTCCAACTCGTTCCGATGTCACTTGTCAGAATTCCAACTCGTTTCGATGTCACTTATCAGAATTCCAACTCGTTTGATGTCACTTATCAGAATTCCAACTCGTTTGATGTCACTTATCAGAATTCCAACTCGTTTTGATGTCACTTATCAGAATTCCAACTCGTTTGATGTCACTTATCAGAATTCCAACTCGTTTGATGTCACTTGTCAGAATTCCAACTCGTTTGATGTCACTTATCAGAATTCCAACTCGTTTCGATGTCACTTGTCAGAATTCCAACTCGTTTCGATGTCACTTGTCAGAATTCCAACTCGTTTCGATGTCACTTGTCAGAATTCCAACTCGTTTCGATGTCACTTGTCAGAATTCCAACTCGTTTCGTTGTCACTTGTCAGAATTCCAACTCGTTCCGATGTCACTTATCAGAATTCCAACTTGTTTCGATGTCATTTGTCAGAATTCCAACTCGTTTCGATGTCACTTGTCAGAATTCCAACTCGTTTCGATGTCACTTGTCAGAATTCCAACTCGTTTCAATGTCACTTATCAGAATTCCAACTCGTTTGATGTCACTTGTCAGAATTCCAACTTGTTTCGATGTCATTTGTCAGAATTCCAACTCGTTTCGATGTCACTTGTCAGAATTCCAACTCGTTTCGATGTCACTTGTCAGAATTCCAACTCGTTTGATGTCACTTGTCAGAATTCCAACTCGTTTCGATGTCACTTGTCAGAATTCCAACTCGTTTCGATGTCACTTGTCAGAATTCCAACTCGTTTCGATGTCACTTGTCAGAATTCCAACTCGTTTGATGTCACTTGTCAGAATTCCAACTCGTTTCGATGTCACTTGTCAGAATTCCAACTCGTTTGATGTCACTTGTCAGAATTCCAACTCGTTTCGATGTCACTTGTCAGAATTCCAACTCGTTCCGATGTCACTTGTCAGAATTCCAACTCGTTTCGATGTCACTTATCAGAATTCCAACTCGTTTGATGTCACTTATCAGAATTCCAACTCGTTTGATGTCACTTATCAGAATTCCAACTCGTTTTGATGTCACTTATCAGAATTCCAACTCGTTTGATGTCACTTATCAGAATTCCAACTCGTTTGATGTCACTTGTCAGAATTCCAACTCGTTTGATGTCACTTATCAGAATTCCAACTCGTTTCGATGTCACTTGTCAGAATTCCAACTCGTTTCGATGTCACTTGTCAGAATTCCAACTCGTTTCGATGTCACTTGTCAGAATTCCAACTCGTTTCGATGTCACTTGTCAGAATTCCAACTCGTTTCGATGTCACTTGTCAGAATTCCAACTCGTTCCGATGTCACTTATCAGAATTCCAACTTGTTTCGATGTCATTTGTCAGAATTCCAACTCGTTTCGATGTCACTTGTCAGAATTCCAACTCGTTTCGATGTCACTTGTCAGAATTCCAACTCGTTTCAATGTCACTTATCAGAATTCCAACTCGTTTGATGTCACTTGTCAGAATTCCAACTTGTTTCGATGTCATTTGTCAGAATTCCAACTCGTTTCGATGTCACTTGTCAGAATTCCAACTCGTTTCGATGTCACTTGTCAGAATTCCAACTCGTTTCGATGTCACTTGTCAGAATTCCAACTCGTTTGATGTCACTTGTCAGAATTCCAACTCGTTTGATGTCACTTGTCAGAATTCCAACTCGTTTCAATGTCACTTATCAGAATTCCAACTCGTTTGATGTCACTTGTCAGAATTCCAACTCGTTTGATGTCACTTGTCAGAATTCCAACTCGTTTCAATGTCACTTATCAGAATTCCAACTCGTTTGATGTCACTTATCAGAATTCCAACTCGTTTGATGTCACTTTTCAGAATTCCAACTCGTTTGATGTAACTTATCAGAATTCCAACTCGTTTGATGTCACTTGTCAGAATTCCAACTCGTTTGATGTCACTTGTCAGAATTCCAACTCGTTTGATGTCACTTGTCAGAATTGCTTCATTTCTTTGTGATCTATCGGAATCACAAGTCGATTTTATGCGATCAATCAGATTTAAAACAGTTTCTAGATGTGCGTGCTGCGCTACGTTGTTTATAAATCACTTATCGACTAACCTCTTCTCACCACTTGATAATCATCAACGAATGTGTTTCAATCTGCCTCGGTCAGACTTTTTTGTCTTTCTTATCTTATTTCGAATCAATTACTAATTAAAGAGTTCCGAAGAATTCTCGAGGAGTATTGAATTTATTCACAAGATGTCAACCATTTCTATGCATATAAAATATCCAGGAGGTGATATTTAGACTGTTACTTTCAATAAGATAATTACAAAATAACATAATTACAATTCCGATCCAACTATAGCACGCCTCGTGAGGTTGGCTATCAGTTATAAGGACATTTATATAAAGAAATATTTAAAATCCAATGTGCTATGCATCTCAAGTGTTAAGTTTTTTGGAAATAAACAATTTTTCTTTCTTACATTCTTTCTTGGTAGGAGGGGGTAGGTGAGGGTAGGTGAGGGAAGATGAGGGCAGGTGAAGGTAGGCGAGGATAGGTGAGGGTAAATGAGGGTAGGTGAAGGTAGGTGAGGATAGGTGAGGGTAGGTGAGGGATAACTGACGGCAGATGGGGGTAGGTGAGGGTAGGTGAGGGTAGGTGAGAGGAAGTGAGGGTAAGTACATACTGTATAATTGTTTTACTTGAGCCTGAAAATTAACACTAAATAAAAAATGAAAACAGCGCACCTTCAGAAAGTTGGTTTTAAAATTTTCGTAATACGAAGGGCCTCATATTTAATTTATGGGAAAATTACAATAAGTATTTTAATGCCTAGTATTCCATCCTATGCAGCCTGACTACTCAATCGAAACCATAACAATTCATGCAATCTCTCAATAATCATTTCATAGCTTAGTCGGAGCTGCTACAATATTCATGTCATCTTTCAATAACCATGCTATAGCTTAGTCAAAACTATAAAAATATTCATGTAACCTCTTAATAATCATTCTATAGCTCAGTTGAAGCTATAACAATATTCATCTAATCTCTCAATAATCATGCCATAGCTTAGTCGAAGCTGCTACAATATTCATGTAGTAATCTCATGCACAAAAGCAAGACACAGTTCGGGTTAAAGAATCATCTTGGAGAACAAAACGTCAGAGTCTCGAGAGGTCGCACTTTCCAGATGACCTCCGTTCGCAGTAAAGGGGTCTGGTTGGCAAAGGATGCGGAATTTTTTAACATAAAGCTGACGTGGACTCGCAGGAGGCTGAGACGTGCTTGCCATATGCACGAGAGCAAGCGGCAGGCCTACTCAAGAATTTCTGGATAAACTTCGAACTGATACTCATTTTATGAAAAATTAGTTTCATTTTCTGAAACATTTCCTGTAAGATTACAGAAATTTTGTTGCGTGGAAGCATTTTCACAGACATATTTTTTTACTCGTTAATGCGTCATTGCAGGATTTGTATAATCTTTGCACAAAACGAAGAAATCTTATTCTGTTCCAGTAATGACGTATCTTTAAAAACAAGTTTCCCTTATTCTACAAGCATCAGCCACCAAAATTCAGCAGCAAATGTGTTAATACGGACAAAACTATCAAAAATCACGGAAAAATCCTCAAATCTAACATCCGGAGCTTGTTGGAGTTTGCATGGAACGCTTCAAGTAGCGGACAGCCCGGCTGCCCGGAGCCCCGGACTGGGATCAGTAAGCGGTGAGACGTCAGTAGGGTAGGTGTGTGTCATGTCCCGTGCGTCATGCGCCCCTGATCCGTACAAAGGGTATCGCAGCGCCGTGACCCCGTGACTGACGCTCGTGTCATGAGGCGTAGAGACGCCACTCTTCTATCCTCCACAGCAAATGTAAACACATCAGGCAGAAAGTGCAGGGAAATGGTGCACAGTGCTGATTTCTTTTCACTGGTTGAGACATTTACTGAATCTTGCACCCCGTTCGGAGCGAGCGAAGAATTACAGGGCAGGCCGTGACCAACCCTCACCGATGACGCTCGAGCGGCCAGCCAGAGAGACGGAGGTGAGGGTCACACCTGTGCAACGTCAAGTCAGGCGGATTTCTTAACTAATTTGAGTGCAATATTTTTTGAAAAGTTGGTATTCATGACAGATCGTATCCACGATACGGTAAATGTGTAGCGTTGGGTAATAATCGATTTTCCACTTTTGAGTGCCTAAGCGTAGTTAATTAGATGGAAATTAGCAAGTTTTTTTCTATGCACTTTCCGTCGTAAATGAGTATTTTACGAGTTATAGCGGTAAATTAGTTAACGCAACCCAAGAGTTTGAAGCGGCAAGTAATTCATCGACCGCGTCGGATGGCAGCACTGCAATGGAGTCTCGCTTCCAACGCGATAGTCATTAAAGACGTAACCAAACCTACCGCTCTAACTTGTAAAATACTAATTTGTCGCAAGAAGTGTATAGAAGAAAAGTAGTTTATTTCGATGTTATCACCATGATTCAAGCAACAAAAATTCAAAAATCGATGAGTAGCTGTTTATTCGAGTGCATTCGTCATCAAAGACGAGACTAAACCTACCGCTATAACTCATTAAATACTCATTTGCGACGGAAAGTGCATAGAAGAAAGCTTGTTTATTTTAACCTAATTAACTAAGTTTAGGCCCCGAAAACTGGAAAACCGATCACTACCAAACGCTACACATTTACCCACGATACAGCGTTTGGGAATATTAAATATTGTCACTGTGTTGTTATCGGGAATGATAATTTTTGCGTTGTTACTGAAATACAGTGTGTAGGAATTTTTAATTTTGCCTTATGCTATTACAGAGACTAGTTATTATTGAAAGCAGAGAGTTTAAGGAAACTGGTACACAACCAAGCAATCAACCAAAACAAACAATAATTTCATTATGCAGGGATGAAAAATAGTTCGATTGAGGTAGTGGTGAGTTATTCTTCCTAGCCCGAGTGTGGAGCACAACACTTGGATGAGTACACACGGGTTCAATTCCCGTTCCGTCACCGCAGTATTTTCATCCTAGAACGCGCAGCTCCTCCTGTGATTTTATAAAACGGAGTGGACTAGATCTAAAGGCTAAAGGGGGCGCCCGAAAGGGGGAGGGGGTTCACTTCGAAAAGTGAACTGAAATTATGATAAACATTTTGAATGTAGTAATGGTTAATAAACATGTCGACATGCTTAAAATAATTTTGGTCTTCGTGGCCTAGTGGTAACGATTCGCAAGGTCACGAGTTCGAACCCGTTTGTCGCTCACGTTTTTAACGCGTTCGCTGCGTTTCCTCGGTCGTTAACGGTTGGTTTGGTTAGGCTGTAAGAAGCAGAACAGGGAAACCGACTTTACAACTCGAATACATTTTTATTCTTCCTAAACAATATGAAAAATATAATTGTACAATGATATTTCACCTCGTACGACAGCAGTTAGTTTTTAAATAGGTTGCAAAATAGATGAAAATTATCATTCATCTATACCCGTACGTGAATAAGCAATTTACCGTTGTACACATGTGGCTCAATACGCGGGGAACGTGTTCAAATTCTTCAAAAAGTTCATTTCTAGGGTAATTAAAGTGTTAGAATGAATCTACTTTCGGCTTAATTGCTAACTTCTGCGGCGCCGGCTTAAGTTTTTGAATACTATGGCTAAATATTCTGGATCTTTTCCTGATGCGCCCCGCCACTGGTGCAGCACATAAGTTCACCCGCTCGTAACTTTCGAAATAATTCACCTATCGACTTCATATTGTAATTAAAACGATAAATTAAAACATTCTTTCGCTTGAGAGTAATTTGAAGTCGATAGGTGCATTATTTCGAAAGTTACAAGTGGGTGAACTTATGTGTTGTGTTAGTGGCGGGGCGCATCTGGGAAAGCTCCGATGTTCTTTATCTAGAACATTTGCTTGCTTTGTACGTATCCACGAGATTAAAACAGACCGGTTGACTTCCTCTTAGGAAAAAGAAAGGATTAAAATAGCAGATGTTCAAAAAGGTAATGCAAAATTCAACTTATTGCGTTTAAGAAACTCCCTACTGTGTAGGTCTGCTTTTCTTATTGGTATAATTGGTGTAACTATAATAGTTATTTTAAAATTTAATGTAAATGTAACATTTTATATGTATGACATAGTTAATATTTCAATATTCATGACGTAGGTAATAATTTAATAAATATGAAATGGTTAATGATACTCGAATATCTATGACATCGGTAATTTACCGTGGTTTCCGGCGCGACTGAGGAGAGTAGCCCTCATGGCATAAGTTACTGAGGGTAGTTGCGTGGCGTTTTTAAAATCCAATATGGCCTGTGTCAACTGTATGATACTTGTCATGTGTTGCATGGCTTTTTTTATGTGTTTTAACATGGCATGTGTGTACTGTATGATACTTGTCATCTGTTATGTATACCACATGTGCCGACTGTATTATATTGTCAATTGGACGATTCTTAGGGATTCTCCCGCGTGTGAAAAAGATGAAAAAAGAGTATGAAAAAGGTAAAAATGAATATTTTGAATTATTTTTAATGGCAAACGTTACGGAATACTAAAACGCCATCTTCAGTGTCGAAATTTAAAAGGACAAACTTGGAAAATGCAAAGAGGGCAAGTGAAGTAAGTTAACAAATATCTAATAACTGGATCGTTAACTGTATCTTATGTTTTTAACACGTTCCTCTCGTATCGGACCACATGTGTGCCAGTAGGTAAATTGCTCATTCACGTACCGGTATAAATGAATGACATTCCATCTGTTTTCCGATCTTTTTAAAAAAATTACTGTTATCATACGAGGTGAAATGTTATCGTGCTATTGCGTTATCGTATTTCTTAAGAAGGATAAAATTATTTTCGCGCACAAAAGTCGGTTTCCCAATTTTGCTACATACAACCTACCCAAGCCAACCGTTTTCCCCAGAAATGTAGTGTATATATTAAAATGTTATTTTGGACGTTCGGGCCTGTTTTATTTTGGATAAATTTTATTTTGGACGTTCGGGCCTGTTTTATTTTGGATAAATTGTATTTTGGATAAATTTTGTTTTAACACGTTAAGTGCGGCGTGACCCACCGGTGGTCATTTAGGTGATTTTCACAATGTTGCTGGCCGACCAGTAGTCACTGACTCAATTGTTATAAATACTAATTGAAAGTTAAATGAAGGCATGATCCAGTCAGTGTTTGCTATTTTCAAAATTTCTTACTACAATTGCCTCTAAATTTGAGCTGGAGATTGAACTTCAGTTTAACCCGCCGCACTTAACGTGTTAAACGTTCGGGCTTCCACAGCGTCAGCTTATTATGCCGTTGTTTTTCATATTGCTTTGTCATTGTTATTGGCTTGCTACTGTCACTTTCAGCAAATCGTTCACACGGGGAAGAAGGGGGGGGGGGGGTAAAGTGGGGGGGGGGGTGCACGGGGGGGCACAAGATCCCCTGTGCTTACTTAGAAAAATAATTTGAGAAATAAGTTTATAAAACAAGATGAAAGTTGAAGAAAAAAGTAGTAGGTGCTTAAACACAGGACAGTAGTGAGCTGAGAAAAGAAAACCGCATCAAAACAAAAAGCTTATTTTATTTCAAACATGTTAAAATGCAAAATACGAGAACCTATAAACCTATTTTAACCTAACTAACCTCAAGCATCTCTCCCCACTTCTTCTTCTCTGTGGGAGCGATTTGTTGAAAGTATTTGTCTCTTCCATTACTTTTATTACTTGGTTTCCCATTGCATCTAATTTGTGCTATTTTTAATGCCATAATCAACTTTTTTATAATTGTCAGTTCACATAATTTTTAACTTGTTCCATGATTTTCAACTAGTTACATAATTTTAACGTTTTTCATTATTTTCACGTTTTTCATAATATTAAAGTTGTTCGGTAATTTCCATATTTTTTGTAATTTCTCTTTTATTTCGTTATTTTCAACCGTTTCCCTAATTTTCAAGTGTTTTAAAGATTTTAAACTCTGTCAAAATGTTTTATTTTTTTTCCGACACGCGCCCCCAAAGGAAATACTGTTAGGTCTCTCAGCAAAAGATAAACCTTCGTAACCTCTTCTTTCGTGGATGTTTATTTTTTTAGTTGTCATGCATTCATCACCATCTTTCCTTCCTCTTCCTTCCTAACTTGCTGCTCCTATGCGCTGCGTCTCCTGAGTCACCTTGAGCATAGATTCCCCGTCTTCTATGTACAGTCCGCACTAAATGGTTGCTTCTTTTTTTCTCTAAAAATGTCTTTGCAATGTATAAGGAGCTTTTTATATATTATACTTTACTCATTGCAAGATTTTGATGCTCGTTATTTATAATTTACATGACATATATTGAATCACCTTCCAAAAAACACCTACTCAGGGGATGCAATTAGTGTATCTATGGGAATTAATGCACCCAGGGGGAATATGTGAGGCTCTGAGCTAAAGGTTAGGTAGGCCTTCATTTTGTTCAAATAGAAAAGTTTTTTTCGGACCATCTTTTCTTCCTGTTCACTGCTGTCCTGTTTTTTAAGAAATATCACTTTTTTCTTCAACTTTTATTTCGTTTCATGAACTCGTTTTTCAACTTGCTGTTTCTGTGCATCTTGTGCATAGATTTCGCGTTCCCTTTGAAAAATGCAAACTGGACTCTTCCTCTTTCCTTTTTTGAACGTAGTTGTTGTGGTCAGGAACGTTGTCATATAATCTAATCTATTCTTTAAGAAACACTTGTATAAGTGTCAGTTAAAAGTATAATTCTTCCCATTGATGGAGTATACAGTATTCTCAACCACTTTGTCTGTTTAGCAAATGTTTTGTCTGCAGAAAAATACTTAACCATAGTATTGAAAAAACCTAAATCCTCGTCGCAGGAATCATTCCTGAAGACAAGTTCAAAACCCTTTAGCTATTACACTTGGAGAATCTTGATAAATGTCGCTTTAAAAATCTTATTGAAACTAAGGGCACGCTTTGCTTTCGCAAGCTGACTGATAAAGTAGCAGCCAAACTTCGATCTCGTGACGAATTATTTCGGAAATATGTGTAATGATGAACAGGTGTAATTTGGTGATGGTGGTAGGTATTTATTGCAGTTTGGAAACTTATAGGGATATGTTACTTATAGGTGTGTCGTGACGGTGTGTGCCGTAACGGTGTGTGCTGTGACGGTGTGTGTCGTGACGGTGTGTGCCGTGACGGTGTGTGCCGTAACGGTGTGTGCTGTGACGGTGTGTGTCGTGACGGTGTGTGCCGTGACGGTGTGTGCCGTAACGGTGTGTGCTGTGACGGTGTGTGTGCCGTGACAGTGTGTGCCGTGACGGTGTGTGCCGTGACGGTGTGTGTCGTGACGGTGTGTGCTGTGACGGGGTGTGTGCCGTGACGGTGTGTGCTGTGACAGTGTGTGTCGTGACGGTGTGTGCCGTGACGGTGTGTGCCGTGACGGTGTGTGCCGTGACGGTGTGTGCTGTGACGGGGTGTGTGCCGTGACGGTGTGTGCCGTGACGGTGTGTGCTGTGACGGGGTGTGTGCCGTGACGGTGTGTGCCGTGACGGTGTGTGCCGTGACGGTGTGTGCCGTGACGGTGTGTGCTGTGACGGTGTGTGCTGTGACGGTGTGTGCTGTGACGGCGTGTGTTCCGTGACGGTGTGTGCCGTGACGGTGTGTGGTGTGACGGCGTGTGGTGTGACGGCGTGTGTGCCGTGACGGTGTGTGCCGTGACGGTGTGTGCTGTGACGGCGTGTGCTGTGACGGCGTGTGCTGTGACGGCGTGTGTGCCGTGACGGTGTGTGCTGTGACGGTGTGTGCCGTGACGGTGTGTGCTGTGACGGTGTGTGCTGTGATAGTGTGTGCTGTGATAGTGTGTGCCGTAACGGTGTGTGCTGTAACGGTGTGTGTGCCGTGACGGTGTGTGTGCCGTAACGGTGTGTGCCGTAACGGTGTGTGCCGTAACGGTGTGTGCCGTGACGGTGTGTGCTGTGACGGCGTGTGTGCCGTGACGGTGTGTGCCGTGACGGTGTGTGCCGTGACGGTGTGTGCTGTGACGGTGTGTGCTGTGACGGCGTGTGTGCCGCGACGGTGTGTGCCGTGACGGTGTGTGCTGTGACGGTGTGTGCTGTGACGGTGTGTGCTGTGACGGTGTGTGCTGTGACGGCGTGTGTGCTGTGACGGCGTGCGTGCTGTGACGGCGTGTGTGCCGTGACGGTTTGTGCCGTGACGGTGTGTGCTGTGACGGTGTGTGCTGTGACGGCGTGTGTGCTGTGACGGCGTGTGTGCTGTGACGGCGTGTGCCGTGACGGTTTGTGCCGTGACGGTGTGTGCTGTGACGGTGTGTGCTGTGACGGTGTGTGCTGTGACGGTGTGTGCTGTGACGGTGTGTGCTGTGACGGTGTGTGCCGTGACGGTTTGTGCCGTGACGGTGTGTGCTGTGACGGTGTGTGCTGTGACGGTGTGTGCTGTGACGGCGTGTGTGCTGTGACGGCGTGTGTGCTGTGACGGCGTGTGTGCCGTGACGGTGTGTGCCGTGACGGTGTGTGGCTGTGACGGCGTGTGCTGTGACGGCGTGTGTGCCGTGACGGTGTGTGCTGTGACGGCGTGTGTGCCGTGACGGTGTGTGCCGTGACGGTGTGTGCTGTGACGGTGTGTGCTGTGACGGCGTGTGTGCCGTGACGGTGTGTGTGTGACGGCGTGTGTGCCGTGACGGTGTGTGCCGTGACGGTGTGTGCCGTGACGGTGTGTGCCGTGACGGTGTGTGCTGTGACGGTGTGTGCCGTAACGGCGTGTGCCGTAACGGCGTGTGCCGTAACGGCGTGTGCCGTAACGGCGTGTGCCGTGACGGTGTGTGCCGTGACGGTGTGTGTGCTGAGACGGTGTGTGTGCTGAGACGGTGTGTGTGCTGAGACGGTGTGTGTGCCGTGACGGTGTGTGTGCCGTGACGGTGTGTGTGCCGTGACGGTGTGTGCCGTGACGGTGTGTGCCGTGACGGTGTGTGCCGTAACGGTGTGTGCTGTGACGGTGTGTGCCGTAACGGTGTGTGCCGTAACGGTGTGTGCTGTGACGGTGTGTGTGCCGTGACGGTGTGTGCCGTGACGGTGTGTGTGCCGTGACGGTGTGTGTGTGCCGTGACGGTGTGTGTGTGCCGTGACGGTGTGTGCCGTGACGGTGTGTGTGTGTGTGTGTGGGCCGTGACAGCGTGTGTGTTCCGTGACGGTGTGTGTGCCGTGACGGTGTGTGTGCCGTGACGGTGTGTGTGCCGTGACGGCGTGTGTGTGCCGTGACGGCGTGTGTGTGCCGTGACGGTGTGTGTGTGCCGTGACGATGTGTGTGTGCCGTGACGGGGTGTGTGTGCCGTGACGGTGTGTGTGTGTGTGCCGTGACAGTGTGTGTGTGTGTGTGCCGTGACGGTGTGTGTGTGCCGTGACGGTGTGTGTGTGTGCCGTGACGGTGTGTGTGCCGTGACGGTGTGTGTGTGCCGTGACGATGTGTGTGTGCCGTGACGGTGTGTGTGTGCCGTGACGGTGTGTGCCGTGACGGTGTGTGCCGTGACGGTGTGTGTGTGTGCCGTGACGGTGTGTGTGTGCCGTGACGGTATGTGTGTGCCGTGACGATGTGTGTGTGCCGTGACGGTGTGTGTGTGCCGTGACGGTGTGTGTGTGCCGTGACGGTGTGTGTGTGCCGTGACGGTGTGTGGGCCGTGACGGTGTGTGTGCCGTGACGGTGTGTGGGCCGTGACGGTGTGTGGGCCGTGACGGTGTGTGTGTGCCGTGACGGTGTGTGCCGTGACGGTGTGTGTGTGTGTGTGTGGGCCATGACAGCGTGTGTGTTCCGTGACGGTGTGTGTGCCGTGACGGTGTGTGTGCCGTGACGGCGTGTGTGTGCCGTGACGGCATGTGTGTGCCGTGATGGCGTGTGTGTGCCGTGATGGCGTGTGTGTGCCGTGACGGCGTGTGTGTGCCGTGACGGCGTGTGTGTGCCGTGACGGTGTGTGTGCCGTGACGGTGTGTGGGCCGTGACGGTGTGTGGGCCGTGACGGTGTGTGTGTGCCGTGACGGCGTGTGTGCCGTGACGGTGTGTGTGCCGTGACGGTGTGTGTGCCGTGACGGTGTGTGGGCCGTGACGGTGTGTGTGTGCCGTGACGGTGTGTGTGTGCCGTGACGGCGTGTGTGTGCCGTGACGGCGTGTGTGTGCCGTGACGGCGTGTGTGTGCCGTGACGGTGTGTGTGCCGTGACGGTGTGTGTGTGCCGTGACGGTGTGTGTGTGCCGTGACGGTGTGTGTGTGCCGTGACGGTGTGTGTGTGCCGTGACGGTGTGTGTGTGCCGTGACGGTGTGTGTGTGCCGTGACGGTGTGTGTGTGTGCCGTGACGGTGTGTGTGTGTGTGTGCCGTGACGGTGTGTGTGTGTGCCGTGACGGTGTGTGTGTGCCGTGACGGTGTGTGTGGGCCGTGACGGTGTGTGGGCCGTGACGGTGTGTGTGCCGTGACGGTGTGTGTGTGTGCCGTGACGGTGTGTGTGTGCCGTGACGGTGTGTGTGTGCCGTGACGGTGTGTGTGTGCCGTGACGGTGTGTGTGTGCCGTGACGGTGTGTGTGTGCAGTGACGGTGTGTGTGTGCCGTGACGGTGTGTGTGTGCCGTGACGGTGTGTGTGTGTGTGCCGTGACGGTGTGTGTGTGTGTGTGTGCGCCGTGACGGTGTGTGTGTGTGCCGTGACGGTGTGTGTGTGCCGTGACGGTGTGTGTGTGCCGTGACGGTGTGTGTGTGTGTGCCGTGACGGTGTGTGTGTGCCGTGACGGTGTGTGTGTGCTGTGACGGCGTGTGTGTGCTGTGACGGCGTGTGTGTGTGTGCCGTGACGGTGTGTGTGTGTGTGTGCCGTGACGGTGTGTGTGTGTGTGCTGTGACGGTGTGTGTGTGTGTGTGGGCCGTGACGGTGTGTGTGCCGTGACGGTGTGTGTGTGCCGTGACGGTGTGTGTGTGCCGTGACGGTGTGTGTGTGTGCCGTGACGGTGTGTGTGTGTGCCGTGACGGTGTGTGTGTGTGCCGTGACGGTGTGTGTGTGTGTGCCGTGACGGTGTGTGTGTGCCGTGACGGTGTGTGTGTGTGCCGTGACAGTGTGTGTGTGTGCCGTGACAGTGTGTGTGTGGGCCGTGACGGTTTGTGTGTGTGCCGTGACGGTGTGTGTGTGTGTGCCGTGACGGGGTGTGTGTGTGTGCCGTTACGGTGTGTGTGTGCCGTGACGGTGTGTGTGTGTGCCGTGACGGTGTGTGTGCCGTGACGATGTGTGTGTGTGCCGTGACGGTGTGTGTGTGTGTGTGCCGTGACGGTGTGTGTGTGTGTGCCGTGACAGTGTGTGTGTGGGCCGTGACGGTGTGTGTGTGTGCCGTGACGGTGTGTGTGTGTGTCTAAATTCATAAGTGTGTGCCGTGACGGTGTGTGTGTGTGTGTGCCGTGACAGTGTGTGTGTGGGCCGTGACGGTGTGTGTGTGTGTGCCGTGACGGTGTGTGTGTGTGTGCCGTGACGGTGTGTGTGTGTGTGCCGTGACAGTGTGTGTGTGGGCCGTGACGGTGTGTGTGTGTGTGCCGTGACAGTGTGTGTGTGGGCCGTGACGGTGTGTGTGTGTGTGCCGTGACAGTGTGTGTGTGTGCCGTGACAGTGTGTGTGTGTGCCGTGACAGTGTGTGTGTGTGCCGTGACAGTGTGTGTGTGGGCCGTGACAGTGTGTGTGTGTGCCGTGACGGTGTGTGTGTGTGCCGTGACGGTGTGTGTGTGTGCCGTGACAGTGTGTGTGTGTGCCGTGACGGTGTGTGTGTGTGCCGTGACAGTGTGTGTGTGTGCCGTGACGGTGTGTGTGTGCCGTGACAGTGTGTGTGTGTGCCGTGACAGTGTGTGTGTGGGCCGTGACAGTGTGTGTGTGTGCCGTGACGGTGTGTGTGTGTGCCGTGACGGTGTGTGTGTGTGCCGTGACAGTGTGTGTGTGTGCCGTGACGGTGTGTGTGTGTGCCGTGACAGTGTGTGTGTGTGTGCCGTGACGGTGTGTGTGTGCCATGACAGTGTGTGTGTGTGCCGTGACAGTGTGTGTGTGGGCCGTGACAGTGTGTGTGTGTGCCGTGACGGTGTGTGTGTGTGCCGTGACGGTGTGTGTGTGTGCCGTGACGGTGTGTGTGTGTGCCGTGACGGTGTGTGTGTGTGTGTGCCGTGACAGTGTGTGTGTGTGTGCCGTGACGGTGTGTGTGTGTGTGCCGTGACAGTGTGTGTGTGGGCCGTGACGGTGTGTGTGTGTGTGCCGTGACGGTGTGTGTGTGTGTGCCGTGACGGTGTGTGTGTGTGTGCCGTGACGGTGTGTGTGTGTGTGTGCCGTGACAGTGTGTGTGTGGGCCGTGACGGTGTGTGTGTGTGTGCCGTGACGGTGTGTGTGTGTGTCTAAATTCATAAGTGTGTGCCGTGACGGTGTGTGTGTGTGTGTGGGCCGTGACGGTGTGTGTGTGTGCGCCGTGACGGCGTGTGTGTGCGCCGTGACGGTGTGTGTGTGTGCGCCGTGACGGCGTGTGTGTGCGCCGTGACGGCGTGTGTGTGCGCCGTGACGGCGTGTGTGTGCGCCGTGACGGTGTGTGTGTGTGCGCCGTGACGGCGTGTGTGTGCGCCGTGACGGCGTGTGTGTGTGCCGTGACGGCGTGTGTGTGTGCCGTGACGGTGTGTGTGTGTGTGCCGTGACAGTGTGTGTGTGGGCCGTGACGGTGTGTGTGTGTGTGCCGTGACAGTGTGTGTGTGGGCCGTGACAGTGTGTGTGTGTGCCGTGACAGTGTGTGTGTGGGCCGTGACGGTGTGTGTGTGTGTGCCGTGACAGTGTGTGTGTGTGTGCCGTGACGGTGTGTGTGTGTGTGCCGTGACAGTGTGTGTGTGTGCCGTGACAGTGTGTGTGTGTGCCGTGACAGTGTGTGTGTGTGCCGTGACGGTGTGTGTGTGTGTGCCGTGACGGTGTGTGTGTGTGTGCCGTGACGGTGTGTGTGTGTGTGCCGTGACAGTGTGTGTGTGGGCCGTGACGGTGTGTGTGTGTGTGCCGTGACGGTGTGTGTGTGTGTGCCGTGACGGTGTGTGTGTGTGTGCCGTGACAGTGTGTGTGTGGGCCGTGACGGTGTGTGTGTGTGTGCCGTGACGGTGTGTGTGTGTGTGCCGTGACGGTGTGTGTGTGTGTGCCGTGACAGTGTGTGTGTGGGCCGTGACGGTGTGCCGTGCCACAAGACACATCAGTTCGTCTTTAAAGAGTTCACTGAGGGGTGGGAGTGTGGGTAAGGGGTGGGAGGGGTGGGAGTGGGGGTAAGGGGGGTTGACAGGAGGGGTAGATCTAAATAATAGGTTGCAGTGAAAAGCTGCGAGCTGAATGGGGCGAGGAGGAGCTTTAGGGGGGGGGGTGCAGTGGGGGGCACCAAGGAGGGGGTATGTACATGGGTTAACTTGCTTAAAGGAGATGAATTCTTTACACCCCCCTGGAGGGGGAGGGGGGGGTCTGCAAGACGAAGAGGCTGGGTATAGAACTTGGTTTAGGACTTGGCTGATAAGCGATGGGGACTTGGCTGATGAGCGATGGGGATTTGGCTGATAAATGGTGGGGACTGGCTGGTAAATGGTGGGGACTGGCTGGTAAATGGTGGGGACTGGCTGGTAAATGGTGGTGATTTGGCTTGTAAATGGTGGGGATTGGCTGGTAAATGGGGCTGACTTGGCTGGTAAATGGTGGGGACTTAGCTGGTAAATGGTGGGGACTTGGCTGGTAAATGGTGGGGACTTGGCTGGTAAATGGTGGAGACTTGGCTGGTAAATGGTGGGGACTTGGCT
This sequence comes from Morinoia aosen, assembly GCA_030386875.1. Taxonomy (NCBI): domain Eukaryota; kingdom Metazoa; phylum Arthropoda; class Malacostraca; order Amphipoda; family Talitridae; genus Morinoia; species Morinoia aosen. The sequence continues at coordinate 28,540,933 of CM059570.1, read as the reverse complement.
GGTAAGCGGTGGGGACTTGGCTGGTAAATGGTGGGGACTTGGCTGGTAAATGGTGGGGACTTGGCTGGTAAATGGTGGTGACTTGGCTGGTAAATGGTGGGGACTTGGCTGGTAAGCGGTGGGGACTTGGCTGGTAAATGGTGGTGACTTGGCTGGTAAATGGTGGTGACTTGGCTGGTAAATGGTGGGGACTTGGCTGGTAAGCGGTGGGGACTTGGCTGGTAAATGGTGGGGACTTGGCTGGTAAATGGTGGTGACTTGGCTGGTAAATGGTGGGGACTTGGCTGGTAAGCGGTGGGGACTTGGCTGGTAAATGGTGGGGACTTGGCTGGTAAATGGTGGGGACTTGGCTGGTAAGCGGTGGGGACTTGGCTGGTAAATGGTGGTGACTTGGCTGGTAAATGGTGGGGACTTGGCTGGTAAGCGGTGGGGACTTGGCTGGTAAATGGTGGGGACTTGGCTGGTAAGCGGTGGGGACTTGGCTGGTAAATGGTGGGGACTTGGCTGGTAAATGGTGGTGACTTGGCTGGTAAATGGTGGAGACTTGGCTGGTAAATGGTGGGGACTTGGCTGGTAAGCGGTGGGGACTTGGCTGGTAAATGGTGGGGACTTGGCTGGTAAATGGTGGTGACTTGGCTGGTAAATGGTGGGGACTTGGCTGGTAAGCGGTGGGGACTTGGCTGGTAAATGGTGGTGACTTGGCTGGTAAATGGTGGTGACTTGGCTGGTAAATGGTGGGGACTTGGCTGGTAAGCGGTGGGGACTTGGCTGGTAAATGGTGGGGACTTGGCTGGTAAATGGTGGTGACTTGGCTGGTAAATGGTGGGGACTTGGCTGGTAAGCGGTGGGGACTTGGCTGGTAAATGGTGGTGACTTGGCTGGTAAATGGTGGTGACTTGGCTGGTAAATGGTGGGGACTTGGCTGGTAAATGGTGGAGACTTGGCTGGTAAATGGTGGGGACTTGGCTGGTAAGCGGTGGGGACTTGGCTGGTAAATGGTGGGGACTTGGCTGGTAAATGGTGGGGACTTGGCTGGTAAATGGTGGGGACTTGGCTGGTAAATGGTGGGGACTTGGCTGGTAAATGGTGGGGACTTGGCTGGTAAATGGTGGTGACTTGGCTGGTAAATGGTGGGGACTTGGCTGGTAAATGGTGGAGACTTGGCTGGTAAATGGTGGGGACTTGGCTGGTAAATGGTGGGGACTTGGCTGGTAAATGGTGGGGACTTGGCTGGTAAGCGGTGGGGACTTGGCTGGTAAATGGTGGTGACTTGGCTGGTAAATGGTGGGGACTTGGCTGGTAAGCGGTGGGGACTTGGCTGGTAAATGGTGGTGACTTGGCTGGTAAATGGTGGTGACTTGGCTGGTAAATGGTGGGGACTTGGCTGGTAAATGGTGGTGACTTGGCTGGTAAATGGTGGGGACTTGGCTGGTAAGCGGTGGGGACTTGGCTGGTAAATGGTGGTGACTTGGCTGGTAAATGGTGGTGACTTGGCTGGTAAATGGTGGGGACTTGGCTGGTAAGCGGTGGGGACTTGGCTGGTAAGCGGTGGGGACTTGGCTGGTAAATGGTGGAGACTTGGCTGATCAATGCGGGAACTTGGCTGATCAATGCGGGAACTTGGCTGATCAATGCGGGGACTTGGTTGATCAATGCGGGGACTTGGCTGATCAATGCGGGGACTTGGCTGATCAATGCGGGGACTTGGCTGATCAATGCGGAGACTTGACTGATCAATGCGGGGACTTGACTGATCAATGCGGGGACTTGACTGATCAATGCGGGGACTTGACTGATCAATGCGGGGACTTGACTGATCAATGCGGGGACTTGGCTGATCAATGCGGGGACTTGGCTGATCAATGCGGGGACTTGTCTGATCACTGCGGGGACTTGTCTGATCACTGCGGGGACTTGTCTGATCGATGCGGGGACTTGGCTGATCGATGCGGGGACTTGGCTGATCGATGCGGGGACTTGGCTGATCGATGCGGGGACTTGGCTGATCGATGCGGGGACTTGGCTGATCGATGCGGGGACTTGGCTGATCGATGCGGGGACTTGACTGATCAATGCGGGGACTTGACTGATCAATGCGGGGACTTGGCTGATCAATGCGGGGACTTGGCTGATCAATGCGGGGACTTGTCTGATCACTGCGGGGACTTGTCTGATCGATGCGGGGACTTGGCTAATCGATGCGGGGACTTGGCTAATAGATGCGGGGACTTGGCTAATCGATGCGGGGACTTGGCTAATCGATACGGGGACTTGGCTAATCGATACGGGGACTTGGCTAATCGATACGGGGACTTGGCTAATCAATGCGGATACTTGGCTGATCAATATGGAGACTTGGAAATGGTGACCAAAGATGGTGACTTCATACACAACGACACAAAGTTGGGCGCAAGTTGGAAGTCCTGAAGTTTTTTTTGGAGCTATAACGAGATTTGAAGTTTCAGCTTACGCAAGTCATTCAATGACCTTGATTTAAAATGAACTATGTTCGTAATATAGGTTATTTCAACGTTTAATAACGTTTTTATATTACATATTTTTGTAACTTTTAGATTTGTTAAATGTTTAGCTCTGTTCATTCTAAATCAAGATGGGGAAATAGTTTGCATAAGAAAAATTTAAGAATTTTGAAATTATAGTATTGTAAAATTGCAAAATTGCAAAATTTTCAAATTTAAAAATAACAAAATTGCACACTTGCACAATTGATAAATTGCATATTTTAAAAATTGAAAAATTGGAAATGAAAAAAATTTGAAAACGAAAAAAATTTAAAAACGAAAAAAATTTGAAAACTAAAAAAATTTGATAACTAAAAAAAATTCGAAAACGAAAAAAAATTGAAAACTAAAAAAATTGAAAACTAAAAAAATTTGAAAACTAAAAAAATTTGAAAACTAAAAAAATTTGAAAACTAAAAAAATTTGAAAACTAAAAAAATTTGAAAACTAAAAAAATTTGAAAACTAAAAAAATTTGAAAACTAAAAAAATTTGACAACTAAAAAAATTTGACAACTAAAAAAATTTGACAACTAAAAAAATTTGACAACTAAAAAAAAATGAAAAATAAAAAAATGGACACCTACAAACATGGTTAAATTACGAAATTACAAAATTCTGCGGTACTCACCATGCCTCCGTGCTCAGGTGTGCGGGTGGGCCGCCACCAGCCCGCCACCCACCGCCGCATCCCGCCTCACCGCACACCCAGACGGCGGGGACACGAGATGGCGCGGGGAGGCGGGGAGGCGCCTCCGAGGCAGACTCTGCCTCCTTCTGCTGGTGCTGAGGTGGGTGATGGGGGTGATTGTGTAGGTGATGGGGTGGTTGTGTAGGTGATGGGGTGGTTGTGTAGGTGATGGGGGTGATTGTGAAGGGGATGGGGTGGTTGTTTAGGTGATGGGGTGGTTGTGTAGGTGATGGGGTGGTTGTGTAGGTGATGGGGTGGTTGTGTAGGTGATGGGGTGGTTGTGTAGGTGATGGGGTGGTTGTGTAGGTGATGGGGGTGATTGTGAAGGGGATGGGGTGGTTGTTTAGGTGATGAGGTGGTTGAGTAGGTGATGGGGTGGTTGTGTAGGTGATGGGGTGATTGTGTAGGTGATGGGGTGATTGTGTAGGTGATGGGGTGGTTGTGTAGGTGATGGGGTGGTTGTGTAGGTGATGGGGTGGTTGTGTAGGTGATGGGGTGGTTGTTTAGGTGATGGGGTGGTTGAGTAGGTGATGGGGTGGTTGTGTAGGTGATGGGGTGATTGTGTAGGTGATGGGGTGATTGTGTAGGTGATGGGGTGGTTGTGTAGGTGATGGGGTGGTTGTGTAGGTGATGGGGGTGATTGTGAAGGGGATGGGGTGGTTGTTTAGGTGATGAGGTGGTTGTTTAGGTGATGGGGTGGTTGAGTAGGTGATGGGGTGGTTGAGTAGGTGATGGGGTGGTTGTGTAGGTGATGGGGTGATTGTGTAGGTGATGTGGTGGTTGTGTAGGTGATGGGGTGGTTGTGTAGGTGATGGGGTGGTTGTGTAGGTGATGGGGTGGTTGTGTAGGTGATGGGGTGGTTGTGTAGGTGATGGGGTGGTTGTGTAGGTGATGGGGCGGTTGAGTAGGTGATATGGTGGTTGAGTAGGTGATGGGGTGGTTGAGTAGGTGATGGGGTGGTTGAGTAGGTTATGGGGGTGATTGTGAAGGGGATGGGGTGGTTGTTTAGATGATGGGGTGGTTGAGTAGGTGATGGGGTGGTTGTGTAGGTGATGGGGTGGTTGTGTAGGTGATGGGGTGGTTGTGTAGGTGATGGGGTGGTTGTGTAGGTGATGGGGTGGTTGTGTAGGTGATGGGGGTGATTGTGAAGGGGATGGGGGGGTTGTTTAGGTGATGGGGTGGTTGAGTAGGTGATGGGGTGGTTGAGTAGGTGATGGGGTGGTTGTGTAGGTGATGGGGGTGATTGTGAAGGAGATGGGGTGGTTGTTTAGGTGATGGGGTGGTTGAGTAGGTGATGGGGTGGTTGTGTAGGTGATGGGGTGGTTGTGTAGGTGATGGGGTGGTTGTGTAGGTGATGGGGTGGTTGTTTAGGTGATGGGGTGGTTGAGTAGGTGTTGGGGTGGTTGAGTAGGTGATGGGGTGGTTGTGTAGGTGATGGGGGTGATTGTGAAGGGGATGGGGTGGTTGTTTAGGTGATGGGGTGGTTGAGTAGGTGATGGGGTGGTTGTGTAGGTGATGGGGTGGTTGTGTAAGTGATGGGGTGGTTGTGTAGGTGATGGGGTGGTTGAGTAGGTGATTGGGTGGTTGAGTAGATGATGGGGTGGTTGAGTAGGTGATGGGGCGGTTGAGTAGGTGATGAGGGGTTGAGTAGGTGATGGGGTGGTTGAGTAGGTGATGGGGTGGTTGAGTAGGTGATGGGGGGGTTGAGTAGGTGATGGGGTGGTTGAGTAGGTGATGGGGTGGTTGAGTAGGTGATGGGGTGGTTGAGTAGGTGATGGGGTGGTTGAGTAGGTGATGGGGCGGTTGAGTAGGTGATGGGGTGGTTGAGTAGGTGATGGGGTGGTAGTTTAGGTGATGGGGTGGTTGAGTAGGTGATGGGGTGGTTGTGTAGGTGATGCGGTGGTTGTGTAGGTGATGGGGTGATTGTGTAGGTGATGGGGCGGTTGAGTAGGTGATGAGGGGTTGAGTAGGTGATGGGGTGGTTGTGTAGGTGATGGGGGTGATTGTGAAGGGGATGGGGTGGTTGTTTAGGTGATGGGGTGGTTGAGTAGGTGATGGGGTGGTTGTGTAGGTGATGGGGTGGTTGAGTAGGTGATGGGGTGGTTGTGTAGGTGATGGGGTGATTGTGTAGGTGATGGGGCGGTTGAGTAGGTGATGAGGGGTTGAGTAGGTGATGGGGTGGTTGAGTAGGTGATGGGGTGGTTGAGTAGGTGATGGGGGGGTTGAGTAGGTGATGGGGTGGTTGAGTAGGTGATGGGGTGGTTGAGTAGGTGATGGGGTGGTTGAGTAGGTGATGGGGTGGTTGAGTAGGTGATGGGGCGGTTGAGTAGGTGATGGGGTGGTTGAGTAGGTGATGGGGTGGTAGTTTAGGTGATGGGGTGGTTGAGTAGGTGATGGGGTGGTTGAGTAGGTGATGGGGTGGTTGAGTAGGTGATGGGGTGGTTGTGTAGGTGATAGGGTGGTTGAGTAGGTGATGGGGTGGTTGAGTAGGTGATGGGGTGGTTGAGTAGGTGATGGGGCGGTTGAGTAGGTGATGGGGTGGTTGAGTAGGTGATGGGGCGGTTGAGTAGGTGATGGGGTATTTGAGTAGGTGATGGGGCGGTTGAGTAGGTGATGGGGTGGTTGTTTTGGAGATGGAGTCGGTTGTGTAGGTGATGGGGTTGGTTGTGTAGGTGATGGGGTTGGTTGTGTAGGTGATGGGGGTGGTTGTGTAGGTGATGGGGGTGGTTGTGTAGGTGATGGGGGCGGTTGAGTAGGTGATGGGGGGTGGTTGTGTAGGTGATGGGGTTGGTTGTGTAGGTGATGGGGTTGGTTATGTAGGTGATGGGGGCGGTTGAGTAGGTGATGGGGGCGGTTGAGTAGGTGATGGGGGGTGGTTGAGTAGGTGATGGGGTGGTAGTTTAGGTGATGGGGTGGTTGAGTAGGTGATGGGGTGGTTGAGTAGGTGATGGGGTGGTTGTTTAGGTGATGGGGTGGTTGAGTAGGTGATGGGGTGGTTGTGTAGGTGATGGGGTGATTGTGTAGGTGATGTGGTGGTTGTGTAGGTGATGGGGTGGTTGTGTAGGTGATGGGGTGGTTGTGTAGGTGATGGGGTGGTTGTGTAGGTGATGGGGTGGTTGTGTAGGTGATGGGGTGGTTGTGTAGGTGATGGGGTGGTTGTGTAGGTGATGGGGCGGTTGAGTAGGTGATGGGGTGGTTGAGTAGGTGATGGGGTGGTTGAGTAGGTGATGGGGTGGTTGAGTAGGTTATGGGGGTGATTGTGAAGGGGATGGGGTGGTTGTTTAGATGATGGGGTGGTTGAGTAGGTGATGGGGTGGTTGTGTAGGTGATGGGGGGGTTGTGTAGGTGATGGGGTGGTTGTGTAGGTGATGGGGTGGTTGTGTAGGTGATGGGGGTGATTGTGAAGGGGATGGGGGGGTTGTTTAGGTGATGGGGTGGTTGAGTAGGTGATTGGGTGGTTGAGTAGGTGATGGGGTGGTTGTGTAGGTGATGGGGGTGATTGTGAAGGAGATGGGGTGGTTGTTTAGGTGATGGGGTGGTTGAGTAGGTGATGGGGTGGTTGTGTAGGTGATGGGGTGGTTGTGTAGGTGATGGGGTGGTTGTGTAGGTGATGGGGTGGTTGTTTAGGTGATGGGGTGGTTGAGTAGGTGTTGGGGTGGTTGAGTAGGTGATGGGGTGGTTGTGTAGGTGATGGGGGTGATTGTGAAGGGGATGGGGTGGTTGTTTAGGTGATGGGGTGGTTGAGTAGGTGATGGGGTGGTTGTGTAGGTGATGGGGTGGTTGTGTAGGTGATGGGGTGGTTGTGTAGGTGATGGGGTGGTTGAGTAGGTGATTGGGTGGTTGAGTAGGTGATGGGGTGGTTGAGTAGGTGATGGGGTGGTTGAGTAGGTGATGGGGCGGTTGAGTAGGTGATGAGGGGTTGAGTAGGTGATGGGGTGGTTGAGTAGGTGTTGGGGTGGTTGAGTAGGTGATGGGGTGGTTGTGTAGGTGATGGGGGTGATTGTGAAGGGGATGGGGTGGTTGTTTAGGTGATGGGGTGGTTGAGTAGGTGATGGGGTGGTTGTGTAGGTGATGGGGTGGTTGTGTAGGTGATGGGGTGGTTGTGTAGGTGATGGGGTGGTTGAGTAGGTGATTGGGTGGTTGAGTAGGTGATGGGGTGGTTGAGTAGGTGATGGGGCGGTTGAGTAGGTGATGAGGGGTTGAGTAGGTGATGGGGTGGTTGAGTAGGTGATGGGGGGGTTGAGTAGGTGATGGGGTGGTTGAGTAGGTGATGGGGTGGTTGAGTAGGTGATGGGGTGGTTGAGTAGGTGATGGGGTGGTTGAGTAGGTGATGGGGTGGTTGAGTAGGTGATGGGGCGGTTGAGTAGGTGATGGGGTGGTTGAGTAGGTGATGGGGTGGTAGTTTAGGTGATGGGGTGGTTGAGTAGGTGATGGGGTGGTTGAGTAGGTGATGGGGTGGTTGAGTAGGTGATGGGGTGGTTGAGTAGGTGATGGGGTGGTTGAGTAGGTGATGGCGTGGTTGAGTAGGTGATGGGGCGGTTGAGTAGGTGATGGGGTGGTTGAGTAGGTGATGGGGCGGTTGAGTAGGTGATGGGGTATTTGAGTAGGTGATGGGGCGGTTGAGTAGGTGATGGGGTGGTTGTTTTGGAGATGGAGTCGGTTGTGTAGGTGATGGGGTTGGTTGTGTAGGTGATGGGGTTGGTTGTGTAGGTGATGGGGGTGGTTGTGTAGGTGATGGGGGTGGTTGTGTAGGTGATGGGGGCGGTTGAGTAGGTGATGGGGGGTGGTTGTGTAGGTGATGGGGTTGGTTGTGTAGGTGATGGGGTTGGTTATGTAGGTGATGGGGGCGGTTGAGTAGGTGATGGGGGCGGTTGAGTAGGTGATGGGGGGTGGTTGAGTAGGTGATGGGGTAGTCGAGTAGGTGATGGGGGCGGTTGAGGGCACCACAACCCCGTCACTAGGCAGTACCGTAAACTAGTCACTAACCACAACCAACTTGTTTCTTCACGCAGCGCGACGGCTGTAGGAGCTGAGCCCAAGTAAGTGTGTGTGTGTGTGTGTAGCGTGTGTGTGTAGCGTGTGTGTGTGTAGCGTGTGTGTGTGTAGCGTGTGTGTGTGTAGCGTGTGTGTGTGTGTAGCGTGTGTGTGTGTAGCGTGTGTGTGTGTAGCGTGTGTGTGTGTAGCGTGTGTGTGTGTAGCGTGTGTTTGTGTAGCGTGTGTGTAGCGTGTGTGTGTCGTGTGTAGCGTGTGTGTGTGTGTGTGTGTCGTGTGGTGTGTGTATCACGTGTGTGCGTGTCGTGTGGTGTGTGTAGCGTGTGTGTGTGTCGTGTGGTGTGTGTAGCGTGTGTGTGTGTCGTGTGGTGTGTTTAACGTGTGTGTGTGTGTCGTGTGGTGTGTGTAGCGTGTGTGTGTAGCGTGTGTGTGTAGCGTGTGTGTGTGTGTCGTGTGGTGTCTGTAGCGTGTGTGTGTGTCGTGTGGTGTGTGTAGCGTGTGTGTGTGTCGTGTGGAGTGTTGCGTGTGGGTTGAGTAGCGTGTGTGTATGTGTTGTGTAGCGTGTGTGTTGTGTAGCGTGTGTGCGTGTTGTATAGCGTGTGTGTAGCGTGTGTGTGTGGCGTGTGTGTGCATCGCGTGTGTGTGTATTGCGTGTGTGTGTATTGCGTGTGTGGGTGTAGCGTGTGTGTGTGTCGTGTGGTGTGTGTAGCGTGTGTGTGTGTCGTGTGGTGTGTGTAGCGTGTGTGTGTGTCGTGTGGTGTGTGTAGCGTGTGTGTGTGTCGTGTGGTGTGTGTATCGCGTGTGTGTGTGTCGTGTGGTGTGTGTATCGCGTGTGTGTGTGTCGTGTGGTGTGTGTATAGCGTGTGTGTGTGTGTGTGTAGTGTGTGTAGCGTGTGTGTCGTGTGGTGTGTGTAGCGTGTGTGTGCGTCTTGTGGTGTGTGTGTATCGCATGTGTGTCGTGTGGTGTGTGTAGCGTGTGTGTATCGCGTGTGTGTGTTTCGTGTGGTGTGTGTAGCGTGTGTGTGTTTCGTGTGGTGTGTGTAGCGTGTGTCTGTCACTTGTGTGTGTGTTGTGTACTGTGTGTAGTGTGTGGTGTCACACACCAGTACACACCAGACACACGGCACACGGCACACACCAGTACTCGCACACACTAGTACACACCAGACATACTCATACCCGGCACACCAGTGAGACCCCCGTGCCCCACAGCCACTCCAAAGACATCTCGAGCTCCAACCTGCGCCAGATGGAGAAGCACATCCTCGACAGCATCATCGGACCTGACAACTACGACAAGCGCATCCGGCCTGCGGGTGTCAACGATACTGGTGAGCCTTGGCAGCTTTGTATCTTGGCAGCTTTGTGGCTTTGCAGCTTTGTGGCTTGGCAGCTTTGTGGCTTGGCAGCTTTGTGGCTTGGCAGCTTTGTGGCTTGGCAGCTTTGTGGCTTGGCAGCTTTGTGGCTTGGCTGCTTTGTGTCTTGGCAGCTTTGTGGCTTTGCAGCTTTGTGGCTTGGCAGCTTTGTGGCTTGGCAGCTTTGTGTCTTGGCAGCTTTGTGGCTTGGCAGCTTTGTGGCTTGGCAGCTTTGTGGCTTTGCAGCTTTGTGGCTTTGCAGCTTTGTGTCTTGGCAGCTTTGTGGCTTTGCAGCTTTGTGGCTTGGCAGCTTTGTGTCTTGGCAGCTTTGTGGCTTGGCAGCTTTGTGGCTTGGCAGCTTTGTGGCTTGGCTGCTTTGTGTCTTGCAGCTTTGTGTCTTGGCAGCTTTGTGGCTTGGCAGCTTTGTGGCTTGGCAGCTTTGTGGCTTGGCAGCTTTGTGGCTTGGCAGCTTTGTGGCTTGGCAGCTTTGTGGCTTGGCAGCTTTGTGGCTTGGCAGCTTTGTGTCTTGGCAGCTTTGTGGCTTGGCAGCTTTGTGGCTTGGCAGCTTTGTGGCTTGGCAGCTTTGTGGCTTGGCAGCTTTGTGGCTTGGCAGCTTTGTGGCTTGGCAGCTTTGTGGCTTGGCAGCTTTGTGGCTTGGCTGCTTTGTGTCTTGGCAGCTTTGTGTCTTGGCAGCTTTGTGGCTTGGCAGCTTTGTGGCTTGGCAGCTTTGTGGCTTGGCAGCTTTGTGTCTTGGCAGCTTTGTGGCTTGGCAGCTTTGTGGCTTGGCAGCTTTGTGGCTTGGCAGCTTTGTGGCTTGGCAGCTTTGTGGCTTGGCAGCTTTGTGGCTTGGCAGCTTTGTGGCTTGGCAGCTTTGTGGCTTGGCAGCTTTGTGTCTTGGCAGCTTTGTGGCTTGGCTGCTCTGTGGCTTGGCAGCTTTGTGTCTTGGCAGCTTTGTGGCTTGGCAGCTTTGTGGCTTGGCTGCTCTGTGGCTTGGCAGCTTTGTGTCTTGGCAGCTTTGTGGCTTGGCAGCTTTGTGTCTTGGAAGCTTTGTGTCTTGGCAGCTTTGTGGCTTGGCAGCTTTGTGTCTTGGCAGCTTTGTGGCTTGGCAGCTTTGTGGCTTGGCAGCTTTGTGGCTTTGCAGCTTTGTGGCTTGGCAGCTTTGTGTCTTGGCAGCTTTGTGGCTTGGCAGCTTTGTGGCTTGGCTGCTCTGTGGCTTGGCAGCTTTGTGTCTTGGCAGCTTTGTGGCTTGGCAGCTTTGTGGCTTTGCAGCTTTGTGGCTTGGCAGCTTTGTGGCTTGGCAGCTTTGTGTCTTGGCAGCTTTGTGTCTTGGCAGCTTTGTGGCTTGGCAGCTTTGTGGCTTGGCAGCTTTGTGTCTTGGCAGCTTTGTGGCTTGGCAGCTTTGTGTCTTGGCAGCTTTGTTTCTTGGCAGCTTTGTGGCTTGGCAGCTTTGTGGCTTGGCAGCTTTGTGGCTTGGCAGCTTTGTGGCTTGGCAGCTTTGTGGCTTGGCAGCTTTGTGGCTTGGCAGCTTTGTGTCTTGGCAGCTTTGTGGCTTGGCAGCTTTGTGGCTTGGCAGCTTTGTGTCTTGGCAGCTTTGTGGCTTGGCAGCTTTGTGGCTTGGCAGCTTTGTGGCTTGGCAGCTTTGTGGCTTTGCAGCTTTGTGGCTTGGCAGCTTTGTGGCTTGGCAGCTTTGTGGCTTTGCAGCTTTGTGGCTTGGCAGCTTTGTGGCTTTGCAGCTTTGTGGCTTTGCAGCTTTGTGGCTTGGCAGCTTTGTGGCTTGGCAGCTTTGTGGCTTGGCAGCTTTGTGGCTTTGCAGCTTTGTGGCTTGGCAGCTTTGTGGCTTTGCAGCTTTGTGGCTTTGCAGCTTTGTGGCTTGGCAGCTTTGTGGCTTGGCAGCTTTGTGGCTTGGCAGCTTTGTGGCTTGGCAGCTTTGTGGCTTGGCTGCTTTGTGGCTTTGCAGCTTTGTGGCTTGGCAGCTTTGTGTCTTGGCAGCTTTGTGGCTTGGCAGCTTTGTGGCTTGGCAGCTTTGTGGCTTTGCAGCTTTGTGGCTTGGCAGCTTTGTGGCTTGGCAGCTTTGTGGCTTGGCAGCTTTGTGGCTTGGCAGCTTTGTGGCTTGGCAGCTTTGTGGCTTGGCAGCTTTGTGGCTTGGCAGCTTTGTGGCTTTGCAGCTTTGTGGCTTTGCAGCTTTGTGGCTTGGCAGCTTTGTGGCTTTGCAGCTTTGTGGCTTGGCAGCTTTGTGGCTTGGCAGCTTTGTGGCTTGGCAGCTTTGTGGCTTGGCAGCTTTGTGGCTTTGCAGCTTTGTGGCTTTGCAGCTTTGTGGCTTGGCAGCTTTGTGGCTTTGCAGCTTTGTGGCTTTGCAGCTTTGTGACTTGGCAGCTTTGTGGCTTTGCAGCTTTGTGGCTTGGCAGCTTTGTGGCTTGGCAGCTTTGTGGCTTGGCAGCTTTGTGGCTTGGCAGCTTTGTGGCTTGGCAGCTTTGTGGCTTGGCAGCTTTGTGGCTTGGCAGCTTTTCTGGCAAGCTTTATATATATATGCAATATACATATATCGTTATAAGTACTTGTCATATATACGAGGTCCATTATAAATGAATGAATGAATATGTGAATATTATGCCTATGTACTTATTTTGTTTGTGCATTGAATTAACCCACTATTTCCCCATCCTCTTCTCACCCCCCCCCCCCCCCCCCCCCCCCGCAGGCCCGACGGAGGTGCACATCAACATCATGATCCGCAACGTGCAGACCATCTCTGACGTCAAGATGGTGGGTTGTCCCTCTGTTGTGTCCCTCTGTTGTGTCCCTCTGTTGTGTCCCTCTGTTGTGTCCCTCTGTGTTGTTTGTGTCCCTCTGTGTTGTTTGTGTCCCTCTGTGTTGTTTGTGTCCCTCTGTGTTGTGTGTGTCCCTCTGTGTTGTGTGTGTCCCTCTGTGTTGTGTGTGTCCCTCTGTGTTGTGTGTGTCCCTCTGTGTTGTGTGTCCCTCTGCGTTGTGTGTGTCCCTCTGTGTTTGTGTGTCTCTCTGTGTTGTGTGTCTCTCTGTGTTGTGTGTCCCTCTGTGTTGTGTGTGTCCCTCTGTGTTGTGTGTGTCCCTCTGTGTTGTGTGTCCCTCTGTGTTGTGTGTCTCTCTGTGTTGTGTGTCCCTCTGTGTTGTGTGTGTCCCTCTGTGTTGTGTGTGTCCCTCTGCGTTGTGTGTGTCCCTCTGTGTTCTGTGTGTCCCTCTGTGTTTGTGTGTCTCTCTGTGTTGTGTGTCCCTCTGTGTTGTGTGTCCCTCTGTGTTGTGTGTCCCTCTGTGTTGTGTGTCCCTCTGTGTTGTGTCCCTCTGTGTTGTGTGTCCCTCTGTGTTGTGTGTCCCTCTGTGTTGTGTGTGTCCCGCTGTGTTGTGTGTGTCCCGCTGTGTTGTGTGTGTCCCGCTGTGTTGTGTGTGTCCCTCTGTGTTGTTTGTGTCCCTCTGTGTTGTGTGTGTCCCTCTGTGTTGTGTGTGTCCCTCTGTGTTGTGTGTGTCCCTCTGTGTTGTGTGTGTCCCTCTGTGTTGTGTGTCCCTCTGCGTTGTGTGTGTCCCTCTGTGTTTGTGTGTCTCTCTGTGTTGTGTGTCTCTCTGTGTTGTGTGTCCCTCTGTGTTGTGTGTGTCCCTCTGTGTTGTGTGTGTCCCTCTGCGTTGTGTGTGTCCCTCTGCGTTGTGTGTGTCCCTCTGTGTTCTGTGTGTCCCTCTGTGTTTGTGTGTCTCTCTGTGTTGTGTGTCCCTCTGTGTTGTGTGTCCCTCTGTGTTGTGTGTCCCTCTGTGTTGTGTGTGTTCCTCTGTGTTGTGTGTGTCCCGCTGTGTTGTGTGTGTCCCGCTGTGTTGTGTGTGTCCCGCTGTGTTGTGTGTGTCCCTCTGTGTTGTGTGTGTCCCGCTGTGTTGTGTGTGTCCCTCTGTGTTTTGTGTGTCCCTCTGTGTTGTGTGTGTCCCTCTGTGTTGTGTGTGTCCCTCTGTGTTGTGTGTCCCTCTGTGTTGTGTGTCCCTCTGTGTTGTGTGTCCCTCTGTGTTGTGTGTCCCTCTGTGTTGTGTGTCCCTCTGTGTTGTGTGTCCCTCTGTGTTGTGTGTCCCTCTGTGTTGTGTGTCCCTCTGTGTTGTGTGTCCCTCTGTGTTGTGTGTCCCTCTGTGTTGTGTATGTCCCTCTGTATTGCGTCCCTCAGGCAGTATTATCAAGCAATATGTTTCTTAGCGGTAAAGTTGACTGCGCAAGTTATGTTGTCGACTTGGCTACGCTTCGCCCATTTTTACCTTCTTCAAATAAGTTTGAGCTTGTTTCAAAGAGGTCGTCTCATACACAGCAGCGCGGCCAAATTTACATAAAAGTTCGCGCCGCCAGCTGTACCGCAGCGGTGACGGCATTTGTTTGGTGTGACTGTCAGTTTGGGAGAAGTTTGTGCAGTGCCCTTTCTTTGGTGGTGGGAAACATATTTCTTTCTTGTAATTCGTTACCTGAAAAGTGTTTTTTCTTGATTCTTGGACTTTGAAACTTGAATTGTTTTTTTTTTATTTTGATATTCTGAAACGTGAATTGTCTTTCAAAATTTTATCGATGTATTTCTGGTCCAAAATTATCTTTTAACATTTCATTTATTTATTTTGAGTCCAAAATTATCTTTTAATATTTTATTTATGTAGTTCAAGTTCAAAATTTCCTTTTTATATCTTATTTATGCATTTCGACTTTAAAATTTTCTTTTAACATTTTGTTATGAATTTCGAATCCTAAATTGTTTCTCAGTTTTTTATTTATGCTTTTCGATGCCTAAATTGTCTTTAATTTTTCTTTGAAAATTCGAGTGGGTAGGATTCTCGAGCTCCTCTCCAGAAGTGATATCTTAAAAGCATCTCTTCAAGTAAAACAGCCTGGGATATTTAGATATCCTAAACGCCATCGTCAAACACAATTATTGAATTTGTGTTTATAGCACAATGGTGATAATGATAATAGTTATCATCCTCCGATCAGAAGTACCGTTTGTTTTCATGCATTTTCAAAAGCGCTCTCTATTTGCTTCATTCATATGACATCAATACTTTAGACCGACTTCACCTCGGCCTGATAACGTCAACTAAATTGTGGAATTACTCAGCAAAATATCCCGTTTCTTGCCCTTATTTCTTCAGCTCAAACCTAGTCATATAATAATGTTGACTCACATAATAATGGTAATTTTAGGTCACCTACTAACGTCGACTCGCATAATTATGATAAAGTTAACAAAATGCTGGCGATAAATAATCAAAATGCCCCGTTCCGCTACCCGCAGGAGTACAGTATCCAGATCACGTGTGTGTGTATACTTGTCTTTATGTGTGTATGTGTGTGACGTGTGTGACGTGTGTGTGTGTGACAAGCATAGTAATGATAAAGTTAATTAAATACTGGCGATAAATAATCAAAGCGTTTTATCGGCCGCAGGAGTACAGCATCCAGATCACGTTCCGGGAGCAGTGGCTCGACTCCAGGCTCAAGTTCGACAACATGAACGGTGGGTGGGGGGGGGGGGGGGGGAAGTGGGGAAGTGGGGATGTAGAGATGTAGAAAGGATAGCGGGGATGTAGAAAGGATAATGGGGAAGTAGGGGTTTGGAATAGGAGCAGGGGTGGGTGGGAATATAAAGGGTTGACGGGGGAACAGGGGACGGGGAAGTGGAGAGGAGGGTATCATTAGGTGGTTGGGAATGGGGAGGAAGGGAGGAAAGGACAGACGAGAGAAGAAGAGGAATAAGGGGAAGGATATAGAAAGAGAGGAGGTGAGAGATGGGGAGGAGGGAGCAGGAAGGGGGGGGAGAAGAGAAAAGTGAACGGAAGAATTGAGTGGGAAAGTGAGGGGAGACATGAAGAGGAACTGAAAGAAGTGGGAAGAGAATAAAAGAAAAATGGGATGCTGAGCGTCGGGAGATGGGGAAGGAGGAGAAGAGTAAGAAGGGAAGGCGAAGAAGGAGAAGAGTAAGAAGGGAAGGCGAAGAAGGGAAGAAGGAGAAAGGGTAAGAGGAGAAAGGGTGAGAGGAGAAAGGGTGAGAGGTGAAAGGGTAAGGGGAAGAATGGTAAGGGGAAGAATGGTAAGGGGAAGAATGGTAAGGAGAAGAATGGTGAGGGAAAGAATGGTGAGGGAAAGAATGGTGAGGGAAAGAAGGGTAAGGGAAAGAAGGGTAAGGGAAAGAAGGGCAAGGGGAAGAAGGGTGAGGGAAAGAAGGGTAAGGGGAAGTTGGGTAAGGGGAAGTTGGGTAAGGGGAAGTTGGGTAAGGGGAAGAAGGGTAAGGGGAAGAAGGGTATGGGAAAGAAGAGAAAGTAAGGGTAAGGGGAAGAAGGAGGTAGGGAAGAAGGAGATAGGGAAGAAGGAGATAGGGAAGAAGGAGATAGGGAAGAAGGAGATAGGGAAGAAGGAAATAGGGAAGAAGGAGATAGGGAAGAAGGAGATAGGGAAGAAGGAGATAGGGAAGAAGGAGATAGGGAAGAAGGAGATAGGGGAAGAAGGAGATAGGGGAAGAAGGAGATAGGGAAGAAGGAGAAAGGATGAGAAGGGTAAAAGGGAAGAAGGGTAAGAAGGTCACAGGTCACGTAATGCCGCGTTGACCAGCCACGTCTTGTCATGCGGAAATGAGCGCACGTGGGAGCTGCCATGTCAGTTCACATGCCACATATGTGAAACGCATTGCAAAGCTCACTCTCGACCTCGCATTCTATTGTACATTGTACTGACCAAGGCATTGTACTCAGTAACGACATCGTACGGCACAAAGGAAAGCAATCCATGACATGGCGTGAAATTCGGTCTGCAAATTAGGGGTCCGTGTGAGGAATGTTTCTAGACCGCTTTTAGGTTTGATCAGGTACGATGTATTTTTAGTCTGATCGGGCTTAAGATATTTTTAGTTCTGATCGCTAACAGTTCTGATCGCTAACAGTTCTGATCGCTTGCTCTGATTTTTCCTCGGATATTTTTCTTTTAGCGTTTCCCACGATCGTTGTCTCTGATATTTCCATCTCTGGTCAACTGTTATCAGGTTCAAAATAAAACCGTATGAGTAAAAGCGAGCAACGAACACTGCGAATCACGGAGGTATCAAATCACAGCATCGACACACAGATAGGACAACCTGTGCGTCTACTTGCGTGTGTTGACAGATGCGATAACGGAGCACTGGTTACTTGGGCCGTGATAGTGCAGCCGACCGCAGGCAGATAGCTGCAAGTTGACGGTTGACAGGTGGACTCGGTGACTAGACGCTGACGGTTGACAGGGTGACTGCTGGACGCTGACGGTTGACAGGGTGACTGCTGGACGCTGACGGTTGACAGGGTGACTGCTGGACGCTGACGGTTGACGGGTAAACACGGTGAGGATATGAGCTTTTTGAAGAGGGATCAAATATCGAACGTGCTTGTCAAGACAAAGTTTAGAATGACGCAAAATGAGTTCGTATCTCTATATCAAGTCGGTCTAAATTCGCTACGACCAAAGACAGAGCCCTTGTCATGTGATGAGCAATAGGTTTAGGCTATTTAGGTTGTCTATCTTGTGCTATGGGGGCTACACTAGCAGCTCCCATAGCATGTGATAGTAACCTAACCTGCACATAGTAACCTGCACCATGTAACCTACACCAACCTAGACCTAGTGACCTGCACCCTGTAACCTACACCAACCTAGACCCAGTGACCTGCACCCTGTAACCAACACCCTGTAACCTACACCCTGTAACCTACACCCTGTAACCTACACCCTGTAACCTACACCCTGTAACCTACACCCTGTAACCTACACCCTGTAACCTACACCCTGTAACCTACACCCTGTAACCTACACCCTGTAACCTACACCCTGTAACCTACACCCTGTAACCTACACCCTGTAACCTACACCCTGTAACCTACACCCTGTAACCTACACCCTGTAACCTACACCCTGTAACCTACACCCTGTAACCTACACCCTGTAACCTACACCCTGTAACCTACACCCTGTAACCTACACCCTGTAACCTACACCCTGTAACCTACACCCTGTAACCTACACCAACCTAGACCCAGTGACCTGCACCCTGTAGCCTACACCAACCTAGACCCAGTGACCTGCACCCTGTAACATACACCAACCTAGACCCAGTAACCTACATACCCTGACCTGTAAATGCAAAATGTGGCCTGCCTGTGCAGGCCACATTTTGTAACCTGCACATACTTACCTGCACATGCCGGCCTGCGCAGGCCATATTTTGTAGCTTACACCGTACTGACCTGCACATGCCGACCTGCACAGGCCGCATCCAATAACCTACACCCAGTAACCTACACCATACTGACCTGCACACGCCGGCCTGCGCAGGCCGGATCCAGTACCTGACGCTCACGGAGACGGACATGGTGTGGATGCCCGACCTGTTCTTCAAGAACGAGAAGGACGGGCACTTCCACAATATCATCCTGCCCAACCTGTACATCCGCATCTTCCCCAACGGGGGGGTCCTCTACAGCATCAGGTGGGGTCCGGGGGTCCTCTACAGCATCAGGTGGGGGTCTGGGAGTCCTCTACAGCATCAGATGGGGTCCGGTGGGGTCTGGTTGGGTTTAGGGGTCTTTTACAGCATCAGGTGGGGGTCCGGGTTACTCTGGTGGGGTCGGGAGGGTCGTCTACAACATCAGATGGTATCCGGGGGGGTCTGGTTGGGTTTGGGGGTCCTTTACAGCATCAAGTGGGGTCCGGGGAGGCTCTCTATAAGATCAGGTTAGGGTCTGAGGGGGGTCTAATATGAAATCAGGTGGCGGTCTGGTGTAGGCTTTATGGCTTTTTACTCATTTTGATTTGAACCTATTGTGCAATTTTGATGAAATATATGCTTACGTCTCCCTCACACGCCTAATTAAAATATCGCTAATTGAGTAAGGTCATTCTACGCAATTTTGTTGCGTTCATTCGAACATATCCTTCACTGGATAGGTATTAGTGAACATTTGAACGGTGTAAACTCTTTTAAAAATCTATTTAATGCATTTTAATCGGGGCTTTTCTTCTTGCTGTCCAGAGGCAGTACCTCTGTCTCATCGAACGTCCTGTTGAATATTTTACCTATATATCAAATACTTTAAAAACAATGCAAATATTGTAGTTATGTGTCAAATATTTTAATTATATATCAAGAACAATGAACGTAGAAACCTAAATGAGTGAGGATGTGAGGTCCCTAACTGAGAGTCGAGTAGGTATTCCTTTTGTTGGAATAAAACTGTTCTGTTACTATTATTTTTTCAACTCCTTCAACTCCTTTTTCTTTCAACTTCTTTTTTCAACTCTTATGTTTCATAACTATTATTTTATTCAACTCCTTCTTCAACTCTTCCCTTGTTTCATAAACTTCTTTCTCAACTCACTGTTTCTGTGCGCATGGGATCGCGTGAGGGAGCACAACTTGTGCGTAGATTCCCGGTTTTCTACAGCCCATATTAACTGGTCCCTCCTCTTCACCCTCTTGTGATCGCTTATGTCAAGAATACGGAATCATAAGCCAATACAATAATAACAATAATACATAATTATTCATAAATAGTTGTAATTATTATACATATTAATATAAAATTATTCACCGAGTTCCATTGAAATTTTCGTTCTTTCGTCAATAAAAATTTCGACAAATTCTAAATTTTCCGTGTAACTTTATCAACATATTTTCGCAGTTTATTTTCTTTGAAGTTCATATTGAATTTAGTTCCATCAAAGTTCATCTCAACGAAGCTTATTTCATAAAATTGATAAAATTTCATCAGTTTTGAAGAGGCTCCATCATTAGATCTTCTCATTAGATCTTCTCATTAGATCTTCTCATTAGATTTTTTCATTAGATTTTCTCATTAGATTTTCTCATTAGATCTTCACATTAGATTTTCACATTAAATTTTTTCATTAGATTTTCTCATTAAATTTTTTCATTAAATTTTCTCATTAGATCTTCTCATTAGATCTTCACATTAGATCTTCTCATTAGATCTTCACACTAGATCTTCTCATTAGATCTTCTCATTAGATCTTCTCATTAGATCTTCTCATTAGATCTTCTCATTAGATCTTCTCATTAGATCTTCACACTAGATCTTCTCATTAGATCTTCTCATTAGATCTTCTCATTAGATCTTCTCATTAGATCTTCTCATTAGATCTTCTCATTAGATCTTCTCATTAGATCTTCTCATTAGATCTTCTCATTAGATCTTCTCATTAGATCTTCTCATTAGATCTTCTCATTAGATCTTCTCATTAGATTTTCAATAAGTAGGCGTCTGGTTTGATAAAGAGAGCCGTAGCTTCTCTGGATGCCTGCTGTTGCTCCTACACCAGCTAGTGGCCTCACATCTGCCCCCCACCAACTGATGACCTCACTTCTGCCCCCCGCAGGATCTCCCTGACGCTGTCGTGCCCTATGGACCTGAAGCTCTTCCCTCTGGACCGCCAGCAGTGCCAGCTGCAGATGGCTTCCTGTGAGTGTTGGGTCATCATCTGTGAGGGGGTCACCATCTGTGAGGGGTCATAATCTGTGAGGGGTCACCATCTGTGAGGGGTCACCATCTGTGAGGGGTCACCATCTGTGAGGGGGTCACCATCTGTGAGGGGGTCACCATCTGTGAGGGGTCACCATCTGTGAGGGGTCACCATCTGTGAGGGGTCACCATCTGTGAGGGGTCACCATCTGTGAGGGGTCACCATCTTGAGGGGTCACCATCTGTGAGGGGGTCACCATCTGTGAGGGGTCACCATCTGTGAGGGGTCACCATCTGTGAGGGGTCACCATCTGTGAGGGGTCACCATCTGTGAGGGGTCACCATCTGTGAGGGGTCACCATCTGTGAGGGGTCACCATCTGTGAGGGGTCACCATCTGTGAGGGGTCACCATCTGTGAGGGGTCACCATCTGTGAGGGGTCACCATCTGTGAGGGGTCACCATCTGTGAGGGGGTCACCATCTGTGAGGGGGTCACCATCTGTGAGGGGGTCACCATCTGTGAGGGGTCACCATCTGTGAGGGGTCACCATCTGTGAGGGGTCACCATCTGTGAGGGGGCCACCATCTGTGAGGGGGTCACCATCTGTGAGGGGTCATAATCTGTGAGGGGTCACCATCTGTGAGGGGTCACCATCTGTGAGGGGTCACCATCTGTGAGGGGTCACCATCTGTGAGGGGGTCACCATCTGTGAGGGGGTCACCATCTGTGAGGGGGTCACCATCTGTGAGGGGTCATAATCTGTGAGAGCTAACCACCTGCCCAAAAGCTGGTCTGCTGTCCAGCTGAGCTGATCATTAGCGAGATGTCGTGACTAGTGACAGCTATTGATTGGGGGTAGAGGGGGGGGAGTGGTGTGAGGGGATGAGCTTTGTCAGCGCCTGCCTCACCCCGGGGTGAGGTTGACCCCCTTTTCAATTATAAAGGAGCGATCCAAAGTGTAAGGGGATTAATGTGGTTTGTAGAATTTGTTTCAACACACAGATATGGTATTCGATGTGGGATTGGTAATTTATTTGAAAACTCGTAGCAACGCTGCTGTCTGCGTAAGTTCATCTACATCGACTTAAATGACGATACAGGGCAGACATCAATCTTTTAGAAATTCGTGTTTTTTTTAAATCGTTTTTTGAAACAGCTCTAAGTACCCAACCTCCTACGCTCAACAACTTGATCCACTACCCTCACCCACTTGACCCCTGCCCTCACCCACCTGACCCCTGACCTCACCCACCTGACCCCTGCCCTCACCCCCCTGACCCCTACCCTTACCCGCCTGACCCCTACCCTCACCCGCCTGACCCCTACCCTCACTCACTTGACCCCTGCCCTCACCCCCCTGACCCCTACCCTCACCCACTTGACCCCTGCCCTCACCCACCTGACCCCTGCTCTCATCCACCTGACCCCTGCTCTCATCCACCTGACCCCTGCTCTCATCCACCTGACCCCTGCCCTCACCCCCCTGACCCCTGCCCTCACCCCCCTGACCCCTGCCCTCACCCCCCTGACCCCTGCCCTCACCCGCCTGACCCCTACCCTCACCCGCCTGACCCCTACCCTCACCCACCTGACCCCTGCTCTCGTCCACCTGACCCCTGCTCTCGTCCACCTGACCCCTGCCCTCACCCCCTGACCCCTGCCCTCACCCCCTGACCCCTACCCTCACCCACTTGACCCCTGCTCTCATCCACCTGACCCTTGCTCTCATCCACCTGACCCCTGCTCTCATCCACCTGACCCCTGCTCTCATCCACCTGACCCCTGCTCTCATCCACCTGACCCCTGCCCTCACCCACCTGACCCCTGCCCTCACTCCCTTGACCCCTGCCTTCACCCGCCTGACCCCTACCCTCACCCGCCTGACCTCTGCCCTCACCCACCTGACCTCTGCCCTCACCCCCCCTGACCCCTGCCCTCACCCGCCTGACCCCTACCCTCACCCACTTGACCCCTACCCTCACCCACTTGACCCCTACCCTCACCCACTTGACCCCTACCCTCACCCAATTGACTCCTACCCTCACCCACTTGACTCCTACCCTCACCCACTCGACTCCTACCCTCACCCACTTGACCCCTACCCTCACCCACCTGACCCCTACCCTCACCCACTTGACCCCTACCCTCACCCACCTGACCCCTACCCTCACCCACTTGACCCCTACCCTCACCAACTTGACCCTTACCCTCACCCACTTGACCCCTACCCTCACCCACTTGACCCCTACCCTCACCCAATTGACCCCTACCCTCACCCACTTGACCCCTACCCTCACCCAATTGACCCCTACCCTCACCCACTTGACCCCTACTCTCACCCACTTGACCCCTACCCTCACCCACTTGACCCCTACCCTCACCCACTTGACCCCTACCCTCACCCACTTGACTCCTACCCTCACCCACTTGACTCCTACCCTCACCCACTTGACTCCTACCCTCACCCACTTGACCCCTACCCTCACCCACTTGACCCCTACCCTCACCCACTTGACCCCTACCCTCACCCACCTGACCCCTACCCTCACCCACCTGACCCCTACCCTCACCCACCTGACCCCTACCCTCACCCACCTGACCTCTACCCTCACCCACCTGACCCCTACCCTCACCCACCTGACCCCTACCCTCACCCACTTGACCCCTGCCCTCACCCACTTGACCCCTACCCTCACACACTTGACCCTTACCCTCACCCACTTGACCCCTACCCTCACCCACCTGACCCCTACCCTCACCCACCTGACCCTGCCCTCACCCCCTACCCTCAGACGGGTGGACAACGGAGGACCTGGTGTTCCTATGGAAGGACAAGGGCCCCGTGCAGGTGACCCCTCGGTTACACCTGCCGCGCTTCACCCTCGAGAAATACATCACCGACTACTGCAACAGCAAGACTAACACAGGTGTGTCCTGTGTGTTCTGTGGGTGTGGTCTGTGTGTTTTGAGGGTGGGTGTGTGCAACGCAGGTGTGTTCTGTCTGTTGTGTGGGTGGATGTGTGCAATGCAGCTGTGTTCTGTGTGCTTTGTGGGTGTGTGTAATGCAGGTGTTTGGTGTGTGATAAGAGTAGCTAATACAGGTGTGCTCTGTGTGTTTTGCAGGTATGTCCTGTGTGCTTTGCAAATGTGTCGTGTGTTTACAGGTGTGTTATGTGTGTGTGGTGAGTGTAGCTAAGGCAGATGTATTGGTGTGTATTTTGAAAGTGTGAAATGCATGTGTTCCTTTTGTGTGATGGGTGTGTCTTATACACTATACATGTGTTTTATGTGTATTTTGTACGATGTTGCGGTGCCTTGTAATGTGGCAATGTTTGGCTGCCTGTCATGTTGCAATGTTTGTCTGCCTGTAACGTTGCAATGTTTGGCTGCCTGTCATGTTGAAATGTTTGGCTGCCTGTCATGTTGCAATGTTTGTCTGCCTGTAACGTTGCAATGTTTGGCTGCCTGTCATGTTGAAATGTTTGGCTGCCTGTCATGTTGCAATGTTTGTCTGCCTGTAACGTTGCAATGTTTGGCTGCCTGTCATGTTGCAAGGTTTGGCTGCCTGTCATGTTGCAATGTTTGTCTGCCTGTAACGTTGCAATGTTTGGCTGCCTGTCATGTTGAAATGTTTGGCTGCCTTTCATGTTGCAATGTTTGTCTGCCTGTAATGTTGCACTGTTTGGCTGCCTGTCATGTTGCAATGTTTGTCTGCCTGTAACGTTGCAATGTTTGGCTGCCTGTCATGTTGAAATGTTTGGCTGCCTGTCATGTTGCAAGGTTTGGCTGCCTGTCATGTTGCAATGTTTGGCTGCCTGTCATGTTGCAATGTTTGTCTGCCTGTAACGTTGCAATGTTTGGCTGCCTGTCATGTTGAAATGTTTGGCTGCCTGTCATGTTGCAATGTTTGTCTGCCTGTAATGTTGCACTGTTTGGCTGCCTGTAATGTTGCAATGTTTGGCTGCCTGTATGTTGAAATGTTTGGCTGCCTGTAATGTTGCAATGTTGCAGCAATTATCATTGCAGTAGCCCTAGAATATTTTGTGCTATCGCTCGTATTTTTGTGTTGTGTTGTTTTGTGTTGATTTGGGGCTGCGGAACTGATATGTGGCTGTCTCCGCTGAAAACATTTGTGTTTTTTGCTGTTGGAATAGTTATTTTGTGTCGTTTGCTGATGGTAAAATAAAGCCGTTGAATAGCACACGTTTCGAAAGTTAGGGATGTTTTTCATTGATTACTTTGATCATTCTAACTTTGAAGGGTTATTGATCTTTTGATCAGGCTAGTTGTGAAGGGTTATTGATCTTTTGATCAGGCTAGTTGTGAAGGGTTATTGATCTTTTGATCAGGCTAGTTGTGAAGGGTTATTGATCTTTTGATCAGGCTAGTTGTGAAGGGTTATTGATCTTTTGATCAGGCTAATTTTGAAAGGTTATTGATCTTTTGATCAGGCTATTCAGTATGATTACAAATTTTTGAGAGGAATTATTTGTACGATTCATTTTTTGCATTGGGATATTTTTAACGATTTGGTAATGGCTAATGGAACTGCTGTATAATTTGCTCATCTGAGTTTCGTTTTTTTTATGCGACGCTGATTTTTCAAATTGATTTTTTTAGCCCAATTTACTCATTTTTATATCAGGGTATTTCATGGACAAACGTTTTTATAAAGGAATCTATTACACCATTTTTTATTTTTTATATGGGGCTCTTTCGTACGGTTTATACAGCATGTCCCACAAAAACCCGAACCTAGTATTTATTTTCCCGTAGCAGTAATACCATCTTAAAAATACCATGAGCATTTAATTTCAAGCAAGATTATAATGGTGTTACTGATACGGGTATTCTTATGATGGTTAGATTGATTCGGGTATTCTTACGATGGTATTACTGATACGGATATTCTTATGATGGTATTACTGGTGCGGGTATTCTTACGATGGTAAGACTGATACGGGTATTCTTATGATGGTATTACTGGTGCGGGTATTCTTACGATGGTAAGACTGATACGGGTATTCTTATGATGGTATTACTGGTGCGGGTATTCTTACGATGGTAAGACTGATACGGGTATTCTTATGATGGTATTACTGGTGCGGGTATTCTTACGATGGTAAGACTGATACCGGTATTCTTATGATGGTATTACTGGTGCGGGTATTCTTACGATGGTAAGACTGATACGGGTATTCTTACGATGGTATTACTGATACGGGTATTCTTATGATGGTATTACTGGTGCGGGTATTCTTACGATGGTAAGACTGATACGGGTATTCTTATGATGGTATTACTGGTGCGGGTATTCTTACGATGGTAAGACTGATACGGGTATTCTTATGATGGTATTACTGGTGCGGGTATTCTTACGATGGTAAGACTGATATGGGTAATCTTATGATGGTATTACTGGTGCGGGTATTCTTACGATGGTAAGACTGATAAAGGTGTTTTTACGATGGTATTACTGATACGGCTATTTTTATGATGGTAAGACTGATTTGGGTAATCTTATGATGGTATTACTGGATCGGGTATTCTTAGTCATTCACAAAAAAGGCTGCGCCTCATCAGTTCCAGTAAGTACGTCGCATTACATGGCGCTGCTTCAGTGTTGCCCTGGTCAGGTTATCCTGATCAAGATTTTTGATGTACCTTGGTGCAGCGGACCAATTGTACCAGGTAGAGATAGTGTTATACATCAGTTAAAAACATAAATATATGTGTGTGCGTGTGTGTGTGTGCGTGCGTGCGTGCTCTATTATTCGTGTACGGGTATTTCCAACAAGACCATGTTCTTCTCAGTGACGGTTGTAATTTGGTAGTGAAGAATTTCACGATATGGTAATACAGTGGGCCCCGCCATACGACACTAATCCGTTCCGTAGTTGGAATCGTTAGGCAAAATTGTCGTATGACGGCCAGTAGCATATCGGCATCTTAGTGACGCCGTGACGCCAACCAATAGCAGACCAGCATCTTCGTGGCCTATGCAGTGGAAAACAAAACTCGGTATTCCACTTTGTAACGTAAAAAAACGTAAACTAGGGACGCCGTAACCCGGGGGTCCACTGTAGTCTTCCGTATTGTGTCATTTGTAAATTGACAAATTCTTATTTCATTGTCACGTTTCGTTCAAGCTTCAAATTAATTTCGTCTGGATGAAACTTGTGATTGTTTCATTCAACGTGATTGATGAGTTGCTTTGAATTTTAGCGTGAGGCGGACTGTGACAATTGATGGTGAAGTAATCATTTGATGGTGAAGTAATCATTTGATGGTGAAGTAATCATTTGATGGTGAAGTAATCATTTGATGGTGAAGTAATCATTTGATGGTGAAGTAATCATTTGACGGTGAAGAAATCATTTGACGGTGAAGAAATCATTTGACGGTGAAGTAATCATTTGACGGTGAAGTAATCATTTGACGGTGAAGTAATCATTTGACGGTGAAGTAATCATTTGACGGTGAAGTAATCGTTTGATGGTGAGGTTATCACATACATGATCACTTTAAATACGATTCATGTGCCCGTACTCTTATACTGTAAGCTGCTGTAATTAATTGCTGATACGAGGTTCAGAATTTTCTCAAAAACTTGCTACAAAATGCATTTATAAGATCTCAAAGTTAGTCTCAATTTAAATATATTTCATGTATTCCTTATCAAGTGTGCTTGCTTCAAAAATGAAAGCCTCATTATTTTAGCATTTATATCTCCCGTGCTAAATGTGCTATAGTAAGTTATGTGTTATTCTGCACTTGTTTTGTTAATAATGTGGTGGTGGTAGGACTTGCATCTGTACGCTTAGTTGATGTTCAGGGGAGGAAGTCCACACGAGGTACTTGACTTTGATGATGCTTCTGTCAACTTTGGCGATGCTTCTGCCAACTTGATGATGCTGTCAACTTTGGCGACGCTTCTGCCAACTTTGACAACGCGTCTGCCAACTTTGGCGATGCTTCTGTCAACTTTGGCGATGCTTCTGTCAACTTTGGCGATGCTTCTGTCAACTTTGGCGATGCTTTTGCCAACTTTGGCGATGCTTTTGCCAACTTTGGCGATGCTTCTGTCAACTTTGGCGATGCTTCTGCCAACTTTGGCGATGCTTCTGCCAACTTTGGCGATGCTTCTGCCAACTTTGGCGATGCTTCTGCCAACTTTGGCGATGCTTCTGCCAACTTTGGCGATGCTTCTGCCAACTTTGGCGATGCTTCTGCCAACTTTGGCGATGCTTCTGCCAACTTTGGCGATGCTTCTGCCAACTTTGGCGATGCTTCTGCCAACTTTGGCGATGCTTCTGCCAACTTTGGCGATGCTTCTGCCAACTTTGGCGATGCTTCTGCCAACTTTGGCGATGCTTCTGCCAACTTTGGCGATGCTTCTGCCAACTTTGGCGATGCTTCTGCCAACTTTGGCGATGCTTCTGCCAACTTTGGCGATGCTTCTGCCAACTTTGGCGATGCTTCTGCCAACTTTGGCGATGCTTCTGCCAACTTTGGCGATGCTTCTGCCAACTTTGGCGATGCTTCTGCCAACTTTGGCGATGCTTCTGCCAACTTTGGCGATGCTTCTGCCAACTTTGGCGATGCTTCTGCCAACTTTGGCGATGCTTCTAACTTTGACAATGCTTCTAACTTTGACAATGCTTCTGTCTACTGTGACGATGCTTCTCTCTGTGTGCTTTGATGTTGCATGCAGTGCCCCAAAGACGAACGCAATAGAAGCGAGCAAAATATCGAAGCTTGTACTTGACTATATGAGTGATTTGATTGCCGCAGGTGAGTACAGTTGTCTGCGCGTGGACTTTATCTTCAAGCGGGAGTTCTCTTACTACCTGGTGCAGTTCTACATCCCGTGCTGCATGCTCGTCATCGTATCATGGGTCAGTTTCTGGTTGGACCCGAATGCCGTTCCTGCGAGGGTGGCACTTGGGGTAACCACGCTACTAAATATGTCAACTCATGCTTCCAGTATCAACCAGTCTCTCCCTCCTGTGTCCTACACTAAGGTATCTTGATCCCCCTGCATGTCTTTTTTGCCCATTTAACGATTCCTTCCGTTCAACCACGCAGGTACCTACAGCTGTCTTCAGGTTGACTTGGTGTTCAAGAGAGAATTCTCGTTCTACTTGATCCAATACTACGTTCCGTGCTGCATGCTGGTGGTGGTTTCGTGGGTGAGCTTCTGGCTTGACGCCCAATCGGTTCCCGCCCGAGTATCTCTGGGAGTGACAACACTTCTCACCATGTCGACTCAGACTTCCAGTATTAACCAGTCGTTGCCTCCTGTCTCCTATACTAAGGTACACCTCTTTCTTTAGAACCACTTAAAGACAATGATGAGCTCTTTATGGCCGTACAGGTTCGTACAGTTGTCTGAGGGTGGACTTCGTTTTCAAGCGGGAGTTTTCGTACTACCTCATCCAGTACTACATCCCGTGCTGCATGCTCGTCATCGTATCCTGGGTCAGCTTCTGGCTGGATGCGAAGAGCGTACCGGCTCGAGTGTCCCTTGGAGTCACGACACTTCTCACCATGTCGACCCAGACGTCGAGCATTAACAATACGCTGCCACCCGTGTCCTATACAAAGGTTAATGGCTATTGGTGTTGCTGTACCCACAGCTCTCCTTATAATAGCCTTTGCATGCTGTCGGCGTGGCGGTGTTTTGAGCAATGCAGATCCATCACACACGATCTTCTAACAACAGCTCCACGAAGCATCTCTAGATCTGTGCAATATTGTGTGTATTGATGCAGTGTTGAAACAGTGCTACTTATGCGCCTTCTATGTTCACTTTGTCATCTCTGATTCATGAGAAAGTCGACTCATTTTCATTTCATTCATGAAGAGCCACTTCAGCTTTCCTTTCGAGAAGAAATAACATACGAATGATTTACGTACGCCAGTAGTTGTGTTAGAACGATTGGTCAAAGTATGGGACGTTAGAGACATCTACAGTATTTTACGTTGTGTAGGTAACCGACTTTCTTTCGAGAAGAAACAACAGACGAATGATTTACGTACTGTCTGTCTCCAGTAGTAATAGACTGACTAGTAGTAATAGACTAGTGACGGGTATTTTACGTTGAGTAATTAGGTTTATAGCGATGGTTTGACGTGACTGCAGGTGTGTACGCTTCCTGAAGTGTGTTTGTTTGAATGCCCGAATGATGTATTTGCCTTTTGACTACCTTATTTGCCTAAATGGTCGAATGAACTTATCCGAACAAAATTTTATAGGAAAAATGACACCCCTCAGGGGGACACAACTATTGTATTTATGGGAATTAGCACTCCCAGGGGTAAAATGTAAGGTCCCAAGCTGAGAGTTAGGTAGGCCTACTTTTTGTTGAAATAAAATATATTTGTAATGTTAAGGACCACCTTTTTTCGGTTCACCGCTATCCTGTTTATCAGCACCTACTACTTGCTTCTTCAACTTTGATCTTGTTCCATAATCTTTCTCAACTTACTCTTTCTATTCCCTCTATGCATAGATTCTGCGTTCCCTTAACTCCATACTAAATGGTGCCTTCCTTCTTCCTCTCTTTGGATCGCCTTTGTGCCGGTTAGGGAGGCTTAAACTAACTAATAATCTAATCTGTCAGAAGTTAAATAAATATAAAATGAGTGTTACGACTTAGATGATTTCAAAATAATTGTCACGGCTTACTTAGAGCATCAAGACTAGAATTTATTAATTTAGAAAAATTGAGTTTTAAAATAATCCTTGCCATTTAATGAGGGTATTGATGATAGAATCGGTTTCAGGAAGGATTGGTAGATTGCATAAAGTGTTGAGAGATTGCTGAGAGCGCTTGGAGATTGTCTTGATCGATTTCGATTGCTGAAACTGTGGGAGTGCTGAAACTGTGGGAGTGCTGGACTTGGGGGAGTGATGGACTTGGGGGAGTGCTGGACTTGGGGGAGTGATGGACTTGGGGGAGTTCTGGACTTGGGGGAGTGATGGACTTGGGGGGGTGCTGGACTTGGGGGAGTGCTGGACTTGGGGGAGTGATGGACTTGGGGGAGTGCTGGACTTGGGGGAGTGCTGGACTTGGGGGAGTGATGGACTTGGGGGAGTGCTGGACTTGGGGGAGTGCTGGACTTGGGGGAGTGATGGACTTGGGGGAGTGATGGACTTGGGGGGGTGCTGGACTTGGGGGAGTGCTGGACTTGGGGGAGTGATGGACTTGGGGGAGTGCTGGACTTGGGGGAGTGCTGGACTTGGGGGAGTGATGGACTTGGGGGAGTGCTGGACTTGGGGGAGTGATGGACTTGGGGGAGTGCTGGACTTGGGGGAGTGCTGGACTTGGGGGAGTGATGGACTTGGGGGAGTGCTGGACTTGGGGGAGTGCTGGACTTGGGGGAGTGCTGGACTTGGGGGAGTGCTGGACTTGGGGGAGTGCTGGACTTGGGGGAGTGCTGGACTTGGGGGAGTGCTGGACTTGGGGGAGTGCTGGACTTGGGGGAGTGTTGGACTTGGGGGAGTGTTGGACTTGGGGGAGTGTTGGACTTGGGGGAGTGTTGGACTTGGGGGAGTGCTGGACTAGAAACAGTAACCGCTTATCATCTCAAGCAACAACTCCCATAGCTGAAAAACCATCCCAAAAGAAGCATTTCATGCCGAAATAAATATATTTCAAACTAATTAAATCACTCCGATGTTATTCTCAAAGAAAAAAAAACTGAATCCACCGTAGTGTTAGAATTTCCTTTAACATTCCTTCATTCCTGGTTTTAAAGTCTGTAAAGATCGGTTCTTATTCTTGTTGATATTGCTCTTTATTTTTGCTTCGAAGCACGGCCGCTGTTGAGTTTGTATTGCTCCCCTTGTTTCCATGGCAGCGACGTGGTCTGTGAGCAGGTGCCTCTGGCTGTAGAAACAAAGCCTATCTTGCGACTCGAGGCCTTGGTGAAAGCCTAGAATAAATGCCCAGACTGTGTTACGAACCTATTTATAGAAGCTCTTCCGCGTTGTGAAAACCTTGCAATTCCGAACCTTTGGAAATAATAATTGAAGCTCTTCCGCGTATTGAAAACTGTAAAAACTGAACTTATTCATGGAAGCTCTTCCGCGTGTGTTGAATTAACGAAAAAAAAACAAGTCTGTAACAGTCATTCAAGTATCACTGATACGCCGTTCTAGTATCACTGTTTCAACGGCTGCGGCTGAACCCCTCACCCTCATTTTCCCCTCGTTGTTCTACCCCCTCCCTCGCCCCTCTTTTCAAAATTCTCTTGCCGCTAAATTGACTCGGTCTACCCTCGCTCTTCTTCTCTACTTTCCTCGCTGATGTGACCCTTTATTCTTCACAAATAACTTCTGCTACCAACTCCACACCCAAACTACGAACATTAAGTGGAAAATTGGACTTCCTCTTCACTTACCAAAATTGAAACACACCAGATTTTTGATAGAAATTCACGAATTTTACAACCAATATTTAACTAACCATTACAACTTTGAAACATTAAACATGGCAGATTTTCAATAAAATCCCACGAATTTTTTACCTAATAAACAATTAAAATTTGGTCCTAAAGTCGACGGAATTTACTCCTAACATTTAACTAACTCATGTGTGAATGAAGTTTGAATATTAGTCCACGGTATTTACTCCAAACATTTAACTATCTCAACACAGCACAAATTTCACCAATAAAGTCTACGGAATTTGCTCCTGACATTTAAGTATCTACACGCACATCTTGTCTACAACATGTGTGTGGTTTCTCTTAAACGACAAATATAACACATGTGTGTTTCCTATTACCATTTGCATATAAGCAATGCCATGTTTAGTATTTTACTATAGGTACAGAATTACAGGGTTTGGTGTGGGAAACAGTCATAATACCTTCCATTTTTTTGGACCAAGAGACAAGTTCCACACTTCCTGAAACATTTTTTGCACCGCAACTCAGATGGTAAAAAATTACCTTCTATTACCACTAGGCACACAGATACGGAACAATAAATGCTAGCTATTTTAATAAAATGTGTGGACATCAAACCAGAAATTTCATTTTTGGATTATCAACCCCTGCATTAGCGTGTCACTATGAAGTCTATATTCTTTACATCTCTAGATGCACACACCTGTGTTTGCTCCGCTTGTGTCGGTCTTTTGTTGATAGAATTTTGAGCTATATTGTACCACTCTACCCGCCACTATACCCGCCACTCTACCCGCCACTATACCCGCCACTATACCCACCACTATACCCACCACTATACCCGCCACTCTACCCGCCACTCTACCCGCCACTCTACCCGCCACTCTACCCGCCACTCTACCCGCCACTCTACCCGCCACTCTACCCGCCACTCTACCCGCCACTCTACCCGCCACTCTACCCGCCACTCTACCCGCCACTCTACCCGCCACTCTACCCGCCAATCTACCCGCCAATCTACCCGCCACTCTACCCGCCACTCTACCCGCCACTCTACCCGCCACTCTACCCGCCACTCTACCCGCCACTCTACCCGCCACTCTACCCGCCACTCTACCCGCCACTCTACCCGCCACTCTACCCGCCACTCTACCCGCCACTCTACCCGCCACTCTACCCGCCACTCTACCCGCCACTCTACCCGCCACTCTACCCGCCACTCTACCCGCCACTCTACCCGCCACTCTACCCGCCACTCTACCCGCCACTCTTCCCGCCACTCTTCCCGCCACTCTTCCCGCCACTCTACCCGCCACTCTACCCGCCACTCTACCCGCCACTCTACCCGCCACTCTACCCGCCACTCTACCCGCCACTCTACCCGCCACTCTACCCGCCACTCTACCCGCCACTCTACCCGTCACTCTACCCGCCACTCTTCCCGCCACTCTTCCCGCCACTCTTCCCGCCACTCTACCCGCCACTCTACCCGCCACTCTACCCGCCACTCTACCCGCCACTCTACCCGCCACTCTACCCGCCACTCTACCCGCCACTCTACCCGCCACTCTACCCGCCACTCTACCCGCCACTCTACCCGCCACTCTACCCGCCACTCTACCCGCCACTCTACCCGCCACTCTACCCGCCACTCTACCCGCCACTCTACCCGCCACTCTACCCGCCACTCTACCCGCCACTCTACCCGCCACTCTACCCGCCACTCTACCCGCCACTCTACCCGCCACTCTACCCGCCACTCTACCCGCCACTCTACCCGCCACTCTACCCGCCACTCTACCCGCCACTCTACCCGCCACTCTACCCGCCACTCTACCCGCCACTCTACCCGCCACTCTACCCGCCACTCTACCCGCCACTCTACCCGCCACTCTACCCGCCACTCTACCCGCCACTCTACCCGCCACTCTACCCGCCACTCTACCCGCCACTCTACCCGCCACTCTACCCGCCACTCTACCCGCCACAGGCACGTACACTGTCGTGTACACACACATACACACACATAATACACTTTACAAAAATACTTACATTTTCAAATGCACACACACAAATACTTACATTTTCAAATGCACACACACAAATACTTACATTTTCAAATGCACACACACAAATACTTACATTTTCAAATGCACACACATACAAATACTTACATTTTCAAATGCACACACATACAAATACTCACACTTTCAAATGCACACACACAAATACTTACATTTTCAAATGCACACACATACAAATACTTACATTTTCAAATGCACACACACAAATACTTACATTTTCAAATGCACACACACAAATACTTACATTTTCAAATGCACACACACAAATACTTACATTTTCAAATGCACACACACAAATACTTACATTTTCAAATGCACACACACAAATACTTACATTTTCAAATGCACACACATACAAATACTTACATTTTCAAATGCACACACATACAAATACTTTCACTTTCAAATACACACACGAATAAAAAATACACTTTCAAATACACACACACACGCAAAAATACTTACACTTTCAAATACACACACACGCAAAAATACTTACACTTTCATATACCCACACACAAAAATACTTACACTTTCAAATACCCACACACAAAAATACTCACACTTTCAAATACCCACACAAAAATACTCGCACTTTCAAATACCCGCACAAAAATACTCACACTTTCAAATACCCGCACAAAAATACTCGCACTTTCAAATACCCGCACAAAAATACTCACACTTTCAAATACCCACACACAAAAATACTCACACACAAATATACTCACACACAAAAATACTCACACTTTCAAATACCCACACACAAAAATACTCACACACAAATATACTCACACACAAAAATACTCACACACAAATATACTCACACACAAAAATACTCACACTTTCAAATACCCACACAAAAATACTCACACTTTCAAATACCCGCACAAAAATACTCGCACTTTCAAATACCCACACACACGCGCGCACACACATATGAACACACCCAGCCTAGCTTGTGTGCAGCTTCAAAGTTCCGTTCCCGTTTTGATATGTTGGTGTCAAACTTAACTTAGATTTGTTTCTAGCTTTAAGTTACCGTAACTTAACTACTAAGTTCTCCTAACTCCTTCTGAGTTAAACTGCATGCCTCTCCTCCGCTGTTTGAATTGTTTGTTGTTTGCCCTATATATGTTTTTGAAAGTTACACCGGCTGGTAGCTATGTAGTGTCCGCCCCAGTGTCATCTAAAGCAATTTTCTTATTTTTGTAGGCATAAGCGATACAAAATGATGCAAAATTCCTCATGATTTGCGAGTCACTTATTGGTTTAAATTTTTATTGTGTAGAGGTTGTAGTAATTGAGGTAATCCTGATTACTGATAGCCTATTTACCAGCTGTGAACTTAGGCCTACCTACCAAGATATTTATGAACTTAGGCCTACCTACCGAGATATTTATGAACTTAGGCCTACCTACCGAGATATTTATGAACTTAGGCCTACCTACCAAGATATTTATGAACTTAGGCCTACCTACCAAGATATTTATGAACTTAGGCCTACCTACCGAGATATTTACGAATTTAGGCCTACCTACCAAGATATTTATGAACTTAGGCCTACCTACCAAGATATTTATGAACTTAGGCCTACCTACCGAGATATTTATGAACTTAGGCCTACCTACCGAGATATTTATGAACTTAGGCCTACCTACCGAGATATTTATGAACTTAGGCCTACCTACCAAGATATTTATGAACTTAGGCCTACCTACCGAGATATTTACGAATTTAGGCCTACCTACCGAAATATTTATGAACTTAGGCCTACCTACCGAAATATTTATGAACTTAGGCTTACCTACCGAGATATTTATGAACTCAGGCCTACCTACCGAGATATTTATGAATTTAGGCCTACGCACCGAAAGATTTTTCTTAAAAAAGTCTACAGAATTTCACGCCATGTTCCAAAAAGTCTTTCGTTTTAACCCTCAGCCAGCTGGTACTTGTACCCCCAGCTGGTACTTGTACCCCCAGCTGGTACTTGTACCCAAACGCATCTGGTATTATCGCAGTACCACCCACACTGTCCCACCACCTGACCCTCCCACCGACATTCCCACCGACCCTCCCACCGACCCCTAGCCGAGCGGCGCTGGCAGCTGATCAATACTGGCTGACGCTGACGGATTCATCCTGCTGACGCTGACGGATTTATCCTGCTGACGCTGACGGATTTATCCTGCTGACGCTGACAGATTTATCCTGCTGACGCTGACGGATTTATCCTGCTGACGCTGACAGATTTATTCTGCTGACGCTGACAGATTTATTCTGCTGACGCTGACGGATTTATCCTGCTGACGCTGATGGATTTATCCTGCTGACGCTGACGGATTTATCCTGCTGACGCTGACGGATTTATACTGTTGACGCTGACGGATTTATCCTGCTGACGCCGGCCTATTTATCCTGCTGACGCTGGCGGATTTAGTCCCGCTGAGGCTGACAGCAAAGCCAGCCCCCTGAAACAATACAACACATGGTACAATGCACAATACAACACATGGTACAATGCACAATACAACACATGGTACAATGCACAATACAACACATGGTACAATGCACAATACAACACATGGTACAATGCACAATACAACACATGGTACAATGCACAATACAACACACGGTACAATGCACAATACAAAACATGGTACAATGCACAATACAAAACATGGTACAATGCACAATACAAAACATGGTACAATGCACAATACAAAACATGGTACAATGCACAATACAAAACATGGTACAATGCACAATACAAAACATGGTACAATGCACAATACAAAACATGGTACAATGCACAATACAAAATATGGTACAATGCACAATACAAAACATGGTACAATGCACAATACAAAATATAGTACAATGCACAATACAAAATATAGTACAATGCACAATACAACACATGATGCCATGCGCAATACAACACATGATGCAATGCGCAATACAACACATGATGCAATGCGCAATACAACACATGATACAATACACAATGCAATAAATACTATACTAAATCTATATTCTGGGCATCACTCACTTGGTCCTGAAAAGCAGTATTAAGGCAGAGTTTAATGCGAGTATTTACCTCAGTTATCCAGAGTAATGAACATTGTAGTTCAAACAGCACAAATACTGCTAATTTTACCAGTTTACATCCTTATTACTGTCCCATACTGAGCGCAATACAGCTAATACTTTGTCATATACCCAATACTATCAGTAATTAGATGCAATACAACTAACACTTTGTCATATACCCAGCACTATCAGTAATTAGATGCAATACAGCTAAAACCAACTATGTTTGCTGGTCTATAATCCTGAAATGTAGCATCAGTTGTGCTTCTACAGAATATTTTAGGAAATATTCACTACCAGCGAAGCTGATACCACCAAAACTTGATACTAGATCAGCTAATACCACTAAGTACTTAGTACTAGATCAGCTGATGCTTCTAGGCACTTCGCAATAGATCAGCTGTTACTATGAAGTACTTGAAACTAGATCAGCTCAGCGGTAGGTACTAGTGTAATTGATGGTACCAGGCCTGGAAGAGATTCGTAACTCGTGGAAGAGACTCATAACTAGCTTTTCACCAAGTTTTCTTATTTTTCACTAGACTTCATTTGAACGAATCCCACATTAACTTCAATCAACATCGAGATCATTACGGAATTTAGTGCTGAGCAGCTCGCGTATTCACGCTTCCGACGCGCTGTTGCAATGAAGATGAACGGATCTTTACTATCACCTGCAGCGTCCTGATGAAAATCTTCTTACCAATCTCGAAACTGCTCCAATGTCTCAAGAGAAACGCCCATTGACTCTGAAAAGTGACCTGAACGACGCTCAAGATATCTCTCCACCCGTCGGAAACATCAAAGAAGAAATTCTCAGCCATCTGGCGACGTCAGCTGTTTCCAGAGAGCTATGGCGAACTTCGGGAGTTGACGTCTATCTCGTCAGCAAAATCTGAAACAAAGGACGAGCTGCGAACAATGAAAGCATCGTGTTCCTCAGTTTAATTTTTCACGCTCTACCAGAGCCGACCTGTACTCAACTTCTGCTGGTGAATTATCTCTGTAATAATTTGAATCTGTAATTGTCTGTACTTGTTCTAGGCTGTACTTTTGGCAAGCTGTATCTGTGATAGGTTGCACCTATTATACGCTGCATACTCGCATATATGTGTCAAGCTGTATTTTCTGTGTACCAAACGCAAATTTACGAACGATTGCTGAAATCTCTAACCCTATGCTTTTATTGCCAATGTGAATCGATGCTAATATTGTGAAGCTGATGTTAATATAGTGGCTTCATGTCAATATATTTTTCTTAATGCGCTTGAAAGTAAGTTTGTCTCATTCTTCGGTGAAGAACGTAAGTTTGCTATGCTTTAATGCTGTTTGGAATGAACTGTCCTTATATCTCGATGTTTCATTCCCTCTCTGAAGAGTGTCTCATATTTAACCTCTTTTAAGTATGTCTATTTTGTTTTTGGAGAATGTAAGTTGGGTGTGTACCTTTTCCTCTTTACAGAGCGTCGAGTCTATTATTTACTGACTTTCTCACTTGTTTGTATTTATTGCAAAGACATTGACGCTCGCTTGGAAGAGAACAAATGTTTCATTTCTTCCGTGTCTCACGTCAATTGTACTAGAGGATGGCAGCAAATCTTAATCGTGGTTTTAATCATTCTTGATCGTCAGTATTTTTGCACTTGGTCTTGCTCTTAGACCACTTCATGTGTTTAATCTTGAACTTGCTCTTGGACCATATTGCGTCCTTGTTCTTGGTCTAGCTCTGACAATCGTTTTTTGTTCATGGTCTTCAACACGGACTATGCTATTTCCTTACTCTTGGACCATACCATTTCCTTTCTGTAGGTTTGCTCTTCGGACTGTTCTATTTTTTGCCAGGACCATTTCATTTCCGTGCTATTGGTTTGGCTCTCTAGCCATGCCATTTCTTTGCTCTTTCTCATAGACCATGCCATTTCCAATGTTACGCGCCGACTTCTCTTCACTGTCCGAATTCGCTTTCAATTTTCACCGGTGGTCTCCAACCAGAATCTCCCGCTGGTTATTCAACGTGTCTGCATTTTACGAACTTGATGCTCTCTCGATACCTGCGCCTTGTTTTTCTATCAACCCCTGTGAACAGGTCTCATTTATTAGCCCAAATGTCTGGACCGCCATTTGAAGCTAGCTGTTCTTGGACTAACGTACTTTACGATGCAAGTAAGAGATGTAAGACAGGACTATATTCTTGGACTTTTGACTAGAGGAGTCCTGGTCTTTTCACTACAAGGCATTTGACTCGTGGACCTTTTGACTCGTGGACCTTTTGACTCGTGGACCTTTTGACTCGTGGACCTTTTGACTCGTGGACCTTTTGACTCGTGGACCTTTTGACTCGTGGACCTTTTGACTCGTGGACCTTTTGATTCGTGGACCTTTTGACTCGTGGACCTTTTGACTCGTGGACCTTTTGACTCGTGGACCTTTTGACTCGTGGACCTTTTGACTCGTGGACCTTTTGACTCGTGGACCTTTTGACTCGTGGACCTTTTGACTCGTGGACCTTTTGACTCGTGGACCTTTTGACTCGTGGACCTTTTGACTCGTGGACCTTTTGACTCGTGGACCTTTTGACTCCTGTACCCTTGACTAGAGCACGGCTGGCTCCTCTGTCACAGGCCATCGACGTGTGGACCGGCGTGTGCCTCACGTTCGTGTTCGGGGCGCTGCTGGAGTTCGCGTTAGTGAACTACGCCTCGCGCTCTGACAAGCACCGCGAGAAAATGAAAGACAAGATCAAGGAGTGGGAAGTGGAGCACCAGGCCGCACTCCAGGCCCAGATGGAGCAGGTGGAGCATGGCAATGCTGGGGACGCCCACTCCGCCTTTGCGATGGTGAGCAGAGCCCTTGGAATGCGCAAACTGATGGTGGGTGTAAACCAACCTCGTGTAGGATGCAGTAACACTGATAGTGATCCCGGTCATCCCGAAGTAGTGATAATAGCGAGAGGTAAATGGCAGTTCATAGGGATAATGGTGAGAGCAAAATCATTGTCCTTTGGGATAATGGTGAGAGCTAAATCATTGTCCATTGGGATAATAGTGGAAGGTAATGGCAGTTCAGTGATAATGGTGAGGGGAAGTTGTTGTTTTGGCAGAAAGTGGCGTTTGCTTTTTTTGCGTATATTTGAATTTTACTTCTGTAAGTTTCATCCGTTCGTTTTAATTACGATGTCCAGACTTTTAATGCTGCTAATCTACAAGGTAACCAAAAAAGTTCTATCCATTTTTTGATTATTCATCGAATGAAGTTGAAATGCGTACGCAATGCGTGTAGCAATTGTTTTCACGTCCGGACAGCGAAATAAAACACGCTCACAACCAATAAACTCGTTTTGTGCAGCACTTCCCAAACTTGAGCTTTTGATATTTGCGTGTCTCGAGCTTTAGTCAGCATTGGAAAAGCCTTGATATACTGGCATCTTCCTGCAGCAAGTTTTGAGTTACACAATTTTGCGAGAAAGTTGAAAAAGTTCGTTAAAAGTGAGTGCGAAAGATATCTCCTCAAGGTTCGCAGAAATCATTCTATCGATTGCAGGAATGCATGCTTAGTTTTCTCAATTTTTTTTGCTTGCCAGGTTGGTTCCTTCATGGAGTATATTTATCTATATGTTTTCACTGCTGGCATCGCTGTTCCATTGAGATTCGTTTTGTCCTTTACTTTATAAACAGAGTACACCGAACCATATAAAATAAAAACTTTGTTTTTCTTGACGAATGGTTACTAATACAACCGAACAATCTGAAATTAAAACAGATTGTGCCTTGACATTCTCCGTAACCTGAGGCTGTCTGAAGATCGTGAAAAAATTCCGTTAATTTGTTGTGATGGAATTCGTACCCTCTTTATTAATGCGTTGCTGCACAGCACCTCAAGCAGCAAAAATGAACTTTTTGTTACACTTTAGGGGCGCCTACAGCTTTTTACACTTTTTACACTTTTCAAAAGTGTTACACTTTTCGACATTTGTTATCCTTTTTCATAAATTCGGGAGCTTGCAGCCCTTGTTTCATCTTTATGCATCTACAGCCCATATCTACACAACCTCGGCTGACAATAGCCCTTACCTCTACACTTTCTGGTGTATCCCTACGCCTTTTGGTGCCTACAGCCCTTATACTTGCACCTTCTAGTACCTGCACCTCTTATCTCTACACCCTTTCAGGACTACAGCCCTTGTTCTTACATCTTCGTGTAATTGTTATCCTGATTCAAATACTTTCAGGCGCCTGCAACTCTTCTCCACACCCTTTATGGCATCTGTAATCCTTATCCTCACACTTTAGGATGCCTGAACTCCTTATTGCTTCGTTTAAGGACACATGCAACCCATATCTGATCCTTATTCAATCGAGTGCATTATTCATTATTATTTTTATTATTATTATTATCATTATTATTATTTAAGACTTCTGTAACCTTCTCTTTACGCCTGTGAGATGTTTCTACCTTTCTGGCGCGTACGGCACACCGTGTTCCATTCGTGCCTTCGTTTTTCCTGTCTCCATATTTTCGTGTTTTCTTAATTTGCCCCGTCTTCACGTTTCCGTGTCTTTGTGTTCTCCTAACTTCATGCTTTTGTGTTTTCGTGTCTTCATGCTTTTGTGTTTTCGTGTCTCCATGCTTTCGTGATTTCGTGTCTTCATGCTATTGTGTCATCGTGTTTTCCTGTCTCCGTATTTTCCTTTCTTCATGCTTTCGGGCCTACGTATTGTCCTGTTTCCATAGTTTCCTGTCTATTTTTTTTCCTATTCCAACTTCAACTCTTCATGTTTCTCTGCTTTCGTGCAAACGTATCCTCCGGCTTTGATGTTTTCGTGCTCTCGTATTTTTTAACCTCAACTCGAATTCGTGTACCCAAGTCTCTGTAGCCGCTGCCTTGGCCTGCTCACCCGGCCTCGTGTCGCCATAGCTCGTTTTTCTCCAGAACATTAGAGTAGCTTTACAAGTACAGGGTGCGACGGTCAATCCTGCATTTTTGAGAGGGCTGTGGAAGCCTAAAAATGCAGGATTGACTGCCGCACCCTGTCTTTCGATCCCGTTCTTAGATGGATGGGGCCTCTCACTGTCAGTCCTGCCTGCCACCCTCTCTCTTTTTGTATAATTCGAGACCGTCAACTGTCAACGCTGCTTGACAGTCGACTTTCAACTCTATTTGACAGTCGACTTTCAACTCTATTTGACAGTCGACTTTCAACTCTATTTGACAGTCGACTTTCAACTCTATTTGACAGTCGACTTTCAACTCTATTTGACAGTCAACTGCCAACGCTGCTTAACAGTCGACTTTCAACTCTACTTGACCATCAACTGTCAACGCTGCTTGACAGTCAACTGTCAATGTTGCTTGACCTCTGACAGTCAACTGTCAATGTTGCTTGACGTACCCTCTTTTATAATTAAATAGTTAAATGTCGCTTCCTCCTTTTACTGTATCCTAATGGAGAAGTTTGTGAAGGTAGTCACCGTCAGTGTTGCTTGCATCCTTTCGTGTCTAGTGTTTAAGAAGTTAGTGGTCCTTGACACACATTAGTTTTAGATCAGTAATTACTAAGGAAGAATCTCATGTGTAATTGCAGATAAGAATTATTGTTGAACATGATTAAATTTCTTTGAACAGCAAATGAGTGTTAAGCCTAGGGTATATCTATACGGGATCCTATGCGGGAACACACCCTGTGCATAGACTCTGTGTTCCCTTAGGTCGGTACTAAATGGTGCCTTCATTCACTCATAATTGATCCATATCAATCAATTAGAGAATAACTATAGATATTTTTTTCATAGAGTGCGTTAATGGAGAACAATCCTTCAGAATATCCAGGCAAATAGGGACTCTTCGGTGACCTGCAAGCTGTTCATGAAGTCGTGGTGCAATTTGAACTTGCTGTAGCTTTAAAACTATACACGGTAAAAACAAACGGTGAAAGGTCTTAGAAACAAGAAGAATTTTACTTGAGAATTTATTTGTTGCCGCCTTCATTAGCTACGCATAGGGTAACTTTGCGATTTTTGATAGGGTAACGTGAAGGGAAGGGTAGGTGGGGTGGAGGGAAGGGTGGGGAGGGTGGAGGGAAGGGTAGGTGGGGTGGAGGGAAGGGAAGGTGGGGTGGAGGGAAGGGAAGGTGGGGTGGAGGGAAGGGAAGGTGGGGTGGAGGGAAGGGAAGGTGGGGTGGAGGGAAGGGTAGGTGGGGTGGAGGGAAGGGTAGGTGGGGTGGAGGGAAGGGTAGGTGGGGTGAAGGGAAGGGTAGGTGGGGTGGCGGGAAGGGTAGGTGGGGTGGAGGGAAGGGAAGGTGGGGTGGAGGGAAGGGTAGGTGGGATGGAGGGAAGGGTAGGTGGGATGGAGGGAAGGGTAGGTGGGGTGGAGGGGTCATTTGAATATGAAGAGGTGAGGGCTTTTGTAACCACATTCAAGTGAGGGGGCAAAGGCTTGGGTAGTGAGTGGGGAGGGGTGACTGGAGTGGGGAGGCGTGACTGGAGTGGGGGGGAGTGACTGGAGTGGGGAGGAGTGACTGGAGTGGGGAGGCGTGACTGGAGTGGGGAGGCGTGACTGGAGTGGGGAGGCGTGACTGGAGTGGGGAGGCGTGACTGGAGTGGGGTGGAGTGACTGGAGTGGGGAGGAGTGACTGGAGTGGGGAGGGGTGACTGGAGTGGGGAGGCGTGACTGGAGTGGGGAGGCGTGACTGGAGTGGGGAGGCGTGACTGGTGTGGGGAGGCGTGACGAGTGGGGAGGCGTGACTGGAGTGGAGAGGCGTGACTGGAGTGGAGAGGCGTGACTGGAGTGGAGAGGCGTGACTGGAGTGGGGAGGAGTGACTGGAGTGGGGAGGAGTGACTGGAGTGGGGAGGAGTGACTGGAGTGGGGAGGCGTGACTGGAGTGGGGAGGCGTGACTGGAGTGGGGAGGCGTGACTGGAGTGGGGAGGAGTGACTGGAGTGGGGAGGAGTGACTGGAGTGGGGAGGGGTGACTGGAGTGGGGAGGCGTGACTGGAGTGGGGAGGCGTGACTGGAGTGGGGAGGCGTGACTGGTGTGGGGAGGCGTGACGAGTGGGGAGGCGTGACTGGAGTGGGGAGGCGTGACTGGAGTGGAGAGGCGTGACTGGAGTGGAGAGGCGTGACTGGAGTGGAGAGGCGTGACTGGAGTGGGGAGGCGTGACTGGAATGGAAATGCTACCCGCGTGGGAAATGCGATTTCGATGGAGTGTGGTCGCAGGGAAGAGCAAGATTAGAGTGGAGAATATGATTTTTAGAAAAAGGGAAACTAGAGTGTGAAATATGATAAGAAAGATGGAAATTAGAGCGGAGAGTATGATGAGATAGATGGAAATTAGAGTGGGGAGTATGATGAGATGGAGGGAAATTAGAGTGGGGAATATGATTAGATAGAGGGAAATAAGAGTGGGAAATATGATGAGATAGA
The DNA here is from genome assembly GCA_030386875.1 of Morinoia aosen. Classification (NCBI taxonomy): domain Eukaryota; kingdom Metazoa; phylum Arthropoda; class Malacostraca; order Amphipoda; family Talitridae; genus Morinoia; species Morinoia aosen. The sequence continues at coordinate 28,496,870 of CM059570.1, read as the reverse complement.
GGGAAATTAGAGTGGGGAGCATGATGAGATAGAGGGAATTAGAGTGGGGAATATGATGAGAGTTGCACAGAAGGCAATTAACTCTGACGCTCGGTCTAGTACTGAAGTGCTCGGACGAAATCAACTTGAAGTTGAGCTAAATATATCGTTAATGGTTCTATATTGCTTACGGCGCTGCCTGCATCAAAGTTTTGCTTGGTGCTGCTCTACGTACCTAATTGGATATTCAATATGTAACTGGTAGAACTTACTTTATTTAGGTGAATTATTGTTTTTGAATTTAGCGCCGACTCCTGTATGTGCACACTACTTTTTACATTATCCCTCCAAACCGATTACTTGTGAATGCAGATTTGTGTCTATGTGTACATTATCGTGCTCTTTCTACTTTAAATTACTTCGTTTTACTGTAATAATTGTGCTCTCAAATTATGGGTCCGAATAAATTTGAGCTACTTCCACTTACTGCACTGAACATGCTTTTAAATGATCAAATTATGCTTCTAAATTATAAAATTATGCTCTCGAATAATTAAGTTATGTTCGTAAATTCCTATTAATACATTTAAATTAAATTGGTTCAACTAATTTCGAACGTATCATTCGATTCCGTTATGCGACTTACGCTCGCTTTTTTGTCCCATTTGTTGGGCAGAAACCACTTGTGTCCCGCCACAACGGGGGGATGGGGGGCCCAGGGGGGGCTGTGGCAGGGGACAAGTCCCAGCCCTGCCAAGTTCACCTGACCCAGACCCGCACCAACTGTTGCCGCAGCTGGCTCTCCAAATTCCCGACCCGCAGCAAGAGGATTGACGTCATCTCTCGCATCATCTTCCCCATGGTGTTCGCCTTCTTCAACCTGGCGTACTGGAGCACCTACCTTTTCACCGAGGAGGAAGATCAGACCCCCAAGCCCAAATAAGCGATAGGCCTACCTGAAAACCTGCCCTCTGCTTTGACGATACCTGAAAAAGCTGATGGGTCTTCTATTTCCTCTGGAAAATGGTTCTTTGTCGAGTTAGAAAGAAATAGGGAAAATAGAAAAGTGGTATCAGCTACTATGGGCAATTAGACCCACTTGAAAAACTGCTTTTCGATTTTGCGATGCCTGATGAAGCTGCTGGGTCGTTTATTTCCTCGGAAAAATGGTTATTTATTGAGTTACGTAGATATGAGGGAAAACAGAAAGTGGCATCAGCTACAATGGACTATTAGACCTACTTGAAAAACTGCCCTGCGGTTTACACGATGTCTGATGAAATAGCTGGGTAAAATTTTTGTCGGAAAAATGGTTCTCCATCGAGTTTGAAAGAGATATGGGAAACAATAAGGTTGCATCAGCTACAATGGGCAATTAGATCCACTTGAAAATTCACTCTCCGGTTTTGCGATGCCTGATAAAGCTGCTGGGTCAATTTTTTCTCGGAAACACGTTTCTCTATCGAGTTACAGAGAAATAAGGAATAATAAGAATAAGATAAGATTATAGGAATCTTATACTGTGGTTGGATGATAGGGTAATCAGAAGTGGCCTACGGCTTGTTTCGTGGCCTAGAAGCTCATAGCGTTACGTTAAAATAAACCTAGAGTAGTGAATGCATCCTTAGTGAGAAATTTGGGCGACGCTCCTGCCTGTATGCGGACTCTTGTTTTGTGAACTTAGCATGCAGAGGCTCAGTTTATTACTACTGTTATTATTGTCTACATACATGAAGAAAATATGTGAAAACCATGCTTTTGATTCCATCTTTAAGGCATAGTGTAATTTAGAATATACGAATACATGGTGTAGTTTGTTTTAGGATGTCCATGGTATAGTCTGTTTCAGGATGTCCATGGCATTGTCTGCTTTCGATTTGCTCGGATCTTTGTCTTGGAGCAGCATCTTGAGATGTTAATTTGCATAATTTCTTTGGAACCGTATCTTGGATCAGTATCTAGAAACAACAAAAAGCAGACAAACAATTCAACGACATTTGCTCAAAAGTCAACACTCATTCCGCCCAATCCTACCTTCACGGATTGATTGCATTTGTTACAGGCGCCTCTGATAGGCCTAAGATTAAACCTGAATTCCTGGCAACAGTGGCAGTTCTGGTGCCATTTTTGCCACCATAGTGGCACCTACCAAATCGTTAAGGCCGGTTTACACGATCATTGAGTGCGCGCGTGAACAGTGAAATGAGGCGCAAGCCCCGCCCACTTGCTCTCGCTTCAGGCGCATTTATGTACTTGCTCAATGACAGTGGGGCTGTAATGACACTGACAAGCTCTGGCCAGCGCTATGAAAACGAGTATAGTCCGCATTTTAATTGAGCAGTAAATGCGCCTGAAGCGAGAGCAAGTGGGCGGGGCTTGCGCCTCTCTTCACTGCTCACGCCTCTCTTCACTGCTCACGCGTGCACTCAATGATCGTGTAAACAGGCCGTTAAAGGGGTAGCAGTTGTTCGAGATTCGAAAAGTCGGACGGTGATGTGACGTTTAATGATCGATGAGACGTCAAAATAATCTTGTCCCCATACGACTCTTCCGTTCTGAACTCTGATTGGCTCATTAGACTTACGAGACGTCCTCGTGATAAGTGCTGATTGACTCATTAGACTCGAGTGACGTCCTCGTGATAAGTGCTGATTTGCTCATTACATTCATTTGAACTCTAGTGCTGATTGGCTCATCAGACTCACGTGATGTCCTCATGATAAGTGCTGATTGGCTCATTAGACTCACGTGACGTCCTCGTGATCAGAGCTGATTGGCTTGTTTGACTCGTGTGACCTCCTCGTGCTGAGAGCTGATTGGCTGATTGGTTAGAAGCTACCCCCAAAGGTCTCGTTCCAATTATACTTAAGGCAAGTCTCGTCAATTGTAGAAATCTTTTGCTTCTAATGCGCTAGACCTGGCATATTTAAAGCAGTATTTCAATTAGATAAATTGCTCTGTGAAATTATCGATTTATCATCGTGTTATTTGTTAATAATGAAAAATATATTGTACTTGTAACAGCACTTAGTAGGTTGATCTCTAATTTAGAATTATTTATTCTCGAAATTTTAATTAATTAGTAGATAATACTGTACTAATATCGTGGTTTTTAAAAAGGAGAAAAGCGAAACCTTCGATAAAATTCCTTAATGAGGGTACACTCAACATACAACTACACACTACCCCACTCTAATGATGCCAAAATCAACCAGCGCGATTTTTGTGCATAAAACATCTGTAAGCGAAATAAAGAAATAATTTCTTCGTGAAATAAATGTGTATTCTGTATTGAAATACGCATACAAACTCTCATGAAATAGGCATTCATACATTCTGTAACAGAGTACATACCACGGTAGAGGAAACAAGGTAGGGTTATTTCTATGGGAGAAAACACACCTCCTCTTGTTCGGCTAGCCAATAGAAAGGCTTTATTTCAAACAAACTTTATGACGTCACCAAAACGCCATGTCGTTAGGCCAATAGTGGAGCCAGATTAGGGGGGTAACAGTGCTATCAGATGCAATATGAGCGCTGCTATTGGTTCGTTGACGTGACGTCAGCAAAACTACACCGCCAACGAAAAAAGGACTAGTTTGACCCTACCTTGTTTCCTCTACCGTGATACATACTCTAATAAAATAGACACACGTACTCTGATGATATGAGCGAACATGCTTTAATGATATAGATAATTTTGCATTGCAGAAATATATATAGTAGATGTATCGCTTGTAGAGGTGATTGTGATTATTGTGTCGGCTGTTGATATGTTACTATATATACTTACATGCTCTAGTGCTTACTTTTTGTGTTTGTTTGTGTGTTATGTGTGTGGCGGGGTGTGTTGGCGTGTGGGGGGTGTGTTGGCGTGTGGCGGGGTGTGCTGATGTATGGCGGGGTGTGCTGGTGTATGGCGGGGTGTGCTGGTGTGTGGCGGGGTGTGTTGGTGTGTGGCGGGGTGTGTTGGTGTGTGGCGGGGTGTGTTGGTGTGTGGCGGGGTGTGTTGGTGTGTGGCGGGGTGTGTTGGTGTGTGGCGGGGGGGGGGGGTTGGCGTGTGGCGGGGTGTGTGGGTGTATGGCGGGGTGTGTTGGTGTGTGGCGGGGTGTGTTGGTGTGTGGCAGGGTGTGTTGGTGTGTGGCGGGGTGTGTTGGTGTGTGGCGGGGTGTGTTGGTGTGTGGCGGGGGGGGTTGGCGTGTGGCGGGGTGTGTGGGTGTATGGCGGGGTGTGTTGGTGTGTGGCAGGGTGTGTTGGTGTGTAGCAGGGTGTGTTGTTGTGTGGCGGGGTGTGTTGTTGTGTGGCGGGGTGTGTTGGTGTATGGCGGGGTGTGTTGGTGTGTGGCGGGGTGTGTTGGTGTGTGGCGGGGTGTGTTGGCGTGTGGCGGGGTGTGTTGGCGTGTGAGGGGTGTGTTGGCGTGTGGCGAGGTGTGTGGGTGTATGGCGGGGTGTGTTGGTGTGTGGCGGAGTGTGTTGGTGTGTGGGGGGGTGTGTTGGCGTGTGGCGGGGTGTGTTGGCGTGTGGGGGTGTGTGTTGGCGTGTGGCGGGGTGTATAGGTGTATGGCGGGGTGTGTTGGTGTGTGGCGGGGTGTGTTGGTGTGTGGCGGGGTGTGTTGGTGTGTGGCGGGGTGTGTTGGTGTGTGGCGGGGTGTGTTGGTGTGTGGCGGGGTTTGTTGGTGTGTGGCGGGGTGTGTTGGTGTGTGGCGGGGTGTGCTGGTGTGTGGCGGGGTGTGTTGGCGTGTGGCGGGGTTTGTGGATGTGTGGCGGGGTTTGTGGGTGTGTGGCGGGGTGTGTTGGCGTGTGGCGGGGTGTGTTGGCGTGTGGCGGGGTGTGTTGGTGTGTGGCGGGTGTGTTGGTGTGTGCCGAGGTGTGTTGGTGTGTGGCGAGGTGTGTTGGTTTGTGGCGGGGTGTGTTTGTGTGTGGCGGGGTGTGTTGGTGTGTGGCGGGGTGTGTTGGTGTGTGGCGGGGTGTGTTGGTGTGTGGCGGGGTGTGTTGGTGTGTGGCGGGGTGTGTTGGCGTGTGGCGGGGTGTATTGGTGTATGGCGGGGTATGTTGGTGTGTGGCGGAGTGTGTTGGTGTGTGGCGGAGTGTGTTGGTGTGTGGCGGAGTGTGTTGGTGTGTGGCGGAGTGTGTGGGTGTATGGCGGGGTGTGTGGGTGTATGGCGGGGTGTGTGGGTGTATGGCGGGGTGTGTGGGTGTATGGCGGGGTGTGTGGGTGTATGGCGGGGTGTGTGGGTGTATGGCGGGGTGTGTGGGTGTATGGCGGGGTGTGTGGGTGTATGGCGGGGTGTGTGGGTGTATGGCGGGGTGTGTGGGTGTATGGCGGGGTGTGTGGGTGTATGGCGGGGTGTGTGGGTGTATGGCGAGGTGTGTGGGTGTATGGCGGGGTGTGTGGGTGTATGGCGGGGTGTGTGGGTGTATGGCGGGGTGTGTGGGTGTAAGGCGGGGTGTGTGGGTGTATGGCGGGGTGTGTGGGTGTATTGCGGGGTGTATGGGTGTATGGCGGGGTGTGTGGGTGTATGGCGGGGTGTGTGGGTGTATGGCGGGGTGTGTGGGTGTATGGCGGGGTGTGTGGGTGTATGGCGGGGTGTGTTGGTGTATGGCGGGGTGTGTGGGTGTATGGCGGGGTGTGTTGGTGTGTGGCGGGGTGTGTTGGTGTGTGGCGGGGTTTGTTGGTGTGTGGCGGGGTGTGTTGGCGTGTGGCGGGGTGTGCTGGTGTGTGGCGGGGTGTGTTGGCGTGTGGTGGGGTTTGTGGGTGTGTGGCGGGGTTTGTGGGTGTGTGGCGGGGTGTGTTGGCGTGTGGCGGGGTGTGTTGGCGTGTGGCGGGGTGTGTTGGCGTGTTGCGGGGTGTGTTGGTGTGTGCCGAGGTGTGTTGGTGTGTGCCGAGGTGTGTTGGTGTGTGGCGAGGTGTGTTGGTTTGTGGCGGGGTGTGTTGGTGTGTGGCGGGGTGTGTTGGTGTGTGGCGGGGTGTGTTGGTGTGTGGCGGGGTGTGTTGGCGTGTGGCGGGGTGTATCGGTGTATGGCGGGGTATGTTGGTGTGTGGCGGAGTGTGTTGGTGTGTGGCGGAGTGTGTGGGTGTGTGGCGGAGTGTGTGGGTGTATGGCGGGGTGTGTGGGTGTATGGCGGGGTGTGTGGGTGTATGGCGGGGTGTGTGGGTGTATGGCGGGGTGTGTGGGTGTATGGCGGGGTGTGTGGGTGTATGGCGGGGTGTGTGGGTGTATGGCGGGGTGTGTGGGTGTATGGCGAGGTGTGTGGGTGTATGGCGGGGTGTGTGGGTGTATGGCGGGGTGTGTGGGTGTATGGCGGGGTGTGTGGGTGTATGGCGGGGTGTGTGGGTGTATGGCGGGGTGTGAGGGTGTATGGCGGGGTGTGTGGGTGTATTGCGGGGTGTGTGGGTGTATTGCGGGGTGTATGGGTGTATGGCGGGGTGTGTGGGTGTATGGCGGGGTGTGTGGGTGTATGGCGGGGTGTGTGGGTGTATGGCGGGGTGTGTTGGTGTATGGTGGGGTGTGTGGGTGTATGGCGGGGTGTGTTGGTGTGTGGCGGGGTGTGTTGGTGTGTGGCGGGGTGTGTTGGTGTGTGGCGGGATGTGTGGGTGTGTGGCGGGGTGTGTGGGTGTGTGCTTAGGTGACGATAGATATAGAGTATATAACAAATTCAGAACATTTATGGGTACTAAGTTCTATAGTGATGTTATCGAAGCATCAGCTGACACTAATGATGTTTGGATGATGAGAAATAGGCTTTATTACGTCGGTATTAAGTGAATTTGAAGATACACGTACAAGACCGAATAGCTACGTGAGTTTTGTTGTGTTTGTGTTTGGTGTATAGAGTACACATACAGGTGTTGCTCACACAGCTCTGTGTAGTGTCTTGCCAGCGCCTTCTGTGTAGTGACGCTTGTGTTGTGCTTGTGTAGATCTGTACAGCCATGTGTACTGTGTGGCACAGCTGTACAGCTGCTGTGAGCTGTGTGGCACAGCTGTACAGCTGCTGTGTTCTGTGTGGCACAGCTTTACAGCTGCTGTGTACTGTGTGGCACAGCTGTACAGCTGCTGTGTGCTGTGTGGCACAGCTGTACAGCTGCTGTGCTCTACAGCTATCAGTACATCTGCATTTAAATCCCCGTGCCGTCAACAAAAATAATCTATGATCCCTCAAAATCTCCCCGCTTTTTCCATTTCCCCTCATTTCCCCTCATTTCCCCTCACTTCCCCTCACTTTCCCTCACTTTCCCTCACTTTCCCTCACTTCCCCTCACTTTCCCTCACTTTCCCTTACTTTCCCTTCCCCCATTTCCCCTACCCTGTATTCCTTGCCTAACTTTTGAAATCAAAATTTATTTCTCAGAAACTTTACACCGGCCTGTAACACACCTTCTCTAACCCCGTCTCACTCCCCCCCCCTTCCCCACTCTCCCCCCCCCCCTTCCCCACTCTCCCCCACCCTCAGCTCTAAGTTACCGTGGCTACAACTTTTCTCCAAGGGGAAAAAAAATTCTTCTCCCGAGGCTTCGCTTTTGTTCAATCCCCACAACCCCCCCCCCCCATTTTTCATAGTGCTCTACCCCCCATTATCCCCTTCCCTAATGTCCTAACCCCTCCCCCTTCCTCCTTTCCTTCTTTCATGGCGGCCGCTCTAAGCTCACTCGAATAAAGTCTACGGAAACTGAAATGTGCTTTTCATTGTGTGCCTTTTTTGGGGGTACTTTGTACACCTCGTGCACTGTGTGTACACCACGTGCACTGTGTGTGCACCACGTGCACTGTGTGCACCACGTGCACTGTGTGTACACCTCGTGCACCGTGTGTACACCTCATGCACCGTGTGTACACCACGGCACCGTGTGTACATCACGAACACTCTGTGTACACCACGTGCACTGTGTGTACACCACGTTCGCTGAATGTACGCCACGTGCACTGTGTGTACACCACGTGCACTGTGTGTACACCACGTACACTCTGTGTACACCCCGTACACTTTGTACACCCCGTACACTCTGTACACCCCGTACACTCTGTGTACACCACGTACACTCTGTGTACACCACGTGCACTGTATTTACCACTACGCACACACAGTGCACAGTCAGCACTTGGTACTCTGCATTTAATTAAGAAAACAGTATTTCGTTTCGCCTAACATAGGGCGAAATTCAACTTCCTACTTTCAGTAACAACATACGGCGAAATTTAAACCTGGGTGTAAATTTTGGTATAAAATGGGTATTTATCTCGGTATAAAATTGACTTCGGGAGTAAGTATATAGCTTTGCTATCCGAAAGCCCATAGATGTAGGCACGGTTTTTAACACTAGCCGCTTCCCTTTCATTTTATTTTATATGATGCAAAAATTGTTCATTTGGGAAATATCTTTTTTTGCCGACATTTTGTGTTGCTCATTTCAAATGTCCAGAGACTAACAATTCCGTGTTATGTTCGACCTTGAAGATTTTTTGGAGTTTTTTTATCCCTAAATAGTTTGTTCTGAAAGTTTTTCTCCGTCTAATATTTTATCTTTTAGTTTTTCATTCATTCAATATCTTACCTTGAAATTTTTATTTTGTTAATTGTTTTACTTAGAAGATTTTCGTTCGCTAAATATGTTACCTAGGACTTTTTCTGCTTAATATTTTGCTTTGGGGTCTTTTTTAGTTTAATTTTCTGTTCTAGCAATTTTTCCTTTGTCTTATTTTCAGTGAATGAAGCCAATTCCCGAAAGGAAACCACCATTCCGCCTCCATGCGCTTCTTGGAACGGGAATGGCCGGTCGTGGACCTGGAATGGTCGGTAATTCTGGGAATGGTTCACGCTTCCCTAAATCCCGGTCTGGTTATCGAACTGCCAGCCCCGAGCGTTGCGGAGACAGCGTCTTAATCCCCACGGGGAATACAAATATTGTACAGTATTCAACACTTTGACTGCAACTACTAAATATTGAGTTCAATGGCAAACTCTCATTTGAAGTCGATTGTAGTAAGCTATTTTGAAAATTCCAAACATGAACTGGATCGTGCCCTCATTTTAGCTTTGATTAAGTATTTATGAAAATTGAGTTTGTAACTACTGGTCGGTCAGCAGCATTATGAAAATTACCTCCGTGTACCACCGGTAGCCCACGTCGCAGTCAAAGTGTTAAAGGTGTTAGTGCTCCCAGCAAAGATGTGAGGTCCCGAGCTAAAAGTAAGGTAAGGCTATTGTTGTAATAGAATAGGTTTTTTTGTTTTGTTACGGACCATCTTTTATTGGTTCACCGCTGTCTTGTTTTTCATCACCTACTACTTTTTGTTTCCATTTTTGTCTTGTTTCATGACCTTCCTTCCAGAAGTACCGTTTCTAAGCGAAAGTTATTTTGTGTGGAAACACACTTTGCGCATAGATTCTTCGTCCCTTAAACTCTGCACTTATTGATGCCTTCTTTCTTCCCCTCTTTGGAACACCTTTGTTGTGGTAAAAAAGAACTAAACTTACTTACCTAGTTTGATTTAAACAGAGCTCTATAGAAGCAGAATTCAGAAATACATTAGAGCTGAGTTAAGAGTACAATAGCCCTGAATTCATTACTGCGTCACAGCTGAATTACGAGCTGCATTGGAGTTGAATCCAGAACTATACAGGGGATGAAAGAGAGTGAAAACGAGGGCAATGAAAACGAGGGAAATAAAAACGAGGACAATAAAAACGAGGGGAATGAAAACAAGAGGAATGAAAACGAGGGGAATGAAAACGAGGGGAATGAAAACGAGGGGAATGAAAACGAGGGGAATGAAAACGAGGGGAATGAAAACGAGGGGAATGAAAACGAGGGGAATGAAAACGAGGGGAATGAAAACGAGGGGATTGAAAACGAGGGGAATGAAAACGAGGGTAATGAAAACGAGGGTAATGAAAACGAGGGTAATGAAAACGAGGGGAATGAAAACGAGGGTAATGAAAACGAGGGGAATGGAAACGAGGGAAATGAAAATGAGGGTAATGAAAATGAGGGTAATGAAAATGAGGGTAATGAAAATGAGGGAAATGAAAACGAGGGTAATGAAAACGGGGGGAATGAAGACGGGGGGAATGAAGACAGGGGGAATGAAGACAGGGGGAATGAAGACGGAGGGAATGAAGACGGGGGAATGAAGACGGGGGGAATGGAGACGGGGGGAATGGAGACGGGGGGAATGGAGACGGGGGGAATGGAGACGGGGGGAATGGAGACGGGGGGAATGGAGACGGGGGGAATGGAGACGGGGGGAATGGAGACGGGGGGAATGGAGACGGGGGGAATGGAGACGGGGGGGAATGGAGACGGGGGGGGGGAATGGAGACGGGGGGGGGGGAATGGAGACGGAGGGGGGGGGGAATGAAGACGGAGGGGGGGGGGGGATGGAGACGGGTGGGGGGAATGGAGACGGGGGGGAATGGAGACGGGGGGGGGGAATTGAGACGGGGGGGGGAATGGAGACGGGGGGGGAATGGAGACGGGGGGGGGGAATGGAGACGGGGGGGGGGGAATGGAGACGGGGGGGGGGAATGGAGACACGGGGGGGGGGGAATGGAGACACGGGGGGGGGGGAATGGAGACGGGGGGGGGGAATGGAGACACGGGGGGGGAATGGAGACACGGGGGGGGGAATGGAGACACGGGGGGGGAATGGAGACACGGGGGGGGAATGGAGACACGGGGGGGGAATGGAGACGGGGGGGGAATGGAGACGGGGGGGGGATGGAGACGGGGGGGGGGATGGAGACGGGGGGCGGAATGGAGACGGGGGGCGGAATGGAGACGGGGGGAATGGAGACGGGGGGAATGGAGACGGGGGGATTGAAATCGAGGGGAATGAAAACGAGGGGAATGGAAAAAAAGGAATTTCAGCTTTTTGCATCCGTATTCGCAGGTCAAGACTGTAGCCAGTATGATGCCGTGCCTGCTTCTGACGTGTTCCTTATCTAGCCGAATATTGAAGTCGGAAAATTGAGAGTTGTCGTAAATTTCAGCATTACCTAACAAGATCTATAAATATCTCTAGTCTTTAGAGGCTGTGCTGTCGAATTGTTGGAATCTTGAGCGAATGGAACATGGCTTGAATTTATTGCACACTTCTATAACGAATAGACGATTTTACTTTTTTGACCTTGTATCCTATATACTCAGAATACCGCCAGTTGTGCCCTGAAGCTGATCAGTCGTTTACCTCAATGAGCTTGTATCCTAGATACTCAAAATACCGCCAGTTGTGCCCTGAAGCTGATCAGTCGTTTACCTCAATGAGCTTGTATCCTATATACTCAGAATACCGCCAGTTGTGCCCTGAAGCTGATCAGTCGTTTACCTCAATGAGCTTGTATCCTAGATACTCAAAATACCGCCAGTTGTGCCCTGAAGCTGATCAGTCGTTTACCTCAATGAGCTTGTATCCTAGATACTCAAAATACCGCCAGTTGTGCCCTGAAGCTGATCAGTCGTTTACCTCAATGAGCTTCTATCCTAGATACTCAAAATACCGTCAGTTGTGCCCTGAAGCTGATCAGTCGTTTACCTCAATGAGCTTGTATCCTAGATACCCAAAATACCGCCAGTTGTGCCCTGAAGCTGATCAGTCGTTTACCTCAATGAGCTTCTATCCTAGATACTCAAAATACCGTCAGTTGTGCCCTGAAGCTGATCAGTCGTTTACCTCAATGAGCTTGTATCCTAGATACTCAAAATACCGCTAGTTGTGCCCTGAAGCTGATCAGTCGTTTACCTCAATGACCTTGTATCCTAGATACTCAAAATACCGCCAGTTGTGCCCTGAAGCTGATCAGTCGTTTACCTCAATGAGCTTTTATCCTAGATACTCAAAATACCGCCAGTTGTGCCCTGAAGCTGATCAGTCGTTTACCTCAATGACCTTGTATCCTAGATACTCAAAATACCGCCAGTTGTGCCCTGAAGCTGATCAGTCGTTTACCTCAATGAGCTTTTATCCTAGATACTCAAAATACCGCCAGTTGTTCCCTGAAGCTGATCAGTCGTTTACCTCAATGAGCTTGTATCCTAGATACTCAAAATACCGCCAGTTGTTCCCTGAAGCTGATCAGTCGTTTACCTCAATGACCTTGTATCCTAGATACTCAAAATACCGCCAGTTGTGCCCTGAAGCTGATCAGTCGTTTACCTCAATGAGCTTCTATCCTAGATACTCAAAATACCGTCAGTTGTGCCCTGAAGCTGATCAGTCGTTTACCTCAATGAGCTTGTATCCTAGATATTCAAAATACCGCTAGTTGTGCCCTGAAGCTGATCAGTCGTTTACCTCAATGACCTTGTATCCTAGATACTCAAAATACCGCCAGTTGTGCCCTGAAGCTGATCAGTCGTTTACCTCAATGAGCTTTTATCCTAGATACTCAAAATACCGCCAGTTGTGCCCTGAAGCTGATCAGTCGTTTACCTCAATGACCTTGTATCCTAGATACTCAAAATACCGCCAGTTGTGCCCTGAAGCTGATCAGTCGTTTACCTCAATGAGCTTTTATCCTAGATACTCAAAATACCGCCAGTTGTTCCCTGAAGCTGATCAGTCGTTTACCTCAATGAGCTTGTATCCTAGATACTCAAAATACCGCCAGTTGTTCCCTGAAGCTGATCAGTCGTTTACCTCAATGACCTTGTATCCTAGATACTCAAAATACCGCCAGTTGTGCCCTGAAGCTGATCAGTCGTTTACCTCAATGAGCTTTTATCCTAGATACTCAAAATACCGCCAGTTGTTCCCTGAAGCTGATCAGTCGTTTACCTCAATGAGCTTGTATCCTAGATACTCAAAATACCGCTAGTTGTGCCCTGAAGCTGATCAGTCGTTTACCTCAATGACCTTGTATCCTAGATACTCAAAATACCGCCAGTTGTGCCCTGAAGCTGATCAGTCGTTTACCTCAATGAGCTTGTATCCTAGATACTCAAAATACCGCCAGTTGTGCCCTGAAGCTGATCAGTCGTTTACCTCAATGAGCTTGTATCCTAGATACTCAAAATACCGCTAGTTGTGCCCTGAAGCTGATCAGTCGTTTACCTCAATGAGCTTGTATCCTAGATACTCAAAATACCACCAGTTGTGCCCTGACGCTGATCAGTTGTTTACCTCAATGAGCTTGTATCCTAGATACTCAAAATACCGCCAGTTGTGCCCTGAAGCTGATCAGTCGTTTACCTCAATGAGCTTGTATCCTAGATACCCAAAATACCGCTAGTTGTGCTGATCGGTATTAGAGTTACCTCAATACAACTGTACAATTTTAGTTAAATACAAATACACAGTCATACAAATACAGCTGTTTGTCCCAGTAGCAATGGAACATACAGCCGCAACAATTGCAGAGGAAATCTCAGCCGCAGCTGCGCAGGGCAGCTTTAACAACACAGCTCTGGGCAGCGCTCCAGCCTCGGCTCTCTGGTAGCTGCCGCCAAGCCAGCGGTGCCACCAAGCTACCACTGCCACCAAGCCAGCACTGCTAGCACTGCCACCAAGCCAGCGGTGCTCCAAGACAGCGGTGCCACCAAACCAGCGCTGCCACCAAACCAGCGCTGCCACCAAGCCAGCGCTGCCAGCAAGCCAGCACTGCCACCAAGCCAGCACTGCCACCAAGCCAGCACTGCTACCAAGCCAGCGGTGCTCCAAGCCAGCGGTGCTCCAAGCCAGCGGTGCTCCAAGCCAGCGGTGCTCCAAGCCAGCGGTGCTCCAAGCCAGCGGTGCTCCAAGCCAGCGGTGCCACCAAGCCAGCTGTGCCGCCAAGCCCGCTGTGCCGCCTAGCCAGCACTGCCACCAAGCCAGCGGTGCTCCAAGCCAGCACTGCCACCAAGCCAGCGGTGCTCCAAGCCAGCACTGCCATTAAGCCAGCTGTGCCGCCAAGCCAGCAGTGCTCCAAGCCAGCGGTGCCACCAAGCTTGCACTGCCACCAAGCTTGCACTGCCACCAAGCCAGCGCTGCCACCAAGCCAGCACTGCCACCAAGCCAGCACTGCCACCAAGCCAGCACTGCCACCAAGCCAGCACTGCCACCAAGCCAGCACTGCCACCAAGCCAACACTGCCACCAAGCCAGCACTGCCACCAAGCCAGCACTGCCACCAAGCCAACACTGCCACCAAGCCAACACTGCCACCAAGCCAGCACTGCCACCAAGCCAGCACGGCCACCAAGCCAGCACGGCCACCAAGCCAGCACGGCCACCAAGCCAGCACGGCCACCAAGCCAGCACGGCCACCAAGCCAGCACTGCCACTAAGCCAGCGGTGCTCCAAGCCAGCGGTGCCACCAAGCTAGCACTGCCACCAAGCCAGCGGTGCCACCAAGCCAGCACTGCAACCAAGCCAGCGGTGCTCCAAGCCAGCGGTGCCACCAAGCCAGCACTTCCACCAAGCCAGCACTGCCACCAAGCCAGCACTGCCACCAAGCCAGCACTGCCACCAAGCCAGCACTGCCACCAAGCCAGCACTACCACCAAGCCAGCACTGCCACCAAGCCAGCACTGCCACCAAGCCAGCACTGCCACCAAGCCAGCACTGCCACCAAGCCAGCACTGCCACCAAGCCAGCACTGCCACCAAGCTAGCACTGCCACCAAGCCAGCACTGCCACCAAGCCAGCACTGCCACCAAGCCAGCACTGCCACCAAGCCAGCACTGCCACCAAGCCAGCCCTGCCACCAAGCCAGCCCTGCCACCACGCTAGCGGTGCCATCAAGCCAGCGGTGCCACCAAGCCAGCACTGCCACCAAGCCAGCACTGCCACCAAGCCAGCGGTGCCACCAAGCCAGCACTGCCACCAAGCCAGCACTGCCACCAAGCCATAAGTGGCACTGGCAACACACAGGGCTGGCATCCTTTATTAGCTCTGGCAACATTTTATCTCGACTATGTCAACATCTGTAGACACGTCGGCAAAATTCGATCACGGCATTTGCCGGCCGACAGCTCGGCGGCAGGCGGTGAGTGTTGTTGTGTTATTACCCTTGCAGAGGATACAGCTATTCTTCACCTATTCACTTATTCTTTAATGATACAACTATTGTGTCTGGTGGAGCTGCCTGGGGGATTATGTGAGGTCCCGAGATAGAGGTTTGGTAGGTTACTTTTTGTTCAAATAGAGTAGGTTTTTTGTTTTGTTACCGACGTTTTTTTAGGTTTACTGTTGTTCGTGTTTTTCAGCACCTACTACTTTCTGGATATATATAAGTTGTTTGCTTTCTGCATATTCGAATTAAAAATAAAAGTGCCAAGATGCACGTCTTAAATCTCATTATTTATTTAGGAAAGTCAATTAATAAAAATTTCTGGAACGTTTCGACTTCCAGGTTCATTATCAACCAAACGTTAACCCTCATTAAACATTATCAACCCTCATTATCAAACCAAATTAACCTCCGAATTTTAGAATCTCTTCACATTTTGAAAGAAAAATCGGTTTTAAATGGTTTGCAATCAGCCTTTCCTCTACAGCTAACATAATTTTGATACCAAACATTTTTATTTTGTTCCTTTCATGTGTTTTTTCTGCGTTCTTTGCTCGTGATAGATGTAAATTTGAGATTTGACTAGTTTTTCTACCGGTTTGCAGGTTGAAAATGACCCTGGAGGTCGAAACGTTCCAGAAATTTTTATTCATTGACTTTCCTAAGTAAATAATGAGATTTAAGACGTGCATCTTGGCACTTTTATTTTTAATTCTACTACTTTCTTCTTCAATTTTTATTTTGTTTCATAAACATCTTTCTCAACTTACTCTTTCTATGCCCCTTCTGCATAGATTCTGCATGCTCTAATCTTCATACTAAATGGAGCCTCCCTCCTTCCTCTCTTCGGTACGCTATTTTTGGTAGCGGTTAGGGAGGCTCAAACTAACTTTAAATCTTAATCTTACTCAGAAGTTTCTCGTATTTGGCCGTAATTTAATTCGAAAAGATTTTTGTAATAAATACAAAACGAATGGAGGGAAAGCTAGAAAAAAAGAGATGGGTGACAGAAACACTAACAGATGATGGAAAGGTAAAAGAAGAATTGAATTTTTGGAGCCATAGAACTTAGTATCTTTCTGGAGGTGATATTTCACATAGCGGTCATCCTACCTTGCCTCCTTCAGTATATATCTCATCAATACAAGAAATTTTTGCCTAAAGTGGGCTTTGCCTTTAGACCTTCTCCATATTTCTATGGAAGACCTCATGCAACAGCGTGAATTTAATGCCCATGTGTGGCACGGCTGGTGACTTGAAAACTTTAAAAAAACTAAAAAAAACACTGTAGTCTGAAGTGGCTCGTGAAACTTTACCCAGAGAGCTTTCGGGTTGAGGAGCGTTCATCGGCAGCTGGAATTTTTTTAACTTGATTACAATAACAAGGGAATGTAACCTTTACTGTTGGCTTTCATGTAGCCTTTAATTTTAGCCTTTAATTTTGGCCTTTTCTTTAGCCTTTACTGTTGGCTCCACCTTGTGTTGGAGCTCTTACTGAATGAGACTGGCAGCGAATGGAACATAGTGGAGAGGAATGGAATAGAATGCAAGGGGAGCGAAGAAAATTGACGGGAATTTACGGAAATCGACGAGAATTTACGGAAATTGATGGGAAATTACTTAATTAGACGAGAATTTACGGAAAATGATGAGCAGTTACGAAAATTGACGAATTTACGTGAATTAAGGAAAATTGCAGGAATTTACGGAAATTGACGGGAATTGACGGAAATTGACGGGAATTGACGGAAATTGACGGGAATTTACGGAAATAGACGGGAATTGACGGAAATTGAAGGGAATTTACAAAACTGTAGGGAATGGAAGGAAAGTAAAAATGACAACAGAAGCGAGCCAGGTGAACCATTCTATGGTTGTCCTCATGACCAGTGCCGTCAGACACGAGTCACGCACAGGCACCAGCGGGACACATTTAAAACCGTCAATTGTCACGCTCCAGCAACGGCAGACCAACATGAAATCTCTTAACGCAGCCGTTACGCAAAGTGGGGCCCCAGCTTTGGTAATTTTCTTAGCGTTATTGGATATACTAAAGTCCTGACGTAAGCGATGTCATGGTAGAAAACTTTAGAGATGGACTTATGAAGGAGAAGTCTAATCTGATGTTACTTTGGGAAGGCTGGTAAATTTGCAGTAATTTGAAAATGAAAATTCTGATGTTGAACTGAAATTGTGTGACTCGCGTAGAATTTTAGTCCTTTCAACTATCCGTGGTGAACAGGAAATATTTTTCTAGTGTTTGAAGATTTGCGACTGCGGCGTTGTCTTTCGTACGGGACTGTGCCCAGGCTGGTCCGGTAGATTTTGTTGCGAACTTTTTGCTTGTGTAACTGTTGTGTACTGCAACTTTCTGTTGGGGGAACTTTTTGCTGGGGCAACTTTTTGCTGCTGAAAATTTTGAAGCTTGAAACTTTTGAAGCCAGAAACGTTTTAGCAGTGAAACTTTTGAAGCTTGAAACTTTTTACCAGTGAAACTTTTGAAGCTTGAAACTTTTTAAGCCAGAAACTCTTTACCAGTGAAACTTTTGAAGCCAGAAACTTTTTACCAGTGAAACTTTTGAAGCTTGAAACTTTTTACCAAGGAAACTTTTGAAGCCAGCCAGAAACTCTTTACCAGTGAAATTTTTGAAGCCAGAAACTTTTTTTGGTGAAACAGTCAAACATTCAAACTTTCTGCTGAAGAAACTTTTTCTAGCGAAACTTTTGGAAACTGAAGCATGTTGTTATTACGAAACTTTCGAAGAAACTTTTTACGCTGAAAATTTAGCAAAACCGCAAAAACGGTGAAAGAGATGTTCAGAAGAAATAATCCCACGAAAAAATAGCAAATGCTCTCATTTACAAAGAATTAGTTAGACTTACGTCACATTCCAAGAATCTGGAGGTTTGGGGGGGAGTAATCTGCGAAGTTTTGGAAGAGCGGCGTGAATATGGGGGGCAGTGGAGGGGAATTGGGGGGAGGGGGGAGTAGAGGGGAAGCACGAGTGTTGGGGAGTGGAGGGAGGAATTGCCGGACCGTTAGCACAGCTTTAACTGCCACCGCCATCGTCCCCAACTCGTGAAAATCTGGGGAATTGTGAGGGTAGTACACACTTTTGTACATTAGTGCGGACTTTAGTACACTAGTGCGTACGTTTGTACGTTATTGTTGTTTTTAGTACGTTCTTATATTCCTTTGGAAGGCATATCATTGCATCGGATAGTACAATACTTAGTGTGTGTTTGTACATTCTTGTAACTTCATGCGTATGTTTGTACGTTACCAATTTTTAAATGCAGTAATGTATTCGTTAGTAAGGCCCATCATTCTGCAGAATAGTACGTTATTTTGTCTGCCCGAACATTTTTAGATACGTTAGTACATCCGTAGGTTGCTTAGTGAGGTTAGTTCTGTTTTAGGTTAGTGAAACCTGGGGTACGTTAGGGGAATCTTTTTACATGTCAATCCTGCCGTCATCTGTCAATCTTGCCGTCATCTGTCAATCTTGCCGTAACCTGTCAATCTTGCCGTCATCTGTCAATCTTGCCGTCACCTGTCAATCTTTCCGTCATCTGTCAATCTTTCCGTCATCTGTCAATCCAGCCGTCAACTGCCAATCCAGCCGTCAACTGCCAATCCAGCCGTCAACTGCCAATCCAGCCGTCAACTGCCAATCCAGCCGTCTACTGCCAATCCAGCCGTCTACTGCCAATCCAGCCGTCAACTGCCAATCCAGCCGTCAACTGCCAATCCAGCCGTCAACTGCCATTCTAGCCGTCAACTGCCATTCTAGCCGTCAACTGCCATTCTAGCCGTCAACTGGCAATCTAGCCGTCAATTGGCAATCTAGCCGTCAACTGGCAATCTAGCCGTCAACTGGCAATCTAGCCGTCAACTGGCAATCTAGCCGTCAACTGGCAACCTAGCCGTCAACTGGCAATCTAGCCGTCAACTGGCAATCTAGCCGTCAACTGGCAATCTAGGCGTCAACTGGCAATCTAGCCGTCAACTGGCAATCTAGCCGTCAACTGGCAATCTAGCCGTCAACTGGCAATCTAGCCGTCAACTGGCAATCTAGCCGTCAACTGGCAATCTAGCCGTCAACTGGCAATCTAGCCGTCAACTGGCAATCTAGCCGTCAACTGGCAATCTAGCCGTCAACTGGCAATCTAGCCGTCAACTGGCAATCTAGCCGTCAACTGGCAATCTAGCCGTCAACTGGCAATCTAGCCGTCAACTGGCAATCTAGCCGTCAACTGGCAATCTAGCCGTCAACTGGCAATCTAGCCGTCAACTGGCAATCTAGCCGTCAACTGGCAATCTAGCCGTCAACTGGCAATCTAGCCGTCAACTGGCAATCTAGCCGTCAACTGGCAATCTAGCCGTCAACTGGCAATCTAGCCGTCAACTGGCAATCTAGCCGTCAACTGGCAATCTAGCCGTCAACTGGCAATCTAGCCGTCAAATGGCAATCTAGCCGTCAACTGGCAATCTAGCCGTCAACTGGCAATCTAGCCGCCAACTGACAATCTAGCCGTCAACTGGCAATCCAGCCGTCAACTGGCAATCTAGCCGTCAACTGGCAATCTAGCCGTCAACTGGCAATCTAGCCGCCAACTGGCAATCTAGCCGCCAACTGGCAATCTAGCCGCCAACTGGCAATCTAGCCGCCAACTGGCAATCTAGCCGCCAACTGGCAATCTAGCCGCCAACTGGCAATCTAGCCGCCAACTGGCAATCTAGCCGCCAACTGGCAATCTAGCCGCCAACTGGCAATCTAGCCGTCAACTGGCAATCTAGCCGTCAACTGGCAATCTAGCCTTCAACTGGCAATCTAGCCGTCAACTGGCAATCTAGCCGTCAACTGGCAATCTAACCGTCAACTGGCAATCTAGCCGTCAACTGACAATCTAGCCGTCAACTGGCAATCTAGCCGTCAACTGGCAATCTAGCCGTCAACTGGCAATCTAGCCGTCAACTGGCAATCTAGCCGTCAACTGGCAATCTAGCCGTCAATTGGCAACCTAGCCGTCAATTGGCAATCTAGCCGTCAACTACCAATTTTGCAGTGAATGAACTGCCAACCGTGCCGTCAAAGAACTGGTAATCTTGCCGTCAACGAGCTGGTAATCTTGCCGTCAACGAGCTGGTAATCTTGGCGTCAACGAGCTGGCAATCTTGGTGTCAACGAGCTGGCAATCTTGGTGTCAACGAGCTTGCAATGTTGCCGTCAACGAGCTGGCAATCTTGCCGTCAACGAGCTGGCAATCTTGCCGTCAACGAGCTGGCAATCTTGCCGTCAACGAGCTGGCAATCTTGCCGTCAACGAGCTGGCAATCTTGCCGGTAACGAGCTGGCAATCTTGCCGTCAACGAGCTGGCAATCTTGCCGTCAATGAACTGGTAATCTTGCCGTCAACGAGCTGGGAATCTTGCCGCCAACGAGCTGGCAATGTTGCCGTCAACGAGCTGGCAATGTTGCCGTCAACGAGCTGGCAATGTTGCCGTCAACGAGCTGGCAATGTTGCCGTCAACGAGCTGGCAATGTTGCCGTCAACGAGCTGGCAATGTTGCCGTCAACGAGCTGGCAATGTTGCCGTCAACGAGCTGGCAATGTTGCCGTCAACGAGCTGGCAATGTTGCCGTCAACGAGCTGGCAATGTTGCCGTCAACGAGCTGGCAATGTTGCCGTCAACGAGCTGGCAATGTTGCCGTCAACGAGCTGGCAATGTTGCCGTCAACGAGCTGGCAATCTTGCCGTCAACGAGATGGCAATGTTGCCGTCAACGAGCTGGCAATGTTGCCGTCAACGAGCTGGCAATGTTGCCGTCAACGAGCTGGCAATGTTGCCGTCAACTAGCTGGCAATCTTGCCGTCAACGAGCTGGCAATGTTGCCGTCAACGAGCTGGCAATGTTGCCGTCAACGAGCTGGCCATGTTGCCGTCAACGAGCTGGCCATGTTGTCGTCAACGAGCTGGCAGTGTTGCCGTCAACGAGCTGGCAATGTTGCCGTCAACGAGCTGGCAATGTTGCCGTCAACGAGCTGGCAATGTTGCCGTCAACGAGCTGGCAATGTTGCCGTCAACGAGCTGGCAATGTTGCCGTCAACGAGCTGGCAATGTTGCCGTCAACGAGCTGGCAATGTTGCCGTCAACGAGCTGGCAATCTTGCCGTCAACGAGCTGGCAATCTTGCCGTCAACGAGCTGGCAATCTTACCGTCAACTAAAATATGTTGAGCTCGTATCTTCCAGCGGCGCTGGCGGCGTTGCCATGGCAACACTGCTGCCGGTGGGGGGGGGGGGGGAGTGATATGGGGTCCAAAAAAAGGGGGGGAGAAGTGAAGGGGGGGCGGGGGTGTGGGGGGAGGAGGGATTAAATGATTCAAAATACGCTGTTTCTGTGTCCTAGTCGTGCTGGGAGAGTTGTGTGTGTCCCAGTCTTGCTGGGAGAGTTCTGGGAGAGTTGTGTGTGTGTCCCAGTCGTGCTGGGAGAGTTGTGTGTGTGTCCCAGTCGTGCTGGAGGAGTTGTGTGTGGCCCAGTCGTGCTGGGAGAGTTGTGTGTGTGTCCCAGTCGTGCTGGGAGAGTTGTGTGTGTGTCCCAGTCGTGCTGGGAGAGTTTTGTGTGTGTGTGTGTCCCAGTCGTGCTGGGAGAGTTGTGTGTGTCCCAGTCTTGCTGGGAGAGTTGTGTGTCCCGTCGTGCTGGGAGAGTTGTGTGTGTTCCAGTCGTGCTGGGAGAGTTGTGTGTGTTACAGTCGTGCTGGGAGAGTTGTGTGTGTTACAGTCGTGCTGGGAGAGTTGTGTGTGTGTCCCAGTCGTGCTGGGAGAGTTGTGTGTGTTCCAGTCGTGCTGGGAGAGTTGTGTGTGTTCCAGTCGTGCTGGGAGAGTTGTGTGTGCGTCCCAGTCGTGCTGGGAGAGTTGTGTGTGTTCCAGTCGTGCTGGGAGAGTTGTGTGTGTTCCAGTCGTGCTGGGAGAGTTGTGTGTGTTCCAGTCGTGCTGGGAGAGTTGTGTGTGTTCCAGTCGTGCTGGGAGAGTTGTGTGTGTTCCAGTCGTGCTGGGAGAGTTGTGTGTGTTCCAGTCGTGCTGGGAGAGTTGTGTGTGTTCCAGTCGTGCTGGGAGAGTTGTGTGTGTTCCAGTCGTGCTGGGAGAGTTGTGTGTGTTCCAGTCGTGCTGGGAGAGTTGTGTGTGTTACAGTCGTGCTGGGAGAGTTGTGTGTGTTACAGTCGTGCTGGGAGAGTTGTGTGTGTGTCCCAGTCGTGCTGGGAGAGTTGTGTGTGATCCAGTCGTGCTGGGAGAGTTGTGTGTGTTTGTCGTGCTGGGAGAGTTGTGTGTGTTCCAGTCGTGCTGGGAGAGTTGTGTGTGTTCCAGTCGTGCTGGGAGAGTTGTGTGTGTTCCAGTCGTGCTGGGAGAGTTGTGTGTGTGTCCCAGTCGTGCTGGGAGAGTTGTGTGTGCGTCCCAGTCGTGCTGGGAGAGTTGTGTGTGTTCCAGTCGTGCTGGGAGAGTTGTGTGTGTTACAGTCGTGCTGGGAGAGTTGTGTGTGTGTCCCAGTCGTGCTGGGAGAGTTGTGTGTGTGTTACAGTCGTGCTGGGAGAGTTGTGTGTGTGTTACAGTCGTGCTGGGAGAGTTGTGTGTGCGTCCCAGTCGTGCTGGGAGAGTTGTGTGTGTTCCAGTCGTGCTGGGAGAGTTGTGTGTGCGTCCCAGTCGTGCTGGGAGAGTTGTGTGTGTGTCCCAGTCGTGCTGGGAGAGTTGTGTGTGCGTCCCAGTCGTGCTGGGAGAGTTGTGTGTGTGTTACAGTCGTGCTGGGAGAGTTGTGTGTGCGTCCCAGTCGTGCTGGGAGAGTTGTGTGTGTTCCAGTCGTGCTGGGAGAGTTGTGTGTGTTCCAGTCGTGCTGGGAGAGTTGTGTGTGTTCCAGTCGTGCTGGGAGAGTTGTGTGTGTTCCAGTCGTGCTGGGAGAGTTGTGTGTGTTCCAGTCGTGCTGGGAGAGTTGTGTGTGTTACAGTCGTGCTGGGAGAGTTGTGTGTGTTACAGTCGTGCTGGGAGAGTTGTGTGTGTGTCCCAGTCGTGCTGGGAGAGTTGTGTGTGTTCCAGTCGTGCTGGGAGAGTTGTGTGTGTTTGTCGTGCTGGGAGAGTTGTGTGTGTTCCAGTCGTGCTGGGAGAGTTGTGTGTGTTCCAGTCGTGCTGGGAGAGTTGTGTGTGTGTCCCAGTCGTGCTGGGAGAGTTGTGTGTGCGTCCCAGTCGTGCTGGGAGAGTTGTGTGTGTTCCAGTCGTGCTGGGAGAGTTGTGTGTGTTACAGTCGTGCTGGGAGAGTTGTGTGTGTGTCCCAGTCGTGCTGGGAGAGTTGTGTGTGTGTTACAGTCGTGCTGGGAGAGTTGTGTGTGTGTTACAGTCGTGCTGGGAGAGTTGTGTGTGCGTCCCAGTCGTGCTGGGAGAGTTGTGTGTGTTCCAGTCGTGCTGGGAGAGTTGTGTTTGCGTCCCAGTCGTGCTGGGAGAGTTGTGTGTGTGTCCCAGTCGTGCTGGGAGAGTTGTGTGTGCGTCCCAGTCGTGCTGGGAGAGTTGTGTGTGTGTTACAGTCGTGCTGGGAGAGTTGTGTGTGCGTCCCAGTCGTGCTGGGAGAGTTGTGTGTGTTCCAGTCGTGCTGGGAGAGTTGTGTGTGTTACAGTCGTGCTGGGAGAGTTGTGTGTGTGTCCCAGTCGTGCTGGGAGAGTTGTGTGTGTGTTACAGTCGTGCTGGGATAGTTGTGTGTGTGTTACAGTCGTGCTGGGAGAGTTGTGTGTGCGTCCCAGTCGTGCTGGGAGAGTTGTGTGTGTTCCAGTCGTGCTGGGAGAGTTGTGTGTGCGTCCCAGTCGTGCTGGGAGAGTTGTGTGTGTGTCCCAGTCGTGCTGGGAGAGTTGTGTGTGCGTCCCAGTCGTGCTGGGAGAGTTGTGTGTGTGTTACAGTCGTGCTGGGAGAGTTGTGTGTGCGTCCCAGTCGTGCTGGGAGAGTTGTGTGTGTTCCAGTCGTGCTGGGAGAGTTGTGTGTGTGTCCCAGTCGTGCTGGGAGAGTTGTGTGTGCGTCCCAGTCGTGCTGGGAGAGTTGTGTGTGTGTTACAGTCGTGCTGGGAGAGTTGTGTGTGCGTCCCAGTCGTGCTGGGAGAGTTGTGTGTGTTCCAGTCGTGCTGGGAGAGTTGTGTGTGTGTCCCAGAGAGGCGGTCTGTGGGATGCGAGACTCGGCGGGCAGCTTTAGTGGAGGTGTGGGGTGCGGGGGTGGGATGGGGTATACAAAGGAGGCGGGGGAAAAGAGGAGGGAAAGGGGTGAGGACTAAGTGAGTTGTGCGTGCATTGAGGAATGGGGAGTGACTGGGGAAGCGAAAAAACTTTTTTGACGAATGAGGTGTGGGGCAGGGAGAGTAGGCCTAGTGTGGGGCAGGGAGAGTAGGCCTAGTGTGGGGCAGGGAGAGTAGGCCTGGTGTGGGGCAGGGAGAGTAGGCCTGGTGTGGGGAGGGAGAGTAGGCCTAGTGTGGGGCAGGGAGAGTAGGCCTGGTGTGGGGCAGGGAGAGTAGGCCTAGTGTGGGGCAGGGAGAGTAGGCCCATTGAGGGGCAGGGAGGGTAAGCTGAGTGTGGGGCAGGGAGAGTAGGCCTAGTGGGGGGGCAGGGAGAGTAGGCCTAGTGTGGGGGCAGGGAGAGTAGGCCTGGTGTGGGGCAGGGAGAGTAGGCCTAGTGTGGGGCAGGGAGAGTAGGCCTGGTGTGGGGCAGGGAGAGTAGGCCTGGTGTGGGGCAGGGAGAGTAGGCCTAGTGTGGGGCAGGGAGAGTAGGCCTGGTGTGGGGCAGGGAGAGTAGGCCTGGTGTGGGGCAGGGAGAGTAGGCCTAGTGTGGGGGCAGGGAGAGTAGGCCTAGTGTGGGGCAGGGAGAGTAGGCCTGGTGTGGGGCAGGGAGAGTAGGCCTAGTGTGGGGCAGGGAGAGTAGGCCTAGTGTGGGGCAGGGAGAGTAGGCCTGGTGTGGGGCAGGGAGAGTAGGCCTAGTGTGGGGGCAGGGAGAGTAGGCCTGGTGTGGGGCAGGGAGAGTAGGCCTAGTGTGGGGGCAGGAAGAGTAGGCCTGGTATGGAGTAGGGAGAGTAGGCCTAGTGTGGGGGCAGGGAGAGTAGGCCTGGTGTGGGGCAGGGAGAGTAGGGCTAGTGTGGAGTAGGGAGAGTAGGCCTAGTGTGGGGGCAGGAAGAGTAGGCCTGGTGTGGGGCAGGGAGAGTAGGCCTGGTGTGGGGCAGGGAGAGTAGGCCTGGTGTGGGGCAGGGAGAGTAGGCCTGGTGTGGGGCAGGGAGAATAGGCCTAGTGTGGGGCAGGGAGAGTAGGCCTGGTGTGGGGCAGGGAGAGTAGGCCTGGTGTGGGGCAGGGAGAATAGGCCTAGTGTGGGGCAGGGAGAGTAGGCCTGGTGTGGGGCAGGGAGAATAGGCCTAGTGTGGGGCAGGGAGAATAGGCCTAGTGTGGGGCAGGGAGAGTAGGCCTGGTGTGGGGCAGGGAGAGTAGGCCTGGTGTGGGGCAGGGAGAGTAGGCCTGGTGTGGGGCAGGGAGAGTAGGCCTGGTGTGGGGCAGGGAGAGTCGGCCTGTTGTGGGGCAGGGAGAGTAGGCCTGGTGTGGGGCAGGGAGAGCAGGCCTAGTGTGGGGCAGGGAGAGTAGGCCTAGTGTGGGGCAGGGAGAGTAGGCCTGGTGTGGGGCAGGGAGAGTTGGCCTGGTGTGGGGCAGGGAGAGTAGGCCTGGTGTGGGGCAGGGAGAGTAGGCCTGGTGTGGGGCAGGGAGAGTAGGCCTGGTGTGGGGCAGGGAGAGTAGGCCTGGTGTGGGGCAGGGAGAGTAGGCCTGGTGTGGAGTAGGGAGAGTAGGCCTGGTGTGGGGCAGGGAGAGTAGGCCTGGTGTGGGGCAGGGAGAGTAGGCCTGGTGTGGGGCAGGGAGAGTCGGCCTGGTGTGGGGCAGGGAGAGTAGGCCTGGTGTGGGGCAGGGAGAGTAGGCCTGGTGTGGGGCAGGGAGAGTAGGCCTGGTGTGGGGCAGGGAGAGTAGGCCTGGTGTGGAGTAGGGAGAGTCGGCCTGGTGTGGAGTAGGGAGAGTAGGCCTGGTGTGGGGCAGGGAGAGTAGGCCTGGTGTGGGGCAGGGAGAGTAGGCCTGGTGTGGGGCAGGGAGAGTCGGCCTGGTGTGGAGTAGGGAGAGTAGGCCTGGTGTGGGGCAGGGAGAGTAGGCCTGGTGTGGGGCAGGGAGAGTAGGCCTGGTGTGGGGCAGGGAGAGTAGGCCTGGTGTGGAGTAGGGAGAGTAGGCCTGGGTCCCTCGCGGTCAGTTGAGTCGGCGCAAGATGTCAAAAAATGTTTTTTTTGATACAGAAGATATTTTTGCTTCAAATGTCGTCAGCCGCGTGATAACGTCACAAAAAAAACAGTGACGGCATACTTTCTCTTAAGGACGACATTTTTCCCGTGCGGGGGGGCGGGTGAGCCATCCTCTGACCTTGCTTCCCCCCGTTTTAATTTTTCATACCTTCTTCGACTCTCCCCCCGCCCTCTTGCCCTCGTCTTGCCCTCGTCTTGCCCTCGTCTTGCCCTCGTCTTGCCCTCGTCTTGCCCTCGTCTTGCCCTCGTCTTGCCCTCGTCTTGCCCTCGTCTTGCCCTCGCCTTGCCCTCGCCTTGCCCTCGTCTTGCCCTCGTCTTGCCCTCGTCTTGCCCTCGTCTTGCCCTCGTCTTGCCCTCGTCTTGCCCTCGTCTTGCCCTCGTCTTGCCCTCGTCTTGCCCTCGTCTTGCCCTCGTCTTGCCCTCGTCTTGCCCTCGTCTTGCCCTCGTCTTGCCCTCGTCTTGCCCTCGTCTTGCCCTCGTCTTGCCCTCGTCTTGCCCTCGTCTTGCCCTCGTCTTGCCCTCGTCTTGCCCTCGTCTTGCCCTCGTCTTGCCCTCGTCTTGCCCTCGTCTTGCCCTCGTCTTGCCCTCGTCTTGCCCTCGTCTTGCCCTCGTCTTGCCCTCGTCTTGCCCTCGTCTTGCCCTCGTCGTTAGTGATGTAGAATTTCACATTTAACTACCTAATATCTTTTTCCATTGTTCCGAGCTGAAAGCCAGGTAGTCCTTTTTGTAGCAATAAAATGTTTTATGACAATCTTTTTTATGGTTCACTGCTGTCCTGTTATTCAACACCTACTACTTTTTCAACTTTCGTTCTTTTTTCACAATCTTCTTTCTCATCTTACCGTTTCTATGCCCTTTCTGCATTGATTCCGCGTTCACTCAAGTCCATTCTAAATGATGCCTTCTTTCTTCCTCTCTTTGGATCGCCTGTGTTGCGGATAGGGAGGCTTAAACTACCTAATAATCAATTCTAATCTTGTTTATGAACTTCTTTCTCAACTTACGATTTCCATGCATATTGTGCATAGATTCTACATTCCTTTATCTCCATTCTAAATGGTGCCATCCATCACTCTTTCGTCTCTTTAGAACGTCTTTGTTGCTGTTAGAGAGGCTTGAAGTGGCATCTAATTCAATCTCTATTTAACATCAAAATAGCCCACTGTAGTACTCACGAATGTTGCGTGTAACTCATGCCAAATATATGAGGTAAATTGTCTTATCAGCAGCAATGAGTATATGCCATTAATAAATCAGCATTTTATTAATAATTCACATGAGGCCTCTATATCTACGAGTAAATAGTAACTTTGTTTGAAAATATGCATAACTTTGATTTCTTCATCAGCACTGCCGAGCGCCGGGCAGCACTGCCGAGCGCCGGGCAGCACTGCCGAGCGCCGGGCAGCACTGCCGAGCGCCGGGCAGCACTGCCGAGCGCCGGGCAGCACTGCCGAGCGCCGGGCAGCACTGCCGAGCGCCGGGCAGCACTGCCGAGCGCCGGGCAGCACTGCCGAGCGCCGGGCAGCACTGCCGAGCGCCGGGCAGCACTGCCGAGCGCCGGGCAGCACTGCCGAGCGTCGGGCAGCACTGCCGAGCGCCGGGCAGCACTGCCGAGCGCCGGGCAGCACTGCCGAGCGCCGGGCAGCACTGCCGAGCGCCGGGCAGCACTGCCGAGCGCCGGGCAGCACTGCCGAGCGCCGGGCAGCACTGCCGAGCGCCGGGCAGCACTGTCGAGCGCCGGGCAGCACTGTCGAGCGCCGGGCAGCACTGCCGAGCGCCGGGCAGCACTGCCGAGCGCCGGGCAGCACTGCCGAGCGCCGGGCAGCACTGTCGAGCGCCGGGCAGCACTGCCGAGCGTCGAACAGATGTTATGGAGCAGAAGGAAAATGAAATTCATCGTTTCAATAATTTTTAATATTGGAAGTTGACAACAAATGACAGAGTTATACATTTCTCAACAAACCGTTGCGTTGGCATACACATGCTCTGACCGTACACAAGTGTCTTCATGTAAACAAATTACCGATACCACTGCAGTAAAAATCAAACATTCTGCGTCAGGGCAGAGCAAACTTTTTTAGAGCTAGATCTAAACGAAGGAAAACTGAAGCGTCAGCAAAATGCAGAATTTTGACTTACAGTATTACACCCAATTGATTAATTAATATATCATATGTTCGCTGTAGGCAAAAGGAACCATAGGGTAGAGATCTTGTAAATTCTTGACTTAAATGTTAGGGGGCAGTTAAAGGTTAAAGAAAGAGTATGATGCCGTTGCAATTGATCCAATGACTGTCGATATCCTTTTCTATATGCTACCGATAGCTGAGCAATTTGTTGATAGCCAATGCTAGCTAGATGTCCTTAATAAACATAAGTGCTTAATGATTAATAATTAGGAAGTTTCTGAAGTGTCTAACTTACAGAGAGAGGCACACGCCTACATAGAAAAGAGGCCTAACTAAAAGAGGCGGAAAGTAGTACATGAGTGCCCCACCAGCTCTTCCAATTCCTCAGCGCTCAGCAACATTATAATTATTACATCTCTTCCACTGTATTGTTTCTCCTCTCTAAAATCTTTCATTCTCAAGTAGTAATATGACGAAACCATCATTCCGAATGTAACTCGCTCTGCTCACCCATCGTTGTAAATAAGTTCTTAATCAGGGGTTCAGCTTTTACTTCAAAGTATTAATTTGTACACAATTTCTTTCCCCTTGAGTCTAAATTCCACCCATCCCATAGTTTGCATCACTTTCATTTAATTCCTCCACCGAATTGCACTCAATTACTAAACACGATACTCATATACAATCTAAATTACCCAGCGTTTCATTTCAAACGAATATCTTTCACGGCCTTGAAGCATTCTCTCCATTTCCACCATTTCATCTCACCGTCATTTGACTGACCTTTCAACCGTTACATTTACCCTCTAATTTTACGTCCAATTGAACCTTATTATTGAGTGAAGAATCTCGCCAACGCGTGGGATGCCAACAGGTTAACTTTTTCGCCGTAGCATGCATGCTTTTCGCCGCCCGGGCGTTCAATTACTTGGGCGGCGAAAAACATGCATGCATGCGGCGAAAAAGTTACACTGAGCGCTAAAAGTACTAATCATACAAGACAAAACCGGCCGCTAATTCACCACGTCTAAACAACGTAAAATTCGGCTTTTAAAATAGATAAGCAACAACGATTTTAGATAAACTACTAGACTATGTAAATCTCAACAGTTTCCGCACCGTGCACGCGCACACGTGCATCTTCGCGTGAGCACGAGCATCCTTGCGTGGGCACGTGCGTCTTTGCGTGGGCACGTGCGTCTTTGCGTGGGCACGTGCGTCTTTGCGAGGGCACGTGCGTCTTTGCGTGGGCACGTGCGTCTTTGCGTGGGCACGTGCGTCTTTGCGAGGGCACGTGCGTCTTTGCGTGGGCACGTGCGTCTTTGCGTGGGCACGTGCGTCTTTGCGTGGGCACGTGCGTCTTTGCGAGGGCACGTGCGTCTTTGCGTGGGCACGTGCGTCTTTGCGTGGGCACGTGCGTCTTTGCGTGGACACGTGCGTCTTTGCGTGGACACGTGCGTCTTTGCGTGGGCACGTGCGTCTTTGCGTGGACACGTGCGTCTTTGCGTGGACACGTGCATTTTGTGTTTCACGTTCACGTCTACTCTGTATCTAAGTTACGAGGTGCCCGACACGTGGGTCACGTGAGTCACACGTGGAAGTCTCGCGTCTACCAGGCCACGTGCCCCACGCGCTACCGGCTGTAGGCAAGCAAATTTCAGTAGGGTACGTGTTTGAGCCTCGCACGTGGAGCAGTTGAGTCATTTCAGCACGTGGAACAGTTGCAAGCTGCTTCTGCACGTAGGAGAGTTCTCCGAGTGGCTCGCGCACGTGAGAGCACGTCTGAGAGCACGTCTGAGAGCACGTCTGAGAGCACGTCTGAGAGCACGTCTGAGAGCACGTCTGAGAGCACGTCTGAGAGCACGTCTGAGAGCACGTCTGAGAGCACGTCTGAGAGCACGTCTGAGAGCACGTCTGAGAGCACGTCTGAGAGCACGTCTGAGAGCACGTCTGAGAGCACGTCTGAGAGCACATCTGAGAGCACGTCTGAGAGCACGTCTGAGAGCACGTCTGAGAGTAAGTCCAGAACTTTTGATGAAGCGTCGCGAGTCGCGTGTTCGTTCCAGCTGTAAGCTGCTGGTGACGTCACCACGTGGCCAAAAATTCACAATTCCCTGCACGTGGCCGGCTGGCTGCCTGCGTGTAGCCAACATGTCGACAACGTCGCGACAAAATGGCGGCAGCACGTCGCGACAAAATGGCGGCAGCACGTCGCGACAAAATGGCGGCAGCACGTCAAATATCGCAGCAACAGGCCGCCGATTGGGTTACTGAACTTTGCCGAAGAACCGACAAAACTTAGTGACACGTCGACAACGTGTCACAAACACGTCGGTAACACGTTACTCGGGTCACTGAATTTTATGAGGTCAAACATCGACACAACACAGTCTAACTTTTTTGCCGCCTGCATGCCTGTTTTTCGCCACCCAAGTAATTATATCGCTTAGGCGGCGAAAAATATGCATGCTCCTTCGGAAAAGTTTGACTAAAAACTACATAAAATTCTGGGTGTTACTCTCCTGATCAGCAGCGTCAGTTACTCTCCTGATCAGCAGCGTCAGTTACTCTCCTGATCAGCAGCGTCAGTTACTCTCCTGATCAGCAGCGTCAGTTACTCTCCTGATCAGCAGCGTCAGTTACTCTCACCATTTGGCGTGCTCGAAGGCTCGTATTTTGTCCTCCCAAAAGTCCTACCGAAGTCTAAACACATAGTAAGATACACTACGGACTACGCTAATATTTGCATTAAACTAAAGTTCTGCTTAACACTCGACTGCAAAATAAAGCCTGCTCGTCACGCACCCTGAAGCAAGCACACAGCTCTCGTCCGAACCAATACACGATTATAGCAAATACAAGGTTGACTAAACTTTTCTTAGACACGTGGTTTACTGGACCAGTCTTCTGCTATACGAGGCTTCATATCCAGAAAATTAACAATCCCCGGGTCTATTTTCAAAGTATCCACCATCCGACGATATTCATCATCCCTCTTAACACGGTAACTGCGATGGGCTAAACTGAAGTTCAATATTCAATTCAAATTTAAAGTCGATTTTGTTATTCAACTTTGAAAATAGCAAACATTAACTGGATCGTGCAATCGTTAAGATTTCATTAAGTATTTTTAAAAAAATGAGTTAGTGACTGCAGGTGGGTCAGCAGCATTATGACAATCCCCTAAGTGACCACCGGTGGGTCACTGCGCAAGAAATGTGTTAAGTATTTACCACCTAAGTACCCGTTATCCTCTTAAAGAATCCACCATCCCTCTCGAAATCCGCAATCCTATCACAAGTAAAATATTCCTCTCAACTCTCCCCGTCCTCTCCCTGGCAGAGGGGAGAGCTACAACCTACACCCTCTCCCTGGCAGAGGGGAGAGCTACAACCTACACCCTCTCCCTGGCAGAGGGGAGAGCTACAACCTACACCCTCTCCCTGGAAGAGGGGAGAGCTACAACCTACACCCTCTCCCTGGCAGAGGGGAGAGCTACAACCTACACCCTCTCCCTGGCAGAGGGGAGAGCTACAACCTACACCCTCTCCCTGGCAGAGGGGAGAGCTACAACCTACACCCTCTCCCTGGCAGAGGGGAGAGCTACAACCTACACCCTCTCCCTGGCAGAGGGGAGAGCTACAACCTACACCCTCTCCCTGGCAGAGGGGAGAGCTACAACCTACACCCTCTCCCTGGAAGAGGGGAGAGCTACAACCTACACCCTCTCCCTGGCAGAGGGGAGAGCTACAACCTACACCCTCTCCCTGGCAGAGGGGAGAGCTACAACCTACACCCTCTCCCTGGAAGAGGGGAGAGCTACAACCTACACCCTCTCCCTGGAAGAGGGGAGAGCTACAATCTACACCCTCTCCCTGGAA
This sequence comes from Morinoia aosen, assembly GCA_030386875.1. Taxonomy (NCBI): domain Eukaryota; kingdom Metazoa; phylum Arthropoda; class Malacostraca; order Amphipoda; family Talitridae; genus Morinoia; species Morinoia aosen. Next base: position 28,464,554 of record CM059570.1, on the reverse strand, counting down.
GAGGGGAGAGCTACAACCTACACAACACTCCCAAAGTTGCCCACGACCGACACACAGAGAAGCAGGAGCTACGTCACTAAGTAAAGTTATCTTCATAAAGCGAGAGTCGAGAGAATCTTTTGCGCGGTGTAGTTTTGCTAGACTAGCGTCTTTGTATTCTTCTTCAAGTACCTACTGAACTTATTAAGTACCAAAGTTCTGAAGTACTGAAACAGTCACTATCAGATTTTCAAGTAACAAAGTAGTCAGTACCAGATTTCTCAAGTACTAATGTTGACAAGTACCAAAGTTCAAATACTAATGTTGACAAGTACCAAAGTTCGAGTACTAGTGTTGCCAAGCATCTAGGCTCTCAAGTACTTACGTTCTGGAGTACTAAAATTATCAAGTACTAAAGTAGTCAAGTTCTTCCAACGCACCAGCCACTTTGCAAAAAGAAGTCGGTGTCTAAACCTTTACATTTCGCGTACTGGATCTCATCCTGTCGATATAAAAAAAATAAAATAAAAAATCTCGAGGATAACTTCTTTCATAAAAACAAAAGTATTACGCATTCAACAATTACGATTAATAAATTTTTTGAATGTGTAACTAGCTGTGCTCACTAAAGCCTAATCCACAAAGCCACGAATAGCTTTGAAAAATCCGTAAACATAAGTTGATAAATGATATATTGAAATTATGTTTGTAGTCATCGACTGGTGTGAATATTTTGTTGCCGTCCGAGCCATAGCTGTGCATATAGTCTCCCAGGAGGCTCAATTCGCCCACGTTACCAAGAAACGATTTCCTCCTAAATTTATTTATTTCGAACCAAGTTGAATTCATGCGTCATTTAAAAAACTCAAAACATTTCACGTTGTTCAGAGCATGTAATTCATCATGCGAGCCTTCTATGTTACGTGACAAGAAACCATCTCTTGTCCTGACGACAAGTTTTTGCAATTGTAAAGTTCTGAAATTCTTGTTGGATTGCTTGTCTCTCATTTTCTACCCTGATTTTAACGATCACATTGGGAATCATTCGGCCCGGCTTTTCGGAAAACATAGGGCAAATTTCAACACCCAGCTCTCAATAATAACTCAAGGCAAAATTCGACCTCTTGCTTCCCAAAATAAGATAGGGCAAACTTTGACACTGCTTCTCAAAATATAGGAACCACATTCGACACCCTGCCCTCAGTAAAAACAGAGGGCAAACTTCAACACCTTACGTCCAATAATAACAAAGAGTGGTTTTATACTTTCCACAAGCTGCACTAAACATAGGATCTCTTACAACCAAGATCTCTCGGACAACACCTCCCTAAAATACGACACAAATAATCAGCCTGACGCAAATAATCAGCCTGACGCAAATAATCAGCCTGACGCAAATAATCAGCCTGACGCAAATAATCAGCCTGACGCAAATAATCAGCCTGACGCAAATAATCAGCCTGACGCAAATAATCAGCCTGACGCAAATAATCAGCCTGACGCAAATAATCAGCCTGACGCAAATAATCAGCCTGACGCAAATAATCAGCCTGACGCAAATAATCAGCCTGACGCAAATAATCAGCCTGACGCAAATAATCAGCCTGACGCAAATAATCAGCCTGACGCAAATAATCAGCCTGACGCAAATAATCAGCCTGACGCAAATAATCAGCCTGACGCAAATAATCAGCCTGACGCAAATAATCAGCCTGACGCAAATAATCAGCCTGACGCAAATAATCAGCCTGACGCAAATAATCAGCCTGACACAAATAATCAGCCTGACACAAATAATCAGCCTGACACAAATAATCAGCCTAACACAAATAATCAGCCTGACACAAATAATCAGCCTGACACAAATAATCAGCCTGACGCAAATAATCAGCCTGACGCAAATAATCAGCCTGACACAAATAATCAGCCTGACGCAAATAATCAGCCTGACACAAATAATCAGCCTGACACAAATAATCAGCCTAACACAAATAATCAGCCTGACGCAAATAATCAGCCTGACGCAAATAATCAGCCTGACGCAAATAATCAGCCTGACGCAAATAATCAGCCTGACGCAAATAATCAGCCTGACGCAAATAATCAGCCTGACGCAAATAATCAGCCTGACGCAAATAATCAGCCTGACGCAAATAATCAGCCTGACGCAAATAATCAGCCTGACGCAAATAATCAGCCTGACGCAAATAATCAGCCTGACGCAAATAATCAGCCTGACACAAATAATCAGCCTGATGCAAATAATCAGCCTGATGCAAATAATCAGCCTGATGCAAATAATCAGCCTGACACAAATAATCAGCCTGACACAAATAATCAGCCTGACGCAAATAATCAGCCTGACGCAAATAATCAGCCTGACGCAAATAATCAGCCTGACGCAAATAATCAGCCTGACGCAAATAATCAGCCTGACGCAAATAATCAGCCTGACGCAAATAATCAGCCTGACGCAAATAATCAGCCTGACGCAAATAATCAGCCTGACGCAAATAATCAGCCTGACGCAAATAATCAGCCTGACACAAATAATCAGCCTAACACAAATAATCAGCCTGATGCAAATAATCAGCCTGATGCAAATAATCAGCCTAACACAAATAATCAGCCTAACACAAATAATCAGCCTGATGCAAATAATCAGCCTGACACAAATAATCAGCCTGACGCAAATAATCAGCCTAACACAAATAATCAGCCTAACACAAATAATCAGCCTGATGCAAATAATCAGCCTAACACAAATAATCAGCCTGACACAAATAATCAGCCTGATGCAAATAATCAGCCTGACACAAATAATCAGCCTGACACAAATAATCAGCCTGACACAAATAATCAGCCTGACGCAAATAATCAGCCTGACACAAATAATCAGCCTGACACAAATAATCAGCCTGACACAAATAATCAGCCTGACCCAACTAGTCAAGAGTGACTTGATCGCTAACGAAGATCCTAAAATGATTCACGTCGCTAGTGCAGAAAAGAATCGCGTGGAAGAAAAGAGATTTTTTTCAGCAGGAAGCAGGACGCGAGCGACTGAGCGCTGTGAGAAGCAAAATATTTAGAGAATGAGGAAGAGTGAATGAGTTTGGTATGAAAGCGAGCGAAAGAACGAGAAAGTGAAAGAGAAAAAGAAAAAGCGAGATATTGAAAGAAAAAGACAGAGGAGAAGATTAAGAGTGCGAGAATGAAAGAGAAAGAATAAGCGACTGAAAGAGGAATAGTCTGATAGTGCAAAGAATCAGAGTGAAAGACAAAGGGAGTAAAAATGCAAGAGAAAGAGAGTTAGAGTGCAAGTGAAAGAATGAGCGAGTAGAAGAGAAAAAGTATTAGTGTTCCCAAGCATCTAAGCTCTCAAGTACTTACGTTCTGGATTACTAAAATTATCAAGTACTAAAGTAGTCAAGTTTGATTTTAATCAGGGTTTCAGCCTTTACTACATAATATGATTTTTCACAACTTCTTTCCCCCTGGTTTAAATTCTTCCCATCCCATACATTGCATCACTTCTTTTTGGTTCCTCCATCAAACCTCTTAATTACTTCGCTCAAGTCCTGCACTTGATATTCATACTCCATCTTAATTACCAAACAATTTTTGAATGTTGAACTAGCCGTGCTCACTAAAACCCAATCCACAAAGCCAAATGATGTCCTCTTTGTTGAATTTTCACTACGAATAGCTTTGAAAAATCCGTAAACATAAGTTGAGAAATGAGACTGGATGCCCCCTCACCAGTCTATGCAACCACCCCCACCAAAGTGAGAATGCAAGAGAAAGATGCTAGAGGGAAAGTGAAAGAATGAGAGAGTAAAAGACGAAGAGAATAAAAATGCAGGAGAAAGAGTGCGGGAATGCAGGAAAAAGAGCAAGAAAATAAAACAAAGTTCACTGAACGACAGCCCAAAGACGCAAAGAGTGGCGGCTTCCTCTGTCGTGAGTTGGTATTTTTTTCCATCGTTCGATTTTGGTTGTGGCATCTTTTTAGCGAGGGAATTGTCACAACGGAGATTCCAGCACCAAATCTGACTAATCAAAATCATGAGTTTGAGATTTCGATTCGAATTCGTACGGAAAATCTAAAAAAAGCAAAATAGCAAAATCTAATTAATTCTCCTAGCCAACGTAAGAAATCCAATATAAATAAGAACGAAAGCAAGACTTACATGTGCCATTTAGCATTCCCCTGCTGCTAAAAATCACGTTTTTTAGTGCTTATTGCACGCAACAGAAGCGGAATTTAACAAACAGTTGTTGAGAAACTGTGAAGGAGTTAAGTAAAGCATCTCCGCAAACGTAAAGCCATCAATAAAGTGAGGTTGAAAGATCAATTTTGAGATCAACGTTAACGCCATCTTGGCCACTTTAGTATTTTGTAATCCAAACTCTAAAACAACTTTGTTCTTTGGGATCCGAGACCATTTGTTTTGCGATCCAAGATCTTTTGTTTCGCGATCCAAGATCTTTTGTTTCGCGATCCAAGATCTTTTGTTTCGCGATCCAAGGCCTTTTATTTCGCGATCCAAGGCCTTTTATTTCGCGATCCAAGATCTTTTGTTTCGCGATCCAAGGCCTTTTATTTCGCGATCCAATCCAAGGCTTTTTGTTTCGCGTTCCAAGACCTTTTGTTTGCGATCCAAGATCTTTTGTTTCGCGATCCAAGATCTTTTGTTTCGCGATCCAAGATCTTTTGTTTCGCGATCCAAGACCTTTTGTTTCGCGACCCAAGATCTTTTGTTTCGCGATCCAAGATCTTTTGTTTCGCGATCCAAGATCTTTTGTTTCGCGATCCAAAATGGTTTTCTCACGATACTCCAACACAGACGTTCAGCGTGTCCCAGAATTGACTATTTTAGTGCGTTGACATGAGCTAGAATTTAGTCATCCGGCGCCAGCAGTTAGGCCGCAACCAGTTACGCCTGTATTCTGCCGCAGTCGACGATGGTTATCTCCTGGTTTGGATAGTAGGCCTGGTCGCTGTCGCCGAGCTGCGACAGTCTGCTCAGTGGGATATGATATTAGCGGTGCAGACCGTCTGTCCCAGATAGATTTTCATGCACCACCTGTATCTGATGGGACTTAGTGCACCATCTGCATCAGGTGGGACCTTACAGAACAAATATATCAGACGGTTGAAAAAAGTAAATTTCCAATTGAAGGACCCAGATATAGCAGAACTCATCGTGATAAGCTTTAGAAAAAGTTGCCAACTGAAATATCGCTTAAGTACTGGACACGTCATGTAAATACGATACAAATCTATATCTGCATGTTTAAATCATTAGTACTTTCAGAGAAAGGGCTAGTTAACTGGATAAAAAAATCAGTGCGTTAACATCCTACGGTCTGCTGTGAATTTCTTATCGAACCAACCACACAAAAATGTCTTAAAAAAGAAGGAACCCACACAGAAAAAATGCACGTGAAAGTGGAAACACGCACATGTTGAAAAACACGCACACGTGGAAAATACACGCACACGTGGAAAATACACGCACACGTGGAAAATACACGCACACGCGGAAAATACACGCACACGCGGAAAATACACGCACACGCGGAAAATACACGCACACGCGGAAAATACACGCACACGCGGAAAATACACGCACACGCGGAAAATACACGCACACGCGGAAAATACACGCACACGCGGAAAATACACGCACACGCGGAAAATACACGCACACGCGGAAAATACACGCACACGCGGAAAATACACGCACACGCGGAAAATACACGCACACGCGGAAAATACACGCACACGTGGAAAATACACGCACACGCGGAAAATACACGCACACGCGGAAAATACACGCACACGCGGAAAATACACGCACACGCGGAAAATACACGCACACGCGGAAAATACACGCACACGCGGAAAATACACGCACACGCGGAAAATACACGCACACGCGGAAAATACACGCACACGCGGAAAATACACGCACACGTGGAAAATACACGCACACGCGGAAAATACACGCACACGCGGAAAATACACGCACACGCGGAAAATACACGCACACGCGGAAAATACACGCACACGCGGAAAATACACGCACACGCGGAAAATACACGCACACGCGGAAAATACACGCACACGCGGAAAATACACGCACACGCGGAAAATACACGCACACGCGGAAAATACACGCACACGCAGAAAATACGCGCACACGTGGAAAATACACGCCCACGTGGAAAAAAACACACACGTGGAAAAAAACACACGTGGAAAAAAACACACACACACGCGGGAAAAAACACACACACACGCGGGAAAACACACGCACACGCAGAAACACGCACACAATACCTCTCGACGAGGTCGAGGCCCTCGACGACGTAGGC